>CM035592.1:85217486-86417486 GCA_020423425.1 Chrysopa pallens | reverse complement strand
TTCTTATTTCTTCAATTAAAGCGTCTTAAGAATAGCGAACTGAAGTTTTTTATAAATTTTTTTCTTAACCTTCAAAAATAATCAAATAATTTCTAAATTTTGAAGCTTATAACTTCTTTTTGCATATATGTACTGTAACAATTAACACTGTTTCTGATTATATTCACTGGTTATAGTCACAAATATTCTGGACAATTTTTAAAACGATGAGCTTTTAAATTTTTATGAGACATTGGTCTGTTAGTACTTCTTTTCTTCTATACATGAGACGGATATAAACTATTTGATACTCTTTGAGTTTTTTTAAAAATTAATTTTGTTTTTTTTTAAATTTAAATTCGCTTTTATAATATTATCATTTTCGGTATTCTGACTAAACAGATCCACTTATTTACAACCTCTAGCCTCAAAACGAAATTGAACATTTCTTTAGAAAATATGACTGTTATTATAATTTATTTCGAAATTTTAATGTTTTTTTAATGATATTTAAAATTAATACACGTTTTTATAAATATTTAATATATAAATTAATTTAATTATTGTTTTTTTAGAAATATCAATTAATCAAAATAATAAAACACCAAAAGTGTGAAATAAAATATTTAAAATAATTACAGTGAAAAATAACTTAAGTAGATAGTAGTTGATTAAAAATATTTAATTTTAAATTAAGAACACTGTAATATTATGTGATTAAATTTAAAAAAAATTTTTTTTTTTTTTTTTTTTTTGACCTATTAAGAAATTATTGTTTTAATGGTTTGAAAAATAATGTAGATATATATTATTGATAGGTAGATAAATTTTATAAAAATTCGAACATATGTTGAAAAAGTATTTATTGTTATTATTATTATTATTATTTTTAATTAAAAAATTGCATAATAATTTTTAATTAATTGTAAAAATTATTGATTGTATTTTTTATATGTAAAAATGAGTGATATATCATGATATATTACTTTCCAATTTTACATGACGAAAATAAATGAAAACTTACAAATGTCAATACTTATTTTGAAAGATAAATACGATATAGCTATTCAATTGTATTGATATTAAATGTTTAAAAAATAACAAATTTGGGTTTGTCTAATATGAATACAAATAAAAGTAAAGAGACGCAATGATCAATTAGACTAGAACTGACACAGTCTTACTGTAAATTACCAAAATTTATAACAAAATGGCTTGTGTCAATAGTAAACTATACAAGTACCACTAAATCTAAATTGTACTTTGATTATGTATTTTGGATTTCTATTCGATTTTCGATACAAAATTTCGATTAAAATTCGCTATTTTGTTAATAATTACAAAATAAATAAATAAATAAAATTTTAGTATTCTTAGAGAGTCTGGGTCACATCATTGATGTCCTTTTAAGCGGTTTTAGTTACTTTGCCTTTTTTTTGGTCAAATTTACTAATTGAAATTTTATCCACTTCCTGTTCAACATTCTACTTGAGTATCAGTCTCGCATTTCCCTTTTATCTTCCATTAAAAATTGATCTAATATTTAGTGCGCACACTTTCAATTTTCATGAAAACACAATTTAATATATTCAGTGTCATTGTAAATCCAATAGGGTCGCCGATACACAATGGCGATTAACATTTTTTATACAACTGCCTCAATATGGGTATTAAATGAAAGGGTTTGACTAGAAGAATCGAATACACATTTTAATAAATGCAAATCCAATAAGACCTCCAAAAAATACGGATAACATATTTATTTTCAAAATCCCTAAAATATGGCTATCAAATGAAAGTACTTGTTTCGGTAACTAATGTTATATTAAGTAACAAAATAAAAATCAAAAACTTGAATCGGGAAAAAACTTGTTTTTTTTGTACTTCCCATTACAAACGAATCATCCGGTATAATATAATCGCTCCATAATATGTACTATCTTTGACGGAAGCATTTTGAAATTACAGTGTGTGATAAAATTTCGATCAAGTACACATTAATATATAAAAGAGATATTCAAACTAACTGAACAGGAACTAATGATCAGTTCCACTATAATAGATGTATATATTGGAGTAGTTCTTCAACTGTACCAATCTCTCTGTATTAGAAGTACCCACTTCTGTTAAAATACAACAAATACCAATTAAAATTTTAATTGACTCTTGATAATGTATGGTATTATTATGTATTGAGATTTACCTGGCGTCAAATAAGGCTTGTAAAACTTAAGTCGATTTAAAGCCAAGAGCAGGTTACTCGATATAAAACTAGCTGTTTAAAATAATTGATTCTTCATCGACAATATATACAGATTGTATTTTGCATCACATGGTATCGGAAAACAATGATAATATATACCGATTTAGAGATTCCCACTATTTAAAGTTAAAAAATAAATAAATAACACAAAAACTCTGTTGTCTAACAGAAACATCGAATTTCAGTTCAAATATTTTTATGTGTATATGCATAAAAATTGTAATGTTCTATATATGTATATTGCATCATTGTTTTGCGTTACTAAGCCATGTGAATAACAATCGGTAAATGAATAAATTATTAATTTAGATATACAGAGTGTTTATATAAGTTGACTCTACATAGAAAACTTTTTTATTGCGAGGTTTACGAAAAACTTTTATTACATTTAAATTTATTGTATTGTTTTCTTTTTATTGAAGTTAAACTTCTTTAGGCGCGACTAGGGAGTAACTCAGATTTTTTTTTCTGACGGAAGTAACGCTTTGGTTGTATTTTGATTGGTTGTAAGTATGTTTCCGCCATTTAAAAATAATAATTCTGATTGGTTGTAAGTATGTTTCCGCCATTTAAAGATAATAATTCTGATTGGTTGTAAGTATATGTCATATACTACACGCTTCTTGACTTAATTAAATTTTTTGAAAATCTCTAAATATACTTGTTTATTTATTACTTTTAAAATAAGTAAATTAAAAATAAATTTTCTGACAATTGCGACATTTTATAATATTTAATAACAAGGTTATATTGACATGTGCTGATCTAACCTTCAATTTGCTACTCTCAATTATTTTAAGAAATTATGATGACATTCAATTACCTGTTTCGAATGAATAATATTAATATAACATTTAAATAATCTTTGTAAAGCACATGAATAATAAATATAATTAAATTATAATATAATATTTATTTATTTAAGTTAATATTTAATCATTTCAGTGATATATGTCGTCAACGCCAAAGAAGTTTTACTTCAATCGCGCGTAAAGGTTACACGCACACACTTTTTTTTTTGTTATGTAAGAATTTAAAAACTGTTATATAAATGTTGAGATCGAAATTTTCTCATCAACTTTTATTGTGTTCATTTTTATTATTATATTTATTAATATTTTAATTATTATTATTTATTTTTTAAATATAATTAATGGAAAAAAGAACAATGTTATTGTTTTGTACTATAAAAATTATTGAAAATAAAATTGTTTCCATATATTATTAAGTACCAAAAAAAATATAATATAACAATTGAAAGTTAAAACAATATAATTAACACAAATTTAATAAATAAATAAAATAAATATAAATTGAAATTTATGTTGAATTTAATCTAATTATTTATTATGAATTAATTCTATAATTAAATAATCTATTATAGAATTTATTTAATTAGTTATAAAATGATTTTTTTTCCTACATAGCTTTGAATACCAGAAAGTAAGAATTCAATTTTCAAATGAAGGCCTTGTTACATTAATTAATACACCTTCATATGTTCATTTTTAAGTCTGATATAAAAGTAAGGACAACTTCTATCATCAATTGAAAAAAATCAGATTTTCAGACAAATGCGAAAATTGGAAATCGTATTTGAAAATTTCTATTTAGGGTTTGTTACAATTCGGAAATATTGATAATACTCCTCTGTTTACAAATTTCCGTGCTTTTACCAATTTCTAAGCAACCTCTTGCCTGATAAATATTTACGTGTGATGAAACCATTTTCTTAACAAAAATTTTACTATAATATCCATATGATTATATTATTATTTTCTAATATTATAATCAGAAGGCATTTTTGTAGCCGTCTATAGCAATAGAGAACTTTTTATTATGAATAAATTTTTATCGGTGATTAGAATGTTCATTAAATATATGATTCCCAAATATAACAAAAAATTATTTTATTAATGAATGCATTACGGCCATCCATTTTCATTAAATTTATCACTAACTTTAATGCAATGAATTTCTTGAAAATGCTCCAAGTATTTTTGCTTGATAAGGGCAATTTCAACTTGCCCTTGAAATATGTCAAGTTTATAAATATATAAACAAAACGTAAAAACAAAATGAAAGTAAATACGTGTTTGATTTGTGTTGTATTAAATAAAAATACAAATATTGATATAATAATATAATTAATTTGTATATTATTATTAATAGGTTCATATACTGAATAGAATAGTAAAAGAGCTGATTCAAAACTTTGGTTAGATATGTAGACCAGAATGGAATATTGTGTCAATCATAAGCGATGTTTTAACAAAAAATCAAATACTTGGTCGTGGTACTATACCAATTTATGCAATTCACTGAACTTAAATAATTTTTGGGGTATTTCGATTGTTAAATATCTTTTAACTGTTAACTGTTACTGTTAACTGTTACTGTTAACGGTTACTTAAAACTGTTTTCCAGCGCATATACTATAATGATCTCATATGTTAAATAAATACATACCTACAGATATACATATTCTTTTAAAAAACCATTTCAATGTGATAATTTATTAATAACAATCAAAATATTATTATTGTTAAATCATACAAAAATAATATTATTTCTAACAAAGAAATATTATTTTTAATATTGCTAGATTTTGATTTGTTTGATAAAATGAATACCATATCTAGTGGCACTCAATGTTGTCATTAATGTTTCCAATGAACTGACAAGATTTGATTTGTAGATATACGAGTACATCAGCCTAATACTAAATTATAATAATGAGAAAATTAAGGAATCAAGGGGGGGGGGAGAGGCACATTGAGGTTCGTTGCATTGCCTAGAGGTTCAAAATACTTTATAAGTTAAAACTTTTTGTACCTGATGTAACAGAATAAGTACTTCCTAATTACGCTAGCGTACGGTGAATTACAGGTCTCAAATCTTCACTCTCAAACCTAAATTATTTTTTAAAATAAAATTAAACTTTAACGAAGTGAATGCCACAAATATACAAGCTATTGAAAACCTTGCGTAGAATTACAAAAATAAATTTATTTTCATTTTATCTGGGAGCCAGGCTGCCCTTAAACTGCTAATCCAACATCAAAATGTTTTTTGAATCTACTAAAGAATCCATATAAGCATAGTAGAAAAACTATTGGCTGAGAGTCTGATGCATTTTCATGAATCAATGGAAATGATAAGATCTCCATTAAATTATCTAGAATCGTTTATGAGTTTTATAAAAAACTGAGTGATACAACATGCATATCATGCAAATACTCTCATTTGAAACCTCTCATGCAACAATACATCGAAACATTTATAATTTGGAAAAAATCAATTGAGAGTTCTCACTAGAATTGTACCTGGCTACTCCAATCACAACAAATATATGCACAAAATCAACATATCAAAAAATAATCTGTGTAGATTTAGTTATGTAGAGGAGGCGATCGGAATTCATATTCAGTGTGGCCTCTCTATAAAAATATACCTTCATTTGAGATAACCTGGACCAACTTTGATTTAAATGAGGTACAATAGATCATATTTTTAACCAAATCTAAATAACCATTTACTGTACGTTATCTTTTTAGTTAAACAGACATATAACTTTGGCATGAACTAAAATAATATTGCAGTTTAAACATATCATAGCATTAATTAATCATACGTGTATCATAAAATAAATAGTCTTAAAAACTTCATATGTAAATCAAAATTTTTACAATAATTTTACATGTTAGTTATTTTGTTAAAAGAAAAAAAAGAAACATAATAAAATTTGGGTCATGGTTAAATAAAAAATATAATATGAATATAATAATTGTTATAACTAATAATAGGTATATGTTTTTAATAAAACTGACACAATATTACTGGTCTGCTATATTACTTAATTAAAAAAAAAAAAAAAATTAATATAGGCATTATCGGTAATTTAATAATAAATATATATATATATATTTTTTTTTTTTTTTGCTAAAAATAAGAGAAGAAAATATTATAATTGTGAAATAGTGGATGCAAGTAAACTTGGCAAATATACAAGTCAAAAATTGTTTCAGGAAGTTAAACGAGGATGCGAAACTTATGATGGAAATAATTATCTCCATTAATATATCTTCACTGTACAAAGTATTTTAAACGAAAAATGATAACAATCGATTGTATTGCAAATTCACATATACAATGCAGTTAATTTACTAAAAATTTTGATGAAATAAAGAGAGAAATCGCATGATATTCATTTGAAAATATTAATAAAAAGCCCATTTAAATTTGCAATTAAATAGTGAACAATTTTTTCAACATAAACCAATATTTATAAATAAATAGTGAACAAATTTTTGTTTAGCAATATCCATTTTGATTAATGTATTGTGTGGAAATTGTTTCGATTTTTAAATTATACTCATATAAATGTGGATTCCACACACTAAAGCTCTTTACAATCAATAATATAATATAATAAGCCAATCTGTTCAATTGCCATCGATAAAATTTGATTGATCACGTAGGTAATGTTACGATATCAACTCCTCGATAAACTCCAGAAAATAAAACCTTGTATCTTAGGAATATCATAAAATTGTATATTCTAATATGATTCATTATTTTTCAGGCAATTTAAATGGAACATAGTCTTTGTGACAGATTTTCATAACTGATTTACAAAATTTAACCGATTTTACGAAGTTAAAAAAATTACACGCCATAAGAATTTCTCAAAAATTTCAAATAGTACTTAACGCTCAAGATAATATTCTCAGAATTCCACGCAGACTGAAATCTTACCAAAACATTAACTGCATACTGAGATTTTCAATAAAATAGAATTGAAAACTTTCCCTGGCATCTGAATACCCAGTGGAAATGCATAAGTAAATAATAACACAATTAATTTCCTTCCAAATAATATTTTTATAATCCTTAAATTTAAACAAATGTTGACTGTTAAATTGCACAGTTTACTAACTATAAAAACATCTACTGATTAAATTATCTACTGAATTGTACATGAAATAAAACATACTATTTATTAGGCAAAAAAAGAAGATGACAGAATCAAATAGAAAAAATTGATACTTTCTTTAAACATTAATAATAACAATTATTACTACATGAATTGTTAATTATAAATTTCATAATATTTATTATAGGTTTGTGAAGACATATTTTATAATTAAAAAAAAAATCTCTAATGCTAATAGTTTAAATGGTATCTTGTGGGTTGTATGAAGATAGTTTGAGAAAGATTTGTAAAATTAATAAAACCATCTTTGAAATATTAGTAAAAGTATATCAAATTAAAATAGGAAAAAATATTATTAAATTATTATTGTATTCAGAGATGACCACCGATTTGGCCGCAACTTTTAAGTCATGCAATAATGCTCACATCCATTTAATAGTAACACATTAAATTATGAACTGAAATTACTTTCTTTTTTAACCAAATTTAAAAATGTTACTTTTAATACCATAAAGTAATTTCGAAGAGAGAAAAGAAGTAACTTTTAATAAGCTAGTATCTAAACTAATAGATACTGATAATCGGTTTTCAAACAGTTTTTTTTTTTTTTAATTATTCATTCTGCAAGTGACGTAGCAATTTTTTGGAAATAATGTAATGGCAAATAAAGTTATCTTATTGTTTTTTGTTAAATGTTCTTATTTGCAAGAAGTCATGTAGAGGGCTTGTTTACTGGAACGATATGGATTAGAATTTGAACAGTGACAATTTATTTATCTTTTACGAATTATATGACCGAACTATGTTTTATACAACGTACCAGACCAACTTTTTGCAGGTACTTTTATCTATAAGCGCTGCAAGTATTTAGAATTACTACAGGCAACTCCAGATTTACTACATGTTTCGTACATGCTGATATATCGAAAGCCGGAAAAATTTCGAATATAATATCGTAAACATACTTCTAAAAATAATTTATGTATTAAAAATTTTTGAATGAATTTAATTTTAATTATATCAATTAAATAAATAATTAAAAATAAAAATGAAATTTTTGCCTGATAGATACGCCGAATTTTAAGTGCACTAAATTTTAGATGCATACTACACCAATATAGCTAATATGATTATGAGATATTACTATAAAAATATACAAATAATTCAATTAACAAGAATTGAAAAAACTTGGTTGTCCAGGTCGTTTTAACAGAACATGACTATCTAAATTAAAGAAAAGAGAATAAAATCTTGTTTTTAAATAATTATTGAAAATAATGATTAGGAAATTTTCTTTTACTGCAAATTAAAAAGACTTAAAATAGTAAACAGAAAATATTTAAATTTTAACGAATGCTTGTACGTTCTTGTAAAACATCATCAAACTTAGAATTCAATTTTTAATTTTTCTCTTGTAAAAAATTTGGTATAAGTTACAAAAATTATTTATAGCAATTATAAAATTATTTTATAATTGATAGTTGATTTCAACTACATAAATCTATTGATGGGAAAAATTAATTTTAAGAAAAATAATACAGTTAAAAGTACTTGAAATTATGAAATGTTGAACTAATTAGAAATATCATAATAATAAGTTATATGTAGTTTTGTATGATATGTTGTTCAATGTTCATGTGTGAGTGCAATTATAATATTTTGTTATTAATAACACAAAAGAATCAACAGAAAAAGTAAGTTCACATATTTCTTGTAGATTGAATAAGAATTTTAAAAAAAATACATTGAACAATAAAAAAAAATATATCTAAAAAATTTTTTAAAAAGAGTAATTTGCGCAATCAAGGTTTTGCTTCTGTTCTTCTGTTCAGATATTCGATGCCATTAAAATTATTAAAATTATTGAATAATAACTTGACCACAACACAAGATAATTTTTTTGTCCCAATAAAAAAATTTCACATTTGACATATAGATGAGCCTGAAAAATAGATTTAGAAAGCTAGTTGACAAAATCATGCTTGGAAATCGTATTTACACGTGTATATGAAAATTTTAGTCTATTATTAAATATGGCATGTCCAATAAAACATACAATATTTACATTTTAATTCAAACGAAAAATATTACTTAATATAGTCAATAAGTGCGATTGGAATTTGAACTCATCAAAAAGTGACTCTTTTAATGTTATTTTCTATTACAGATTCATGAAATTGTTATAGATTTTGATTTTATAATAATAATCTTTACATTTTTCCATATTTTTTTATTAAGATAATGATCTACCCCCAAAGTGATCAAAACCTGTATTTTTATCACTGGCCAATACTCTTTACATTTGAAATTGAACAGTAGGTACAAAATTATCTGAACCAAACTGATTTTGATGTACTTTAACAATTAGGAAGGGGTTTCTTCTAAAATTTACGTATATGAATTTTCAAATCTTTAAATTTTCATAGAAAACTTTGGTCACTAACTATGAAGTTGATTGTCATTGCAAATCCATCTGCAAGTAGAGAGGGAGGCAAAACAAGTTTTAGTGATAAAATTTATACAACTCTCTAAAGTAAAAACTAAAAATTTTCCAAACAATTCAACCTTCAAAAAATTACTAAAACGAAAATAATATAACAAAAATAATAAACGAAAATTTAAAATCAAAAACTTCTATAAATAATTACCTTGCGACCAATTAATTCGTTGGCACTAATTTCGAAATTGAGTAGAATCAATTTTTAAATTATTAAACTAGATTAATGATAGATGCAGACTTCGAAATGTTTCAAAAATGTTGAAATTATGTTTATCAAAGAAGTTTTTAATTTAAAATTATTTCTTATGTTTTATATCTTTTTTTTTTAAAGGAATTTTTTATGAAAACAGATCTGACACAAAAATACCGAATTAAATATACTGACTAAATGATGAAATTCAGTAGTCATTTAAAGCTTGTAATAATAATTCATCTATTCCAAATTACACGAAAACTACCATTAATTCATTCCTTTCTCATATTAATAACATACATTACTAACAGAAAGGTCATCTTATATGAAACAAACATAGATTAATTAATTTTATTTTTAAATAGACAATTAGGTACGCTGAGTGATGACTCATTTATATATACACAAGAATTAAAGTTTATTGTTATTGAAATTATTGAACTTTTAAAAATATAATAATCAAAAATTATCCCCCAAAAATATCGTTTATGTAGGCATTTTAATAATATCAAAAACGAATCATTTCAAAAATAATTATATAAAATAAATCAATCTGAATTATTCTATATAATTAAATTAAGTCCCACACTAATATCAAACAATAATATTACATCCGAAAAAAGAGAAATATTCATTGTTCAAATTCTGTAAGTTTACAACAGTTCAAACAATTTAAAATAAAAAAACATTTGAATTCAACCTACAATCATTCCAAGAATTTGAAAAATTATTCAATTTATAAGAAATATGCTGTGGTTGGGTTTCTTTCATCTCTTATGGTTGGCATCTTATTATAAAAAAAAAAAACAACAACTCTTTATACATCAAATTATCTGTTGGGATCTATAATCTTCTAATTTTTAAAGTCTATTATGTTGTATCAAGTAAGATAGATAGTTTAAAAGTTTAAATATTGGATTCAAGACTGTATTTACCTGATAAACATATTTGTAATTATCAAAATATGAAAACAAGTCAAAATGTAAATCAATATATTTCCGGAATAAAAAACTCTTTGACAAGCCTTTTGTTTTCATATCAAGATTGGTGCATGTCTAATTTCGCAAAATTAAGATAACTATAATATTTGAAATAATTAATCGGGAAAATTGAAAGAAATCACTATTTATCCGATTTTAACGTAATTTTATATAAAATACATGGTTCATGGCTCATCAATCCAAACGATTGGAAAGTTTTGATCCCGATTATTTTCTTTTTTTATTAACTTATCTTCCTACTTAATTATCTATAAATGATATATGTTTCTAACCATTGACAATGTTAGTTATTTATGTAGTTTAACTCGCCAACAAGGTATTTTCTAGGTTAGATAGGCATCCAAAGGCGCAAATATTCGAAGCGATTAAATCGATCTGCATCCGAATACAAAATATATTAAATTGTTGGGCAAGCATCCAATAATTTTTATTCAATTTTTTTTAACCAAAAACCGGGGGGAAATGGATATGAACTTTGTCTTTTGGGAATTAAATATGTTCTAGGAGTCATTAGGGGAAATGAAGACTTTGTTTTTTCCTTGTACGTTAATCGCGTAAAGCCGAAATATTCACTTTGATGCAAGATAGACAGATGGAATTTTTCGTAATTGACCTCAAATGGTTTGACAAAATAAGAAAGTTGTTTTCCAAAGTTTTATAAAAATTTGTCACTTTTTTGCTAATACAACATATATATATTGCCTTAATAAGATTTCTCTTTTTTAGTTATTATTCCCCATTACAAATCTCGTTCTCGGAATAAAATAAATTTTGTCAACCTGATGACCTAGTGATCAAAATTTCTTAATATCATTGTATTTTGATTGTGTTATTTTTTTTTTTTTAATTCAACACAATAGAATATGATTTCATAAATTGTATTTCATTTAGATCAAGTTTTTAATCTTTCATACAATTGTTAGAGTTATAATTGTCTGACGTCATTTATCGATAACTAATACACCAAAACCGTTCCGTCCACATCTTAACAAATACACCATTCTCATTATAATTCCATCTACACCTTATATTTAAATATTTTCTTTGCTTACAGAGATAATATCAAATGTAATTATTGTTATGCATCGATAATTTTATAGTGACAGTTTATTGAAATGTGGTGTATTTTTAAAGGAGTTATTATTCGATATTATTACTTATAAACGATTTATTATTATAATTACACAATATTTGTAATGTAATAGGTGAGAATACTTCATATATTCAGACCTTTTTTCTAGTCAGTGTGAGTGGGATTATATAATAGTTATTTATTAAAATTTATAATTGGCACACGTTATTGTTTAATAATTATCTATAGTGAAATTGAATACGATGTTTCAGAACTATTAAAATAACAATGATGATTCATTCCGAATTCAGTTTTGGATACAATTTTTAACAAACAATAGCTGTAGAATCGTAGAGCGTATACACAAAATGAAGCGAGACTTCATGATTTCAGATTCATACTTAATTTCAGCGCCATAGTAACAAAAATAGAAACCACACATAATCGCACTCTGGTTATTCCCATAGACTACAAAAAAGAGTTGTTTTAATATATTATACAATTGACTATACGCTATTATCTATAATAAAAAACACTTCATCTATAATAATTTTTATATCTATGGTGTTTAAATGCTTTGTGATTCTGCATAGTTCTTATCTATACCGGTAGTATGAGTCTTTCTTAGCATGAATGACCAAATGTGCTTAGAGTGGCGATATATGAAATAAGAGCTAAGAGAACTTTTATATGTTATTATAATCTTTATGGTCAGGTATTCATATTTCTGAATTTATCCTTTAATTGACTATTCAACCGTAAAACGATGTATTTGACTTTTTTTTCTAATCAACATGATCGATCGAATGTTTTAGATTATACTTTCTTCAATATTTGGGAAAAACATAATGTATGTCGAAAAAAATGTTGTCTAAGTTGTCTCTATTTATATCTAAGCAAGTTGGGTAATCTACTTTCATGGCTGAAAAACAATTTTTAATTTTTCTACAAATATCTAGAAAAAGTCATGACATATAATAATAAAAATAATGATTAATCAAAAAGTATTTCTTTCATAGAGCCTTCAAATAGCGCTGAGAAAATTTAATCACTTATTTTCATGATTATTAGACAGGAAGAGTACAAAAAACAAAATTTCTATTTGTTCACACTATTGTTTCTTAGTGTTAATCGTATAGGTAATGAACTTCATGTAAACTTCACCTAAAAATCGACACATTACAAGTTTTCTATATTAAAATTACACTACCAATACGACAAAATGGCTAAAAATCTTACTTGAATTCTTCTCAATAATCTTAAACCTATTAAAAATTATGATTTTCAACACAAATTACAAATATATAACTTTTCGATTCATTATCTTACCTATTGTTAGGTATATTTCAGACAAATCAAGTTCTTGTAGGAAATCTTTCGCAAAAACTCACCTGAAACAAAAAAAAAAAATAATAATAATAATTAATTAAAATAATAAAAATCAAGAGTCACTAACACTGTAAATAATCATAACAGTTTCGCCTTTACATGGTAATTGATTTAAATATAACAATATGACACTTCAACAAGAATACATCAACAACAAGATATTCCGAATATCACCGTTGGATAAAAAATTTTCTTATTTAAAAATAAATAAATTTTCAATGAAAATTATATGGTAAATATATAATTTCACATTACAATATTAAGTGAGGGAATTAGAACTATTTAAAAAATACAAATATTTAAAATAATAATTCAATTTAATATGATCAATTTTTTATACAGATTGAAGTATTTCTATTAGAGTAAGTGCAAACGTTATTTCTTTGAAAGAACGAAAAGAAAATTCTCCAAATAGTAGTTTTATACGTGCATTAAATATGACAGTGCTACAACGCACACTTTCACATATTGCTCATCCGAAAACATTGGCGAGCACACGTTAGCAGTTAGCACATAGTAATCCTCTGTGCACATTCAATTACGTCCTATTTCCATGCATCCTAAATTGTTTATTCACATTCATCTCGTTTTGTTTGAAAAATTAGTTTCTATATCCAAAAAGTTAGAATTACTAAATATCTACTGATACACATGTTTGTTAAAATGAAGTTTTTTAATGGAGGCTGCGTAGAATGAATTTTCAGCGAGAAACGCATAGTTATCATAATTCAATAGTTATATTGACTTATGATAGGTACAATATAATGATAAAATTTAAAGAGTTTTTTGTTTTTTAAAATATAATATTTATAATTCACTATTTTATATTCAATTTTAAATAAATGACTATTTTATCTAAAATATCAAACGTTATTTTTAATAGTGGGGAGATAAAAAACACACCAATAAAATAACTAGAAATCAAAAATTTAAAACAGGTTTAGGGTTGAAAAACAAACGTAAAGTACTCGTTCTCGGCGAAAGTTATTTTGCCTTTGGGGTCACTCTTATATTCCTCGAGTGCCTCTCTATCCAAATAACATCAAATAAAAGCAACGTAAGTAGATTAATATGATTACATTCGCTACAATCAAATACTGTAAATGAAATAAGCACATTTTAAAATTATTCTATCTACTTTCATAAATAAATTTTCTTTGATGCAAAACGTTCTTTCTGTAGTCTTTTGTATAAAATCTTCATGCCTATGTACAAATAAAATTTTATATAATACAAATTGTGTTTTTGTATACAATCTATTTTATATAAATGATTATTATCAATAAACAAGATAACGTTCAAATAAAATATATTTATTCATTTTATAATATTCTTTTATTCCACATTACGAATTCATTTACAAAAAGAAAAAGGGAAAGAAATGAATGTCTTGAATGATTTGTAGAGCTGAACGATTTTATTTTCATAAAATACGTCAACACATCTGTTATACTTATTGTTTGAGTTTTAATTGATTTGCTAGATAAGGAAGAATTTCAAATTTAATTTAAAATAGACTGAGAAATGTCGTGGTACACCCGGTAAGAATTATGTTCCTTGTCATTCGCTATATATTAGATATTATTAAAAAACAACCACAATGGAGGAATGATAACAAACGTGTATAGTATAATTTTTTTATATATGATCAAGTCCATTAAGACCCGTTTTATTCTCTTATGTAAGATTTATTCTCTTACTTTTTCTATATCTTTCAGTTCTGGCAAATTTATGAGAAAATTTAATTATAGAAAATGTAGAAACACAAGAAGAAAGCTAACAGGCAGTTCAGAAGACTTCGATTGATTATGAGCTACATATTTGGTATCACACAACATCAGAGACATGAAATTTGAAAATATAATGAGTGGAAATCAAAGACTTGATCCATGAAAGATGAATATTATCGAATACAGATAATAAATTTATACAAAGATTTATTAAAAACAAATAAATTTGGCTAAATTGATTTTAGTCAAGCTTAGATCTGTTTCCAGATTGCACCAACTCAGAAGACACTGAAAATATCCGAAACAAATATCTTCTTTAAGAAAGCCAAAGAAATCCACTTTGGCATAAGATATCTACAGGTTGTAAGTCTTTACTTACCGCTGCTTCATACATCTTTACCTAATATAAAATAGCTCAGTACGATCGCAATGAAAATTTAACGGCACCAATATTCATAAATATATATGGATTGAATTAGTCGAAAAAAACTGCAATGGTTGAGTCTTAAAATGAAAATTTTGAAGAAAAGAAGAGTCCAACCGCGAAATACTTGACGAAGGACTATCAAGGAATAAATCAATTGAAAATACAAACATTGGGATCAAATGCAGTCGATACAACAAAACTGTTTCAAATGACATTGTTTCATTGCTCCTTCATATACCTATTCACATACCAAAAGCTGTTCACATACCAGGTCAATTTCACTCCATCAAACAGAATGTGAAAATAATTTAATTAAATGAAATTTTATAAAGTATCCAAAATAAAACTTATTGTGGGTTCTTAGGAAAATACGTTTTAAAAAGAAATTTTTAGCCCCCAGCATGCTCATATAAATCTACATATGCCCATCTTGTACATGTAGTGAATTGACAACTATCGTACAAATTTTTTTGCACCGGTTAATAATTTTACAAATGAAAAAACTAGTTAAAAATATACACAAAATAAAAGTACTAATAATAATATTTTTGTCTTATTTAATTTTTACATTTAACAGTTATTTTTAAATTATTAACAAAAAACAGACAAACAAAATTTTTTTAAATAATAATAAACTAAATTTAAATAATCAAAATTAATTTGATAAAACTTTACTTAAGAAAAAGACGTAAAAAATTTAAATAGCTATTTTAATGTGAAATTATACAAGTAGGTAAATAACTATTATTTTCTAAGAAAAATTATAAAATTTTTATGTGTATTATAATTTATATTAATATAAAGAATTTGATTGATGCATTAATAAAAATAAACCATTGCCAACATTTGTTATTTTAATAATGATTAATTAATATTTGAATATTATTCCTTTTTTTTATGTGTTATGAATTAATTCATGGTAAGACGCATAAATCTAGCAATTATTGATTGATTACAACGATTAAAATTAATATAAATTGAACTCATCATTTGCACAAGTGTGTTTTCTACATTATTATTATTCAATGTCGTTAATAAGGCCATAAATGATGCTATAGAATAACAAAGATTTATTTCAGAGACTTTTTTAACTAAGAAACAATTGTTTTGGACAGTGAAAAAATATTACTGCAATTTTTAAAAATTGGTTCAGAAACCACTCTATCGGTATGTTACCATTATAGATAACAATAAGAGTGTCAATTTTTTAAATATTCTGTGTATGGTTTAATGTAAATATTTGAACTAATCATATTCGTGAATATTATTAAAATAAATAAGAACCGTATATCTTGCGTAGTTCAAACAGTTATGAAGATTTAACTATATAAGACGAATTATAATTAATTTTTAGCCAAACAAAAACGTTTATGAAAAATACTTAAAAAAATTATGTAAGAAACGAGCATTGTATTTGTAATTTTTATCATTTTTTTTTTCGATTTAAATTTAACAATTTTGCCTATTTTCTGAAAATGTAGAATATTAAGTTATATTAAAATTTCAATATGCTATCTATTTCCGATTTTAAGTTATCGTAATGACAATTATCGACGAGAAACCGTAAATATATTAATTCTAAAATTGTGTTAGTGCCTTCAATACGCAAGTGCTTTTGATATCGAATAAAACCTGTTCAATTTCCCTTTATGGTTTTTGTATAAATTATGCAGGAGTATTGGTTAAGTAATTTGTAGTCAATTTTAAAGTTATTTACCACAAAGGCACAATGAACCAATAACAGACATAAAATTACTTCCGCAAATTGTCATCACAATTTTTTTAATGTGTTTATTTGAGAACTCTAGGATTTTTCAAATAAATTTCGATTTTTACCCCAATTTCCTAGATCAAATTCTTTTGTATTTTTATAAATACGTATTTCGACTACAAAGTAGTCATCATCAGTATGAATTAGCTAGTTGTAATGATTCTCTGGCGAGATGTTACTCGTTGCTAATGAGTGCAAACCGTCACCGAGTAACATATCCTGATAGAATGATTACAACTAGCTAATTCATATTGATGATGACTACTTTGTAGTCGAAATACGTATTTATAAAAATACAAAATAATTTGATCTAGGACATTGGGTCAAAAAATCGAAATTCATATTACGTAAGAAAATATGATAATTTTGTTTTGTAGAAACACAAAATGAATTTCACATTTACCCACTGACGTAACGTAATTACATATCTCAACCGATCACCAAAGTGAAGCAACATTAGACACAGTCAGTACTTGGATCAGTGACTGCTTAAAAATGCTATAATTGAATACAATAATACCCACTGTAGTCACAGCAGTTCAAAATCTTAGTAGTTGTAGACCTTAGTAATTGAAAAGAGACTTGAATGAATTTTCACATTGAAGTTGTATTTATATCATGCATGAGTGTATATTCAATACCGACTTGTGAATATTCAACAAGAGAAAGATTCGATTACAATTTTAGTGGGAACAAATTTGATTAGCATGAGAATTGGTAAATAGTATTACTATTTTAATTTAAAAATTAAAATCAAAATCTGAAATTTAAAACGGGTAAAAATAATGTGAAGCATTTGACAATTTTTACATTCACTTTTGTTTACCATTGTAGTATCATATTATTGTTATTTGTCTAAATTTTGTTTAACTTTCATTAAAATGTCTTTACTTCAAACAGGACATCATTGTTCTTTGAAATATGGTAGTACAAGAATTCTAATTAAACAAAATGAGAGATATGATATGTATGACATCACGCACTTCTATCTCCATAAAGATAACAAGAAATCGATGAAAATTAGAGTTTGATTGTTTGTGACTCTTATTTTCTATTGAATCAAATTTATTTATTTTTATTTGTTTTGTTATACACTGAGGTCAATAATTTTTGAAACGAAAAACAATTATAGTAGAAATAAACAAGTTTTAGAAGGTTTATTACCATCCACTGCGCCATTTAAATTTTTTCCAAAGAACTTGAAGTTTTACCGGAAAATGAATTAAACTCTGTTTTAACTTTAAAACTCACCACCTACCCGACCTCAGATCGCCAGTCAATTTTTTTTGTTTTCATTTTTTTTATTTTCTATTCCGTTTCCAATGGTTTTCATCCTACTATAATTTTTTTTTCTCTTTTTACCATTTTAAAAGGTTTCTACCCTGGTCTATCTGGCCTATTATAGGCCTCTTCGATGTCTTATAAAATGTATCCAAATAAGCATCTGTTAAGTACCCAAAATTCTCTTCTCAGTGATTACGTAAATCTTATAATTTTCTATAGTAAATAAATTAATTTTTTATTTGGAAATAAATTATTTTGAATTTATTTGAATAAAAATTTTATTTAAAAAAAAATTAATAAAAAAAAAAAAGATTACAAAGTGTAATTGTTATAAATAAATTGAATTAACAACAAAACTAAATGTATCAATTTTATTATTTTTTTTTTTTTAGCTATATTCAATTAAAATTGTTGCAATAAAAAAGTGAAAGGTTCACTTATATTACTTTACAAAGTTATATAGAACACAAATAATAATAAATAATATCTTTAAAGATATTTGTAGTCGCATGTAGGTGGTAAGCAGACTTTAAATATTATTGCATTATTTTTCAATGATTTACAAAATAATTAGAACATTCAAATCATAAAATTTTTTGAGAATTAGTAATTAGTATAGGGGAAATTCTTGAAGGTTTGAACGATTGTATCTTTTGATATAGTCCATATTTTGGATATATTCTACGTTCTCTGACAGGTCAAATGCATATTTAGTAGTCTTTTGTCAATATTTTATCACTACTCTAACAGGTTATTATTCTAAGCGCAATTGAAACAAATCCACATCAAATGTAATTTTTTGTAATTATTTTAGGCCTAGTTCTGTATTTTATAATTCGTAGATATTATTAACTATAGTTTGGAACGGTATAGTTTGGAGTCCAATTTCCGTTTGATTATAGTTTCCCGAATAATTTTCTCATTATTATTGTTTAATTTGAGCACTTAGTGTAACACCAAACAAAAATTAGAGTATCCTGTGGACATGTTATGAATATGGATATTATCTATGATTTTTACACTAATTCAAAAATACAAAATAAAAATGATATTATTTATATAACAACTACAGTATTAACTTTTTTATTGTTTTTTTTTTTGTGTGTGTTAAAATTTATATATCTTCGGTTATATTAACTTTTGATACAATATATTCACCATTGATACAATTATGTTGTCCCAAGGAACAAGTAGGGGTTGTGTCTTTGTGAAAAATGGGTTTCAAAATTATATTATTGTAAATTTTCTAAAGGTACACGACTTCCCCCTGCTTTACCACTGTATGATATAGATTGTCCATAGAAACACTTATCATAGGAAAGCCTATGAGAAAATACACCAATATAGAATATATGCATACACAAAATAAAATTTACATTGATAACCAATACTAAAATAATTCAATCAACCCATAATTTTATTACATTATTTTTTTAAAGATTTAATAGTGGGGATCACAATAAGTTATTACGTAATAATAATACCGAATAGTAAATTATTACATAAATTCACATTGCGATTCTCTCTGTTAAATGTTTTTAAAATAAGAATGTAATAACGCTTTGTGTAGAGTGATTTATAAATAGTATTGTTATCAATTTAAACAATGTGTATGTATGTGTAATATTCTATAAGGTGTTAGTGAACATTGCTTCTCTATAGAAAGTAATTCTTTGGACGTACTATATATGAAACAGATGAATAATTTGGTGGTAAAATAAAATACAGGTTCAGATAATAAAACGATTCGTATATATTTAATACTAAAATAAACTATTCGACTCGAGTATTATAAAATATCACACAATGAGTATTGGATTCAAAAGAAAAAACTACAATCGGAAAAAGTAACGTGTTACAAAAATGAAATAAAAAATAAAATATACAGTCATAATGGACACAATTTCCTGGCGATGTACAAATATGTTTACTCAAATAGCTCTACTTCTGAATCGACTTGACTGATTAAGTTGAAATTTTTATATTGCGCAAAAAATATCTACGATTTTTTCGAAGAGCAAACGTCAAAAAATGAACTTAAAAGTAAAAAAAGGGTAAATTTAATTAAAAACTTCAAATAATATTTAGTATAAACATTATTTGTTTGGAATTTACTCATATTTAATCTATTTTTCAAATAACTAATATTTTATTTCCTGTATTAGAGATAGTTCTTTTGTAAAATTAATTATAATTTTATATTAATAAAAATATAAAATGAAAACTGTAAAATTAAATAAAAAAAAAATACTTTAGAAATTCACTCATTGTCTTTCTATTTTGTGTGGTTTATAAAAAATCATATCTTACCAAAACTTTTCAATGATAAATGAAGTGTATAAATATTTTCTAAAAATAAAGAAGTTAAAATAACACTGACAAAAAAGGGCAAAGAACCAACTCGTGATGAAGGCTTATATTCCACTAGCTAAATAGATGTATTTCTAAAACAGGGGGACCGAAATTTCCATATTTTGGGCCAAAATACATTTTTTTCAATTGTTTTTTTTTAACTATATCCGAAAGCTGATATTATTTTCTTTGTAATTGTTTATTTCAACTTTTGTATTTTTCTAAATAAAATTGAATGTGAATTTTGCTCAGTTGTTCTTAGTCTGAATTTTATTTATCTCTCACAAAAGTATAATAAATTCTATGAATGAGCCGTTTTCGAATATACATTCAAAATATTCACATTCCAAAAATAAACGAACGAAATAATTTCTAATTACAATACGTTCAAAAAATCCAAAAGTTTGCACAAAGAGACTAAAATAAATACTTTTGGAAATTAACCAAATGTCCATTTCAGTGATCCCGGAAGAATACAAACTAATGATATCATTAATATTATTAGTAATCACACAGAAAAAAGTCTAATTTACATATTAATTTAATATAAAATAAATTTGTTTTATGATTAATAAGTGAATGCATGCAAGAACCTTGACATTATATGTGAGCGATTAACAATTATACAGGTACTTATATTATTAAATGACTTAAGCAATAATAATCCCTTTTATATTAATGATAGAACAAATCATATTTAAATAGTTCATTCAAAACTGTCAGAGGTATTCTCAAAAAAGAGGCTGTTTAACATTTGATTAATTTAATAACATAACTCATGAATACTTATTTGTTTTTTATTTCATTTATTACAACATTTGAATCACTTTATTTAATTTTTTTTTAATTTTAAACGGAATAATTTAAATCGATCATGCTGTGAATTTAATCATTTGAGTACACAATTGATCATAATTTGTAACTTGATATTAATTATTGGAATGTGTCAGTATAGGAAAATATTTATAAATTTAAATGTAGGTATTTTTTACGTTCATATAGTAGTATTTTTAAACTCCCAGTGATTATTTTGTTAAAGAACTGGTCTTTTGAATCCCAAATTTAACATAGTTCGAAATAATTTTTTGTTCGGATTATCTAGACTGAAAAACGATATAAGTGTTGTTGTGATACAAGATTTTTTACTCAAATCGTTTACTAAAATTATAATTTTTTTTACCCCCACCACATTTAAATCATAAATATAAAAATAAAAAACCCAGTGGCACTTCGGGAGGGTCGACAAAAGTATAAACTTAAAGCTAAACATTTTTTTTTTTTTATTACATTGTTTTATTATATGTTTGTTTCATTGAAAACTAGTAAATGATAAGAAAGTAGTTGTTAATTGTAAATAATTTTTTGATAAATATAAAAAAAAAAATTAAATTCAAATTAAAATGCAGTAGGATTCAAACCAAAGTTCGAATTTTAGATGTTATTCCTATATATATTGGTTTTTAACAGTATACAATTATACAACATTACAGTTATATTATTTGCAATTTTATTGTATGACTGTGACTATTTGCAGTGTGCTAATAAGAACCAGTGAGTATCCACAGAGAACATACTTTAATAAATAAATTACTTTTTTAAATTATAAAATTATAAGTACACTCATTATAATCTCAAATTTTAAGTATTTAGTTACTTAAGTACTTGCTATTTGAGTTGGTTAATGTAAACAAGATCTAAAAATTCTTACAGATTTCTGTCATTTGTTTATTTATGTTTGTGATTGAAGAATGGTGGAGTACTTTTTGCACAAAAAAATATGATTTTACTACATTGCTTAATAAACAACATTATACTTTACACGGCCTGTATACACGCGTTATCCGTGTATATTTAAATAAATTTAGTGTATATTGGTTTAAATTTTTAATAAAAAATAATAGAAATTTAGTTTCATGATATATAGCTTTCTATATGTAGAATTTATACTCGAAATATATACTCTTTTTTTTCTAATTTTATTAAAAATGGCTTCAGCAAATAATGTTATGTAGCCAAAATACACAAACTTATTTCTATCGTTATTATAAAAAATAAAAATATCAATACTAGAAATTTTTGCGCACAAATAACTAAAAAATACTGATCGAAATGTAACGAAATTTGGTATGCACAATCTTGAAAACAGGGGGCCTGTAGAAGAGATTTTTGTGAAAAGAAAAACATTGCTAAATATAAATTTAAATTTTGTATTTAATTAAATAATTGTTTTTTAGAATCATTTTCAATTTAAGATTGAGGATACCAAATTTCACATGTGGGTAAGTATTTTTTGGGTATTGTTGCACGAAACTAGTGTGTTTAATATTCTCTCTTCAAATGATAACACCTGTTTTCACCTTACTAAATTTTTGTTCATACGCATTCAGTAACTAAATACTTGATTTAGACTAAATAACTTGAGTAATGTGAACAGGGTTGTATACATGAGTATATTATAAAAGATACAACTACAATTTTTATATTTATATATTAGACCAAACGTCCATTTACGTCCATAATGGAATGGCTTTGTAATTTCGATTTATAATCAATAATATGTTACATAAATTTTGGTAATCAAAAAATTTTACCATATTTTATACTATACAAAATTTATTAAAGTCTTCCATGCCGTTATATTCCAAATTATCAGGAATTAAAACATGCATTTACAAAGTCATATCCTAGTGCAAACCATCCTCGGGTGGGCAGTTTTGAAGTTTTTTTTCTAGTTACAGGGTAAGAAATATTTTAATTTTCAAATAAAAATTTCAATATTTTAATACGTTTCTGAAACTTTAAGTATTAAATCAGAGTTTTGATAATCCAGAACATGAATTTTAATAAAAGGTGATGACCTCACATACAAATATTATTTATGACATCATACAAGCCATTTTCTTATAAACAGTCACACATATAATTGTAAATAATTTAGCTAAAACTAATATCTATTTTATAAATTCAAATCTAGTATACATTGTTTTAAAGAAATTTATTTTTAATGGTGGTTTAGAGAATATTGAAGGAAGTGTTATAAAGTAGTTTAGCTACATCAGATATGTGTTGTAAATTGTATTTTGTTTTTGTACACATTCCCAAAGGTTTATACTTTTGTACATAACGATGTACACTTACCATTCGTGGAATACCCCTTACTTAAAAGCTTAATATTTTTAAAATTTACATATCCATTAGAAAGCAATACCTCTTTATTAGATTGAATTTCTTTCAATGAATGAATTGCCAGAAAAAGTATATTGACTTATGGTATAATTTAAAAATAAAATTCAAAGAGTTTTCTCCTTATTTCAAATAATATTTATAATTCACTATTTAATATTTCACACTATTTAATAAATGGCTATTTTTTCTACAATATTAAATGATAATTATTGATTTAAGGGTGAGAAAAATACACGAATATAATCATTAGAAATATAAAAATTAAATCACGTTTGGTGTTGTAAAAATCACAATCAAATAACTTTGCTAAATAGCTTTAGTAAATATGTTAATGAGATGCTTATAACTTTTGAGTTTTCAATTAATTTTAGTGAAATGAAAATTTTACACACATAATAATTGATGAAAAAGAAATTTCTTAGTAATATTCCTAAGTTTTTGTTTGTTTGTTTGTTTGTTTGTTTTGTTTTGTTTTTTTTTAAATTATAAGTTATTTTTTATATTAATCGAGTTTAATTAGATTTACTTCATAAAAAGCAAACCATTTTTAACTTCTTCGCTATTTTCGCTATGCGAATATGTTTCCTTGACATTCATGGTAATTTATCAATTTAGAAATTTTTTGAAGCGAATTTTAAGGGCTATTTGAACTAGTAAAAAATGCTTAACTTAAAAAAAAAACATTATTCAGAAAAGATATTCCTTGTTTTCATGTATAAACACCAAACATTGATATCTCAGTTAATTTTCATATTTTCATATTACACAAACAATATTTACTGCGTTATGTCGTAGTACTTTCTTTTATTAATAAATAATTAGTATGTACAGTATTATATTGTATTTTCCTAGAGAAATGTTTCACATAAAAGTTATGGAGATTAAAATAAACATATTTGGTTTTAAGAAAACCGTTGGAACCATTTTAGAGAAGAACGTAAAAAACAGGAAAATTACACGAATATAGTGGGACACTCTGTAGTTCAGTTTTAACCGGCATTTTCTAGGCATAGCTACAGATTATGAGAAGATAGAATACCAAATTTGTTAAATTTTGAAGAAAGAGTTATTTTCTACACATAGATGTGCGCCTGCACACACAAACTCATTTCTTGGTTTCAGGAGACATGAAAACATGTAATTCTGGTGAAAACTTTGACAGTACTTCCTATTACTATTACCAAAGTTTTATTACTAAAGCAATTTTTACGTATATTATGCACTTTTTGTTTAAACAAAAAGTATTATTTTCGAAATAAGGAAATGATAAATTTGTATCTCAATAATGTTTTATGTTACACTAAATATCCACCATAAATATATTAAAGACACTCTGCTAAAATAAATAATCATAGCTATTTTAAATAATAGAATCGTATTTTAAATAATAATACATCATCATTTCAGAATGGAATGTATGTAGGTATTGCAAGCAATGATGTATGGAGATATGTTGCATATATTAGAAGTATAAGATGATAGTTTTTTTTAATAAAATAGTTTTATAACTGTACTCTTGCACATCATAACTAATTCTGGTTCTAATTTTGTACTTATATTGACGATGGTAATTATATATCTAAATATTTATGGTACCAATCGAATGGTATTTCAGATTAACAAATATTTATATTTCATCATTCTTAAAGTCTTAGTATTAAATTTTTTAAGATTTAAGAAATAGTATTATGATATTAAAAAAATCATTTAAAATACTAATTTCTTTATTATTAGGATTGTGGTTACATTTTATCCTCAACAAAATCCGATTTTAATGATCACTAAGTTTTAAGGTACGCAATTAAACGTCGATTGGTCGTAGTTCAATGTCAATCATAATTATCTTTTCTATCGTATGGATCCCAATGTAGAAGAGTTGAGCATATAAGAATTGTTTGTTTTTGAAGAAAGAACTTTTGTTCGAATATTGTAAATATAATTATAATAAATAGGATGATTTAAAATAAAATTCTATTGGTGTGCGTTTTTATAATAGCATTTTAACAGCAGTCTAATTTAAATAGACATATAGCATATGCTGGTCTATCTATATAATTAGTCTGTTAGTTGCTATGAAAAAATGGTGACATTTTTCTACAGTTTGCTCAGTTTGAAATAAAACAGTAAATCGCAATCCGAATAGAATTTAACCATATTATAATTATTACGTTTAATCTAACAAAAGAAAAAGTTAAAAATAGCAATAACAAAATTTCCTTCTCATTATTTTATTTTGCAAAGGCACTATAATAAATTTTTTAAATGTTAGGGCAAAATCTATTTGACATATGAAGGTTAAGCGAACACTTTATAAAAAAACTATGTTCACATGCAATTTATCATTTTTTAGACAAAACTGGAATAATAATTTCATTAACCTACATTTTTTTTTTTATTTACTTTTTTAAATTATAATTTTTCTCTTTGTATTTTATGTATTTTGCTAAACAATACACTGTTATAGACACCATTGTGTGTATTTTTTATAGTAATAATTTTATTTTTGTCTAAATTTTTTAAACATTTTACAGTTATTTTAACGACATCATGTAAAACTGTGATTAAAGTATTGTATGTAAGTGTGAATATGTAGCGGCTAACAACTTTAATAGTTAACTGACAGCATGTGCAACTGAATATTAGATTGGTAGTGTATATGAGAGATGCGTCCCAAAGGGCAAACACTTAAGCTTTATTGTTCTATATCAATTATTTATCCAAATAAATACAATAATAGTAAAAATACATTTTTAAAACAACTTTAAATTATATCAAATCCATACGATATAACAACGCATGTCGAGAGAATTATATATTATTACAAAGCGCATGAAATTTTTCCGAGAATTATTTAAGTCAAGATCAAGTTACATTTTGCATTCTTATTTATATCATATAGATGGTTCAAGGTATGTCATAAACTAATGGGATTCATTTAAATTAAATTTTATTTTATTATTTTTAGAGAATTAAAATAAATGCTTCATTTTCAAAATGTATTTTTTTTAGTATTAACTCAATTTTAATTTGTGAGTTATTATTCGTATTCTTCTCAGCAATCCATTCCATTTAATATCCATACCATGAATATGCATAAAAAAGTTGGTGTAAAATACTAACTACAAATGGACACCAAAATTTGGTAGAGTACAGCCAAAGAATGAAATTAAAAAGAAAACCCTTCGGCTTAATTTTCATATCAACTAGAAGTCGCTATCTCTTTTCGTTGGAGTTATCTTGATGATGGACAGATGGACGGATATGTAGAAATGGACTAACTAATTAAGTGATTTTTTGAAGACCAGCACCAAAATTTTGTTTGTGGCTTCAATATTTTCTAGAGTTTTAAACTTTAAACTTAAATTAAAATACTCTGATATATCTACACATGCATGTCCAGTATTAAAACTCAAGTACTCAAGTCGGATTCATGCGAACGGACGGAACTTACAAAATTCACCAATCATGACATAATGCAAATATTTGTCTATATATTTTATACTAAGTATTGTATATTTAATTTACATCAGGTGAATATTTGAATACTAATTAAATATTGACTAAAAGGTAATAATAATAATATAACAACGTACATTAACACAATACAATGAACGTGTAACGTATTTCCTATTCGATATCAAATGTAAACATTTACATATTTTTATACGTTTCTTATGTTACCGACTGTAATTACAAATTTGATATTGTTTTAATATTAAATTTATTATACAATTTTTAGTATAAAGTATAGTAATTTCAATAAAGCGAATGAAAAATAATAGAAAAGAAAATGGTTTTAAATACCAAGAAAACATATGACAGGAATATTTGGCAGGCTAAACTGAGGGATTTTTCTAGTCTAACTTTCAAAACATTATATTTTACTTTTTATTGCATAAGCAATGTAATTTTGTTAAAGTTTTTTAGAAATACTTTAAGACTAAAAACCTTAAGAATATTTTGTATCTTTTAATGACCACTATTCATATTAATATTTTGAATCGCTCCGTTCAAACTACACTACGATATTAGGAATTGAGTTATAAAAATGCTCTTCTAAATTTTAACAAATTTTTGGTTAAAATATATATTTTCAGTACATTTTACATGTATACTTTTTAAAATAATTTTAATAATAATATCGCATGTGAACTTCCAAAAAATGATTAAATAAGCATTACCAATTATTAAATTATAAGCCAGATTAGGTGAAATAAAAGACAGTTTGGGTACTAAAATTTTAAAGGAGTGCATAAAGTTTGCCTTGTTACCAAAAGGAAAACTTGTGTTTAAATATTTAGATTAAGGTATGGATATTTCTCGAAAATGGTGATAATTCTCATTGAAGTCATTACGTTGTTCCCACGCTTTATCAATCCGATCAGTTAAGCAGAATATTCCAGAACAGTATTCTGATATGCATGTAATCAATAAATATAAAAATAATACATTTTTAATACTTTTAAATAGTTTGAATTGGAGGAAATGTATTGGAGATAAATATGATTATAAAACCAAATATGGTTTCATAATATGAGATAAATATGATTATGAGCCGCAGACTTAATAAATTGCATAGCATAGAGACAATTTTGGTTCTAAAAGTATGTGGTAAAAAAGCAGCGTTTTGAATACAAAGTCCGTGAGGATAAACATAGTTTTGTAACGATACTTGAATGCATATTTGGAATTACCGCTATTTACTCATAATTCATTTTTATATTAAATTCTCAAAATTTTCTGCTGATATTAATTAGATAGTATAATATTCATCATGGAAGACTGTGTTATTGAATATTAACTTGAATAAAAGTTCAATTGTGAATTGCAAAAAACGGTAATAAAAATTATTATTCGAGAACATAAAAACATTTTATAATTCAAATAAAATCGAATTTACACTTGAGAAATTTTGAAATCATAAAAATGACATTATAGTTATCATATATATAATATAGGACGCCGTTATGAATGTCCAATGTATAAATTCTATTTTATTCCAAGAAGCAAGACTATTCCTATATATATTCTAAAGTGAGGGGAAGATTCCAAAATCGATTAGCTATTACTATGCACTTATTTCTAATCGACTTCAAGTATGTTTTAGTTAATACGATAGTATGGTTTTATTTATTTGTGTTTTTTTTTTATGTTTGTTACCTCAGAACTTTCTTTTGGATGATTTGCATAATTCATTTTTATTTCAAAGTTGGTGCTTTCAATGTGGTCTCATTTTAATTTGGTCCAGATCTGAGGATTCTTAGGGAAGAGAAGAGGCTTCTTAGGAGATTCTTAGGAGTTGAATAATTTTTAGGAATATGTGTGTTCGAATATAGCTTCGTCATCTTTCTATGAACCGATTTTGATGATTTTTTTTTTTTTGGAAAGGAGACATCTCCAGGATGGTACCATGATAAGGGAATCAGAATCTGATGCCCCAAAGCGGGGAAAAGGGGCAAAACCAATTGTCAGAGATTAAATATCAAAATAAAAAATTTTTATGGTTTTATGCAACACTAAAAATTTTTTAATAATCAATGTTTATACAAAAAAGAACCGCCTTCAAAATAATGAACTTAAAAGTAAAAAATAATTTATAATTTTACCTTGTCACCATTCGAGGTCGTTGCCAATCTTATCTTTAGCTATAAAATTAATTACCTTTAAAGGGATGTTCAATTCAGAATGGAATGTTATTGTGACTTTTACCAGTATTTGTATTACTATTAACAATAATTTGAAGCTAAGAGAATTAATAGGTAATAGGGCAACGGATTTGTTCTAAATTTGGTATATTTTACATGTTAATGTGAAAAGAAAACGTGAATCTAGACTCAAAACTATAACAAAACTTGAATATTAAATTAATATTGATTCAAAAACAAACAATTTATTAATTATCAAAGATTATGTTGTTTGCTTTCCTATCTCTTTCTTGAAAACGAAGTTTTTAATGTACTCCTTCTTTGTTTTTTATGGCTTTTGGATGTCCCTTTCTTGCTCATTCAAGATTTAAAGAAAATAACTTCTGATTTATAATCGTGAAGTAAAGACGCTTCAATTGAGATCGGGACAAAATTGAAGTAATAACAATTTCATAATTTAAATAAATAAGGATTAATTTTACATTTAGAATAAATTTTTTCCAAGTATAAACCCAATCAAACATAAAATCCTACCGTGTACTCTAATGTGTTAATACTCAAAAATTTCGAATTGAGTATTTTTATTATTATTCAACAGGTTTTACGTTTTTGTTGTAGTTTTTTTTTTTTTTATATAATAATTTTTATAACTTCTTGCATGATTAATGATATTTTTGAATTATTTAATAAAATAAAATAATAATTTTTTTCACAATAACATAATAATTCGTTTATTCAACTGAATCAACAGTTAGCTACTATAGTTACATGATTATACATTTAAATTTACTAAACGGTCGGTGTATGACGTAAAACAAAAGTTACATTTCAAAACGATTATATAATTGCGATTGTGTCTTCAAGAACAAGCTGTTCGTGTCCTTTTATTTTTATTCAAATCAAAACATTATCATATTTCTTATTTGTGTAACGACAAAGTAGTAATAATAACGAAGTATTCGTTAATTAATAAATTTAAAAAAAATTATTTTAACAATTTTGCGAGGGTTTTACTCTTTTAAATAAATACTACAGTTTTCGAGCTTTTTTTAAATTTCACATTTCGTCGCCAATAATTTATAAGTATATTCAAATTTGGTGTAATTGTTTTGCTAGCGCAATGGAAAATAATAATAAAAAACTGTAAATATCCAAAAAACGCATTAATTATGAATTGAATAATATGGACATAGTTTACATTTTTAGAAGAGGTTATCAATTCGTCTGTTTAAATATTTATTTGTTTGCGCTTAACTTTGTTTATGAACCCATAAAATTTATTTTTTTACGTTGGATTCCGTACAGCTTCAAAGTAATATCATATTAACTTGACGAAAAAATTTTTACTCGTCTACCTCCTCTTAGGTATATGGAAATTTTTTGTGAATAAGAATTTTCATCGAGAAAAAAGAACTGCTTTTAAAAAAATTTACTAAAAAGTACACAATTATTTCAAATTTAAATCTTCTGTAATTTCCTTTTGAGCAATAACATTTCGAAGTAAATCATATCCTTGACTAAAAAATTGGTTAGATGGCGTCGGACCGGCTGAGATATGTAATTGGCCATATAAAGAAATTATTTATAGAAGATTTTAATTTAAAATTATATTTACTTTTAAGTTCATTTTTTTAATATTACAATTGTTAATGAGAACTCGAGGATTTTTCGAATAAATTTCGATTTGTTACACCAAATGCAAACCGTCATCAAATTAGCAACGATTAACATCTCGTCAGAGAATCATTACAACTATCTAATTTATACTGATGATGACTACTTTGTAGTCGAAATACGTATTTATAAAAATACAAAATAATTTGATCCAGGAAATTGGGGCAAAAAATCGAAATTCATTTTTTTAAGGTGGATGTTTTTTTTTTTTTTTTGAAAAATATTTATCGAAATTCTTCTCCATACGCCAAACTTTTAAGCTTTATATTAGTTAAGGGCCCGAAAATACATTACTAACAACGATTAATTACAATTTCATTAAGAAAAAAACACACGTTCGTATATTTGAAAGATCAACATTGGAATACGGATGTGTAGTAAACTAAAGGCATACTTAAATTTTTTGTGCTTTCCACATTTATTTGTTTTCCACATTAGTACATTAGAATATAATTTGTAGACCCATTTTATTTTTTTTTTATTTTACATAAACACAAATCACGTTTTGGACGGTGTTTTTTTTTTTTTTTTGATTCAACAAGTCCACAAGATAACAAGACAACAGAATCAAATGAAAAACGATATTACTGTAAATGAAAATAAAACGTTTTTTAATTTAAATTTAAATGGTAATTTTATGAATGAATGGACATTATAATAAAGGCTTGCTTGGTATGTATGTATATTTAAGTACGGTGTGTGTGTTAAAACATTGGGCATTTGCAACGATTGTGTTAAAATCTTAGACCTATACAATCGATTACTTTTCAATAAATAACTTAGTTTCAATTTTGTTTACCATAGATTTTTGCCAATTATATAATGATCTTTTATTTCAACAACCGAAATTGGTGCGTTTCTTCCCACCACAACATCCCAATACGTATTTCCGTTTACAAGTTATAACCAAGATTATACTTGCAAATCATTACATTACTTGACAATTGTATAGTTGTTGATAGAGGGTGAAATGTAATTAAATCATGTCGAAATTTTTGTTCCTATTCTGATAGTTTTTTTACACTAGTACGGATAATTTAGTGGCAGGATATTCACTGAAATGTTTTTGAATTGAAACTAATTTAGTATTGTTGTGATTTCAAATTCGATAAATGGAAAAAGCGACATTATAAAGAAACAATACATTAATAGGACATAACATGTGTGAGAATGAGATAGAAGACATTACACAGTATTTATCACAAGGCTAGTGTGTATGTGTATTTTTTATGTACATATTTCATTATTTTAATAGAAAAAAAAGTTATCGAAAATTCAGATTCGGAACTGGAGCAATATATGTTATAAACTAGGTGTTTTTTTCATAAATATTCATTCTTTGAAATTTTGAAGAGGAGACTTATAAATTGTGGGAGTTTTTATTGTTTTATTTTTATTATTTTGATCCTTATTGAAATGTAGCAACAAATTTTAAGAATTTTGTTCATTATAATATTTATCGTTGAATATCCGTCCTTGTAATACAGCTTACATGACGTTTTATGAATGTGATATAAAAAGCATTAAAAACCGTTAATTAATACTTTTCGCCCGGTGGTTCTGGTGGTCGTAGGAATCTAGTTGCAAAAATGATTACCAGTTTTTCATGCTAAACTTAATCTTCGAGAAGATAGTAGATGCCGTGAATAATGGGTAATCATAATTGTAATCATGAAAACATTTAATTCGTGGCCTATAAAATTTTGATCATATCATCACTACATAGTATAAAACAAAGTCGCTTTCTCTGTCCCTATATCCCTATGTATGCTTAAATCTTTAAAACTACGCAATGGATTTTGATTGGTTTTTTTTAATAGATAAAGTGATTGAAGGATTAGTAATAGAGATTATAGTAATAACATGTACAAAAGTGATTGTTTTTAAGCGATTGAAAACCGGGAATCGATAATTCTTTTTCGATATTAATAGAATACTTTTGATTCCAAACTATTCATGAGTACTGTATAATAGTTATCATCCAAATTTCGAGAAAATTCATGTAAATGTATTCTATAACTATTAATTTTATACAACTTCCTGGACTAATAATTATTCAATTGATTTTAAGTTTTGTACAAAGACAATTTTAAGCTTGCAAACTTGATCTTGAAATAACCAATAGAAATAAAATAAGTTAAAGAATTATTATTTGAAAATAAAGAATTATTAAATTCAAATAATAATTCACTCCCCCAATTTATAAATCTCTTCCTTAAAATTTCTGATTATACGCAATGACTTTGTATATGAGAATAAAATGTATATTAATTTTAAACTTGTTATCAATATTATCAGAAATAAACCCTAAAATTATCCTAAGCCTCAAAATCTATACTTGTCTTCTTATGCTAATGTTTCATTACTATGATGTATGAACTGTAAACATGTTGGTTTATTTTTTGTCTCTTTTGGTTCTCTCTAAGAATTCTGGACATACAACATATTTTGTTTCGTGTATAGATAAATTACAATACTTGTTTAATAAACCCAACACATTAATAATATACAAATTCTTAAGCACTGTGTATATTATTTAAACTTCTATGTATATGTGAATAATTTTTTATTGACTTTACATATAGGTACACATTTTTTGGTGTATAGAATATTTATTATTTTACAGTTAGTAATAATTTTTTTTAAATAACAGTAAATTATTTATGGTAATGCTATTATTAAAATCTTATCCATATTTATTTAAAAAAATCAATTCTTATTATCTTATTTTCAATTAGCATACTTTAATATGTATGAATGTAATCCTTTGAACGTTTAAAACAATGTGAGAATTGATTGATTGATTAATTGTTTTCATTAAAAAATATACATAACAGGTTGTTGTACATACATAAGAATTTGTCCATTTCGTATTAGATAATCCAATACAATCGTTGTTTTGGTTATCAATCGATTGTGTCATCAATAGAAAAGGAAAGATCATCTCAAGAAATACAATTGTGGCTATCAAATTATTTATAGAAGTATTTAAACAAAAATTAGTACGTTTTTAACTTTTTAATTTTTCTAAAGTAGGTATATATTAAATTGCACGGTGCAAACCGTCACCAAATTAGTAACAAGTAACCTCTCCTCAGAGAATCATTACAACCAGGTAATTCATACTGACGATGACTACTTTGTAGTCGAAATACGTTTATAAAAATACAAAATAATTTGATCTAGGAAATTGGGGCAAAAAGTCGAAATTTATTCGAAAAATACAAGAATCGTTATTAATTATAAAAAAAAAAATAGAATAGGTATATATTCTTTGAAAAAAAAAATTTTGCCGTACTTCTTTTTTATAAAATATTTTTTATTTGTACTTCTTGCCAGAAAAATAAGTAACAAGTTACGCACGAGCAAAAAGAAAATGCACAAAAGTGAATTAAAAGTTTCATACTTGAGATAAAGATATCTATGAAATTTCTTTTATGATTTACCATTAGAGTACTTGGCTTGACCAAAATACATTATACATCGGAGTTAGTACAATTGAATAGATTTTGGCATGACTTACACTGCAAATATTCGTATAAAGAAAGACTAATGATATTCGATTACTAGTTTTTAGAAATTATTCGTGAAAAAAATATAGGCACAAACAGGATGAAAAATTACATGAAGTTATCAAATTTAGCACTTTTTAGAAGGCAACAAAGACTTAGAATATAGGAATATTCTGCATTCCAATACGAATCTAGTGTCAGTTAAACAGAGCACGAGCATAACATCGATGGATGGTATTAGATTTACAATAAATAAGGAACTAAGAGAAAATAGGAACCACAAACTAGAATACTTATTAGGATAAAAAGAAATACAATAGAAATAAGTTATTTATGAGTTTAAAAAAAAACCAAACCAAAAAGTTTAAATTTAACGATAACGATTAAGAAACAGATAAATTTATCTTATATATAAAAATGAATTGCAAAATGTGTTGGTAAGCGCATAACTCGAGAATGGCTGGACCGATTTGGCTAATTTTGGTCTTGAAATATTCGTGAAAGTTCAGGGAAGGTTTAAACGGTGAGAAACATAAATAATAAGTAGAGGAAAATACTATAAACGATAATTTAATTTTCGAATACAAAATGTTCTTAGCTGTGAAATATATATTTCTCTCACATGTTACTAATCATCATTTCCATAGAAACCAAAATCTAATTTTGAAATTCAAAATAAAGCTTCTTTATCTATTCAAAATAAAACTTCTTTATCTCTTCTCAATAGCAGTATGATGAACTGTCAACTATATAAAGTGTGCATATCGCATACCGGAATCATACTTGGTTCAGGAGGTCCATATACCTTCATCAAGTGTATGTGTACCACAGCAAAAATTATCGGGTGATCGCGGTCCCGGGTGTACCCCAGGAAATACCAGGTAAACACCGGGTGGATAAAATGTACCGGGTGCACACTAAATACGGGGAATCCGATAAGAAAGGATTTGAAATTCTTCCCCTAAGGGTAGAATTGCATCCGCGTGTAAACGATGTAATATCATTTATTAAAATGTGAAAAATAACACAGCAACGCGTAAACCGGGTGGGTATGCTTCAAAATATAAATTAATATCATAATTTATTCTGATTTGCCGCAGCTTCATTATTTAGTTATAGACAGTTGAGAATATGTTATTATATTTAGGAGATATTGTTGTTAATTAGAAATAATTTATATAACAAAACAATGTTTACCCGGGCCAGCTTTTCAAAATAGAATTTATTTATCTCTTCTTTTCTATATTAGTGGTTCAGGACTTCCTTTTACTATTTTTCATCAAGTATATGAGAACCACGGCACAATATACACGTATTGTGGCTGCTCGAGGTACCGGGTGCTCACATCAAATACGAGTGTATATATAAATATTTCGTGTCACGGGTATCCCACACCAAATAGTGTGCTACACATTAAATACCGGGCATCCCATAAGAAAAGGTTTTCTGAAATTCTACCCCTAATGGGATGAAAAGCAGAGGGAAAGTTTGTATGGGACAACGGAATTCCTTCGTCCAATCTGCTTAAAATTTTGCATGCAATCGATATAATATCAATGGTCACCGTGTCCGGGTATGCTTTAAAATATATATTAATATCATTATTTATTCTAATTTGCCTTAGCTTTCAGTATTAAGAAAAAGAGGAAAGTTGTTAAGAATATGTTATTATACTTAGAAAATGTTGAAGTTAATTAGAAATATGTGGCAAAAAGAAGTTTTGCCGGGGCAGCTAGTATAATATAAACTTGTCACGGCTTATTTCCCAATCTAACTAGGACTTATCACATAAACAGTATAAACAAATACGTTTTTTAAAATGTAAAAGAAATTTGTTTATTAAGTCTATTCAGATTAATTAAAAAATATAAACTTAGAAAAAATAGAACCAATTTCAAATTAAAAAAAATGAACTAAAATGGAAAAAATTATTTTAAATTAGGTAATTTCATATTAAATTATTCCTTTGAAGTTATTTGGAAAGTTATTTTGCGTTTCTTTGAAGGTCCCAACAAATCTAATTTTAGCTATTTAGATATATTCTAAGAAGTATTTATTTCAAAATTATTTTTTAGATTTTTGTTCATTTTTTATGTTTTATACTAGAAGTTTTTTTTTAAGCCGATGTACAACCACCAAAAATCTGTTTTGCTCCAATTTTTAAGATAATGTAAAAGTAAATTCTTTCAAATAAAAAAAAAAGTTTTACAAATCGATAAATAAAAGTCGTAGTTCCAAGGTAACAAAGATCAAAATAATACCCACTTCTATTTCTAAGTCGGTTAAAATAGTTATTAATTTCAATCAGATAAATATAATTTAGCGTAAATCATCATTAGATACTCTCCCAAAGTGAAAAACATATTTTTTTAATATTTTAATAATAAAAAACACTTTCACATTAATAATTTTAATTTGTTTAATTTGTGCCAAATTATTAAAATATAAATAACTCCATAGAATCATTAGTTCTGCTATCGTTTCAGATACTTAGAGGTAGAATTAGGTACGCCTCATAAACACACATAAGTTAAAGGCTTATAAATACAATCAAAATAGCTTCTGAATTTTTATATGCGCATATATCGTTTAAATGTATCTTATTAGACTTTACTTTCAATTTTTAAATAACAAAACAATAATGATAGATAATTTCGCTTTATTGGGGCAATATAATTTGAAACTGTAATTATTTACACTTTTTTCAAATTTTTGATGGAAACTATTGTCTTAAAAGAAGAAAATGAGTTAAGGTATATTGGTTTTATTCTAAAAGGGAAGTTCTTATAAAATTTTTGAACGATGAACCTACGACTAGCGGGATAAACCTCAGGAGGAATTATCCACAACTATTAGAAGCACACTCCATTATGTAAGAAGTGTGTTTCTAACAAACTGTCGGCTTAAATTACATGTAATATACATTGTATTTCGTTCAATTCATTCAAAAATACATATCCAAATGTTTTTTAATTTGGTATGCTCAATATTGACATGACAACGGAGGGCTTGTCTTGGTTTTTTTGAAAAAATATTTCTTAATATCAAATCAACTTTTCGAAAAACACTCCGACAAGGTTTTACATAAAGACGTATTCTAACAACTAATTCCTTTTAAGTGTGGCTAGTATTTAAGATAAATAACCATTTAATAAATTTTATTAGCAATTTGTTTGCATAAAATTTTCATTGTAAGATTATTTTTATAGAATAATTTTTTTCAGTATTCGGGAATATAAAATTGAAAATTAAGGTACAAAAATACAATAACTAAAAACTAAAGTCAGATTAATGTCACACAATATTTTATGCCATAGCAATCAAAATTTCAGCTCAATCTCTCTTGCCGTTCCAATAATATAAGATATTTGATTAAACATATCTGATAATTCACTCAAATACCAAGTCATTAATTTCTTGAAATCGAATATTCGAGATATTTAGAAAAAAAAAACTATAATAGAAAATTGTCAAAAATGAAGTAAGCTTAAATGGCTGTTGAATATTTCATGTGATTGAAATGTGTAAAATGTATTTTCACGTTATCTACAAATTGCAACTCATTCGGTGATCTTATTTAAGTAAAGTAAAGGACATTTAAAACTGTCCATTATTAAACATCAGGCAAAAGTTTAATTTTTCTCATACTACAAATTTCGAATCAGCTAGGCTATAATAAAACTTTAGGTACAATTTATAAACATATTGTTGGCCCTTATTTAACCTTCCATCAGAAATTAAGTGCGTTCTTAATATTATTAAAGGCTTTCAAATAGAATGTAATATTTGACACGATCTTGTCTTGAAATCGATTTTCTCGAATAATCTATTTTATTAGGTTTTTTTGTATACCTTAAGTAGATAAATAATAGATCCTTTGATAAATTGTGATAAAAATAGTTTCGCTCGTTTATACCTGGAAAATTACCTTACACTGATATATAACGTTATAAGTAGCAATCACAATAAATTTAATACAGGTAGAAACTGAATTAATAAAAAAGGATCACTTGGAAACTTACGAAGAATTGGCTGGAAGTTACATAAAATTAAATTAATGAATATTGTCTAGATTTTTTGGTGTTATCATATTTGTACACCTTCGCCTATATCATACAAAATTATTTGCTTATTGAGATGAAGATTTAAATAATATTATAAATCAATTCCTTCTAATCAATTAAATACATACATTCTTTGAAAATATATACGTTTTACTAAGTTTAAAGTACACCAAAGCTGCGATTCTTATAAAGCGAGTAAGATAAAATGTGACTATATGTGCATGTAAGGCAATTTCATTGAATGAAGGTATCATCAACTCTTTGAATAAAAGTGTTACAAGCGGTCATTATTTTAATAGGCTACAGGCGTCATTGGTAGAAATCAATATTAATATAATCATAAAAATATCCAACACATCATGCAAAACAACATTATGATAAACTAAAAATCGATTACACAAACAATAAAGTACACACCTTTGGTATTTATCTACTGTAAAACATGAATCAATCTTTTATATTATAGATTCCATAAACCGATTATAAATATTTGATTTGAGGAACGTAATTAATTCTACCACGAAAATTGTACCCAAAACATGCAAAATAATTAAATCATTTTACAAATTTTAATAGACAATATACGCAATTAAATGCTTCGTACATAATTCATAATGTTTAAACTTTTGGAAAACTATAACTATTGAAAAGTATAAAATTTGGGATATGAAGACAATATTTATTAAAAAAATTAAAAACCGTTCGAAAGACTTGGATTTAGAAAACTTTGTTTTTTTATCTTTCAATCCAACCAAAATATGGATGTTTAAACATTTTCTCAGGGATTCCTTTTTTGTGAAACAACTACTAGAATATATCTTAGCACAGAAAAATGGTAGATTTAATTCCAAAATTACTGAAAGACTATGTATACATTTTTGGTAAGCAGTAGTGGAGGTGTTTTAGGTGATATCATTTTACTAAAATCTCATTAATCAATTACCGGAGATAAAACGTTCGTTAGTGATCTCTATTTGTCACTTAAATGACAATATCTTCTTACCGTTCATCCGAGTTTGATGAAAATTTGTTTGAGTATGCGAAATATATGTGACACATTATTACAAAATCAGAACAGCAACAAATAAGTTATGGAATTAGGATGAAATTAATGCATTTTTGAATCTAATTTCCAAGTCCCTTAACATATAAAGCGATTTAAGTAATCGTATTCAACATCAGGGAAAAGTTTTGTGTGCATGGTAGTTTTTTTTTTTTGTTACCAATTTGCAATTGCATATAACAGGGGTCTCCAAACTACGGCCCGTGGTAGCACCTAAAAAGTTGGTAGCACCTAAGTGAATATTTTTATAACTAGAAAATTAAATTAACCAAATTTAAGCTAAAATTAAAAAGAAATTTTAATTTTGACAATTTTTATAATATGTTCTTTATAGAATAATCTCTTTGATGTAAAATAATATTTATTTTACTTTATGCACTTTTAAAAATACGGAACCTCTCCATAAACAAAAACTGTTTTTAAACTCAAAACAAAAAAAAAAAACCTTATAAGATTTAAGTAAAGATGAGTAACATGACTTTAATGTCATTATTTAAAATACACATTGTATATTATAAGAAGTTAAAAAAAATATGTTCACTAGGTCAAAATGGAAACACATGAGATTCAACTTCAACAACATTATACACCGGTTCAATAGCGCTGTAAATACCGTTATAAAATATATATATATAAATACATAGGCGATTTGTATGAATTTATTTACTATATTCACCTGAAGAAGTTACCTGAGGAGTTTTATTAGTCAACTTCTTTCTTATACATTTATATGTTGGAATAAATCACTATGGTTTCCACATTGATTTTGCTTGTGATTTTTACACGACGTTTTTTTTAAAATAAATTATTCCTCCTATTGACACGTTACAGTAGGTCATATTTATAAAATACTACCTACGTATTTCAGTCGTCTACTAGCCTAACTGCATTTTGCTCATTTCAATAATATTTTCTATAACAGCAATGAAAATTTACCAATGTGTTTAAGATGACAGACAAAGTGACTCTAATGTTGTCTTTAGTTCAGATACTATTAGCTGGCATTTTGCAAATTATATCAATTTAGTTTTTTACCATAAATAAACATTAGCACAATTTTCAAAAGAATTGAAACGAGTTAGCTTTATTCTACATACTTAATCATAAGCTATAATTTAATCCAAATAACAGCTTTTTATTTAACAGATTTAACAGATCACAAAAAGCTATTTACTAAGTACTTCGATTTTGTGTACGATTAAGAAAATGTTGCCTTACTAATTATTTATTTAATTTGTCAGTGAACATTACTTGGCAGTTATATTCAATCCCCTCAAAAACATAAATGTGAAAATAGCCCTTATAAAAAAATTTCGTACTATAAAAGGAATTCGATCCAAAATTGTGCCCAGGTTATTTAATAAAAAATAATTGAATTTGGGTTTTATGTTTTTTCAATATTGCAGCTAACAGCTATTTGATGACAATATCAAATTACAAAGAAACTTATTATTCATAAATACAAACTCATATCTCGTTTTCCATTGGCAAACGCTAAGATTTATGTGTATTTCTTATTTATCTTTATACGATATACAAAGAATATTTGAGACTATATTTATATAGTTTAAAGTTTATAATATTGACAAATATTCAAAGCAGTAAATAAATTTTAGTATGAATTTTCACAAAATCACCTGATTAGACCATTTTCGTATGTCTAATAATCTGACTGTCTGCTGTGTTAGCCATCAAGATAATTGAAACAGACAGTGATCTGAAATTTTGATGATGTATTAATTGGAACTCACTTTTATATCTCAAAGTGAGTTCAAAGTCGTGAATGGGAATACAATTTTAAATACAAATACATAAAATATTTAAGACCAAGGTAGTGTTTTTTCAGTACGTACCGTATGAAGGAAAGCTGACATTAAAATAGACTAGATAGTATTGTTTAAACCTGTAGTTTAATTTGGAGGGATTGTACAGATACGCAAAAGTTTACTCGAAATCTCTATAATCGAAGTATTACTATAATACAATTCTGACTATTTACAAAACGAAGTTGTACGTTTATATAAAACGCATTTTTAATAAAGGAAAATTCCAGTAATGAAAAGTTACATTTTTATTTGCCGTTTTAAGAAACCACTCTATAGAAATCGATTCCTAAGCATTATAAATATATTCTTTTATATTCTTTTATATTCAATTATTTTTATGAATCAGTTCAACAACTTATATACGTGGAACGTTTGCTTTAAACAAGATTCAGATATAAGCAAAATTACTATAAAATAGTTGTTATAAATACTATTTACAACAAAAACTTTAAATCTAATCTGATAAAATACCATTTAGATTCGATATAAAAACCACACGTTTTTAACGAGGCAATGAACCAATGTTTAAATATCCATTTTGAAAATACGGTATTTGTTACATTAAAATAATTCGAAAACAATCGGAATGTCTTTTATTCTAAATAAATAACTTGATCGAGAGAATAATTTAAACTATTTGTTATTGACAAAAAGTCCGAATCAAAAAAGATACCATATGTCGACTTGACGATATGTGAAGCAAAAACTGTGTATACTTTTTTACGAAAATTGGACGGACATATTCTATAACAAATAATCTTTATAGTTGATAACTTTTTAATCGCTTTGCTGTAATTATAAAGAGATTGATTAAGTAAAGTTAAAAGTTGATTGTTTTTTTAAGAAAACAATCCAGGTTTGACGATCATAAGCCACACACGCGGTTAATGGCGGTAACGTTGATGGAAATGGTAGTCTAAGATCCTAAAGAAATTTCACATGCATAACCTTCGAATGACTCCCACCTAGTACACAAAGAGTGTGACCAGAAACCCACACAGAGTGCATAGGTTTATTTTCATCCTCACTCATCATGGAAAAACTATTTTTCATAGATTTTTGCAACTTTTTCCATAGATTGACCTCAATAGATCAGTTTCATAGCTTTTTCCAAAGTTTCTGTGTTCCATTTCATCTTTTCGTTAGAGCTTCGTTTTAATTTTTCCTATATTTAATGAGTGTTACACAATATTTTTTTATTAGAATTTAATAAATTTCTGTATCAATTTAAAATATATTACACATTCTATATCTTAACTATATTTAAAATAAGTTTGGATTCACACAGGAAATATTTAAGTTAATTATTAATGTCAATTTACTACACCATAATTAAACATTGAGAAGTGATTTCAAATTAAGATTAATATTGTTAATTTAAGTAAATATGGTTTGGAAAAATAATAATCATAAAATTAAGATAATGATCTATGTTTAATTTTGTGAATTATCAAAAGAAATATATATTTCGATCATGGGTATAAAATTAAAATAAGCATGTTATAATGGATTTAAAACCTTACCTTAAGTAATCTAATTTCAATTTTTTTATGTAAGTTTGCTTACATTATTGGTAAATTTGTAAGTCGACAATGTCTTCACAGAATTTTTTTTAAATTTATTTAAAAATGTGTCATTTTTACTAATCAAGAACAATATTCATTTTGAGTAGTCCCCAGGATTCTGAAGTCGTTGATATCAAAAAAGGATACAAAAATTATTATCATTCAAAAATTATTTAAACTGTACAAAATATTTCATTTTAAAAATAACATACATATGAAACTTTTGGTAGAGAATCCTAAATATTAGGCCTAGTATGGTGCCGGGCGTATAGGGTATCCCATCAAAATAACAAAAAAAAATGCTTAGTTATATTTAATCTACCTCGTCTGATAAAGAAAGATATGGTACATTTATTTCGTAATAAATAGTGTTCATTTTACTAATCTGACAATTTTCATGAGACCCGAGAGAATGGGAGGGCCCAAACTTGTAACGCCATCTATGCTTACTCGAACGTCGTCGATTTTTGTCTTATTTTGAAGGAAATAACACAAAAAAAGAAGAAATATAGAAATACCATTTAACAAATTGAACGTGGCGCACGGAGATAGAAGGATCAGAAATAATACAAGAAAAAGGGTAACAAACCAGAAAAATAAAATCTACACATTTTCGTACACCTTCTAGGCATTTACGTGCGTCTTTGTTTTTTTGTTTTATTTTATTTTGAAAGGAACAATTTGAATGTGTCGATTCTAAACGCCCTTGAGTAAATTATTTTCCTATTTTTCCATTGTTAATCCTTTGGTCTGAGCATCTCCACAATTCAAACAGGCAGATACCCCCACCTTCAGAGACACCTGGGACCTATACCCTATGAAAATATGACAAGCATGAGTTTCTTTATAGCATCTCTTCTACAAAATCCAATAGGTACCAACGACGTTCAAATAAATGCCTAATTAGCATATTTGGCTGCACTATCATTTCATATCGCAATTATTGTAATCAGAAAAACTAGAAAATAAAACAATTGAAGACATTAATTTTCATTTTGGTCAACTAATTCTTTAGCTTAGTTTTGTGAAATATTTTTTTCGCATACTCCTAAATATCTAAAATACGTTCTATCGGTTTGATACATTGAATTAAAGAAATATGAAGAATTCATTTATTCGTTCTCAAGCAACAACCACCTTAAGCAAAGCTTCAATCAATCATTATTGTATAGTTAATTATATTTACAGTTTGATGATGTTCGTATATTTATTTAATTTAATTTTGTATTTGATTTGTTTATTTTTTTTTGCAACATTTACAATAGCTAATACAACGCATAGAATTCAACAACATTACATTTAGATAAGAATAATACAATATCTACTTAACTAATTATTACTTTCTGTATCAAACATATGTTTAGTGATGTTTTATTCTTCATTCATAATAAATGATGATTATTTTGACACAGATTGATATCTTACAGTATTATATTGATTAGTTATAGTTAAAGCTATTATTTCATTTAATTTTTTATTTCAACGTATTTGTAAGCAGTTTAATACTGGGCTTAAATAACTGGAATAAGAAATCGTAAAAATTTTTATAAGCTCTTCGCACTTGAAACTTTTTGAATACACATCATTCAATAATGTTTTACGATCATGAAACGCACCATATATTCTTCCCAAAAATTCAATACAAAACCCGAACGAATAATTATGACTAAAAATTTCAAAAAAAAAAAATCATTATCAAGTTGTTTTTTATTCTAATTGGAAGAAAAGTAAATAATAAAAAATTTTTCTGTCGCTCGATAAAACGGAGTGTACATTGCTCGGTTCGGTAGCCTGAATATGACTATATTTTGAAATTAAAAAGTAAAAGAAAATAACATTTTCCGAAAATTATCGAAATAAAAAGTGCAAGGCTTATCATAAATGAAACGCATATAAAAGTCCGCCGTAAAATTTAATTCGAAGGCATTCGAATTGTGCTATTAAAAAGATACGAATTTCAGTTCGTTTTCATTACTTTAAGCCCTTATTACGTTTACCGATCATTTCCAGTAACAACTAGAACAGGCAACAGTTAAACTTTTCCGATTTCCCCTAAAAATTCCACATCGAATGCAAAAAATACCGACTACTTAACATGTAAAGAAAATAAAAATCGAACTCATAGAAATTTTCTAGAAAGATGTGAATTCAATTTATCCTAAAAATAGTGTAAACAAATTTACGAAAAAAAACTGTTAATTCCGAATATGGTAAAAGTGCATTAAAATCGGAAAACACGTGCGAAAGTAAAGTACATGAGAAAATATGTAGGAAATATGTTATAAAAACATATTTGCAATATGTAAATAAAATAGCAGTTTCAAAATTGCGTTAAAATATTTGTTCAAAAAACTTTAAAAAAGATTGGATTATTTAAAGAACGGAAATTAATAGAAATTAATAGTTTTAATTTAAAAGTATTGAAATGTATTTTAAAATTAAAATACACACTACCTATATCACAATTTTCAAATAAACCTATCTAAATTTCATTCGATTTGATTGAGATATGGAGACTAAGTCAGATTCATGGACCACACAATATTATTGATACGTAGGCAGCTAAACCGTAACAACAAGTGTGTTCTGTAATATCAAACAATAGACAAAATAAATCATAATACTTTAAAACTAAATCCATACAATACGCCTTTAAACATATATAACTAATGAATTATATTTCCATTGGTAACCTTGATATTTCAATAATTATTATATTAATAAACAAACAAAATTTAATAATTTTCAATAGTATTCCGTTTCATTCCTATCAATTAGATTCAAAGTATTGAAATACATTTGAGTTTAAATTATAATTAAATAGTGTGTGATGATCCATTTTTCAAATAAATTTTTTGTCTACTTTACAAAGGGTTGATAAATTATCGTAAATAATTGTTGTATATACTCAACATATATAATGTGTCAGAGTATTTCACATCAAAGTTTGTGACGCCAGAAAGTATTGAAACCTCAAACAAAATTTTGGTATAGGTGTGCATAGAATCACCTAACTAGTTTGCACATGTCCGTTCATCTGTTCGTCCCCAAGATAAATCGAACAGCAAATTGGAATTTTGGTGAGTGTATTCTAGACAGAAAATGTTAGTTTGAGTTCGTTAATTAGCAAAATTCGGTCTATTGACTCCAATGGATCCATGGCCAAACTTTTAAACTACGAAAGGAAGAAGAAAAATTCAAAGGCAAAAAGTGTTTGTTTTCTGAAAACCAATATCTTTTGTTCGAAAGAATTTTTTTTTAATATTTGCATTCGCCACAATTTTAGCTTATTAACATATATATAATTACAATACTTACATATCATTAGTATAACTGTATAGACTGGATATTTAATGTATTTTATGAATGCGAATTGCAACATTGATATTTCAACATATGTCAAGTATCTTAAGAATTGACTCTGTTAGTAGTTAAAAAAATATGTTTTCAAATAGAAACTGTCTAAGTTGATTTGCTATCCTAAATTACGTTATGGTATTAATTTGTTATTAAAATTTAATATTGCATACATTATTTTTAAAATAGGTAGCATTGTTTGTGATTAACTTCAGACAGAACCCTTGATGTCGTAGCTTAGAACTTACAGCTGTTGATTTTTTCTTTTTAATTTTATGTAAATGCATATAAACCTACCTATATTCTAGAAAGTAAATCGATATGGCTTGAGTGATATAATTTTAATTTTACTTATAAGTAATAATAAAATAATAATTATATTTCAATTTACATATATTTAATAGAATATAACATATTAATGTAAAGGTTGATCCTTACTTATTGCAAATCACTCAAAAATACGAAAGCATATTTCATTTGGAATAATTTGTTTATCATATTTTCCACTCAGCTCAAATAAGATTTCATAATCTGCATTATAAATTTATCGTAGTTAATATCTATCTTAGATTCTGACTAATGAATATTAAATTAAGGCTAACAATTATACTGGTTAAAAATGATGATAATGATTCTAGGATTAAATAAGGACTTCGTATTCATTAAATACTGAAATGAGTTTGATATTAATCATTTTATAATAAAAAGTAGATAACCAATAGCGTTCGAAAGAGGTATAGCTCAAAACATATATATATATATATATATATATATATATATATATATATATATATATATATATATATATATATATATATATATATATATATATATATATATATATATATATATATATATATATATATATCTACTAAACATAAGAATAGGATGCAAGGATTAAAGATAAATGTGTTAGGAAATCTTCTAAATTTGACAAATAATTTTGTTGCAATAATTTATTAATTAACGACCAATTAATTGTCGGATTAATGGTTGCTGTTAATATTTAATAAGCAAGCACCCTAAAAAAATAATGTCCATATTTATATTTTACCCCCTCGTAACTTTTCACTCACATATTTCTATACTAATAAAGTTTTGTTAATTTTAATTTTTAACCACCCTGTAATAATCATATATAGTTTAAAATATTTATTCATACATGAATTTAAGTGTAAATTGTTATATTTTATCCATTAACTGTATTATTAAAATAAATAATGGTATATATCACCCGCAAAGTTCATACCTATAGCTTTCTGATTGAGATTATTATTGTGATAAATTAAAACAAATTTAAATTCCCAATCAACCATTATTACTTAAGAAGACATCCGTAAGGTGGAATTAGGTCGATAACATCTCAGTTTGATAAAGGCATGATAGGAATCGATGTTTAAAACAAATTCTAGTGTTTTTAAGAATTTTAGTGATTATGTTGGAAATTTTTTTGTATGAAATATTGTTAGGTTCAATGAAATTTACAATTATAGATAAGAACGTAATATTTATCATAAAAAAACGAGAAAAAAGAGATTCAAATCATTAAAACTGCAGACAAAAACAATATGGTCGCTAAAATCATAATTATTTCTCACATTTTTACCCATTATATATATTTGGATGTTTCGAAAAGTTCAATTCTGTATTCCTCAGCATGGCTAAAATGTCAATAACAGTCTCGAAGAAATCACTTGTTCAAAAAATTTCGAATTAGTCACATAGGTTAAGAATTACTAAAAAAAGTGTTAAGATATTAAAATTTTATAATAATTTTCGTGATGAAAGCAATAATTTTTTCATGTATTTGAAAAAAAAAATCATTTCTTTACAATAGTTACACATGTAAAGTGCAGCCAGCATATGTAACAAGTAGGCCTTGAAATTTGTATTGTTACTCATTTTATCATACTTATGCGGGTGGTTAACTAGATCAATTTTTTATGTTCTTTAATTGTATTTTTATTTGGCGTCATATTGAAGAGATTCTATCTTGAATATAAATAGTTCAAGGCAGAAGTAAAATTTAGAATGTTTCTTTTCGAAAAGCCTATAAGTACATCAAATTTCAAATCAGTTTATTATTTTTGCACATGCAGTTACTGAATATTGTTCACTACACCTGGGTGTTACATGATTATCGACTAAAATGTTTTATAAATTTTTACAAGAACAAAAGGGCTATATTAAGTTGATTTTTTTAAACTCTTAATGATATTTATCGTTTGGTCTATATTTATTTACCTATATTGAAATATTCTCGTCGTAATTCTTTACGTAATACAGTTTCTATTGATTCGTAAACTGTCTAAAAGGCACTATAATGATTTTAAAATCATAGTCTATTAAAAACTTCCCAAAAATTGTATTGGTAATTAGGAAGATGCACAGGTTTTGATTATCACATTGCATAAATATATTCATACATGCTCATCGCCATAGTGATTATACATAAGGGTTATCCTTTCGATGCCCATGGCACTTATATACACTTTCCTTCAAAGTTTAAGATAAATAATGTTACACAAATGATTGTAAATAAAAATTTTTTATAAATTAAATTAATATTCAAAAAGTGTGTAGTGCGATTTTTCCATAGAAAATCACCGTTTATCATAAAATCACACATAATTTTTTGTTTTTTTACAAGAATGAGATGAAAAACCTTCTTTAACAGCTTGTAACTTTTTCGTTTTTGAAACAGTTTTAATATAATTTTCGAAAGTTGTTTGGTATTGAGTTCATATTTATTACACACATTTTTGATACGACGCATCAAATCAGCCGAGAAATCTTGGATAAGCTAAAGCTAAAGTATTGGCCCCAACCAGTGTAATGAATTTATGTGGCCTACTAACAATTTTTCAATATTATATTAAAAGAAAAGAGTTAAAATATTTTTTCTAATCTGGCCCAAAGGCAAAAACAGTTGGCCATACCTGGGCTTGATACTCCATTTTTTCAAATGTTTGTAACTACTATGCTACCAACATCCTTAAACATATATTGTAAACGTAGTACAATGCATCAAATTATTTTGAGCATTTAGAATTGAAATGATCAATATTTTAACATTACCAAAAATACCAACATTGCATTTGTATTTAAAATGAAAACTGGCAATATTGTATTAGTATTTTACAGGTCTTAAATTACCCCTGTGTTAACATCTAAAACAACTGAAATTTATGAGTAAGGGGTGTAATATTCAAAATGTTTGCTTTTAAAAAATTAAACAATTCGTTACCATAACCAGACACGCCTATTATAGAATAGTGTAGAGTTCATAACACCTTTTGTTCCCAAAGGTATTTTTCTTGAGTATCGTGCCATGAAATATATAAATGAAATATAAAAAAAAATTATACTTATTTGAATAATATTATCATTTTTAAATCATTAAAGTATTAGATTTTGATATGAGATTATAAAATATAACATGATGAAATTATAATGAAATTAATTATCATCCTGAGAAATTTACTGCTCAAGGTTTGGTGTAAACCATTTTTTGTTTGAAATTATATATACAAATCTTTTTTTTAATGCCAACACTAATATCTATAAGCAATTGTTTAGTTTCCGCTAAATAAATAAAAAATTGTATATTTTTTATTTAATACACAATATTAATGATTTTCCTGATTGAGTATTCATTCATATAGCCCAAATTGAAGACAGAATTGATGAAGTACCATGAGTATTTTTTGAGTGGATGGTTTGTGGGGTCGCGGCTTCACAGTGTCAAACAGTCATTTTTAATTCAACTTACTTGATGATTCTGTGATCAGTATCAACAACAGCCGATTCATATTAATAGCCGATGGTACAAATTTTTTTTTTAATCTAGCAACATTTATTGATTGAATCAGTGGAAATAATAATAACTTTTTTAAACAATGTTCCTATTTGTTGGTTCAAATGCTCTGAATCAGTGTCATTATAAAATGAAATTATACTTATATTTTACTTATAAAAATTTAGTTATGAATATAAAATTTCCAAAAATGTTCTAAGTGGTCCTAAGTTTGACCCTGTTAATCGCTTTACTATGTTAAACGATATTTCGCAATGATTCAAAAAAATTACACGATTTATAAGGGCATGCCTTCTTTTGTAAATGATTATCAAATTGTACAATTGTGATATTTTAAATCCAAGTTTGAAAAGATTGTTAAGGAGTAGCTCGAAAATGATATCACAGACGATTTTCCTGAAAAGCCATTAAGAAATAATTTTATAATCTCCAGATAATCGAAACGAAAAATTTCGATGACGCTTAAACTAGTATCATGTGAAGCCTTAATGGCGGCCATTCATTGACAGTTCTATATGTATTATCGTTATACTTCTATGCAAACTTACGATAAAAGTAAAATCCTCCAACAATCTAACTTACAATTTTTAAGTGCACAAAATAATTACACACACAACACACTGTATACTAACACTCAAAATATAAGATGTTCACTATAAATAACTTCAATATCGACTGAATACTGTTATGGGATCAAATGAAATAATGAGCGATCAGAAAATCAGCAGATTTGATAACCTAAATTTATGTTTAAAGAAGTTATGAAATATAAAAAAAAAATTGATTGAGATTATGAAAACAATAATCGAAATAAGAGGTTATTATTAAGAAATATATAAACAATAACTGTTTATTTAAAATCTATATGATTAAATATAAATACCGGAAGAGAACTTATTATTTGATTGTATATAGCTAAATGTATAAATTTAATTTTATTTAAATTTATCTAAACAAATGTGGCATTTTGTTTAAAAACCAATGATTATTTATCGATTGTATGCAAGCCTTCAGTTTGCAAATCTCATTATAAGAAATTTAAAAATAACTCTTATAAAATCTTAACTTTTTGAAAAAAGAATTCCAGCAATATGCATCCATGTAAAAAAAACAGACCAAAAAAAGCAACAAAACACAAAAACAAAACAAGACAATGAACTAGCTATGAGAACAATTCTTGGTTATACGTTTAACCAAGAATAACATACAGTAAAAGCAATCAAATTCTACTTGGTTCGATTATTTTGATATTTCATTGCATAATTTGTGAAATAATTTATCATTATTTACAGCACACAAAAAATTACCCTAATGTAAACACACTTTTGCAAAAAATATTGATTCAAATAACTTATGAATCTCAAATGTTATACTAGAAGACTTCGTCAAGGCACTGTACTAATTGAATTATAAATCCAAATTGTATCATAAAAACCTGACAACTATAATAGAAGACAAAAATTTACTTTTATAAATGATATATTTGTTTTTTACATGCATTAAATACCCAAATGCCGAGTCTTATCAAATACCACGTACATACCACGCAGTATCGAATTATTTTGCTGGTTTGAGTATGGTACACTTAATTAGCTATCTTTAAGGTAGAAAACAAGCTTTAAATTGCCTGCAAATTTCCAAATGAAACTATGATATAAGTATTTAATATCTAATTTCCTCCAAATTTTCGATATATGAACAATAGGTAGCGATATGTAAACATTTGGTATACTGGGAGTTCAAATATTACTTGAATGAAAATTTAAGAATCTTTGTAATTAACTGAGAATCAGTTGTCCGCCATACAGAGAAATTTTTGTTTTGTTCCTTATTCTGAGCATGCAAAAGTTTTCAGGAATTTTGTTCATATATATTGATTAAATAAATATAATTATTATTTTTAGTTAGTACCTGCAAAAATTCCTCAAATTGAGTTGATAATAAATCTGTGAAAGAAAGATGGATAAAAGACTATTTGTACCATATTCCGCATTTGAAATTTTTTTATTTAAAAAATCATTATAGTAACTATAATAAAAAATCATTATAGTAACTATTAAGTTTTGTTTTGTCAAGTCATCAATTTTTCAAAAACATTTTGTCAATGGATTGTACCAATACGAATCCAACTTAAAATGGCAGCTAAGCGTATGTGACGTGTTATTTCATCTTTTGACTCAATATGATTGTATAATAATTATTTACTGCAATTAATAAGTAGTTCTAGAAATTCTCCCTGAATAACACATTGGAGGAGACGTTTTATGATATAGATAAGCTAAAGCAAATTTTAACAAAATGGTACTTTAGAATAATCACTCAACAAAGTAATCAACAAAATTACTTAAAAAATATCTTAAGAACGTTTAATTATGATATCAACCTGTTCGAATTCAATAGTTCAAACTGTCACTAAATGGATAAAATAGTACCTAGGATAAAATAAATCAACTCTTCGACTAATCCAACGTCTCCCAGCATTGAATTCACCACAGCATTGAATAAAGTCAATAATGACGTAGGTGATTTGTATTAATGTAATAAAAATAACAAAACGGAGGTGGACCCCATTATTATTATTATTTAATATTTTTCTAAAATATTATTCATAATCAGTCATTTGTATTATTTACAAAGCATGTTATTCACACGTATAATAAATACATAACACAGCATATAATGTACCTCTATATAAATGTTGGTTGAACACGATGAAATGATGTAAAAATGAACATAAAATACATATATAAGTATATGATATTATTCACATGTTGTATTCAACAAAATCGCATTAAACAAATAATAAATTATTAGTATTCAATGTTAACGTTTTTGAATATTCGATGCGTTAATAATTTGTTTTAAACATGCATAAATAAATCTATGTGTGATATGTTTGTGTTAATATTATGTATGAATGCTTACATGCTATAATATGAGGGTGATATATTTATCTAATAATAATTTATAATTACTGTACAGGATGGTTCAGAAGAGATGCAGCTTATTCATATATAGAAATATATACACCCCAGACTATATGAGGCACTTAAAAACTTTAGGCATATAGTACGCAGAGAATTACTTCCATCTGCGCGTCATCAAGGTAATATAAAAAAAGAAAGATATAGCGGGCAAAAATTTTGGTGGTATATTAGATTAAGTTTATCAAAATTTGTAAATTTACCAATCAAAAATAGTAACTTGTTTACATCAAATACGAAAAATATTAATGCCTTTAAAGCAAAATCGTTCGTTTAAAAACATATTTTCGTTAATTGTTCAGATTCACCCCAATTTAACCTAAAATAAACACATAATAAATAGGAAAGATCGACATTACATATACAATATTTATAGCTGACTACCAAACATGCGCGGTGTATGAATATTATTAAAGAGAACTCTACACTTTTTCGAATAAATTTCGATTTTTTATCCCAATTTCTTAGATCAAAATGTTTCGTATTTTATGAATACGTATTTCGGCTACAAAGTAGTCATCATCAGTTTGAATTAGCTAATAAAAATGATTTTCTGAGGAGATGTTTCTCGTTAATTTGGTGACGGTTTGCGCGTGCATCTAATTCATACTGGTGATGACTACGTTTTAGTCGAAATACGTTTTTATAAAATACACAAAATTTTTTTAGATAATAGTAGAACTTCCAGTTAGCAATTCATAGATCCCTGTATATTTCCTCAAAATAGCGTGAAAGATATTCTATCTATTGAGATGGAAATGTCATTTCTATTTCACTAAACTTATATTTGATATTCATGATTCGAAAAACTCTAACTGTCGGTAAAATTAAGAACTATTTAGAATTACAGAAAAATTATACTCCATAGACATAAGACATTTAATAAAGTGGCGCTAAAATCATAGCATGAATCTCTTATATTGTGTGAAATAAAAAGTTGTAAACAATATCTAATATGAAGGAGATATAATTATGTTGTGTCCATAATAATAGAATAACTGCTTTAACCTTTGAAAGACAAAAGTACGAAAATGTCAATATTCTTTTTAATCAATATAAAATATCTTTTAATTTATTATATTTCAAGAATCATTCTCAAAATCTGAATATCCTGAAAATTAGAATGATGTGTGTGATCACGAAATCTTATGAAAGTATAGTGGATCTCCACCTAAAAACCGAAGTTCTGTGTTATAATATCTATGTTAAATAAATTTTAATAAATAAGAGTAGGTATGCTATAAGTTAATATATATGTCACTTTTTCCTTTTTATACAAATTATGATGAATTTTCATCTCATGATGTGAACTGCCATTAATTTTAAGATAATAACTACCATTACTAACCCTTAGCTTTACCCTTACTTGATTAATTTTATACATATTTCATTAATTTACGCACTATATGTTAGAAATAATAAATTAACATTACTAAACAACGTCGATGGTTGGTTAGAAAACTAATCACAAATGATCATTTAAACCTGAAGACATAGAGAAAAAAATGTTAACATAGAAATTTAGAAATTTTTTTCGTTGTAATTCTGTTTACAGAAAAATTTTCCAATTTTATGAAACCATTTCACATCGATTACAAAAACCCGCATCTTTCTAGCTTGCATGAAAAAAAGTTGGTATTTTCGCATTCGTTTTTTCAATTAACGAACATAATAATTATAAAAAGTTATAATATTGGGTTCATTACATACCTATATGGGTCTATGAAAGTTTACTTTAATTGTTATCATTTCGACTTATTTGATCTACCTTTAAATTATCTGAAGGATCCTGTACACCAGATACAATTTTTATCGTTCGTATTGATGGATGCAATGGAAAGTGCATGAGAACAATATTGTGTAATAATTATTTATCTCTATACCTAATGTGAAGAATATAAAATATAATATGTTTATGAAGAGACATAATGATGTGTTTTTAATGAATCATCAATATTTATCACTTTACAATGATTTTTATATTTGCCATTTGAATGATTCTAGTAATAAACGCTAAGGTAGTATATAACTTAAGTGTATATGTCTGTAGCATGCATTCTTTGATAACGGGGTTGAACTGATTCTATAGATACCGGGTGTAACTCTAAAATTGTACGAACTTCGAAATAACAATAACTTAAGGCTTACAAACTCCATTTATTTTTCTTTACAAAAAAATAATATTATTCTTAGACTGTTTTAATTATTGATGATAATTAATATAGAAGATTTATTCTTAAGGTTTTTTTATCGTCCTCTATAACTAGCCGCGTATAGTTTTAAGTTTTCCATTTATCTTGAGAAACCTCATTCATGCATAAGATCCGAGGTTCACGTTTGCTCTTTTTAATTTTATTGATTTGGTGCGAATTGAATCTGCAAGTCAAGTTAACAGGTTTAGTAAGTAGACAGCCACTGAAACACTTTAATGATACAAGCTCAAACCTCAATTGACATAGTTAATGTTCGTCAGTGCTTCAAATTTTCACAGATATTTGTGTTAAAAGCAAAAAACAATATTTTACTGTTTTTTTGTGATATAAAAACATTGAGGAGCATTCATTCTTAAGTTTTTTTAATGAAAATTTTTAGTAGTTTTAGTTTTAACTGCTATTAATAAATACTACAGGGCACTTCATAAAGCAAGGAAATAGTTAAAGTACTTATTATTAATAAGAAATAAATTAATATAAAATCTATAAAAATTTTTAAATTGTGTAATTTTTTTTTTAATTGATTTAATGTACAATTAAAAAACAATAACATCATTCTATAGTCCTTCTCTATATAAACTATAAGTGTGCCAAATTTTATACTCCTCCGTCCCTCCAATTTTCGTAAAAAAGGGCATAAAACTTTCACTACACGTATTGATATAAAGATAAAACTCATTTGAACATTCATTTTTCATTTATTTGTCATATATTTTATTACAGATGTTTTTAAAAAAACAATAAAACGTGGGTAACTGGTGAAAAAATCACTTATTTTGTGGAAAACAAAAAACACGTACCTCAATTATATTATTAATTGTAACCGATAATTCATATAAACTACTTCTATTAATAATAATATTTATGTTATTTTAGCTTAAAATACTTATGTTTGTATTATTTATTTGATAATTTCATTAATTTTTTCTTAGAAAATTTTAAAATACTTATAATAAGAAAATTATAATTCTCATAACAAAATACGTAATTAATACTGAAATATTAACAATAATTATTCAATTCCAATTTAAACAAATTTTATTTTATTTTATATAATCACTTTAATTTAATTATAAAAAAAATAAATAAATTTTTAATTGTTCTAATTTAATCAAATTTATAAATAATAAAACATTATTTATAGGAAAAGTATAATTTAAAAAAAAATTAAAAACATTATTTATTTATTTTTTATTATATTTAAAATCATTAAAAAACATTTACTGCTGACTTGCAAAAAATTTTAAAATAAATGCTTACTAGATGTTTTTAACGAATTTTTTGTTTTCATTTATGATAATTCGTTTTTGTTTTAACAGGTTTTCGCCATTATAAAATAACAGGAATTATTGCTTAGGTGAGTTTTCTATCCTAATTACTACATAAACAAATTTCCGTGGAAAAAGCTATTGATTTTTCTATGTTTAAAATTATACAATTAATTTCATCGCTAATTAAAACTCATAATCACAAATTTTAGTTTATCAAAATATAGAAGGCACGTTGGAGAAAATATAAAAAATTAATCCGTTCCTACTGTAATATTTGTATTATTTTATTTCATAATAAATTTTCAGCCATATCTGAAGTTTGTTGAAAATCAAAACTGTTCTGCCTATTTAACTTGGAGTTATATAAATTGCAACCGAACAGATCTACATGAAGGCAAGCTAGTAAAATCGTTTTAAATTTGCTGATACAATGTGATCAATCACCAGAATTTCTTATTGAATGCCTCTTATTTGAATACTGTGGATGTACTACCGTATAAGAATTTGGTAAGATAATATTTCAGTGAAGTGCTTTTTGAAGATTCTTATTTGTGTAGAAGTTTCTTGAAGATTTAGTAATCTAACTAAAGTTAGATCACGTAATGTCCATTTTAATTAATTTACATAAAACAGAAACCAAAAAACATATATTTCAAATCATTCTTATTTTCTTTAAAACAACAGCTACAATCTTACTTTAACGCAGGTCATTCAATTACTTATATTTCATATTACCTCGAAGAAACTATCTAAAAAAAAGGGCAAATTCGGCAAAAAAAAGCACGTGCATGAAAAATATAATAATTTATTTATTCTATCTTTTTATTATAAAATAAGTCATATATTTTATGACCTAAATCTGTGAATGACGAAAAAATAGGTGTTTTTCTGTCCCACAATATGACTTAATAACGTATTCGTTATCTGTATATGATGCTTACGTTTGGTAGCCAAATCACTTAAAATAATATCGGAAATGGAAGGTTTGTAGAAAATTGGCAAAGTTGATCCCGCAAAAAAAACTTTTAAATTGATAGAATTCTATCCCAAATATATACTGCAAAAATTTCAGAATAATTTACCACGTACTTTCGATGTAATTAATTTTTCAATATTGACATGTGGCTTATATCTCTGTCACTTGGTGGATTATGGTGTCTCCATTAAGTTCACCAATTTCAAATAGTAACTAGCGTTTTTAATGGTATATAACAACAAAAGGATTTTGAACAATAATAAATATAAAAAATAAATTTTAGAATATTAAATTTATTTTCTAACAAAATAATTTATTTATTTATATTAAAATTTAAAAAAAAATAAAAATAAAAATAAAGAATTCACGATATAAAAAATAAAGTTGACAGTTCAGGGTTATGTTTTGAAAATCATTTAAAGTTGGTATTATCTAGTGACAGTTGAGTACTAGTCAAATAATATTTTATTTACTACATTATTTTAATTATTTAATTATAATTATAATGCTAAATTATATCTATTAAATTCTTATGTGTACTTTTATCAATTATTATAGCCATGCTTGATATATTTATTAGTTAAAATATAAATAAATAAAAGTATTTTATTTGATTTCGGATTGCTACTACCTAGCTTAAACGTAATATTTATAAACAAAGTTAGAAATGTGGAAGTTATATTAGGAATTTAGCCATTATCCTTTTAACCTATAAAAGAAAACAACTTACCATTTTGTTTTATTCTTCTTATGTATATAATTTGTTTTAATCCTTTTTATCTCATAATTCAATGCAGATTACACTTTTAATTATTAAAATTGATTAAAAAATAAAGTTTTAGACTTATTGTAGGAAGACAAAACAAACATAAAAGTTAAATAAAGGATTGAGATGACACAAAGATTTTTTGTCACTAACTTTTTTTTATTCAAAGAATCTTTAAATCTACACATCCGGCTACAATATTTTTAATTAAATTTTCAAATATACTTTTTTTTTTTTAGAAAATAAAAACAAAAAATACATACAAAATGTTTATTGTTAAATTAATTCAAGTGTTCATTTCATTCTTTAAAAGAATGTAAACAATTGTTTTATACTGAAATGGAAGGCATAAAATAATTGTAATTGTTATTAAAATGATTAAAAATAAATTTTTTTATTTTGTTTATAATTTAAATATATATATAGATATATATATATATATATATATATATATATATATATATATATATATATATATATATATATATATATATATAAAAGTAAACAAAAGTTTCAAATTTCACTTTTACGTTGTCGTTGTTAATTTTTCGTGTTTAATTTAATTACTATGGATAATAAAATACAGACCATATGGTTTGCTTAGATTAAGGAAGATCAGAGATTAATTTATGTGACATTAATTATTCGATAACAGTAGTATATACTTTCTTTCTCAAGTTGCTTTTATATTTGTTTAATACTACGATTTAATAGAAATTAGTTACTACTTTTCTAGTTTAAGTGTCAAGAATTTGCGAATTTCTCAAGCAATTGGTTTGTTTAATTTTCTTTCGTTCTCAATTACTTAAAATAAGAACTATATGAAAGGTTTCTTGACACGCCATCAAGATCTGGATAATAACAAAAAATTTTTAACAATTGGTTTTACCAAATTATTTGGAAATATTAATACCTGTTGACTCACTCATCTTGAACGTGAGGTTAACTTTCTTTCAACTTTTACTAATTGAGTACATTTTATTCACAAGGTGAAATAACGATTAATATTAACCGTTAATTTTTAATAAACTTTGAAGTCATTACTTGCAAAATATTATGTACAGTTATAAACAGGAAATCTTTATAATATAAATCATAATTTTGCATGACAAGTATTACTGATTTAATAAAGGATACAAAATAAGGATTGTCAATGACCAAAATAAGTGTTGAAGAAAAGCATGGTCGTAAAAAACCAAGATATCTATATACTACGATAATAGTTAGGGGGTTTGTGGCACAAATTAAACTGTTCAGAATTTTGTTATAAATGTAAAACTTATCCATTATATATAAAAGTAAGAAAATTTATTCTATATATATACCGATCCAAATAAAAAGCATAGTTTCAACTTCGAATTTTGTTAAATGTTTTTTGAGACAATTCTTCGAACTTTATAGAGAACTCAATAATCATCCCTAACTCGTATCGGAGCCAATAGCCCATTTCGTTAAAGCTCCCAAAATTAATTAACCCAGTTGAAAAAATCAGCCTATAATTGGAGAATTCGAAATAAAAAGACCTTTAAAGGTCTCTATTTTCTTTCTACTATTACTATTACTATGTCATCAATATTTCGTACAGAGAATAAAATAAATTTCAAGAAGTAAGTCCAATGTAAAATTTGACCTAGGATATCCAATACAGAATATTATTTGAATGTTCTTACAAACAGCAAAGCAAACATGTATGATACACCTTAAATCTGGATATTATGGAGACCTTTAAACTTGAATTGAATCCTTTAAACGACGAGAGTTAGAAAATAATGCATTACCTAATAGGTTTAATTTACAATTAGGTTTTATTTATAAAGTAAGGCAATATAAAATTTCTTATAATATTTTTGTATTTTATTTTTCGAATTTTAAAATTTTAATGTTTAATTATTGTGGTCGAAGCTAAATACTAAAATCCCTATTAATATTATGAAGGCCAAAGTAACTACCTGCTACCTTTCTTAATAGCCAAGTGTCTTCCGTACCCCACTTGAGAGAAAAGCCATTACTTAGGTCCTTACTGGAGGGCGACACATCTTTATCTGGAGCCCAAAGATTATCTACTACCTATTTTTAATAAAGTAAGCGCTCGAAAACAAAAATGAAAGTTATTGAATGTTGAGTGCGGTTCAGTCTATTTCCGACATCGCCGGGTTGCAGAGATACTCTAATATAATTAACAAATTTACTTCATATGTAAGCCGATGGTGATAGCGCTAATGCCAACTCCACGGTATCACAAAAATTTTCGAGGTATAGAGCATTAAAATTGCCACAAGCCTTTCAACTATAGACACGCTACACTATATGTAATAACAATCACCTGTCGACTGGATAAAAATAGGTAATATTATAATACTTTCTAATAAAATTCAGCCCACATTATGCCTGATTTTATATAATATACAAATAAAATATTATATATATTCTATATAATAACGGTAAAGAAAAAAATTGTCTCCTACATGTATTTTAAATCAATATAATGGTTTTGATATCACGAGTACATAACCGAGAGTACATGTTCTATTTAGTGACAATTATAATTATTATATAAATTGTCGTTATTAAATAAATATATTAATTAATTTAAAAAATAGAATTAATTGTAAATGTTATAATGTTTATTAATTTAACTTCCGTTTTAAAAAAGTCATTTATTTTAAATGACTAGCATATCGTTTTATTATCGTTTATTTTATTTGTATTACAAAAATAAGAATTTATTCTGCCTGTCTGATAAAAATGTGGTTGTATATTTGATGAATTTTATGTCTCAGTTTTATTTTTACACCCAACATATACAGAATATATGAGGGTATAATAAATATAGTCTGAAGTTTGTAACCCTAGAAAACATTGAACGTACAAGAAAACTTTGGAAAAGATGCTCACAGAATTTTTAAGTTTATTGATCATCAAGTTATTTATAATGTAGTTCCGTTTGTCTGTCTATTTTTACGTCATCAAGATTATTCAAAAAGCGAAGATCTTGACAGATCTACAAAAGTAAAAATAAATCATTATAGTAGTATTATTGTTAATTTCATGGTATATTATATCGATTGACGAGATTAGCAACCAGCAAAACATTAATTTCCATCCAATTAATGAATTTAAACGGTCAAAATGAGGGTTTAAATCAAAAACAACTTCTGTATAATCAATACAAATAATTCTGCATGATTTCCTGCCTACTTGATATTGTATTTAGGAAATAAAACCGTTGGAATGAATCAAGCAAGGAAATAATTTACATTTCCTCTTGATCATCTCAAGCTACGACATAATTACTTTGTATGCGGGCTTATAGTATAAATTACAATTATTGAAGAAGCGGACGTCTATCTCATAAGTTTATATATTTGCGTATGTTAAAAGAAAAGATAAAGAACACATCCAAATTATTCAATTGTATTCCTATAAAAATTTTTCACGTTTGTTATTGTAAGATCGCAATTATATTCATGAGAAAAAATCTAGGATTTAATTTTCATAAACTGTTTAGTTGAAAAATCATGCACTTCATCCACGTAGGTAATTGACATTTGCTGTGCAAAATACTACCTATATATGTATGGTTTCCCTAGATTTTTTTAAAGTGAAATTTGAAACATTTTAGTGTCCCAATTGTCTATTTAAAAAATACATTTTAATAAAAACAATCACGATAAGCATATGAAGAAAAACAAATTATCACCTTTCAATCAATAATTAAAATTAATCAATGGTATCCTTTTATTAAAACAAACAAACAAAAATCAAATAACACACAAACTTCAGAATATTTTCACACTTTTCGCAAAAGCACAGAAATAACACCTCACTTCACACCAAAACAAACAAAACTGAGTACATTTAAACTTTGATTGTTATCCAAAACAAAACATTTGTATCTTTTTGATTTAAAAGCATAGCAAATAAGATTGTTGTTTGAATTTTTCTTCAAGCTGAACTTTTGATGATCTACGCAAACTTTTGATTCATTGAAAATCTAAAAAGATCAACAACACATCATCCATAAACAATGCACGCACGCCACGCCGCTTAACGTAAATAGTATTATTGTTAGTACTATTATTATGTGTACAGAACGAAATACATTCTTGTATACATACAATATTTAATAGCACAATATCTCTATACTCTAGTAGAGTCACAGAGTAACTAAATAACATAACCTGTTTTTCTCTTACAGATTTTGTTACCTGTCCACATGTAGTACGTGTACAGTATACGACATGAAATACGTTTCAATAATGCAATATGTTTGGAAGTATAAACTTTTCAATTATGCAATATGGTCTTAATTTTTAGTAAAAATAATCAAATTTAAATTTCAACACCGATTTCTTTTGTATGAAAAATTAATAAAACAATAGAATTGGTTAGGTGAAAACACAAAATTTTAAAAGAATTCCATACAACGTAATAAATTAAGCAAAGGTTACACAAATTATTGAATTGAATCTTTTTATTTAAACTCAAAATCTTAACCATCTAACATTATTCTTTTTTAATTATTTTATAGTTATATATGTCGTACTCGTTTTTAACACGCTTTTATTAGCTTCACTCGTATGTTTGTTTGTCTGTAGGTAACTCTCTGAAGTTGGCTGCAGAACGCATATGAACGGATCCTTTGCATGAGAGTAATAAAGATAGAGCTAGTGCGCGAACTACGGTGCGCGAAGCGTGTTTTTTTAGTTTTTTTAAACTATTATAATATTATTCAGAAATCATTTCTGTGCTCTTTTGTTTAAATATAGTTATTTAATAAAAACAAAAACGGCATATCTCATTTTTAAAACTAATAATGCATGTTATCATGGAAATTCATTTGAAATTTTAAAATGTAATTATTGGGCTGAATGATAAAATACTAAATTACATCATTCGGAGTGAAGACATGGATCAACAAGCCACATACGCTTAGTTTCCATTCCATTACGAATCTTTTTGGTTTTGACAAGTAATAGGATTACTGTTATTGACGCTGTTCTCAACTATTTAAAAAAATTTCATGTATATGTGTTATATTTTAGTAGCCATAAGTCTATTGCCTCCACTCTCTCGGAACTTGAACAAAAATAAAAATATCTTATAAGAAATTATAATAATCTGAGCGTTAATTAAACAAAAAATCATTTTAATTGAAAAGAATTATTCTTTGTTACAAAAGATCATTTCAAGTAATATCTCAACTATTTAAAAAAAATTAAAATGTAAGTGTTACTTATTACCAAGATGTTGCATATCATCTGCGAGTACTATAAGGAACGGTCACATTTTTTTTTTTTCAGTTATTGTCAATAAAGATAAAAAAATTTATGCGTTAGCCCAAAACTAACTGGAACAGACCTGAAACTTTATATATTATTCGATATTCGAAAACTGTCAATAAGTGTGTACATTAAATGTACAGATTATCCCGGATGAATTTCTACATAAGCTTCACTTTTATATACTTTATTTATTTACATAAAGCATTACTTCGAAAATTAAAGCATTATAAAATATAAATTTAGATTTTGATCGTCACATTTTTTTTTTTTTGTTGCGGAGTGTACATATATCAATGCAAAGAGCGCAGTTCTTTGTACTACAAAATTTCAATGTCAAGTAGGTCAGATTAAGTCGAAATTCTACGAAAATTTCTACATAAGTGAAAGATTCCACTTAAGGTCAATTCGTTTATAAATAATAATTGGAATAATAATTCTGGGATTTCACCTCCATTTTTCAGACAAACACGTTTTAAACAAACATCCTCAACATTTTATTATTTAATAAATTTCGATTTTTTAACCCAATTTCCGATATCAAATTATTTGTATTTTTATAAATTGGTATTTCAACTGCAAAGTAGTCATCACCATATGAATTAGCTAGTTGTAATGATTCTCTGAGGAGATGTTACTCGTTGTTAATTTGGTGACCTCTGCACATTTTATATTATTTGCATTTATGAACGATTTGGCATCTTTAACTTTTTTGACAGTACTTTCATTGCAATAATTAAACTGGGAAGTTAAATAAAATAATAAACTAAATTTTAAAAAAATAATAATAATTACATATTTACAAAAATAACCAAGAATAAACGAAAAAATTTATTTTTAAAAACAAATATTGACATTTATGAATTAAAACAAATAACTTTAAAAGAATTTTTTAGCTTAAATATTAATAAATGTAAATCTAAAATGAATATATCTCAAAATATGCTAACTTTAGTCATAATATTTGTATTAAATTAAGTAATAATACCGTCCAATATGTGTGTAAAATTTTAGTTTAGTTGAATACCAGGCAATGGCTTAAAACTTTACACTCATCTAGATAGGCTAAACAAAATTATGGGTTATAAGACTTGTGATATTATTACCACATTGTAATGGAAATATTTGTTGGTTTCTGATTGTGTAAGCATCACGTTTTCTTTGATTGTGTATGCGCGTGTGTGTGACTATTTTATTGTTGGCGTTGTCTATATAGACTTCTTGCTTCTGGTGGTTTTCATATAGTTAGTTCGCTTTGTTGCTGTGAAGCAGTGTACACGTTTCGCATTTACTGTACACGCAGAAGATATATAAATACGATGCGATGCAATGGTTTTCTTGTTCTAAGCGCGCCTTGCTGTGCATGTACTGAAACACTTTAAGAGTTTTCAACTGAAGTCTTAAAATACATTTACAATGGTTTATAATATTAAAATGTTTATCACATTGTGATCGTAAACATTAATAATAATTTTTGAAATGATATTTTTAAACAAGCACAAGATAGAAGTTTTAAAATTGGTTGAAAACGAAAAATGACTTATTCCGATAGATAGTTCTAACAATTCGTCGTGTAATTTATAAATTTAAAAATTATTTTAAAAACTTTAAAATTAATTTTAAAGTTTTAAGGACAATTTAAATTTTACGCTTATTTTGAAAACATATTTCATACTATTTTAATTTTTTTTTCTCTTTTTTTATAAGTAAAATTTAAAAAATCCCAGCTGCCTAAAATTTGCAAAAAGATTATTAAATCGATAATTAATAATAAATACTAATGAATTGCGAAGGATGAATTAAAAAAATGCCAGCCTTCTTAAGAATGCGTATCATTCAAAAAACTAAGATTCATCAGATATTGGATAAAATTTACCATTTCGTCCTTCGTATTCGTTCAGATTTCAAAAATTAGTGAAATAGCGAAAGTTGCTGAAATAAATTGAAATAAATCGACCTTAATTCTTTTATGAAAAGCATTTTTATGAGAAAATGAATTGACAAAGTAAGGTTAAAAAGTAAGGTCACAATTTGGTCCAGTTTCTTATAATTGAAGAAGGCCGTAATCTGTTTTCACAGGAAGTTTATTTTTATAAGTAAAATTAAATCGAGTTGAGAAATCAGCAATTTAAATTGGGTAAACAGAACACCAAATTTTTTTACAGAATTATCCCCTTGAAGCTCTTTTCTTAATAGTACTGAATGTTAACATTGAACAAGAGATCACAAATTTGAGCTGAATGTTTTGCGAGCAAAGATTTAAAGCTTAAAAAACGAATACTTGTGTACGAATTTGTGCTCCAACTGAAAATGTGGTGTTATATTGACCTTACCATTTTCACAATTAAATAAAAACAATTTTACAACTAAATTCTTTAATGAAAAATTTTTTAATGTGTTCAATTGTTTTGCATTTGTAACGAAATTGGAACAAATTAAATTGTTAAACTTTATTTTTGCCTTATCTTATATAAATTTTTGACCAAAAATTTTTTTTTTTAATATTTGAATTAGTAAAAGTAGGAATTACAAACAAAATAACATATGCAAATATGTTATGTTTAAAAAACATAATAGTTAACATGGAATTCCTATAGAAGATCGCTACACTTCCATGCAGTAAAATGATTCGTGTTTCTTATAAAGACGAAAATTTCAAACATGAAACAATTAAAAGTTTTGGATAGATTATCTTAATTTATAAAGATTGCGATTTATAATTGAATTGCTAATAATACGATGTTGATAAAAGTTTTTGATACAACATCCTAAAAATATGTTATTTGAAAGCATTTTATAACAATTTGAAAGAAATAAAGAACAGTGAATTATTTAAAAAAAAAAAACGGTGAACGCGATTATCTGTTATTTCATATAAATTTGATGTGATTGAGTATAGCTACAAGAAAAAAGGTGTTTATTTAAAGTTTGTGTGGATATGCCAAAAAGTTTCGAAACTGAATTTCTGTTCTTCAACTAAACAAAAAAGGATTGTTGTAAATTTGAAACGTTTTCGTGTAGGCACATGAAATCGTTATTATTAATTATGTTTGCATAAAATGCAATATGAACAGGTAGTTCGTAGCTATTATCATCATAATTATTTAAAAACTAAAATGATCAGCTATTATGACTAATATCTTTCACCTGCTGGTCAGAGTAATGAAAATATGATTTATTCAATTCGATTCATTTTAATGATGATATATTGTAAATAAGCACCAGTTTATGGACACCGTTTAGAGTAAAGCTAGATTTTCAGAATTCTGGTCCCTTACGTTAATACCCAGTTCCCTTATATTAAATTACGACAACTTGTGATTAAACTTTCTTTTTTCTTTTGTATTAGAGAACCAGTTAGCCTGGGTTGAAGATATTTAGGTCATATTGTTCACCTGTAGTTTTCTTTCATGAACTACTTTAGTTCCATTAAGGACAGTTTCACGTATTTGGTATCAATTCATAATTAATATTTCATTTTGTTAATCCTTAAGATCACCTTAAGGCTAAAATTATTCTTGATGATCGACCAATGTGACAAAAAAGCTTTCATTAACTTGTAATATATATTATATTAAAATTATAAGCTCCGGTGAGCAGTAAATCTCAGTGATGGTGACATCCTATTCCCATTATAGAGAAGCATATTATAGGCCACCTCTTTTTTATCGCTACAGCGGAACAAACAAAGATAGATAGATAGAAACCTCCATAAAGAGAGACTGCAAAATCCATTGTTGTCCCAATAACTCCTTTAAAAACAACTCTTTCCTAATAGAATGGTAGCCCAAGAGCGGACTTTTGGATTTACTCGAGCGCATCAGACTAAGATATAGGAGATATCTTACCCCTTCTTGAGTACATCCACCAAATATTTGGTGACTTGCCGTTTGGGGTAGATGAACAGAATAGCTTAGAAAATCAATAGTTTGATTAATTCAAGCGCGTCAAATGAAGATATGGTAGGTTTATTACGCGCTGAAAACTTTTCATTTTACTTACTGATCGTTTGATTAGTAAAATTGTGGTTTTTTTAATTATTCTGATCGACCACCACACACACCATATAGAGAGTTAAGATTTGGGAGAGGTACTCCATAAGGGGTAAGGAATCTTCCATATCTTAATCGGACGCGCTCGAGTAAATCCCAATATCTCAGATAGGCCTCCCCTTTCATAATGGATTTTGAGATCTAATGATTTTTATATAGTTGATTATCTTAAGATTCCAACACTAATTGTGTTTTTATGGAAAGTCAAAATGAAAATAACGATTTCTATTTACACAAAACGTGGCACACGGTTTTAACCGCGATTGGCTCTACTGTCAAATCTATTATTAATTAACTAACAAAAGGCTCGTGAAAGAATTAGTATATTCACTAATCTATTATGCCATCGCTTAACAAATTAACTGAGACCATTAATTTTGTAATACTTAAATGTTTATTTTTCACTAAAAACACAGAAAATTTTTTTCCATCCACGGGTTTCCGAAAATTTTCAAAAACTGATTAGTTATCTAAACTGTCGTTTAGATCCAGCTTTGAATTACACTTGATTTTTTTTTGCTAACGCCATTTAGAAGCTGTAATCGCTTATACTACCCTTCTTTAATATCTTTAATATCCTATATATTCAAGTTTTTAAATTTTTATGAAAAATTTGAAAATTTTTACGTCGCTGCGGGTTTGTAAATAATGTCATCAAGGTTTTATCTAGGCTGTATTTCGACACTACATTTGAATTTTAACTAATGCCGTTTTCGACTTATAAGATTATTTTCAGAAATTTTCATGAATGTTTGCACATTGAGGCAAAGTTTTACAATGATTCAAACAGTGTCATTGTCTCCGATTGTCGCATATTATTCTTCCAAACAGCTAAAGCTATAGAAATTATAAATAGTATCTGAACTAACCCCAAACATATCTTCATTTAATCAACTCATCAAACCATGGCTTTAAAAATTATATATGTTAATTGTAAAAAATAAAAATTTTGTACGTATTTAAAATGATCTAATGAGAGATATATATGCTTAGGACGTGCAGGTGATTGCAAAAAAATAATAGGGTACCGGTCTAATTTTGCTATGTTTCATACACCAGAGGTGAAACTTTTAGGATCAAGACCTTAACAAAACTAATTATTCATTTAAAATTAATATATATCTATTCGACGTAATTAAACAACCTGTTGCTTCATACAAATTTTTGTGAAAAATATAATAACTTGAAAACCTATATTGGATATTAAGGACAGAACAGTTTCTACTGTAGAATAAACGCTAACAATTAAACCGAGCGTGAAATTGTAGCATAAAAAGAGCTATATTCGATATTTTCCACAACTCGTCAAAATTGTGTTGGCGCAGATAAATCCATTATATATCCGTTATATATTATTGGTTTTGGTGGTAGTGTCGGGAGGTAAATTGCGATATAACGGCTTTCCGATTGGTTTTTCGGAATGTTCATGAACGTGCCTATTATCTATGATACTATCGGATTTGTTTTACAATAAATTCCTCTAACGCTTTGGTTGAAATGGCCATTGTACTGTAATCGATAGAATAACGAACTCGCAGTGATTCTATTAATGATCTATGCTAGGTTTATTCTACAAATTAATTATTTAAAAAAATTTATAATTTATTTTTAGTCTAAGAAAGCAATTTATATTAGTAGTCAGAAAACCAGAAAACAGAATTCTTAAAGCATTTTTATTTACGAAGTCTTAAGGTGTTAAGCGACTTCTTAAAGAGTTCTTTTTGAAGAAGTCTGATATCCAAATCATAAATAAGATATATTTAGGAGTCTCCCAGAAGTCACATTGCTATATGGGTATGAGTATGAACTAATAAAGATATGAACAAAGTAGTCATCATCAGTATGAATTAGCTATAAGTTGTAATGATTGATTCTCTGAGGAGATATTACTCGTTGCTAATTTAATGACGTTTTGCAAAAATAATTTGATCTAGGCAATTGGGGCAAAAAATCGAAATTTATTCGAAAAATCCTAGAGTTAATAATTATAAAAATTATGAACTAATCATTGTTGAGTAAAAAATTGCTGTATAAAATAGCATTTCAATAAAAGATTGACGATATAGAATGTTTCTTTTATGTACATGGGAATTGTAGCTTGAGTTCAACCAATTTGAAATTTTCACCAAAATCTTCACCAACGATTCGACCATTATTGTTTTAAGGTCTTTATCGAATATAATTTTATTTATCTAAGTAAAACATTCATTTTAAACGTAATCATGTATTTTTAAATTTTAAATAAACAAAAAATATTCAGGTTGTTGCGTTTTTTATAGTTCTTTATATAAACCATATTATAAATTCCCATTTAAAAAATCGTAAGCACCATACCTATAATAAAGAATAAAATTAAGGACCGTATTTAATAACTAAAATAAAAAAACAACCACTATTAATCAATTAATAATTTTTCAGGTTTATTTTTAAGAAGTTATCTTTATAAGGTGAATACACACTATTTTGTAATTTTTAGGTTTAAGTTTATAAATGTTATGGAAGCTATTCATTTCTTTGATTTTATTCTGTTTCGAGTTCCATGTCCTATTAAGCAATATATTTGATAGCGCTTTTATATAGTTCTACACTACATAACAAAATATATAAATATATGTAATGTACTGAATACGGTCACATAAAGCAAGTAGACCATTGTCAAACGGAATGACCGATTCAGCTAAAAGAATAACCAATGTATGAGTTGGTCTGTCGGGTGTATAGGTAAGTAGTATCCGTATATCTTGAAAACCAGTCACTGGTGACGATGTAACTATATGTGTTAGTTTGTGAGTTGTTCGTAGTGTGTTACGACAACAAACTACCTGTTCAAATGTTTGTTTTTATATGGTAATATAGTGTGGGTATTAAAAAAACGGATAGTCATAAATAATCATATTGACTTTTTATATTCATATTATAAATGTCTGCTTGTAATATGTATTTATGTAATTTTTATGTTGGCAATATCTTAGACAAATTTTTTTTGTCGGCTTTTACGCAGAAATTAATGGATTTTATTTTTATTCTAATTTATATTAACGACTGAGATTTCAATTATTACTAAAATTTCGTTACTTAGCCTCACACATAAGTAGACCTATCCATTCTAAAAATTGATGTTGAATTTTCAATCAAAACATTCTAATAAAAAGAGTAATAATTATCCTTACGTTTGTGAACCTTATTCCTTGCTGAAATAAAAAAGCTCTATTCGGGTGTGTATATGTGAGATTATATGAACGTTCGTGTTTCATTTTAGAGATACCAGATATCTCTGAAACTAACAAAAATAAGAAAAAATAAAAAAATCCTATTCTAAACGATACAAGATAAATAAATTTGATAATATAACTGACGAATATTATCATATAAGCATAATAATTAAATAAAAAATTGGCTCATGAAATATTTAATCGTTTCTGAAATCGACCTTACTTTTTCATATCATTTTTAATGGGAAAATTTTTCATCCAAATACAATTTTAATAATTATTGTTTGTTTGTTTTTTTTTTTTTTTTTATTGTAATGCGGTTTTATAACTTATATTTTTTCCACATTTAAGTTTTTATTTGGCATAGCCTGAACATTCTGTGATCCGGATTCCGAATAGGAGAAAAATATACAAATGCAAAGTTCTATGCTTTTTAGTTGTAAGGTTTTTGAATTGGAATTTCATATCTCGAACATTCTGTGACAAATATAATCCTAGATTATTTTGTTTTCATTCAAATTAACGATCTATGTAAAATTTCAGAACTTTTCATTAAAAAGTAGTTTCTCAAGTAGAGCTATACACATTTTATCATAAACAAATAAACAAAAATGTAAAAACGAATTAATGAAAAATGTATAAGAACCAGTATTCCCTTTGTTCGAAATTCGAAAAATTCTATACATAATTTTTAACATTTCAAATTAATAGTTTAGCTCATTTATTTTTTACTTTATAATGCGTAAAAAATACGAAAAATCTATCTATGAAAAATCTATGAAAAATATAAAAATTATCAGTTTGAATAATTTATACACGACATGTATACAATATGTCAGAATCACCTAATTAGTCCATTTATGTATGTCCGTCTGTCCGCCTGGTCGTTGTCAAGACCACCACTCAGAACGAAAAGAAATGTGAGTTTAAATGCGTGAATGAGCGAAACCGGTCCATTAGATCCAATGAATCCATTACCATTGCCAAGACCATGACTTTTAAACCATAAAAAATAGAACAAAAAAATGCCTGTTTCCTGTTCACCACAATTTCAGTTCAAAAATTACTTTGATAGTAATTATTTTCACTTGGTTTAAGTGAAATTTTCAGCTAAAAGAATATTTTGGAATTTAATCTAAATAATCTTAATAATATCTATTAAAACCGATTATAAAACAAATAACAGAATAAAACAATTTTCTGTGGGTAACCTATCTAAGAACAAAAGTTTTGTCAAGTTTTCAAACATGCAAACATATCATTGTGCAATATATTTTCCATTAGTCTTTTTATTAATAAGTTTAGTTTATTATATATATCAGTTTTCTATCAGCCATCTTTAATTTTCAATTGAATAAATGTTTATGTATAATGTTAAGCAGATTAAGTGCCGATTAGGTTTTACAATTTTTTTAATGCTTTTCAGTGAATTTTTGAAATCCGTCTTCGTTAGGAAAATGTCTTTTGTGTTATACAGAATGACCAAAAATATGTTTTGGCACCCATCATCTCCTTTGGGATGTAATTTTTCAAAATTAGATGGAATCAACTTTGAAGTATAACTAAAAAGAAATATAATTATTCAAATCGAACTACTCCGCAAAAAGTTGGGCGTGTACATACAAAAAGAAAGTAAGGATTGACTTGGTAACTTTATCTTTTTTGTCATTTAATAAAACTGATTCCCTTAAATTAGCAAATTCGCAGAAGATATAACCTTCATATGAAACAAACTGAATAAAACAATTTTTACTATAATGCTTTACGTCTTAATTTCTTGTGTCTTGAAGGCAAGAAAATGATTAATTAAGATAATTTTAACTGATTAATTTATTTAAGAATCACTTAATCAGTCTATTTCCGTTTGTCCGTCCGTTCGTCATCATGATAACTCAAAATCGAAAAACGTAATAGCGAGCGGTAATTGATGTATTCTGGACCTAAAAAATGAGTATAACTTCGCGAATTAGCTGATTCGGTTAAGTATTAACTATATGTTCAGTATCAAAATAATTAACTCTTTTAGTTGCTATCTTCACTGTATAATTTTTAATTTTGAAATTCAAAAGTATTTTAAATTGCAGTAATATATTTATATAATCATATTGGATTTTAATATTATCTAACCAACATAGTATAAATGGGATTACATTATTTCAAGTCAACCGAAATGTGTTAACAATTGGATTACAGTCAAACCCTGACACAGTCGATTTTTTAAGCCAAAAAATAAACGTGTTCTTATTGGTTTTCCGGGCTATACGACACCGTATGAGTACGAAATTTTGATTATGAATGCAATTTTTTTTTTTTAATCATATAAATTGAAAAATTTCGGCGAGCTGTAGAAGAAATATAATTAATTTCATTTCAGTTTGAACTATCTTTATACAATTATCAAACATATCAGAAAATTTGTAAAACATTTATAATAATACAGTTTTGATGCAGTTCGCTTATGGCTATGGTGGAAACGCACGAATGACAAGGATAATATGTAGTCTATTTTTTAAAATATAGAAGAAGTAAAAATTGTTTTGCTTACTTATTTGATTTCTTTCGTAGTATATGTGGTTGGAATATATCTAAAAGTTTCCGTAACCCTTGGCAATTTTATAATATCTGAATAATCAATGTAAATATTAAAACAAAGTGATTTTGCTAACCGATAGTAAACCATTTCGTAGCATATACAAAATGTATGTCTTATGTTTACGAAAATTCCTAGTTGCTATGAATGCAATCCAGTAAAAAACAAAATTATATTGTTTTATTATTCAGTATTTAGGAAATATGCCGTGAAATCAATTGAATTGTTATTATTGTGTGAGCTACATAATTGAGCTTTTGAATATACCAGCAGTTATCAAACACATACACGAAATATGACATCTATGATTGTTTTGCATTACTACTCTTGTATATACAGTATGACGCCACCTATGCTTATTAAATGGTTACATACATTGGCTATCTAATGGTTTACTTCTTGGATGAAGATAAGATGTTTCTTTGATAATCAATTGTAAATGTTTCTGTAAGCGTATAGATGTCAGAACATAAAATTTTACAGATTTCTATAAATCCATACTGAACAAAAATTGATACTGCCCAATTTTCACTTTTTAGTTTAAAAAAAAAAAGAGAAACAGAAAATATGAGTTACCAAGAAGTAATATTTACATAATTTTAAAAAATCAACTGAAACTAACTAATATGTTTTATGTTTTACTTTTTTGACAACCTGCATGAGGTCGTCTATCTCTGCATGTTTTCCAATTTTGATGAATTTTGTCATACATATTTGACGCAATCAGAAAATTAACTCTATGGTTAAAAAAAGGGATCCTATCTTACCGAATATCCTCAAAATTGCATCCTTTCTATGCGGAAAATCTCCTATTTTTGTTAAACATTATACTATATGCGATTTGTTCGAGTTTGAAAAAATATTCGTCAAATTATAGAAAATTACTGTAGATATATTTATTTGAAAAACTTGTAAGTTAAGATAAATGGTGCTTATTGCATTTGAAGCTATTATCGTAGTTAATAGGAAAAATTTGTCTGTTTTTTTTTTTTTTTTTTTGAATACTACTACCTTCTTTCGCAATTATAGGAAACTGCGGTTTTTTGTTTACACTGGAGTGAGGCCTACAGCTTACAGAGCTGCTAGTATTCAAAACTATTATTTTCCATTTGCTAGTTGCTTCCACCGAAAACTAAAAATTTTGAATCATTAACATTGTTAATATAGGTAATATTGATTATCAATCGTAATAGCCATCCGAATTAAAATATTTTTTTAAATAATAAAACACTTTCCTGTTGATCAACATGCTAGAGAGCTTAGGGACAGGCGTATATCAGGTAACTGCAAAACTTAAAACTTCTCTTATTTGTAATTGATAAAGATTGTGAAGACGAAATTACAAAAGAAAATCGTTACTGGTCTTTTTATTATTGTCAAATAGTGAAAATATGAAATTAGCATTATGGATCCAAGAGATTTATTTTTTAAATTGTAGCCGCGACAAAAAAATTAAATTATTACAAAATCAACTCAAAATAGATAGATATATAATAAATATTGATGGACTTTTTGTATTTAAATGATTTTAATAATTATAAACATATAATTATATAATTTGTTTGATAATTTTTTAAGCTTATCATACAATTATTAAAAACATATTTCGAAAATTCAAAAGATTTAAAAGAAAATATTTTGTGAAAGATTAAAATTAAAAAATTTGAATTTGGTAAAGTAAGTAATTAGTTACAATCCTTGTTACAAATCATAGTGAAAACCAGTATCCCAAGTTTTGAGGTTTTAAGGAAGAAAAATGTATCCCATATATATATTTGCATCAAATAGATACAAATTCTATTTCTTGGTCAAAATGACGTTAAAAACGTTTTGAAGAAGCCATCACAAATAAAAAATTATTTCAGAACGTATTATCATCTAGTTTATAATCCATTTTAACCCATAAATAACAAAAATTGATTTTATTTGATCATTGTGTACAGTTTTGAATTTGAAATCCTATACGTTCTTTACGTTTCAATCAGTAATTAATCATATCAATTTAAGGGGGGTTTATTATTATTGTCTCAGAGATCTTATTTGAAAAAAAAAAAAACATATTTTTTGATTGTTATTGTTTCAAATAATCAAAAAACTTGGTATATTTACAAAAATTGTTTTATAAAATTTCATACTAAATACGTTTTACAAAAACATTCTAATATTTGAAAATCTTTTTATTTTGAGAAAAGTTCTGTTTCTACAAAATGGCTAACACTTGGTATCAATTATATTCAAAGCAATTTAAATTTTTGTTATAATCTGAATTAAGCGGAGACAAAGAAAAATATAACAAATATAAATGTATTGCACTTTGAACTGAACCGTCTCCTTGTCGGCCATGTAATAATAATAGGTAAATACCCTGCACCAATTCATCCTCCACCTATCTCATATGTTCTGCTTTTTGTTGTTGTTGTTTGCTGTTAGTTTTTATTTAAATTATAGGGGACGATTTGACGACTCTTTGACAAGAAAATAACGTTTCAATATGTTATACAAAATTGTAATTTACTGAGTGTTAGAGATACTTTAAAAATAGGTACAATTTCTTATGATAGCTTGATTGCAGAATATTTTAAAAGCGTACATTTTTCGATGTACTCGCATATGTAAGTTCTGAGTATAGATATAACAATTGACAACTGATAAAATCGACAATAATTTGTGATATTACCATCAGCACATGAAAATTTTAGGTCAATTTTTAACAATTCTGTTTTATGTATTCATTCATTTAAAGTGGGAACACCGGTGAGAATAATACCTCAAGTAATAATAGTGATGAAGTAATTGAAAATTTTTCTTCTTTTCATTTTGGCAATTTTAGTTCACATGTTTATTCTAGAACCCGAAGTATCAATTTTAGATCAATAATAGTAGTTTCAACGTAAACGAGTCCATAATCAAATTATTATCATGCTCTAAGCTTATCCGGCCTTAAAGTTTTCGCCACTTTCAATAATTTTTATGAATTAATATATGAGTATTCTCATCACTCATCTTATGGCATTTGTCAGGTTCTTTTCTAATACCTATAAAGAAATACAACTGTATTAATCAAATGAAACATAAGTTTGTGAATAAAATATGAACTCACGAAATTTTTCAAAATTCATTAACAAATGTAATCCATTCTTATAAGTTTCAACCCTATAATTATATTTAATTATCTTTTTTTTTTTTTATTATTCATTACTTTTTGTTTAATATTTCCTATCAATTTATTACAAATGTTTGCTACCCGTGGCGCACAATCGATATTAAATGAAATTAGTGATCGGTGCATGTATAAACTAATCGTGGAAATCTTGATCTGGTATTGTACAGTTTAAATTAATTTGAGAGATATAGTTTACCATGGTAAATATTTAAAATCCCATTACCCAGACTAAATAAATTTTTGATAGGTACTCAAAGAGTATATTAAGAGGGGAACCGTAACCGCGTTCCTTGTACCTACACCTTTTAGTCCTATGTACCCTCTTTTAAAACACTCCATCACCTGAAGGAATAGATGCCTTATACATTATGATTATATTTTGATGGAGCCGATGAAGGTACTACTGCCTTTACTCACTTGGCCACTGAACCGGTTAGGTGCTTATAAATCAATAATTATCATATTATATATTAGTTAAATAAAGAGTATTTTCCGATTTTTTATTTATTTGAAATTTGTTAATATACATATCCCGTTTATAAAATCGAATCATTTCACAAAAATTAATTTATATATCTTATAAAGGAATGCTTAATCATAAAATTCCTTCCTATAATCTGGTCAATTGTTGAAAGTATACAACTGAAACGACCATGTGAAGTCCCAGAATTTAATAGACAGTTCCCTTCCAATTCTATCATACATACAGCATCACTTAAGTGGCCGGCAATTCGGCCTTTCTAATCATTTGTGGTACCAGACAGCGACCACAATCGTTTAACATTCTTTCATTTTAGTTATATTTCATGGCCCCTTATTCATTCTTTTGAGAAATTAATAACGAGTGGTGGTATAAATGTTATTACTTTCTAATAATAAATCGGATTCCAAAACGGGGAAATAAATTTTTTGTAGTCAATTTATGTGGCACCCAGATATCGAAAAATACCCCACCGTTCATTAGAAAATCGACCTATAAAGTATCTCCCATTTACTGTGTGTTATTTTAATATAACGGCGGAAGTTCATACTCATATAAAATATTATTTTTAAAAATTATTCATTTTTAGAATCTTTACAAAAAATTGAAATAGCCGTTGTCTTTGAGGAATTATTTAACTTTTTTGACATTACCCGCCATTATTAAACTGTATTATACGTTTTTGTGTTTTGTCTAAAATTTAATATTATGGATGTGCATTAATATATATGATGTCATCATTCTCACATATGTATATTATTGCGTATATTAATTTTGAAATCATATCGAAGTTATGCGAATTCCCAACGATAATGTTATACTTTCGAAACACAGAGGTAATTTTGACATTCTGAAGTTAGTAAAAAATGCGTCTAAATTTATTTGAATAAAATATTAATGAAATTAATGTAAACAATTATTAAATAGTAAAAAGTAAAAGTAAAATTTATTTGCAATAAAAGTTTAAAAATCAATTACATGTATCTACAGAAATTAGGCGATTCTTCTTTAAGCGAAATGAAACAGATGTCACTGGTAATAGTTGAACTTAATTTAGCGACCTTTTTTCACCAGCTCATCACCATTATTATTTATTTCTGCGACGGAATTAATCGACACTATTACATTGTCATCCGAACTACCAAAGATGAATAAATTTTTATATGGTTAGTACCAATAATGTATAATATTATTATTAATTACAGGGATTAAACGAAATCTTATCTTTTTAATATTGTAAATAATAAATTTTGGTTAAAGCCATAACCAATTATAATTCATAGAAACCGATATGATACAATGTGGGAAGAAAATATACAATTTTTCTACAATTTTGGAAATATTTTATGCTTACGTATTGTTAAGAATTTACGAAAGCATTGTAATATATATCTATATATATATATATATATATATATATATATATATATATATATATATATATATATATATATATATATATATATATATATATATATATATATATACATATATATAAATATATATATATGTATATATATATTTATATATATGTATATATATATATTGATAAACTCTATATATCCAGACTATAAGCACAAGAAGAAACAAATTTAGATATAGAATGAAATGTTAATTCTGTATTATGTTAAATAAATTGATTATATTCATTAGATCTTTGTTTTTAAGAAATATATTTATTCTAAAATCTATAAACATTAGCGCGAAGGCCAATTATTATATCTATCAAGATACATATTTCTCCAGTTTTATGATCAATATTTAAAAGATATTTCCCACATTGTTAATGTATTCTTTAAGTTTGAAATGACACGTTTAGTTATACTTAAATATAGTAGTTGGCTATGTTAACGTGCTTAAAATTAATAGCGAAAATTGAATAATATACAACTTATTCAATTTTCGATACCTATAAGTTGTAAATGAAAATAATTGTAACGTTGATTTTTTTCTTTATGACAAAATCTATGGTTTTTGCTTTTCGAAATTTAAAATGTTTCATCTCAAAAAGATTATCTAATGAGACTTTGCTTAGAAATTACACTTTCTGTCAAAAATTGATCGGTATGCATAATACGTTTCAGTTAATAACAATTTCACATTTTAATCTTGCTGTTTGCTAAAAGTGTATCTTATTGCTAATTATTAAATTGTTAAAAGTGTAAAAAGAAAATAATTTGACTTTTTCGAATGTAAAATTGAATTTTTATACATTTTTACACCAGTTGTATAATGGTGCTATAAAAATTACAGTTAAGAATAAAATTTATGGATTTTGATAATTTGTTTTAAGTTTAAAAAAAAGAAGGAAACCAAGTTGTTTAACACAGAGGTTGATCCTAAAGTCGTAATAATGATGACATATACTATGATTTAGTATAAAATTTAAAATTGTAAGTGGATTCCAATAATTCCATAATTCCTTGTTCTGCTTTTATACTAAAACTGTTGGTAAACAATAGATTTTATAGAGACGCTAAATAATATACTTAGACATTTAATAGGGAAGTTTTCATTTTCTCTTAGTGGCTTTGTGTTTTAAAATTAATATAAAAATATAATGAAATAGTTTTAGAATTTGTTTTGTTATTGTGTCAGTATTTGGAAATTGTAAGAAAGTACACATAATTCAGAAATAAAACCAAAATACAGATTCAGTTCAATATGACATGAATGTGATTTAATTCCCTACTTTTTACTTCTCATATTTAAAGCTTATCGGTTTTTTTTTCTTATTTAAAATTCTTTGTATAGATTCAACCGATTCGTCCATTACAAGTATAATCCAAATTGAATGTATAAAATAAAAAATCTATAACAACAATATTAAAATATAGATATCTAATAAAATATGAATGAATCGTTGAAGCTAGTGACCTTAATAAAAGTACTCCTTCAATATAACCCCGTCTTCAACATATGTTTTCTACATGATTTTAAAGTATAAAAATTTTTCTTCTAGGATTTTATAATACTTTCATGTTGTCACGCATTTCATTTTTCTTGTCATGATATTATTAATAAATATGTATATTTTTTCTTTCCAAAGATGTTGATGGGTCTTCTCCGACACGTTTAAATAATATAAACACAAGCACATAGGGTACACATATAAGATAATAAATATCATACGGATACACATTTACAGCAAATTCGTTTTTATTAGTTTTTCGCATATTTTTTAAGTTTTTTAGTGTCTACAGTGTCCGACGATACCTTACTCACAAGAATAAACATGTAGTTTTACAGTGTGTAACTTAAGTATTCTGGACAGATCCGTATAAAAATACTTGCTGTGTTTAAATTATTGTGCAAATTTTCTATTTGATGTCTTACATTTAGAATATTTTTCATATTTCTTACTATCAAGAGTGAATGATCTGAACATTAACGGCTCAGCGAGATGGTCTGAATTCAATAAGGTTCCATATTGTTGACAGTGTATTTTCTTAAATATTTTACGGATAATGTGAATGACTTAAAAGTATTAATTGAAATTCGTTAACTGGTTGTAAACTTACTAAATTTTAATATCGGCGTGTTGATAGTGTCTATAGCGTCCGGCGATATCTCACTTTAAATATGTATTTAGGGAACGTGTTATCACTTAAAATATATTCTAAATAATTTTTTCTATTGAAGTTTACATATTTTAATACATTTGTGCAATTGATTATGTGTTTTAAAATGTTCGCACGTAGTGAAAGCCAGCAAAACATTGAAGAACTGCAAATCTAATTTAAAGTGTGATGAAAATGTGATGTAATTATAATTGTTATATTTTTAAATAAATAAAAAGATAAAATATAGGTGTTCTTTTATTCAACAAAAGAGGATTAATCTTAACCAGTATTCCAGTAATATTGATTTTTACAATAGTTTTCGTTATAGCAAGTGTAAGATTTACAATAAGAGAAACCTGACACTAGACAGTTGAGCATAAAATTATTGCCTATAATAAGGAATACGATTTCTCGGAGCCGTTTTTTTATTAGTTTTTTTTGTAAAAATTATGTATTTATTTAAGTATGTGAGGATTAAAGATGTTTTTGTTAATTAGAGATTGTAATTCATACTAAACAATTCATTACGCAAAATTAATTTGCGTAATATAAGTAAGAAATTATTACACTATTAACAATCAAGTAACGTGATATCCGAAATTCTTAATTTGTTTTTAATTTTGCTTACGTAATTTATGAAAATTATTTAACAAATGCAGGGCATTGTTTTCTTTTTATTTATGGACCTTTGGTTCATTTTCAGAAATCGTAGAATGCTAGACAAAAAAAAAAAAGACACTGTTATGCGTTAAAATAAGGAATACAACTGATTCATTGCATATAAATTGTATTGTGGAAGTTATGTATTTGTGATTAGTTTCGATGAATTTGTCAATTTGAGAACGTTATTTATGAAAATAGTTCATTAAGTCGAATTAATTTTTCTGGTTATAATCGGAGATGTTTCTTGATTTATAAAATCAAGAAACATTTTATCCAAAATTATGTTTCTTTATTTCGCTTATATTTCCTTACTTAAAGATATTACAATTATTAAATTCTATTTAAGTTAAATTTTAATAGTATTCATAATGTCTTTGCATTTCTTTTCAAAATTACATGAGGAATTTTCAATTTTTTAAAAAACTTAAAGGCTAGACCTTTATAAGATATTTTCTTGTTTTTCTACAATTATATGTACTTACTTTGAAGCAGATCTCTACGTTTTTCCATAATATTCGTTCACATATTTTTTGAACTATCTTTTATAATGTCCGACGTTCATTTTATGTGTATGTTTACAATTTCTGTTAAGGTGATGCTTGCAAGTATAAAAGTTGTGCTACGTTAATATAAGTTTTACTTAGTTAATTTATTTATTCTGCATATTGATTATAGATTAAGAGATAATTGTAAAATTAGTTATTCACTTTTTTTTTGTACCTTTAATAGGAAAATAATAATAAGTTTAATAAGAGAATATTTTATTTAGGTTCTTAAACTTAACAATTTAAAATAATATTAGGAAGGTAAAATTTTAATTTAATGAAGTCAATTCAATTTTTAAATGATTAATACAGATAAATTATATATGTAAAAAATGGCACAGTGAATACAGCTCTTTTTACAAAGTTTGTAATGCAAAACTACACTATAAAAAATGCAGTTTCTTCTAGCGTAGACCTTAAAAGAAAATAAGTTAATAATCTATAAGCTTTAAGCTTAGTAAATAAGTTATAAGCTTGCAAAAAAAGCGATTAACTATTCACTATTTTAAATTACTGACTAGCTAGAATATAAATAGCTGAAAATTATTCAAAAGGCACAGGAGTTTGGAAAAAATGTTTCTTTAATAATAATATGAAATGAATAAAAAGGCTTATTTTAAGGAATAAGAGACAACAAAAAGATTTTAAGATTTACATACAAAGAATACTTGCGCTTCCACCATCTCGATTATTTGTAAATTTTGTTCTTGTAGTGTAATAAATCAATCCACATACAAATAAGAAATGTATTGCCATTGTGTCTACTGTCTACTGAAATCATTCATTACACTATTTATGAATTTTTAGTAATAATAATAAATTATTGCAGTAGTTTGTTATTTTGATATTTTAAATAAAATTTAATTTGAATGAAATTGAAACTTAACAAAATATGTGAAAACTTGAGAAAACATGTATTATTTTAGAGTTATTTTAAGTGTTATTTTAATCTATGTCTTTCTCAATAAGAATTTTACCTGAAAATAAACTCAGGAGTTAAAAGTTTATTAGTGAAGAAAAGTTAACTATTCAATAATTAAATTTTTAATTTTACAAAAAATGTATGAAATCCACATAAATGAAATGGGATCAGGACAATTCCACTTGGTGAAAACTACTCAAACACTAACCACTTCAACCCATAACATCTCAACCGGTGCAAAAACACTCATCACTACAACAACTCGGTGCTTAAAGCACTCGGTCTTTGAATGCTGAAGTGGTCAATAATAGGAAATAATTTTAAATCATAAGTGTCGTATAGATACATATAAGTGTCGTATAAATATATAAGTGTGTATATATAAGTGTCGTATAAATTTTTAAAATACGTAATGCTAATCATATCACTTGTTGAGCATTCTGGTTTTTTACTTTAAACGTTTAAAAACTTAAAATATATAAATAAGAGAAGTAACAATCGAATAGAAAGTTAGACAATTTCTTTTGAAACATGGGTGCATAAATTCACATATATTATAAGCTTTTTATTTCAGCCCAAAACTGATAAAAAAATTTTCTGCCAAGTCCTTCATTAAAATATACCCTAAATATTTCTCAGATACAAATCATTTATATACCTTTTGTGGCTTGGAGCTGGATTTCAACAGTGTAGTAAGTTGTGCAGTGCATTTAATGAGGGTGTGCGTTTTTGGAATGGTTTGAGATTTGTCGACTGATATAATAGTAGATTTATTAGAAAATTAATAGATGTATTATTTATTTTGTGAAAATCTATTTTTATAAAATAATCATAGATACTTTTTACTTTGTATAATTTTCAGTTTTAAGACTACGACTGCCCTTTCGAGTTATAAAGTCATTTTCAAGTAATGAATCATTATTATTTTATTTTGGAAATGTATACGGGAAGCAGGTAACATTATTTTGAATAAAGAAACTGTGAGTGGAGTTGATAAATTAATACATAAACGATTCATTTAATTCATGTATGTTTTAATAAGAATACCAAAAAATTCACATAATGTTCAAAAAATATATCACTGCAAAATTTTATATTGATTTCCATAAGTTTATAAAAATTCCAAACGTTGCTGACGTTATTTGCTTTTGATATATAAATAAGAAATAAAAAAAATCTTTATAAGGGTGATGGACTCTATCGAATTAATTTTCATCAGCTTCAAGACGTCTGAATAACCTAAAATTATGGATAATACAACAGAAAAGTATGACACCATCATACCATTTCTGAAATCAAAAATGATATTTAAAATTTATAAGTTAGAATGGTGGAGGGTATGGGAAATTATATATTTAGTTAGTAATGTAAGCGATTGTGTTTTTTAAAATATAATTAAAAAAAAAAAAAAGAAAACACTTTTTCTATAGATATAAAAAATATAAATTAAAGTTTTGTCTGTAGGCACTGCAAATTTTGAGTATTTTACGATTCATAGTTCAAACATAGTTCAAACATTGATAAATAACTAATAGTGTTGGTTGTTAATATTACTTAGTTGTTTTTAAACCACATTTTACTGTTCAGAGGAATAACTTAAAAGATATACTATTAACATTGCAAATTTAAACCTTTATTAGTTTCATTTAAGCGTATATTTAGTTCCATTAATAAAATGGCCGTAATTATTAATATAAACACCAAATATAACAAATATTCAATAAAATCCAGTTTGCTGATTAATGAGTAGAACATTTTTTAAACTTTGTCTATTTCATTTATTATGAATTAAAAATATTTTTGATACATAGCAAAACATAAACTGCCGTCGAAATCTTACCGGTTATACATATTTTTGGTATTTGTGATACACATTCGTGTTTACATGTTTTTTTTTCTGAAAACACAATAACTATATCATACAACTACCTAACAATGTACTTTTTAAATGGCCTCTTAACAAAAACTTTTTGTTGTTACAAATAATAATGGTAAACACTAAAATCACACATGATATCTTTTTCAGTAATACTACTTATTTCATCGATGTAGTTTTGTATTTTTTTTTTTACTAACTTTTTGAAATATTTTGATAAATCAAACGAAATTAATTTTTAAGAAAATAGTTAACTTTATGTGATATAGTTAAATATTGTGGTGTTCAATTTCAAACTTGGAGTTTAAGTTTTCGTATATTTGGTTTATGTATAAAAAGTGTGTTAAATTATCTTCCTGCCCAACGCAGCGCGGTGATGTTACTACAATAGTTAATTTATACATTACATTTATAATATTGAAACATATTCCTCTCAAGAAGAGCCAGAAATGAGAAGTCTGTAATTAAGTCAATCTCTTATGTCATTGTATTTTGTTCTATGTTTCTGCACAAATTATTATCAAATATTTTAAAAGTTAGCATGCAAATATATGATTTGTCTAAAATATTCTCTTGAAAATAGATTCAATACCTATATCATCTCAATATCTAAAGATTGTTTAAACTAAACAATGAAAATAGATTCAATACTTAAATTAGAGACTGCCGTTAACATAGATGACTCATTTTGGTTCTTATTCCCTTTCAGTAACTTATTTAAGAAATTAGATGTAGTACCTACATTTTTAAAATAAATCTAAGATTAATAAAAAAGTTATATTTCTAAAAGAGTACTAATTTTTAATGCTATAAAATATCATCCATTTATATTTTAATGAAATACAAATTTTTTAAGTGGCAAAATGTTCAAAGCTTTACCTACTCTTATCTTAAAGTTTTTCAATGTGTCCTCATGATATTTTTATTAAGAACTTTGTCAAATTTTTTTTTTTTTTTTTTAAATTTTATTTTATTTTATTTTAGGTCGTTTTACACAACTAGGTTATCAACGACCACTGAATATTTTACAATTTATTTGCCAAATTTGATGAATGTTATTTTATATAAAGTTTTTTTATGGAAAATATTTTTTATCCATTTTGATTAGGATGATTATTTTTATTACATAGGATATTCTTCGAAGTTGATCGTAAATAAATTTTTTTGAAAATTTCAGTCCTAGAGAAAAGGGGAAAATCGTTTTATGGCAGAAGCCTAATAAAATCATGAAGATTCTTTTATAATGCAAAAATTAAAATTTTGTATTAAATTTAAACTGAAATATAGAAACTGTATATGAAATATCCAAAAAAATTATAAAATAATTGTTTCATTCATTATTAGGTCGATATGAATGATACCTTCTGCTTGGATCAGGAATCATTTTAAAAGATATATTGAGTAATGTTTACCAAAATTTGTGCTAGGATCGATTAAAATTAGTACTGCGTTTTTTGTATGAGTTTGGATATTTGTTTCAATTGATATATAAAAGGCATTTCTATTTCTCTAAAATAGATATAATGCGGTAAAAATCAATAAAAGTTGTTTAAAATATCTAAGTTGTAGAAAATGACAATGGCACACAAAATGAATACTCATAATCGTGTGCATAAGGGGCTGGTTAATAAGAGACTGAATATTTACTGATTCATAAAGAAATTTTAAAATCCATGAAATTATTTTCATAGAAGTGATATTACTGTCATTTGTAATATCAAACAACTGTCATGAATTAGGCTACAAAAAAAAAAAAAAAAAAATACAAAAAAATACAAAAAAATATTCTTCATTGATGTTTCACATAAATCTTTATTTTAATTAAAGTTGGAAATGCAGTGCATTTATTCCATTGATACAAGATTTTAATTCATGGTTTGTCATGAAATTATAATATAAGTAGAATATATTAATATAAGTTATAAGCTTAATTTTATGAATTTCAGTTTAAAAATATTTATTATCATAGATATATTTATCTCGTTTCGTAATTTCTGGCAGTAATAAATAACATGCTGTGCAAAATTTAAATACTATTACTGAACGGAATATCGTTGAAAACTTACTAAAATTGGGAATCGCTAGAGGTATGGTTTGAGTTAAAGTTCAGAAGAAAAGTTAAGAGAGATGATATATGTTAAAGTTAAGAAAATAATTTTGAATTAGTGTTTTTTTTTTTGTTTTTTGTTTTAATTTAATATGTTTTTTGTTGTGATAAATATTTCATTCACGCTTCCTGGATCCATAAGCTTTGATATTTCTGTTTCGATAAATTTTTTTGACTAAAAAGAAGGCAATATGTTATCAGAATCAGAGTTAACATATGATCATATAGTGGCCATAGCGATTAGTTTAATTATTTGTAATAAGATTCTTATTATTGTACAAAAAATTCATAAAAATCTACGATAAAAATTTCTAACAATGCTATTGTAGTTTCTTTTGAGCTCATATTCGTTAACTCGAAAAGCGTGGAGACTATTATTAATTTTATTTTATCCTTAAAATATAAAGAATTCAGTTTTTGTTCTAACAGGGGATCAAGTTCTAATTAGATCATTCTATGATGTTTCACTGAAACTTTTACTAAAAATTTATTTTTATGAACAGTGTTCCAAGTTACAACTTATTTTTACAGTCTTGAGTATTTTTAACATATTTTCTAATTTTTAAAATTATGCATTTGTTTTTAATTAGCGTATATTCTATAGGCTATATTTGAATAGAAGATTAAAACTGATTCTTGTGTAATTAATCTTAATTATTAAATAATCCAAATTTTTAAACGTATTATTTTAACTATTTCTGAATAAATTTATAATATACGTAAAAAGTGAACCATAACGAAAAATTAAATTAATTCATATTTTACGAATCAAAATACAAACGCCTACTATTTGTAACAATGCTTGGCTTTACTTATAGTTTTTTCTGGTACAAGAGAACATAAATTAAAAAGCTTATCTTATAAAAGTAATATTTAATCAAAATAATAAATTTAGTTGTTTCTTTTTTTTTATTGATAACATTTTTATATTGCTACCATAATTAAAATTCGACTATGAAATCAAATAATAAAAAACGTTTACGATTTTCGTTACGATATATATTATATAATATAGCAATCATATTTTTTATGTTATAAGGAATTTATGGAACCTGCCACATTTAAATATTATTTACGATGCTGTTATAAATATATTGCATTTATTATCCCATAGAAGCAATGGGATATTTGACAAAATATATTCACGAAAATATTCGTAAGTAAAACATTATATAAAGGATAACCCAAACTAAATCGTAACGTGTTGAAGACAATCGAGGTCGACAGTTTTTTTGTAAATTTCTTTTCAACGGTAAATAAGAGAAATTTGAATTATTTACATAATTGTTGTATTCTTCTTGAATTTTGAAGGTAAAAAGTGCTAACTAATAATTAAGCTCGTCGTCACAGGTATGATACAGTCTTCAGATAATGGCAGACACAAAGATTTTTACTCATCCTCAAGGGAATTGCACCGCGCTCGCTCATTGTAACGAGCCCATTAATGCTGATTTTGTATAAAACTAGATGTTAGAGTATATTCACAGAAGCAGTCAAAAATACATCAATTCTATGTAATGCCGCTTTGTGTATTGAAATGGAAAAAAATTTGTGCTTTGTTGGATCAGATCTTCCTTTATCATTATTGAAACAATCACATAAATATATACCAGGGTAGATAATTTTTGAAAACAAAAAAAAATACAGTCGAATGAAATCAATTGGAAACCGAAGATAATATGATAAAAATGAAAGGAAAAGTAAATTACGGGCGATCTGAGTTCGGGAAGTATGGTAGGGGTGAGTATTTAAGGCTAAAATTCGGTTTATTTGAATTTCCGGCAATACTACTAGTCCTATGGAAAAAAGTTAAATGACAATGTTGTAGGTAATAAAAAGATCTAAAGCTTTTATATATTTACTCTTTTTTTAAATAACCTCAAAATTTATGCGAAAAATTCAAATAACCAAGTTTTTGGTTTTACCTTTTGATGTTCCAAATACATTGTAATTTTTTTGATTTAAAATATTTATTTTTTCATCTCATATTGAATAAATATCGAAAAAGCACCCTAATTTTCATTCGAAAAATTTTGAGATTATGTGAAAAAAGTGTAAATACAAAAGTTGTAGATCTTTTAACTACCTACAACTTTGCTATTTAACTTTTTTCCATAGGACTTGTAGTTTTGCCGAAAATCGAAATAAACCGTGTTTTACCCTTAAAAACTCACCCCTACCATACTTCCCGAACTCAGATCGCCCGTAATTTATTTTTTCTTTTATTTTTATCATATTATCTTGCGTTTCCAATGGGTTTTATCCTACTATAATTTTCTTCTTCTTTTTATCATTTTTTAAGGCTACTCTAGTCTAAAATTGTATAAATATAAACGTGAAAATAAGTTCCGATCTAAAAGCGTACCCATATACTTAATTCAAAAATAGTGACCAAATTCTTTGCTGATAAATTTAAAGTTTTTACTATAATACAAAGTGCTTTCTCATTGTTACAGTATATGTAAATAATATGTAAACAGCTTATGGAAATTATATATTTTCAACTCTTTAATTTGATAGTGAATTAAAAAAAATAAGGATATACGCTAACAACCAGAACTCGTAGTACGACTGGAAAAATCCACACTCGCAAGACTCTCATTGGGAAAATAATCAATAAAAATGCTTGAGTAGGATTTTCCTGAAAATTTTTTCAGTTTTGAATTATGTATGTTGATTTGTTCAAGAGATGTGAAATAGAGACGAAAATAATTCCGATAACTCATATATGAACTCTCTTGGGATCCTTAACGCGTGGTCAAAATTTGAAATTTACATAAATTTACATATTTATAACAGAAATTTTCCACTGGAATTAAAAAATTGTTCCAGTTGAAAAGCAAATCTTGAAGTACGCGGTTATTAGTGCAATGGTACGCCATTGTTAGTGCAATGGTGTAAAAGCAGTCTGAAGTTTTTCTTACAATAATTCATTAGAGATCTTGGACATAATTTTTTATCGTGTTATTTTCATATGTTTATGTTTTTGAATATGAAGTAATTTAGTCGTTTGGATTTTTTTACTAAAAGAATCTGCGCATGTTTTGGAATTATTTAGTTTTTAACAAAAACATGGCCATATTCTTTTTATATGAATGCGTCTATCCCGAATCCAATTAAGAGAACTATATCTCAATTTAATTTAGACCTAGAATATTAAATGGTATCGCTCGATCTCGCTATAACAATTTGTCATATATTATCATTTATTTCCATTTAATCAACACATTAATTAATTAATAGTTTGGCAAGATAATACAAATTGTTATAGTCATGCTTTGAGGAATCATTAAGCTTCAAATTTAAAAAAAAATCCATAAATCTTTTGAAGATTCTTTTTTGTCTGGAGAATTTAAAAGTCTGTTTTACTAAAGAAATTATTAAGGTCTTGAGAAGGACATTATAAATCACTATTAGAAATATAGTCATTGGTGAAATTTAATGATACTTGTATAAAAGAACAATAACTTTTCTCCAGATTTCATAAAAGTTTCCCAAAATCATTTTTGTTCTATAAAATTCAACTCTCCGTGATTTATTAGTTATTGGGTCAATTACACTTCTCACTATTGAGAACGCATAAATTAAAGGTAATTTTAGTACACTGAATTATTATTGAGGTTAAAGTGATTCAAAAGATATGAACTAATAGTAAATCCACAAATGTTTTAATCGAATTATTTCAAACATTTGGACCATTCTAAGTTGAAAACCCATCACTTCAGTATACGTTATTTTGTTTACCATTTACCAACAACCAGCGAATAACAAGATAATTAACATAAAAAAAGCTTTTTGAAGAAAATCGATTCGATTGTTCATCAAAATGTATATAAATTGTCTTTTTTCTAGCTTCAGACTCTGAAATTGATTGACAAAAAAATCATCTAATTCAAAAAATGATATAGTGTGTTATAACACAATAAGAGTTGATCGAAATATCTAAGCTGTAGAATCTGACAGCCTAACATAAACATTTTTAAAATGATGATTTCGTCATAAACTTGAAACATTCGAAAGTTTTATATACATTTTATTTTTGTATATGAATATGTTACATTTCGTAAAAATTTGTATCACTATCAAATAAAATTGACAATAAAAAACTGAATATTATAAATGATAGGTACAATTATTGCTGTAAACTTTTACAATTTGAGTCTGTTTTGGGCAGCAAAGAAATTAATTCAGTGAACGACTTGTGTCATTCTAAGTGTTCATCCTCAAACTTGAATAAAATCACAAATTCAAAATTAATAATAGTAATAGAGGGATCATGTCGTTCGGAATATTAGTATGGGGTTCCAATGACGCCAAAAACGAAATTTCCCTTGTAAAAAAAGTCATTAGAATTCCATTTAGACAAAAAAAACTGACAGTAGCAGGAAAATATTCAGAGATAGAGGAATTTTAACATTAGACGGTGTTTTGATGAACAAATCGTTTTCTTAGACTCGAAAGATGTCATACTAATTATGACAATAGGTATAAACAATTGAAACAAATGCTTGGAAGTCGAACTTTATAGTTCGAAGCCTGTCTACCAAAAGTGACACGATTTCAATCCAATAGCATAATTATTACTTTAATATCAACAGTCTTACCATTGAGATAATGCTATCTGTATAATTCATTTATTATGGCAAAATTATTCATTATTTTTAGTGTACCTGATTAGATAATACTTTAAGATTAAATTTCATCTTCAAAACTAATAGTTTATATATTGGGTAACATTTACCCCGTTATGAAAAGGTAACTTTTCTGACCGCTAATAAAATTAGTGTATATTTTATATATTAAATGTACATAGTACATAATAAGTATATTAACTACGCTAGCTTGTGTACTCATTTATATATACATAGTACATAAATATAGATTTATACATAAATGTATGAATATAGAAATTGAACGAGGCGGAGTTACCTATTCAATGTTATATACATATTTATTATGAATATTATTTCAACCAATCATAACATAGTTAAACGTCACGCTAGTAGAACTCCATCTTTGAAAATTATACATATTAAAATGTGAAAATAAATATAAGGGGAAAAACCATTTTGAAATATAATTCACTTTTGTACCTTCCTAATTTTTTTGTTTGTTTGTGTTTTATTTTTTTTTTTATGTAGTTATTATTTTATTTATCTATATTATATTATTTTTTTTAATTTCGTTATTAACTTTCTCAAAACAAAGTAACAATATAGAAAAAAAAAATAAATAAAATAATAATAATAATAATAAACCAAAAAAAAAAAGGGAAAAAAATGTATACATTTATTTTGTAGTATATTTTTGAAAACCATATGTTGAATGGTACAAAAAATAAATGCAGGAAAGGTCATTATATTTTATCCATGTAAATTGCTACAAATAGTTGTATGTCAGTGATAGCAAAAATGTTTTCAAATGGTTTAAAATGAAAAAAATGTTGCTGTCATGAAAGCCGCCGTGTGTTATAGGCATCATTGTGTAGATGCAAAATTTACATTTTTCTGAATGCTTTTTTATATTCGATATAAATAGAATATGCCATATTACATTAATTTAAGTATAAAATTTGTTACGCTACGAAATATTAAAAAAAAATTTTGGTATCAATGTTCATAGAATCACCTAATTATTGAATGTCGATATTTTGGTAACGTTTAAAAACTGAATTTCAGTTCGTGATTGAGGAAAATTGGTTCATTGGGTTCAATAGATCCATGAATCAATTTGTAAACCATAGAAGATACAATTATAATTGAAAAATAAAAATTTTTTTTGAAAACAACGAAGTTTAATTTCAACAAATTTTACAAAAACTGTATAGATTCACCATAATTTCAGCTCAAAATTAGCTAACAAGCGCGTATGTTTGTAACACATATATATATGTATTTATAACTGCGTGGTCTGTAATTTTAAATGCTTATCAATAAAAAGTAGTTCAGTGTTACTGAACTATCTGTCCAGAATCTAAACAATTAGTAGTGTTAGTTGTTATTCTAAGTTGTAAATTAATTTACGGCTATTGTTGCTTTGTGAATAATTCTCGGGTAATAACCAGTTTTTGTAATTAATGGTAAATAATATACAATTTGTGTGTGACACAGGACGGTACCTGGATATTTTTGAGCCTGGGCGTTTTTCCTACCAATTTTAATGAAATAATAAATATAACGGAAAAAAAATAACATGACGATTTGAGCGAGGTGCAACGGGATGAGAAGGATACAAAAAATATGTCACCTGAAAAAAATTTAAAGCCGTCAGAATAAGAAAATTCGTCAAAATAATCGCTAGATTACGGTCCAGCACGATCCATCTTTATGAAAATTTTATCAAAGGCTGCCACGAGCTTGCGTTACATCCAAATGTATGTAAATGCCAGTGTTTTAAAAGTTTAGGCTTACTACGAATATCTGACGAGTTCGAATAAATTTTTTTCTTGCCCATTTTTTACAGTTTCGTATAGCCGTCTCTACCATGAAAACCGACAGAATAACTTAACCACTGTCTTCAGTGATAATTGATAGTTGGGAGTAATCCCCTATCAATATCTGACACCCTTCAGTATATCCAGGCGCCGGGTTTTTACATTTTTGAGAGACTACACGTATTTCATTTTTTTTCTTTATTCCATCTTATCTTGAAAATACAGTAGGTTCGATAGATTCTCGTGTAAACCCCTAACTACCTCCTCCCTAATTGTCACATCCCCTACCATAGCTACTTAGATATGGAATTTATAAGAAAAACTTGTGTTTTAAAAATTCAAATTTTTTGATAAAAATTAATTTGCATCGTATGGTATTTGAAAAATTAAACGGAAGTGTTATTTTATCTTACTTACGAGAGAAATAAGATAAAAAACGACCAATAACAGGGACACTTTCTATTGTATTCCACATTTTACATTGTTTGTTTTTTTTCCACGCCTCAGAAAGTAGTTACTTAAATATAATGAAATTTAGCCCTTAACAGTTGATGCAAAAATTCAAAATTACAGACATTTCAAATTCCTTACTTTCTATAAAACTTCAATAAGCATTTAAGGGTTTAATCAGAATAATCAAGGTAATTGGTTTATATAAAGGATCATACCTTTTCCGGCTTGTTTAGCTTCCATATGCGAATTTATTAAGAATTTTTCAAAAATTAATGTTATTAAACCATAGAAATGAACTAACCAGTTTCTGTTAGTTTAAATGGAAATAAAAATTGTTAAAGGGAAATAGTAGGTAAATGTAAATAAATGGATATATTGTTTGTACCTAGCATTTTTTCAATTTATTAGATTATTTAAAATGATAGGTCATTTAAATGTATAATAAAATAATCCTAGGCTATTAAAGTCGATTATATTAAATAATATAAGGAAATATGAAAAAATTTTATACATATATAGATGCTTTTTTTGTATTTAAAAAATGAATTACATATGAGGAAAAAAATATGTATAACTATAAAAATTACATGTATAAGCCATTATTACTTCCATGTCTTCTAGCAAATTTTAAAACGCACAAATCTTTAAAGGTTTAACAATCGACTGTAAATCTTCGTTCATATGCAAAAAAATTATGATAAAAGAGTTTCAATAAAAAAAAAAAAAACTATAATAAAAATCATATTCTAGAAACGTTAAGAAAAACATACAAATTTTATTCATTAATTTTAATGGCTAGGGTATTTTACTAAATGGAACAAATAGAAACAATAATTTTTTAACAATAATATTTATGTGATGATTTTCCGAGTAGAATTTAAACTCATTTCTGACCAGATAGTAATTAACAAATTGGGATTATAAGTCAACATTGGTAAGTGACACGTGCCAGCCTTTTTAACTATTTGAGGGGAATAATTTTTGGGCAGATAATCGTTAGCTAAAAATTTGGCTCAATCATGAAAAAAAAAATTATCCTCTGTTTAAATAAAAAAGTGAATCAGTGACGATGCCCTTGATAACGTTCGCATTTCTTAGGTTTCGGTGTGTTTACATTATATTTTTGTATATAGCTTTAGTTGACAATGAGGGATTTGAAATTATTTATCCCCAGTGGGAGACTAGTCAGACTAAATTTTAAACCTGTACAAATTATTTTCCATACATGAAATATTGGTCCACCATTACTATAGTTAGACTAAAGATAGGTGATAGTTGAAAAAAAATTATTTTATGCCTGATTTTAGCCAACATCTCAAATGTTAAATATTTGCATTCGAGGAGCTATTATTTAACAAATGTACAAAATCATTTCCATGCATGCAACCATTTATGTTAAAATAAGTGATTTCTGTAAAAAACAATATTTACGTCTGCTTGAGAGCTAACGGTGAGTCAAAATTAAATAACTGGAAAAATCACCTCTAAATATTCAATAATAGCACGTCATTAGATACAATCCAATTAAAAACAAATCATATAAATAATAGATTATTTTATGCCAGTTGTGAGCCAATGGAGATTTAAAATTTCAAGAATGGTTCTAAATCATTTCCAGAAATTAAATACTAGCTCGCCATGAGCTACTATGTAATTAAAATCAAATGATATCTGTAAAAAAATATTTAATGCCAACTGTAACTCAAAATTTAATTATGGTACAAAATGTGTTAAATTTTAATTAAATTCTAATTTTTAATTAAGTAATAGTAGCCAATCATGAGGTCAAGGTTAGCTTAAATAATTATAATACAAAAACCAAGTCAACTATGAGCTCACTATGACCTTTTTTCAATTTAGCCACTAGCTATTTTTTTATATATCTGGTTATTTCCATCAGATTTAAAATAAAAATGGAAATGCTTAGAAAATAATTCTCTACAAAACCAAATATTTATTAATTATTTATTTTTAAACACAATTTGTCCAAAAATTTAAAAGTTTATGCCATTTTCAAAATTTGGTTGATCTTTAATGGTCTTGGTTGTAGACAATTATCAGAGCTCTAATACCTAAGTCTAAATTCAATTCAACGAGTATATTTCCAATAATTAATATTGAAAACCTCATAAACAAAGACAAATAGATATCTATAAAGAACAACAACATTAAACAATAAAAAAACAATACCCTATAAATTGAAACATAAAATGCTAAAAAAAATTCTTAAAAGCCAGTTAGTTAATCTAGATTCGAAAAAAAATACCTGCGGCTATACTAAGAAAATATTACGAATAGTTTATTGCTCAGTTCATAATTAAGGTATGGGTATCTTGTATAATCCTAAGTAGCAAACATTTTGCAGGCACTATCTTCTTAGAACTTATTTTTTTGTTAGCAAAATTATAGCTATTTTTGTAAAACAAAATTCACGTAAAGGTTTTTACACGTTTTTGGGCCGGCTAAGGCCAAATGGTTCTTCAATTTCGGTGAAAAATCATACATCTACAAATCAGTACTGCAAAGATATGACCGTATCTTGTGTACAAATATTGATCGTCTTATTTAGCTGAAACAAAGTTTTTAAAGTTTACTTATCTATAGAAGCAACATTTTCAAATTTTTCTACAACCGAAAAAAGGCATTTTTGTTTATAATCAGAAAGTCGCTCAATGGAAACATGCTAAAATTAGCATGAAATTAGTGCTGAAACTACACTCTCCATTAAATGGTTAAGTTAAAAAATCATAGAGAAGTTTACTTTCCTATCTTAATAAATTTGAAGTTTTGAGATAAATATTATATGAAGAATAGAATGATATCTTTTAATGACAAAAAATAGAATTGAAATGGTATTTAAACTTCTCAGTGGGATGTTCTTGTAATGATGTGAGTCCCGAATTTTGACATATCTTTACGTTTCAAGGCCATTAGTATCCAAACTCAACGTTTTTATCAGGGGCGTAGGAACGAAATTTTTGCTGGGTGGGCAGGTTCGAAATTTTTACCCCCCCCCTAAATTTTCTATGATAATAATTTTGTATGAAAGATGTTTGTGATTGTTAATTAATATTATACCAGGCAGTTTTTGTTAGTTGTAAATAATTTTTGCAAAATTTTTCTTTTTATTATCTTCAATTTTATTTACATGTATCTCTTATTTGTATCTAATTACATTTTTAGTTTTTACAAACTTTTTAGCTTTACAAGTGCTTGCTAAAATTAAAAAGTCAATACAAAAGTCTTAAATTATACTTCAACTTTTCTCAACCTTAAACCTAGCTTTTGCCAAACACAGATTTGCGTTTTTCTGACCGTGCCACAAATTAAAAAAGAAAGTACTATCCAGAGGATTATCGATGAGTCATCTAATCCTCTCTTAGACTAGAAAGGTCAATTTTTCGTGAAAAACTATTGTTTTGCCCTTAAAATTATCCTACACGAAATTCTAATAGAGCAATAAAATTTTTAATCTCTTCAACAAAGTGGCATGGCTCACCCAGGGAAATTCCTGGGTGGGCAGCTGCCCACCCTGCCCATACGGCTCCTACGCCCCTGGTTTTTATATAGATGTATGGCGTGAATGTGTGTGTGTGTGTGTGTGTGTGTGTGTGTTTTTTCTCGATTATCTTAAGAACAAATCCAGATATCGAAGCGAAACCACTTTCATGCGACGGGTAATAACGTAACATAAAACTGATTGACTTTTCAGGAAAATCGACCCAAAAGGATAATCAGAGATATAAAATCTTTGAATATATTCATAAAAATAATTAAATCCTTATTTTTTATGGTTATCACTGAGAAGTTATTGGCGTAATTGGCGTAACTTAAAGCTGAAAGACTCTTCAGTAAAATGGGTTCAGTCATTTTTTGTTATAGATAAAAAACTAAAAAAACAAAAAAACAAAAAATGCTCATACTCGAATTAGCAAATAAATTATTCATGTACCTAAACCACATACATGCTATTTATTTATATCTATAATTGGTAAAATATACGTATGTTTTTACCTCAAGTTGTATTCGTTGGATAATTTTCATCATTTAATTTTTTGAAAGAGCAATATTCAGAGTGCAATGTAATAAATTCGAAATGCAGACACGTTTTAGGTTTTTATCATTTATGAGACAATATCAATTTAAAACTTCACTACATAGTATAAAACAAAGTCGCTTTCTCTGTCCCTATATCCGTATGTATGCTTAAATCTTTAAAACTACGCAACGGATTTTGATGCGGTTTTTTTAATAGATAGAGTGATTGAAGAGGAAGGTTTATATGTATAATAACATCCATTAAATAGTCGAGAAATACTGTTATTTGTGAGGTGTCTAATGTGATGTCATAAATAATCAAAATTTTTTCGCTCAGATTGAATCTGCACGTTTATGCTGAACGAAAAAAATCGTTTAATATAGTTTATAGGAGTGTATTGCAATAGCTACCTATAACTTTTGTATTATCATCAAATTAATCCTAATAAAATATTATATTTAAATGTTAATGTGAAAATGTAATAAATATTGGTGTGATTATTAATGGCTATATATTTCCGGCTAGAGACAATATATCTCTCAATACATAGCCTTATATTAACGCGATACTCCCACGGGATGTAGACTTAAGCGGGTGAAACCGCGGGGCGCAGCTAGTTTCAAATTATAAAGCGTGGTAGTCCAATTTTAGTCTTACAATAATGGTGTTGGTTTCAAATGTCAAATGTTTCGTTTGAAACAACATATTAACAATATGTGCCATAAATATACTATCCCTCAGCGTTTGAAAATTGAACAATTTTCTTAATGAAAAAATAATTATGTAAAAACTGTGCATAGACTTTTTCGGAAATATTATGGCCAACATAGTTGTTCCACTGACCGAATAGTTTGCTAATAGTGAAAAAATTCGAGGAAACTGAATTTATTGAATATACGGCCATATGAGTTCATGATCGCATGAAGATCATGTTATTTTGATTCATTGGTGTCAAAATGCTATAAGTTTAGCAGTTTTTTGCCAATGGATTTATTTTGTGGCCTTTTTTTAGAGCATACGTCTAAATTATCAAACCTGTAAAAATTGAAAACTAAAAAACTAACATATACCAAGTTATAGGCGATAAAATTACCGAAATTGGCGGAAAAAATCATCAAAAAATACTTCAAATTAATTATTAAGTATATTAACTAAATTTATATTTTATTAAATAACAAAAGCAATTTTCTAACGATTGCCTTCAAAAACTGAGAATCATTGATTGAAGGGATAACATTTATATATCTTTGAAATTATGTGTGCATTGAAATTACTTTTGTATATCTATGCATGGAAAAGTAGTGGAACGACCTTCAAGAATCTCAACCATTGATTTGGTTATCATATTTTATATTCGGATAAAGTTTCTCAAACAACAAATGAGCCTCGGGAATGTCGTAAATAAACTCTGTATTTTATATTATACAATATCTTAAATAAAATATGCGATTGCCTTGAAAGAATTTATAGAATCTTTTCAGTAATCCCAAAGTTTGTACTCTATAGAAAAAAAATTACGGAATATCCTTATAAGTTATAGATAACGCAACAAATTGAATTATCCTATATCTTTCAAAAAACAGTTTGCTTTGAACATAGTCATGATTAAAACGAAGAATAATTTCATAATAAGATACTGCCCATATGATCCATAAGATACAGTATCTTATCATATAATATGTTGTATCATCATGTAACCTGTATTTACTTAATTCAAAAGTTTTAATTCAATACCATGATAAATTGTAAGAAATGTAGACATATTTAAATTTTTAAACGGTAATTGAATTATGTAACGGAACTAAAAAACAAATACGAATTGTGCCGTGTAAACGAAATGATTATTATTCAATTATCCAATGCAATTATTTATTTATTTATTTTATTGTAGAAGAATAATAAATTTCAATCAAAACTTTTACAACAGTTTTTACTTTCATATGAAGTGAATCTATACTATATTTGTATGCATTCATTCATTATAAATATTCTATTATTTAGTAGGTATTTATGTTATATTCATATTCAATTGTTTTATAAATATTTGTATTCATTATGCAAATGAAAAGTGAAAATATTGAAAATCAATAAATGTAATAATGGAAATCTGCAAGAAATTTAAAAAGATAATAACACCGTGCCCAATCTTGGTATTTAAAAAAAGTACTATATCAGCTTTTAAATTGACTACCATATACGCATGATTTTAGAAAATAATAAAGCACATATTTAGAAAATAATATTTAGTGATAGATATCGTCTTTTTTGTATTTACATTGTATTATTCTAACAACCAATAATTTCTATATTATTTCTTCCATGATTATGGTGTACCATTTGGTAGGTAAAGTAAGAAAAAGTTATTAAAGATGAAAAACTGAAGGAAGTATCAAGTCGAGCGATATATTTTTTGTATCAGCTAGGAATACTTTTAACACAGTGATCCGATTTGATTTAAATTATAAATAAACAGTGGAGCTCCGGGAGTGTTGATAATAGGGAAAACAATGTTATGTTAGATGTTTGTTTCATTAAAAATTATTAATGATAAGAAATAGTCTGCAGTTGTAAATAAAATTTAAAGGAATCCAGATATGATTCGAACCGTTGAATTCAATAATTACTATGCTCTACCAATGCTTTTATAAGTATAAAATATGTATTATTTAATATGTTCAATGGTTATTTCCCATCTCAAAAATCCCCAACATGTCTAAAAAAGTTTTCTCTTGAAAAATCCGGCATTGAGAGAGGGTGGTACAAAACAAATTTTTGGTGTTTCAGTAACAACCAAACTACATTCAAAATGATGGTTCCATTCTAGAAACATCAGAAGCGCTATGACTAGTAGGAATATAAATCATTTGTATTCTAATAAATTATTATCTAAATCTTAAATTGTCTTAAATAGTTAAAAATTTTCAATATAAAATAATTAATCATCCATTTATTTCTGTAATATTTGTACAGCAAAGTCCTGAAAAATATAGTTATTAATTAACAGTAATTATAAAAATATATTACAGTAAAATTTAATCAACATGTTCTTGTTTTTAAATATAGTACGTATATTCCCCGCCAATACGTAAATATGATAAATGAACAATGGTGGTGTTTTCCGTTTCTACGGTTTCTACAAAGATTTTATGTAACTCAAAACTTAAACGAAGGTACCCCCAACTCACAAAGAATATCATTCGCTATTTTCTGACATATTTGATCTAATAAATTGAAAAATGTTTAACAGAATAATATGCAAGACAATTGTCCATTACATTACGCTTATTAATTTTGAATGATATAGTATGTATGAAACTTTTTTGCATTGAATTGATTAGTAAACTATTAGTCAAAAAATTTAAACATGATATATGATTTATTATTTAAATATTTTAAAAAGGAAAAACTCAATTTATTTTTTATTATATAAATTAACAAAATTAATGCTAATTAATAAATTAATGCTAAAATAATACTTACATTATTAAATTCATGATTTTATTATCTACTTGAAGTATTAAATTCGTTTGCCTACATTTTATTTATTAAATTTCTCTGTAAACTTCTGTATAGAAAGGAAAATATAAAGACATTTCGTATAAAATTGACAATAACGAAACAAAATCTTAAAAAAATGCTACACATCCAATTTTAATAAAACAATAATGAATATCAAATGGCGGTTTCTTCGTTTTTTCAACTCTTGAGACAATTTTTAAATGTTAAATATCAATATTTTAAAGAATAGAACTCCGAAAACGTTTACATGAACTGTTTTCTTCTGATAATTGTTTTTCTAAAATTCGTCATCAATAAAAGCAAATTTTACTCAGTATATCATTAATATTGAGCGAATGTATATTATGAATCACAAAACATATTTTATTGAAAAATTAACTAAAAAATGTGCAAAATGACATTCCCCAAAATTTTACTTTATACAAATAATAATAATAATTATATAATTTATAAAATCCCGTCTGATATATTTCCGTTTGTTTGTTTTTTGTTACAATTACACTCTCAACAAACACTTTTCCATCAAAAAACTATGTGTGTGTGTGTGTTTGAGTGAGCAAAATATACAATTTTTTGATGTGATAAATATAAGAATACCGGATATTAACATTTAGTTAAAAAAACGGAAACATTGCAATTGTACTGTGTAGAAAAAAATAATTTAGTACGTGTCAATAGAATAATAAAAGTATACATATATATATTCAGTATTATAGATAAAATTCCAATTCATTAACGATTCAATTATTATTTGTACGAAGTATTTTTAACACAAAAACGGATATAAACCTGCTTTTTTTATTTTAAAACCTTGTTACTGCCTTGGCTATCTGTTTGCAAAAATTATTCAATATTCTATTACAATATTCAATTTGCGAGCTTTGAAATAGAAACATGAAGTTTCAGTCGTTATAATGCCATACAGCATAACTGAACTGTGTCAAATGTCAGTATGCGTAATTTGGCTAGTGCGAAATATGAAAGATTTGTAACCCAAAAAGTTGAATTTAATCGGTTATATTCAAAATTTGGTAAATTTTTTAGATATTACTAAAGTTAAAAAATATATTTCATATAAATTGCAAAATACTTAAAATTAACATTCGATTTTGTGTAATTAAACATCAAATGGTAGTAAAGCTACAGGTGATCTATAAAGCTGTCATGCAAAATCATGTTGTCCTTCTGTCTCTCAAAAAAGTTCAATTATATACGGAACAAAAGATATTATGCTTAGAAAATCTGATTGCTTCAAACTTGCCAAGAGAACTTACGATATTAATCAAAAACTTTCTTTGAAAGCTCAAAAGAATAGCTCAAATAAAATATTCAATAATTTTTCGGAGTACTTACAACAATTGGCAAAAGTTCTTCAATTTTCAATTTTCTATGTTATCAGAAATTCAACTGCTTTCTTCGATACAGAAATTAGTTTGGTAAGATTTTTCGTTTGATTTCAAAAGTGCCAAAACTTTTTTTGACAAATGAACAAGAACAAGGATGCCACTGAAAAATTCTGTAGAAATGTTTTATTAAAGCTATGAAATATCTCACCTGAAAATCTCGCGCTATGGAAGTTTAACAGTAATTTTGACGATCTTATACTTGAGCCACAGTTAAATTCTGGTTTAGTTTAAGAATTTTCGCCAGGTAAGAGCCTGATTTGAATCATTACTTTGAATAAATCTCGTAAATATGGATCTTGTATGTTGAATTTGAGTTTAAGTATTTCTTGCGCTGCTATCAAATACAACCTCTTAAACTTTATTCTATATATACCATTTTTTATATTCAAGGGACTTCAAAACGTGTATTGCAAGTAAGAACTCAACATCCAAAATATTATTTTAAGTAAACTTTATTGAAAGAAAGTAAAAACTGTTTTTCTAAATAAATTACAAAATTTTATGTAAAACTTATTATATCAAATCTAATAGAGTATTATTACAATCTGAATATTTTATATTATATGTTAATTAATAATCTCTAACACAACTGCCATCCAACACGTATCCCATATTTTCAACCGTTTTAAGGGTTTATACACATATTTAATTATTAAAAAATATAATTTATTGATATATATATATATATGTGAATCCTTAGGTACCTACAATTAAAACATCTTTATCAAAACATGCTTTAATAGTTTATTTGCGTGTAAGATTATAAAAAAAAAAACCAAAAAAATATAAATAAATAAATGTATCGCTTTTGTATACATAAATTTTGATAATATTACGGAAATATAAATAATTCACAATAAATTCTGGAGTTGGACACAGTTGTATTCATTCATTGGTTATGATTAAATATGCATTCATTATAAATTAGGAATTAATTAATTTGAGTTTTTAACTAAGTGTGCTTATAATTTAAAGTAGTTCATTTTTAAGAAGGAAATGCATATAGTTTAATAAAATAAGGGGTTGTTGGTTTCATCTATTTTGAATAATCGTATATCATTTTTATGCAGTCAATAAATAACTTATATATTTTCTGAACCTAATTAAGAGTTATATATTTATAAATAATATAAGAGAGAATTTTAAGGATTTGAAAGAAAAATTAAGATATAATAAATTTTTTCCATTCATTTACATTATTAGTTCTTCCCATGAGTTTCAAAAGTATGAACTTCATGAAAAATATTCATACTAATTTTACCATAATTTAGTTGTGGAAAAATTAACACTTATTTATATAAGGTTGCAGATGTAATTCAACTTACATAATTATTGGGACCTGCTAAAGCCAACGACAAAAATTAAACCGAACAATAACCGAATAAAATTGTTATCACGGTACCCAAGCATATATAAATATTACAAATATAACCCTGTTCCATTTTTACAATTGCTAAATTCGGATGAAAAAGGATAATCAAACGATGGGGAGTCACGAAAAAAAGCACGTTTTTAGAGCAAAATGAAATAGAAAACTGTCATTGTCACGTTTCTTTTGTGGATTGTTTTGATAAAAAATGTTTATATGATATTTTATTATAATCAACTACTGAATTCAATTTTGGTTTTTTACAAAAATTTTCTCTATTTATTAACAATCAGAGTAAAAAGGTTGTCTGAAAATCTTTAAGGCAAAGCTTTTCATGCTATTCATTTTTTAGATTGAGAGGTTGTTGGATTATTCAATTATTTTAACAATATTCAATTTATGATAATATTCAATATACAATGGGGGTGAAAGTAGATGGGAAGTTACCGTCCTTAGTTGTCATGGCTATCAGGAATGATGATGGTAGCTTGAGGACCAATTGGACCAGATTGAGGAAGTCATGAAGTTTATCTTTCCGACAATATTAAACTGGTCAAAGAAACAAACATCCTATTGGTTTTTACAACATGTGCATTGATAAGTTTCAGTGAAGCCTTGGTAAAGTAACATTTAAGGATACTATTCACTTTTTTACTGTACTGTTTGCAAAAGGACTATCTCCAAATATATAAAGGACTATTTTCAAATATATAGAGGACTATCCCCAAATATATTTAAAATTTCTGCGACTCATTATAAACAAATTGCATATCGTTCTAACAAGAATAGAACCTTAATAAAGAGTAGTACAAAGTGCAGCTTTCAATTTCCTAATTTTCTCTATTGCTGCTTCGTTAATGCAAAATTTGAAACCTATATTACTTATTTTATGTAAGATATTACAGTGAAAAACAAGGCTTTTATATGAAACCAAAAGCCATTTAATCTGAAGCCACCAGTATCAACTGTAATATAACATTTAAGAAAACACAACTTTTTAACTGAAAGACCATTGCTAAAACTATTCAGAATTATTGCGCTATTTATAATTCTATTCTTCAACAATATCATCTGTTCGAATGTATTTCATTCGCAGAAAATTAATAAATAATAATTGTTATTTCTTTTTGAAACGAAATGAATTAATTTAGAATCCAATTCAAAATCAATTTGTTGATATGAATCGCAGCATGTTATAATACAAATTTGTTTTGTTACTTATTTTTTATATTTATTATCATTGTTCAATAATTTTTGTAAGATATGTTTCATATGAGTGTTATTATACCTTGATTGTGAGTAATAACATTTTAAAAGTTAACGATTAGTACGCACGTTAACATACATTGTAAATTGTGAATGTACAAAGTATACAATTTAAAATTAAGTTATATAATATGTAATACTGGTTTGTAATTTTGTATGAACTATTAAAACACTTTTTGATATATTCTCTTTTATCTTATCTTAAAATTTTTTGTTATTATTGTTTCATCCTAATCATTTGAGAAATGCATTTTATCTGAATTCCGTCTAAAAAAATAAAAATCTAGGTTTATATATAAAGACGGATGTTGTTCCGTTAATATTTCACGCTTTGTTTTTAATGGATGATCCATTCAGATATTCGGATATAATGACTAATATTTAAAGAGAATTTAATATGGTTTAAGACACTCGTTGTAGAATCATCAGTGAATATTTGATTGAGAAATTTTACCTCTATTTTTCTATGTAAACTTAAAGTCACACACGATTTTGCAACCTACTTTCAACGTTGCTTGACCAAATGCCCGCCACTCGAACAGGAAGGTACTCCGTGTATTTATTAATGATTCATTTGAGACTTACTGCAACTGTATCTGTCATTATCTCCTCAAGTGTATAAATCCAATAACGTCATATCTGCAGCACATTTAGAATATAATCATATCTCTGTAATGTCTTATTTTCTTCAAGACAGGGAATGTTTTTGCAAATATGGAATATCATTATTTACAATATTTGAATTATATCACTAAATTATTAAAAAAATAATAATAATAAACTATGTTTGAATCTTTTTAAAATTTGTCGATTAAGATACCCTTTATTCTTAGTATTACTTTTGTTGGTAATCTCAACATATATTGTATTAAAGTTGTTAAAAACTTAAAAATCTGAGTTTGATATTTTATCATTAGTTTCCTAAGCAACGTTTCATGCATTTCGAAAAAAATTATTATCTATCTTTTTATTCCTCTTAATTTATCGGTTTATATTCAAAAAATTTTTAAAAACTATTTAAACGTTAGAGAAATATTTGAAAGATATTTATTGTTTTGATTAAATCAAGCATGAGTAGTTAACAAACAACAGGTGATAAGACGACGTATCTGAGATTTGCTTTTATAACAGTGATCATTACGATGATGGAAATATCATTTCAAAGTTAAAAAATGTTTTCATAAATAAACTGTTGTATATTTAATTGTATATTACAAAATAACAAAATTTTCATTTAACAATGCAATATTTACAAAATTTTTAACGATTTTCAGTTTTATGGTCGATGTTTATAGTTAACTTTCGTTTAACAATATTTGATTGCAAACATTGTAAGTTTTATAAAATATGGATTGTATTTTAGTTTTGTAAAACAGTTAAAATACCTTATTTATATTGTTATGACATTTTCATGTTAATTTTCATTATTTACTATTTTATTACAGTTATTTATTTAGTGTATCTTTTTACTCGCATTCATTCTGAGGTATTTAAAGTTAGTTCATTCATTCTTGTAGTTCAATAATTCTATTTAATATCTATCTCTGGAAATCAGCTTAAAAATTTGTGTATAATAAATAAGGATGGCCTGCAATCATTTTCTAATTTAGAAATATCATCTGTTGAAGTTTGTATTTATGTACCATTTGTTTGATTTGAATGGAAAAATTCGAGATTAGTAATTAAAAACAATTTAGTGGAAAAAGTTTTATTTGCAAAAGGGAAATAAAAACCCAGACTTGGTTATTTCAAGTTTTCACATAAATTTTGAAGTCATGTGAAAAATTGTATTTTCAAAAGTTATAGATCATTTTATTACCTAATTACTTTTTTTCAATAGGACTTAAAGTTTTGCCGGAAATCGAGATAATTCCTGTTTAATCCTTAAAAACTTACTTCTTTCCAATTCCCTACCTCAAATCGCCCGAAAATTATTTTTCTCTTCGTTTTGGTTATATTCTGTTCCGTTTCCAATGGGTTTCATCCTACTATGATTTTTTTCACGCTTTACCATTTTTGATGAACTTGTATGAATTTCTGGACTTTAATGTATTCTTATCTACATAATATTGTGGATTTAAACATATTTGCCACTCGCTTAATGCGCATACTAAAACCCGCCAAAAAGGAAAAGTTTAAATGCAAGAGCACATATGTTTCTGTGAGTATTGTATGGACACGATTTGCTTGGTTAAAAAAATCGATGAGTCTTCTATATATTATCAGCGAGGTGATTTATATAAAAACGCATATGCGTTTTTTTAAGTGTATTTTTAATGTGAAAATGTTTTAAATCAATAAAAATTAATGATCATTATTATCATTTTATTTATTTCTATTTTATTTTAATCAAGCATGATAATCCGTTTAGTATCTTTGATTTTAATCTGAGGATTTAAAATATTAAAAAAGAAAAAAATAAATAATAATAATATGAACGGTTATAAAACGGTAATTAAAAATCTACTAAATAACAATTTGATGATTAATATAAAACCATATATATTGAACGACGCGACGGATGCGCGTGTTTTCTGTCAAAAAGTTGTTCTCATAAACAATGTCAGAACATGAATTTTATGACAAATTATTGTATTAGGATTGTGTTGTATTTTTTCATCGTCATTTATTATCATTATAAAAAAAAAATACATTTTTTTTAAAATATATTTTTGTAATGTGTGCAAGTTATAATAAAAGTTAGTTTTAAACAACAGCATCTGTATTTTTAACACTATTAAATTTTTTAATTACTAAAATATACATCCATTATTTTGGTAAAATATGCATACAATGCGCTACTTCTATAAATTTTAATAATATTGTAAAGTTTCTTTAATTTATATGGATTCCGAGCCATGTAGGAATCATTGTTAATGAAAAAGTAGACAGGTCAAAATATAAATCAACTCACAAGACCTACTTATTCATCTGAAAAATTATTATAAAAAGACACAAACATCAAAGTTCAGAAAAATAAAAACCAAATAAATAGAATGGGAGATCTTCTACCAAGAAGACAGTAAAATTGAAACAGCGCCAGCGAGGCTAAGACTTGGACACACAGAGCTAACACACTTACATCTTTTTATCCGAAAACCTCCAACATTGTGCTGGACATGCAACACTCATCTCACAGGAGAACATATTATTTGCATCTGCAGAAATTACGAGAAACTTCAAAGAGAAACAAAAATGAGCACCGATTTAAGAATAGCTCTAAACAACGACCAAACCGAAATCATATGTCTAAAAACAGCCCAAATTCTATACAAAATATAAAACACTTATAAAACATAAATAAGGGTCCAAAAATAAATTTGTACTACTGCGTAATGACCTTGTGGTTAAAAACGCAGAAAAGAAAAAAAAGTTTGTTTGTTTTAATTTTTTATCTCACCTATTTTATTACATTGTGTTAATTTTATGCCACTATTCATATAGACATCCAAGTCTCTACACCATATTTTATTACAATAAAACAAAAACAAAATTATATGCACAATTTGAATCGATTCATTTAAATTTGGATTCCAAATAGATAAAAATCCAGTAATAATCTAGCACAGTGCATTCAGTATATTGAATTGTACACATAATTGTAATTGCTGACGTGAAAAAACTGAAATCCTTACTATATGAATGTCAATTGGTTTTTTACCCATTTTCTTTAACTACTAGTGTCTGCTTCTCTGTTTGTTTCTCGGTATAAAAAGATTTATGTCGAATTTTAGCGCTTTTCCCGTGATTAATCAAGCAGAAAATTTGCAGGCTGGTTCGTTGAGACGAAAAAAATTAATTTTGGTATTATAATTTTGAACTATTCGATTTAATGGATTAGTTTTTTTCCGTTGAATAGTAGGGGAGTTGAATAGTTAGGAGTCTAGCTACATTTGTTTGGTATTTCACATTCATTAGCTGCGTATTAGTGCATCCTAATTATTCATTGCATTATTCTGCGCAAAGATTTTGGTATGAAGAGATGTCATAGGATTTGAGCTCGATTTTAAATGATAAAAATGAGTTATAATTATTTTGATTGACTATGTAGGAAAATTCTTGGATTTCCTACTCTAAATCCGTATGGTATACGATTATGAATGAATAATCAGATTATTGCATTTTTTTGAGCTTATACATCATTGAAAGCCGAACTGTGTTTAGGAAAATAAATTATTTTAATCATTTGCATTTTACATGATAAAAAATGAATTGTAATTATTTTAAATAACTATGTAAGGAAATTCTTTGATTTCTTATTCTAAATCCGTATGGTATACGATTATGAATGAAGAATCAATTTATTGCATTTTTTAAGTTTACACATTATTGAAAGTCGAACTGTGTTTAGGAAAATTCCGATCGGTATTTATGAGCACGTGTTATATAAAAATTATTTTAATTATTAGCATTACATGTAATTTATTATTTCAGATGAACGAGAACTCCTCACTTCCAATCTAATTCAAGTGAGAATCTGCTAAAATCTACTTCGATGTTAAAGAAAACAAATGATAAAAGAGAGATAAAAAAGTCAAAACAAAAAATAGAAAATATGCTACTCAAAAACATTAAACAAATGGTCTAAAAGCGATCCGCAAGGTCTACTTGACGAACTTCCCAATGAGGAGAATAAACAAAGAATAATTATATTATTATTTCGAATATACATTTTATATCTTTTTGTTAATTTTTTATACGCAACAAAAAATGGAACTGATCGATGAAAAACTGGATCGATAAATCATTCAGTTTCAACTTAATTATTTGGTATTTAACATAATGATGTAGTGATGACGAAAAGGCTATCTATCATAAGTGTATACATGGATAAAGAAGAAAGGGCAGCGATAAACACTCAATCAAAACTGTTCAGGAAGAATATGCCAGAAAGTACCAAAAAAAAAAAAAAAAACTAAATAATAATAAATGAAATAATATTAAGTTATTAATATTTTCATCCATGATTTCAAATAAATTACTGTTATTTTATTGGGAACTTGGTCTGTCACCTGTTTTAATTTTCTAGAAACATCGATTATCTGCTTTAGCTCACTTATTCGCGTTATTCGGATTTCTCTTATTCTAAATATAAATTATATAATTTTTGTACTAGACAAATTATAACGAAATGATCGTATCTTTTCAACGGATTTTTCTTAAGAACTCAAGGTTTCCTACAATTTACTAATGTTTACTAATAATGTCATCGTATAGTTAAAATGCAGTCATAATGTGCCAGCTTTTATACTTCAACGTTATTAATTAATTAAAATTAATAGATATTTAATCACACTCATATAGATAATAGAGACAGTGTTACTATCATGATCCGAAATCTGTTTTATTTATCGAATTGTCCAAGATGGTTAAAATAGTCTCTTTTAATTATGATTTACGATCTAATTATTATTTATGATTGGTACTGGAAATTTGTTTTTCATTATTTTACTTAGTTTTAAGCTTTATGATTAGCATCAATTGCTATAATACATTTATTAAAAAGTGACTTTATAGGAATCAAACCGAATCAAATTCGTACAAATTTTAAACTTTGACCAAAATAAAAGTTAAATATTAGAGATCTGAAACTACTTTCTTATGGAGTACATAACCACATTTTATAACCGCTTATATAAATTTCAGTTTGCGATTCCGATCAGATGCTACAACTTACATACTTTTAACATCTTTTGTTGTAGTAAAACGTTATTTCTATATTACAGAAATAGAAATTAAATTTGCAACTATATACATTGAACGACTATTTTTTGTAAATAGATCGTAGGAGATATTTTACATATGTGTAAATGACAATTCTACTGCTGTAAAACGGAGATAATGTGTTAATACAACAAAAATTGTTAAAAATATCTAAGTTATAGAAAATAGAGTGACATGCAAAAATGAAACAATTCTCTAAACATATAAGCTGGATATGATTGAAGAACAACTTGTAGTTATTATTTACGACTAGCAATTGGATGTTCTCGGGGTCGTTTCCCCGCAAGTGTAATGTTTTCATTTGAACACAATTTTTCAATATTCGAGAAATAGAAATGCTAATTTTCATTACAAATATGAACATTATACTATTTTCAAACGTTACACAATTGCCTCCAGTTTTCGTTAAATGACTTTACCATAGGTAGCCACGAAAATATTTAGTTCAACAGTATAAATTATAATTTCAATAGTAGAGTATAGTAGGCCTTATTAAGACACGAACCGCAACTGTATTTCTTGTATCGTCTTTTAGAACACTCCAACACCTAAAAGCGCAGACGGCTTCTAGTACTAGATAAAAATTATATTTCGATTGTATTGTTGGTGGAGACGTTTACTTCGTTCTTATTTAAGCAATAAAGTGGGTGAAGGTATTAGTGTCTTTACACACTTGGCCATTGAGCCAGTTTTTTCAATAGTAACTTGTAATCCGATTTTTAAGAGATAATATGAAATGATCATGTATAAATTACCTCAGAATGACAGTTTTTTTTTTTCAAATTTCGAACAGAGATGGTATATGACAGTATATATATGTAATTTGGTTTTAATTTCATTTGACTTGTGTGTGTATACATATAACGCACCGTTGTTGAATATTGAACGAAATACAAATTTGCCTATATATTGGAAGTTTATGTTAATTTAATTATTATATTAATTAGTGTGGTGACCATGTTATTCGTTTTGTACAAATTTTTTTATTTTGTTTAATTACGTCTTTTTAATATTAAACAGTAACAAACGGAAGTCAACTATCGATACTCAAAGAATGTGTCTAGTTTTTAAATTATTAAGTTTGAAGAATTTTGTTAAGTAACTCTAATGCTTAAGGCCAAAACCCATTTTATTGAAGTAAAACTAATAATATACTGTAAGACTGAAGTAATTCAAGTCAAATTCGTACCCAGTAAATCAACAGTCAACAGGAATTCGGAGATTCTTTATCAGGTAGATGAAAGCCTAAAATTTCCAGTATACATTACAGGAAATTTTCAGAAAATTATAGTAAAAACTCGATTAACGATAACATAAACGGATGTCTTTTAAATTGAAGCTTGTGGGGACAATCGAAAATTTGGGAGATTTGAAAAAAGCCGGCCTATTTTTCAGAATTTTTGTAGAGAAAAAACTTGTTACATTAATCATAGTTTGTACAAATTACTAGACAAGTATTTATAAATGATATGATATGCTAATGGGAAAGTTATTGATCTGGAAAATTAGTATTATTCTAGCCACATTTGTTTTGCCACATAATACAGTTAAGTTGGAATAATTGTAAAATATTCAACGTAATATCAATTATATCTATTTATTTATTAATTTATCATGGATTTACACACATAAATAATTCATGATTACAATATGACAATCTGTCGAAAACGCCAGGTGAAACGTTACACCAAATGTAGTCATAACAAATAGTCAAAATATATCAAAGAATTCACATTCATACCCTGATTATTACTCACTGCCTCTTATTAGCTACTTAAACAGCAGTCCATATAAGTTAAGAGATAAATGTGTGCTAACTTTTGTATTATAGAATATTAAGAATGTATTCTACACACAGAGTTTAAAAACTTGAAACAGTATAAAACTCTAAATATACAAAATGACTAAAGATCTCTCGACAAGAGGAACGTCAAAATATATTTTAAAATAGTGTTACATTTCATTTTCTATTTTATTGTTGGACATGTAAAGAGAAACTAATGGGAATTATACAATTTTATGAAATATTAGCTATGAAATTATGATCACTGATCGGAATGCGACATGTGATCGTATTTGAAAACCGATGACTAAAATGGTGTCCGATTAACAATCATAAGATTACTGACCATAAGGTTTTGTACAATTCAGAAGAAATTATTATCCTGTCGACAAATTAGCCCAATAACGAAATCCTAGCTTGTAAAAGTACTAGAAAAATGTTTAATATTCAAAAACGGTGCGTTATATATAGGCACACAAGTGAAATAATATTTAGACCAACTCATATATAAATACCGTCATATACCATCTTTGTTCGAAATTTAAAAAAAAAAACAAAAACAGGTAATCCGGTAATTTGTATAATAATACGTACCTCATTAAAAAACTACATTATGGGTATTCTAATTATAAAATGAACATAGACGCCGGAAAACTGGAAGATCCATTATAACTAAACCCTTAATACCCGCAAACCCGTATAACATTGACCCATAAATTTTCTCATGACCTTTCGATATCAGCGAACAATTTGAATGATAATAATTCACAAGTAAATTATTTATAGAAGTTTTCAAAAACGGTTTACAAATATTAGCCTTAGACGTATAGCACCTAAACGTAGGTTTTGTATAAATACACGATCTACATACAACTTCAGTTAAATATTTAAAAGTATGATTGCATTTACTTTGCAACAAATTCAGTTTAAGTTATCATAATTGTACAAACATCTTTGTAAAATATATTTAATCCGACGGACGCGACGATGCAACAAGATAGATAAATATTATACACATAGTTCCATTATGTATTTCACGATTTAATCATGTTCAAAATCGGTAGTTAATAATCGTTATACTGAATGCAACATAGGTATTTGCTACAAGGTGTTTATTTTTGCATGATATGGAGGTTGGTACACGCTTGTCGGATATGCCTATCATATACACTGTTTGTTAGTTTATATTTCTAAACTAAATTAGTTATTAAAAAACTTTTTAATTATGTTTGATTTTTTGGTTAGAATCTAATTTTATATTAAATTTTTATTGATAATTAAATAAATTTTTATTGTTAATTGATATTTAGCGTTTCAGTTGCGTTATTATTTTCAAATGCTATTTTTAACGATTTTATTGTTAATTGAAAACAAAAGTGAAATTTTGGAAAAAATAATAATATCACATCTACCATAAGTCCAAGTAATTAATTTCATTAGTTTTTTCTTAATTTTATGATAAGTCGACGCCCTATTTAAGGCATCCAAGGTATTTTAAATAATTACTAATAAAATAAATGAAACGTCTCATGCATTGAATTTTTTGAATCACCGATAAATTTTAACTAGTTTGGTTTCGAAATTTTGAAAAATTGGTTTAACATTTCTTACTTCTGTAGAGTTAAATTAAACTTATTTTTCGAGTGTTTAAAATTTAGCAATATGGAATGTTGGTTTTTTAACTTATTTAATTGTTTCAAACGAAAGTATAATAATTTAAAAACCCCATTTTAAAATTTTCACCTGCAAAAAATTGCATATTTCTAAAAAACTGAAGTTGAATTCAAATAATTTTTTATATTTTTGTTTGAAGTGCATTATAAAACAATAAATAAACCAACAATCAAGAAAATATGTAGCTAATAGCTTGATTATTTGTTCAAAAATAAATAAATTTAATTTTTATATAATATCAGAAACTCCATTAGGTATACATAATTAATTAATTTAATCAATAAATTTGCAAATCATATAGACTGAAACTATATTTAAAAATTCTGAAATTCATAATTCATAATAAGTTATGGATTTTCAAAAATCCCAATTTAACAAAAATTCATATATGAATGTAACATGCTTGTATCTCCATAAGGATAACATAAATTAGTTTGTTTTTCTTGAAAAAAATAAGCTTTGAGATTTAAATTAATTTTCAAGGAAATAAAAGTTCTTTGTAGTTTTTATTTAATTATTATTATATTGTAAGTATTTGTAGAGTTAAGTAGTAATTAATTAAGTAGTGCAACGTGTAATGTTTATTGGAAAAATAGAGTTTTTCGAATCAATTTTAAACCAAATTTACGAAACGCTTTTCATTATATCGAAAAATTTATAAAATCTGAAAATTATTTGAACTTCTTAATATCTGAATAATATCAAAAACCGTAAAAATTTAACCGACATTTATGTTTATATATATATATATATATATATATATATATATATATATATATATATATATATATATATATATATATATATATATATATATATATATATTATATATATATATAACCGTATTCTGATCAAACATCCATTCCATTCAAACATCAGACTACTATGGCAAAAATTTTAAAATTATCTTGTTTTTATGAATAAGAAGTTAATTTTGAGGGGTGCCCATAATCATATATAATTTATAAATAACATACTGCTAAAGTATTCTATATATCTAATGTAGCAATGATTACTGTAACAAGCTTTTCTCTTCGCAATATCAAAGGATTATATAAAAGGATTTCAATTTTAACCATAAGCTTCAAATTGACAGGTGTCTGATTTTATGTTAATGTAGCACAAAGATCAATCAATAATAAATGTAAAATCTATTTTGTCCGCCTCATGATGGAATTAAATGTCCAATGTGCGACAACCTGAAAATTGTAACGTATAATAATTATGAAATTGTCGAACAAAGGGCAGATCGTTTTCTCAGAAGTTGGCCAAATCGGTTTTGCATCTATCTTGTTGAACTTCATATAACAATAACAAAAATAAACAGATGTTACATTCAAATTAAGTTGGTGGGGCAGCTGAAATTACCCAACTTTTCCATACCCAAATTTTTGGAATGTGCTTTATTTATACCACGTTACGAATTATAAATAAAAGGTAAACTTTTTCTTTTTTGTAGCCTTTAAAGTAGTTTTAATTAATGAATAGTTATTTATTTGAATGTTTTCCTTAAAAATAATTTATTTTAACGGTTTAATAACACATTAAAAAAATATTGACGTCTAAAAATATAATATTCGTTAAAAATACTATTTATAGTTAAGGTCAAATGGAGTAATTGACAGTTTTATGAGGTTTATTCAAAATAGTTATAATGATAATTATTAATATTTCTACACGGTTCTTTACATATAGCTTTGCAGAGTAAAATAGGAAAATAAAATACCTAATTGTTCTCTTAAAACAGACGAATTAGACAAGACTTTAAATACTGTAATCGATAAAATATTCTAATAAGTTTAAACACTTGAAATTTTGTTGTTTTTTAATTGTTAACGAAATTAAAAAAAATGTTGATATTTGAGGAAACAAATGTAACGATGCAGAATTTTACTGTTGAAAATATTACCAAAATTATTCAACGGGTGAAAATATTTACAAAAATATTCCAGGGAATGTAAATTTATAAAATTAGCAACTAGTTTATACATTCAAAATTTGCTTTCATTCGATTTATTTCTGTTTTTGTAAATTTAAAGAATTCATTTATTATTTAATAGAAATTGAAAAGAAACGGGTATTTTTATTCTTCATTGGTGGTATTTTACTATCGGAAGACGAAATAAATCATCGCAATCTATCTTGACAGCTATTATTAATTTCTATATTTGAAAGCATGTTTCAAAAAATTATATCAATATTTCTTCATTTTTAACAAATTAATATTGGTAAAAAAATATTATTCTTAGTTTAAAATATATAAAGTAGTTTTTATATAAAATTAAGCGCAAAGTATAGTTTTAGAATAAAGGTATTCTTTAATTACTACGCCATCATATACTTAACCTGTTGTATAAACCATATATTTATTATTTTTTTATTTTTTTTATTTTAAGTCACTTTTTTCAACTTTTTAACTATAAAAGTCATATAGTGACTACAGTGGGTATATATTCATTCTATACAACAACACAGCCATCCTAGACGATCACCCATCCATGTTCTGACTGTGTCTGTTGTTGCTTAACTTTGGTGATCGGTCATTTACTTTAATATATAAAAAACAAAAAAAAAAAAAAACTAATACCATCCTGTATATTAGATATTTTTGTAAAATTGTCAAAAATGTGTCTATAGTAACGCAAGTCAATTAACAGCAATGCGATTTAATTTCAATAAAGCTCAAAGCCAACTGTTTATCTTCACTGGAAGGTATCACAATATTGTCATCTACACATTATCACTTTTGCTTTTAGTTAGATTAACTAACTAACTGATTGCAAAATAAAACTAAATAGGATAAAAAATAAAATAATAATTAACCTACTGACTAGATATCGAGATACCTTTATTATCCTTAATTATGTATCTTAGATTACTATAACATTTATATTACATTTTTGAGTTCATTTGTGGTGAAATATATTTTCTTAGTTTATAAGGACAAATTTTAAATTTTAAACAAAAAACTATTTAGTGTGCATAATATTCAAATTTATATTCGTTTTATAGACTTCTGTTATGATATCTAATAGATAATATTAGTCCATTGGACCAGTGCATTTTATTCGGGTTAATAAGCATCAATTTAAAAATTTAGGTGTTACTATGATTAGTATTACAACTTTTTAATCTTCGAAAATTCGTGAGCCGTTTTCTTTTTTGAAACCTGTTAAATTTTTCATTGCATTCAAAAATGTTTTTGTTATTGCAATAACTTGTTTCGGCACGTTGCAAAATGAAATGTGACAATGGATATCTAATTTTGTCAAGTATTGTGCAAAATGGTTTTTATATTAGTTATTAAATCATCTTTTCATAAAATGGACAAAAAAAAAACGAACATCTGTATTTAAAGGTTGTGAGTCTAATTGAAAATTTTACGGAAAACAAAACGGCCCATTTTCGAAAAGGAAAGATATGTTATGCCAATCACAATGATCTTACATGCTGAAAAAAGACTCTGAGGGCAATTAATATTTCGTTTTAATTATGCAAACGTAAAAATTATTCTATAAGAAAAAATCTGATAAAATTATTAACATGGATGTTTTAAAAATAATTATGATAACAATTGTGAGGAGTAGGATAATTGTAATGTTATTGATTTTAATGATATTTTAATAGTGATTTTCTTAGTCTAATAATGATTCATGATATTACTAAAAAATAGACAGCGACGGTCACTAGTTATATAAGAACTAAGGCTTACGAAGTAATATGATTTTGATCAATATGTTTTATTGTAAAGAAAATGGTACAAGTTATAGAAGTATTGCGTGGTGTTGTTTTTAAATGTACGTATATAATGGCATAAAATAAAAAACTTCATGACTCAAAATACTTATTTACAAAAAATCGCAGTAAAAACATACCACCAAATTTTATTTGAATGGATATGTTATGGACAAAGTGATTAATTTGAGCGTTATTCCTAATGACCGGAGATTATAAATAATGACAAGAAAAATTGAATCAATTGAATAATGAAATGTAGCTATTTATATAGCTATATTCATTATTTATCTCAATATCCGGTCATTCTGAATATTACAATTTCATTACATACAATTAGATAATATCGGTATATCCAGGGAGCATATAAAAACATGTTTCACGCGCTAGCCAATTTATATACTACTGATCATTTCTAGAGTCGAGTTACAACAGATCTGTGCTGAATCCTTTAGATTGTCTGAGTATTTTAATCATAGGGTGTATGAAAAAATCGAAAAATCCGAATACCTTTGATAACACGACCACGAATACAGAAACTCGATTAAAAATATTGCCAAAATCTTCAATCATACGGGGACAATTATGTCCAAAAAACCTACAGGCTGACAAATTTTGCATTCCAGTGCTAGTTCAGTTTCAAACAAAATTTAGTCACAAGGTGGTCGTAAGAGACAAAAACTTGAAATTTCTATCAAACTAACTATCGTTGATAATTAGGATAATTAGACTCAAAATATCTTCTGTGTATTTAAACTACAGTGTGAACGTAAGAGAAAATAATCCCATAGACATTGTTAGTTAGACTTTTAGGGATTTCCATTTTCTGATAGGTAATATCCCTTTATTATCTAGCTATAATTAAAATAATTCAATGAAAAATACTTTTATATTACTCTTCTGTTCAATAGGTGAATTATTCATATATATTAACAACGCTTGGTCAATACATATCTTCACATTAATATTATTTATGATAGTATTGCAATAGCTTTCATAGACAGTATATACTATAAATTTTTCCGAGTCTGAACATTATGAATAATGACTAATTAATCACTTATATTATTTGTACTAATTAATCACTTATGCTATTTGTCCAAGACATATATATAAACTGTGAAAACGAAAAATAATTCAGACATAATAGAGTACAAAAAAAAAATTCATAGGTCAAATAAGTCATATTTATAAAATTTATTATAATGACAATAAAATATTAAATCATACGATTAAGTTCACAAATTAAATTAAGTAATTTGAAATATTTATTGTTATAAAACATGAAATTTTTTCCATACAAAAAGTCATATGTTTTTCATATAAATGTTTTTTTTTTCTTTGTGACGTTAAAGAAGGCTGTATTATACTTAAATGTATCTAGAAATAAAATATTTTACAAACAAATTCTAAAAGCTGTACTGATACGTATTGTTATATGGAATAATTATGACTGTAAATTTATAAAAATTAATTTGGTTTGTTAATTGTCTACATTGCAGATGAACTGTTTGTAGTAATCACTCTGTAATTATAATTAAATTGAATTTTTATTTTCAACTTTGTAATTTTAACTAAAAAATTTTTATATTATTATGATTATTATATTTTATTATTTATTTAAAAAAAACTGCTTTCAAAGAAAAGAACCAAAAGTAAAAAATTATTTTTAATTTTTTCTTGTGACCAATTACCTATTTCAATCGACGCTAACCAATCATTTTTGTAGGTAAGGATAACAGTGGCTCTGACTTCGAGGTAATTGGTAAAGAAAAATTTTAAATTATTTTTTACATTGTAGGTTAATTTTTTTTGAAGGCTGCCCTTTTTTGTTGAAGAATTTTTTATTTTTGAGTGTTATATATAACCACGAAAAATTATTCATTTGGATGAATTTCATTGATTTTGACAAGCAAAACTTCATTTTATGTAAGAACAGAGTTCAAATTTTAAACAAAAATAAAACAAAATATTGATATTTCTATTAATATAATTTATTACTATTATTAAATATTATTTATACAAGTTTTCCTGTCACTGCAAACACAAACACAAACACTGCACGCTGTGAATTAGAAACTATAGAAACACTTTATGAAATATATAGTGAAAACTATGGAAAACTATTTGAAGTAAACTATGCTATCATAGTTAATCCTTTTTCAATCCATTAATATCTGAGTAAACTATACCAAGACCAATATTTTTGCCAAACCTTACTAGTGTACAATTGCAATGTGTTTACTTAAAAAATGTCACAAAAACATTATTTATGAGAAATTTGAAATTAAGGGGATTTATGAAAATATTTTGAAATATGGGATTTGTATTTCTATGATTGATAGTTATCGTCAAAGCCCTTTACAAAATTACAAAAACCTTTTGTTAACACTTAAATATTTTTGTGTGATAGAATATGTTAAAAATTGGGATATTTATCTCATATTACTTTTTTAATCAGCGGGATTGCCTTCTTAATCTAAATTATTTATTCATTAAATAAAATTGTTTCTTAAATAATGGTTAATTTATGTAATATTTCAGTTACTATGCAGACACCAATGTCGTCCTTGAAAAACACTTTTTTTTCTCTGGAAAATCACTATGAAAATAGTATGAATATTTTATACTAGAATTGTTATAAAACTAAAAATTATTCAGTGAAATACTCCCTTAACATCTATATTCAGCTAAACAGTACTTGCAAAAATAAAATAAATAAAAATAAAAATTATTTTTCTAAAGCTCAAGTTAGATATCTAAAGTTAATATGATTTCCAATATTTTAATGCGATCCCAAACTCGATAAATTTTGCTAATATGCCTCATAAAGACTCTAAATCTAAATCTCTAACATTTGCTTAAAGCATATTTTCATTATCTTTAAAGGGCCATAAAAATATCTGATAAATTTATAACGAACATCATGGCGTGTGTCAAAATGACAATGCATGTGAATTATTTTCTAATTGATAGTTATTCTTGATATCCAAAATTAGTAATAAAACATTCACATTGTAGTAAATATAATTATTTGTACAATTGTTTGCATGTAAATTGTATAGCGATTGTCAAACAAAAATTATTGAATAATTACAAAAAATCATATTTAACTGTAGTTTTTGGTATGAATCTTGAAAGAATGTTCGTCGAATCAATTGCATTACCAATTATTTTTAATTGTAAATAAAAATAATTATTCATTTAAATTTGTTAATAAATTTTAAGAAATTTCCAATGTTAAATCATACACCATTCACATACTTAATATTATTTTTTTTTCACGATCCACTTATGATTATAGAATAAATAAAACAAGAGACTTAAAAGTTGAGCTTCTATTATTCCTTTACGTCTCATAACTGGGTACTTTATATGTTTACCGTCTTGAAATAGATTAAAAACATTTTTTTGTTACATAGAGGTAAAAATCATATTATTATTATTTTTTTATTTAAACATTATAATAATTAAACTCAATCTACCTATAATAAGTTCACTAATGTTTAAAAAAAAACTCAATATGTGTTCTCATATATGTAAAATAGTTTCCGGAGTCACGTATTAAAAATATTTTAATGAAAAAAAAAAAAATTAAATACAGAAAAATGTCAGCCGTATAAAATATATATCTAAATTATATATTTTAATTACGTAAAAATTTAAATGAATTCTTAAAAACAAAATATATATATGAATAAATTTATATTTGTTTTTAATGTTGTATAATATAATAATTTCTTTTTGTATTTTTGGGGACTATTTTTAAATGGCTGAAATATTGTATATTATAGTGTTCATTCTAGATTAGCATGTTAGGTAGGTAAATTTTACTGGTACGCTTAAAAACAATATTAAGACATAAATTATTTTGTCAGAATGTATCAAATTATTATTCAGTTGAAATAAATATTTTATTATAAATAGTTTCATTTAATTGTAGTCGATTAGTCTGATAATTCTTACTATAAATAGTGTACTACGGTTGCCGAAGCAAATTGTAAAAATAATAAAATTTTATACTTTTCAGTAGGTATTAGACTATAATAAAAGATCAATATTTTCCTTCGAGTACAAAGTACTTCAATGAGGGGACCAAATAAACGCATATTAGTAATTTTCAATTATTAATTTTCAATTTCAATTTACACACAAAAATTATATCATTTTTCGTTAATGAATATTCAATTGAATTTATTCGACATGAAAATCAAACAATATCGTGATAAAATACGTTTTGTTTCGAAAATCGTTTGAAGCATTTTTTAAAGGATTGAAAGATTATCGAACCAATTTAAAACGAAGATAATCGAACTTTCCAAAAAGAAACTACATAGAAATTTTATAATCATTTACTGCATTGAGTATAAAAATATTTATAAAAAACCGTCAAAGACTCCCCAATGACGTAACGTAATTACTGATCTCAACCGAACAACAAAGTTAAGCAACACTATAATTATTCACAGTTAGAGCTTGGATGGGTGAACGCATAGAATTGCTGTGTGCTGTTGTTGTATAAAATATCCCCAAAGTAGTCACTGTATGACCTAAGTTGTTGAAAAATGACTTAAAAAATAAAAGTCCAAAATTTTTATATTGGCTATCTGATTATCTTAAATAATAAAAAATATTTAAAATTGTTTATATAATAATTAACAATACATTTCCCATTAGTTCATTCCACTTGTTAACGATGCTCATGGAATTAATACTTGAAATATACTCTTTTGGAGATGCCAAATATTTTGGACTCTATTTAGAAAAATTTCATTTTATTTAAATTTAATTAATCATTACTCACATTCGACGAACTTTTTGTTGACATTCGTACCATCAATATTATTGTCAATGAAGAAAATCAGTAACTTTTATTTTCATAAAGGGAATCGATTATTTGCATTAATTTAAAGATTGCGAAAGACATTTTTATTTCTAACTGCAGCTTCGATAAAACCATGAGTTTATACTTCAGCTTCGAAAAGTCGTGTATGTAATAGGATGAGAAAGAGACAAGTATTGAAGTTCATGAACATGCATTTAAATAAGACAACGGAAAAATTTACATAGGTAAAAATAAAAAATTTAATTATAGGTATTTTCTTTCTAAAGTGTAAATTATAAATGCAGATAACGTCGAAAACAATCACTTTACCCACTTGACGACTGATGGAATTGTAATTTGAACGAATTCGGATTTTTGCACACAATTCTGTATTTAAGTTCAATCCGTAAAGCAATACTCCATTGCGAGGGCAGTTAATTTCTTTATTGTTCAATTCCAGACTTTTAAATTGTTTTTGTTTTGGGTTTACTGTACTTACACCCTTTTTGGAAAGATTTATTAATGGGACTAAAAACATCCTATTTTAAATTAATCCGTCATAAAATAGATACAATAAAATTGTTTCTTACAATATCCATTTCATTTCTATTTCATTGGACAAAAATCGAAAGTTTGCAATTTCATTGATAAAAACTTAATTTTTTTAATGATCTATAGTAATTTTTTGTACTATTTGATATATAAGTAGTCTTATATACCATTTGATACATATTTCAAGTTATAATATCAGAATAAATTTATATTAGTTCTAGTAGGAATCGGTGAATGAATATCAAAAACTATTTCACCTCAATTTTCTACGTGTTTGTCTCAAATTGTCCGGATGATAGAATTGCATTTCAAGTAGATGATTCGGTGCTATATTACTTAAACTGAAATATAAAAAAAATCTTTCCTTTTGAAAATAATTATTTTTTGCTATTGTTTTAACAATTTCAACAGCATAACTGAATTAATTGAACCAGGTGTCATAATTAGATGAAATGAAAATTCGCTAAATTTTTTTTGAAGTTTTTCCCTGATTTTTGTTAAAATATTGTAAAATTTATAGCTTCTGAACGTTCATTATTGTTAACGACGTTTTGCTTAAGTTCTAACGTAAATTATAATAATTTATGTAGTTCCTGAACGGTTCTATATGACGACTTTGGCCGTATCTGTCCTTAGTTGCATTAAACGCACGAATATTACTGATTTAACTAACAATCTTTTACTTTAGATTATCTTTCAGATGTGTTGTTTCCATCCATTTCATTGCATTTACAACGGAATAAATATAAAATTCAAAAGAAAAACTGTCAATAAGCTATAGCTTTACTATTTATTCTACTAATTCACCAAAAATGAATCCACAAACAAGAAAAAGCATAACTTTTACCTTTTCTAAATACAGTGATAAACATTTTCATATTTACGTCTGTATTTTATACTTTCTGGAATATTTTTTCTTCAAAGTTCAATGTTATATCGAATTCTCATTTAGAATAGCTATCAATCCTGCAATTAGTAAAGTAAAGGGTCTCCTGTATACCAACCACGGTGCTTGCTATTCTACACATTTCGTTTTATGCATTTTATTTATAATTAAATATATAAGTTCTTTTTTTTAAATAAATTTCGATTTTTTCCCCAATTTCCTAGATCAAATTATTTTTGTATTTTATAAATACGTATTTTGACTACAAAGTAGCCATCATCAGTATGAATTAGCTAGTTGTAATGATTCTATGAGGAGATGTTACTAGTTGCTAATTTGGTGACGGTTTGCACTTTTTATTTTTACTCGAAATTTTTTCTTTTGAATTTAAACATTAGAAATTTTTCTTTTATGTTCGCTAGTCATAAAAATAGCCACAAGAATCTGTTTGGAAAATTGCTGTTAATACTTCTAAAATTGGATAAATTTTCTTATAATGTAAAAGACTACCAAGCAAATTATTCCAGATCTTTGGTTTTCTTTATATTATTTTCTTATATTTTTTGGAAATTAAATATACGTTATGATAAACTTTGGACTTTGACTTGAATTATTGGACATTTTTATTATAATTTAGGACAAAGTAACATAATATTTTATTCATTTATTGTGATAATCAAACTTCATTTTATGAAAATTCGTTGGATAAACATAATTCTAATTGGGAAAATTGCTTATACATGTCGTGAATAGAAATTTCAAAATATAGGCATCTACAGATCCAGAAAATAAAAGCTTAAGTGAATCCACAAATTTGACTCAAGTGTGGATTCACTTAAGCATATATATATATATATATATATATATATATATATATATATATATATATACATATATATATATATATATATATATATATATATATATATATATATATATATATATATATATATATATATTTATATATATATATATATATATATAAATATAAAATCAATAATTTTGATAAATCATTATACTTGGTTTGTAAGTAAATACGGTTGCTATATATTTAAAATATTTTTTAAAATAGCCTTGTTGGGAATACATTGGAAAATAAATTTTAAAGAATACATAGTTCTTTCTATTCACTAAGCAGTTTAACTAGCATAACTATTCACATCTTGAAAACTGCTGAGTTTGATAAAACTACTTTCCAAGCTAAAAGATATTCTACCCGCAAAGAAATCTATCGAAATATTGCAACAATATCACCTTTTTCCGAGAACTACGAGAACAAAAATATAAGACTTCAGACCCCTCATATACAAATTTTTGTTGATCTAATAATATTACAGTTCGACCTGATGAACCTCTTTTTTGGAATTTGATCAGAATTCAAGATAAAATGGTTTATACTAGGATTATAATTCTAATGGTACTTAAAAATCTATAATATTTATCATAAAAAGAACAACTGTCCACAAATCTTAATAAAATAATTCTTGATTTTATTTTTAATCTATTTTATATTGATTAAATTAGTTGTAAAAAAAACTTATTCATCAAAAGTTAATGACTCTAGCATGTTATTCACTTTAACCGTATCATCATAACACCTTGTGCCGAGTGCATAAAAAAAATACAGTTTAATTGGGCAATACAAATGGAGCAAACATAAACACATGATTATCTTGTGTTATAGCCATACGATAGTAGTGGCAATCTCCAATAAAACATCAAAATACAACACCTTACGTGAATGCAATAAAAAATTGTTTTATTTATATCTTCTATAGAAGGCAAATAATATTGCATCGATTAAAATTTTATTATCGTCGTATTATCAGTTTTTAAAACAAATACAATTATATAATCCATTATTATTATTATTATTATTATTTTTGTTTAATATTTATCCAGTTGCTTTTTTATTATATTTATTTTATTTTACATGTTTCTTAACTTTTTTTCTGTACATGTTCTACAGAAATTTTGTAATTAACTTAACACTAAAATCTAGATGAGCTACGGACCTGTTATTTTTAATATGGTTCAGAATTAGGTGAAAAAGTTATATTATGGCATAAATTGTAAATATTATCGGTAAAATTTGTCTAAGCTCTGACAAAGCCTGCAACAATTTTATTATATCCAATTACAAAATAAACCATTATAGTGAATTACACAATTATTTAAAAAAAGAAAATTTAAGAATTACAAATAATAATTTCAAACCCAATTTTTATTCAATAATTTTATCTGAAAATTCTTTTTGTATTAGATAAAAATATTTTCAAAAATGTATGCTTTGAAAACTTTTTTTTTCAATAAAAAATTATACTCCGGATCAATAATCAAATTACGAAAATCACCACTTGTGTTTTATAGTTAAAAAATTAATATAGTGTTTCACAATTACTTCTTCCTCACTGATGAATTTGATTGGTAATATTAATAAAATTGGATATTCTAAAATACAAATGATTATTATTTCCATAATAGTTAAACCATCCAGATATATTCCTTCCATTAACTTTCTCGTGATTTCTGTACAAGTATTGCATAAATAATAATTAGTAAATTAGTTTATAATAATCCCTTGTTTATATTGTCAAGTTTTTTTATCTTTACACATTTATATTTATAACAAAATTTTAATTTTTCAAATAAAGTAAATTTCATTCATTTTGGCTTAATGAGTTCAAAAACTTATTTTAAATATTTTAATTGAAGTATTTTACTTCCACGCAATACACTTTGTTTGTTAATAAAAACTAATAAAAATTTCTACTAACAGTACCTATCACTTTTTTAAAATACATTCCAAAGTAAAAATTAATTTCCACTTTCTAGCTAAAGCCTTAAGACCTGATACAGATTTTTAACTCTAAAAAATTGTTCATAAAATTTATTACAATGAATTTATAAAAAAAAACAAGAAATTTTTTTGAAAATAATAATGGATTCTTATCCGAGTCAAGTTAAATTTTAAATTAAAAAAAGTGAAAAATATTTGTAAAATTTAAAACAACAATGAGATTTTAAGAATATTTTAGTTTTTTAAAACAAAATCACAAATTTTATAAGATAAATTGTGTTTAAAATGTTTCTCGGGATAAAAAATTTTCAGAAAAATTCTTGAATTAAAATATTTGGACATGATACCTTTGTGCAGCTAAGTAAAATGAATTTTATATGATTAATGCTATTTTACCGTCGGCAAATGCTATTCATTTAATTAACTCATCACAACATAAAGCCAAGTGTACTTATATTTTAAATATAAAAATGAAATATTCTTAATAAAATAATATTTTAGTTGCATCAACACACAGGTCGATAAAGATAATATATCCTCAATTAAAATTGTATTCATAAAACTAATATCGTAAAATTGTGACCATAAAAACATTGGGTTAAGTAATTAAAAATGAATAAATATTAATTAAAAATAAATATGTTGACAGTATTTTAAAGTTAGTCATAAAAAATTGAATGTGAACTGGAATGTAAACAATCTGATTTATATTGGTGATTAATAAATTAAAAATATTTTTAATTTAAAATCGGCTGCTGATCCGGAAAGATGGAATACAATTTTAGCACTTAAAATTTATGTTAAAAAATAGCAATAGCAATTTATGAATAATTACTTAATAACTTAATATTGTAGCGTAGCAAGAATAAAAAGAAAATTCCAAAAGTCAATAACCTTAAGGAAAAGGCAGGAATGATCAATTTTTAAAAAGTAGTGCATATATATATATATATATTTATTTATTTATTTATATACCTTATGACTATATTAAACTTAGATAATGGCCTAATATTTATCGTGTAAAATACAACTTTTATCGAAATCTAGAAAAATTAAAATTCTTTTTAAATTTACAAAATTACCTCGTTGAAAATTTACACGATTCACATCTGTGAAATCATTTACTTCAGGATAAATTATCACCAATTCAATACAAAATCAAATGTAATTTGAATGTAATCGTCCATTCCGATGTGACATATTCCATTTGTAAAATTCTGCCCCCTTATAAAATATACGTAAACATTTTCTTAAGACACCAACAATTTTTTTAAAGTGCTTGATCAAGAAATATGATAAAGCTTCTTTTGGAAAAACTAGAAAGATTACAAATTAACAAGAAAGTAGCTAAAATGGTATGAACAATTATTAATTGTATTAGGTGGATACATAAATTTATTTACACACTTCAATTTTTGTATTATTTTGCTTAACCACTTTATTTTTATTAATAATTACGCGACATGTTTCGGATGTTACTCCATATTCAAATAACAATTAATACTATGGAATACCACAAATTAAAGCTCTCTACCATTAATGGTATGAACAAGTTTGATATTTTATTTTTCAGTAAACTTGCCATATTTCTTTCCTCCTGGGTATTATACGAATTTATTATATTATTATATGAGACTATTCTTATAGTACATCCTTTTAAGCTCATATGCAAAAAATTAATGGTATTTTTTTCATTGTAATTGTATTAAATACATCATTCATATCAATAAACGCTAAAACTATTATCGCATCTACTAACAAAAATTCGATACCATTTTAACGACGAGAGAAAACTTTAACTTTAGCACTCAATAAACTATTAAAATTGGTTAACATACAGAGTTTCAGACTCTTTAATACATATGACTAAATAATCAAGGAAGAACTTTTTGCTCCTTTTTTCTAGATAAAAATGGTTATTCAATTTGATAGATTCATGAAATGTATAAATTGTGAACATACCAAAATAGCTTTGTGCAGACCGTCGCCAGATTAGCAACTAGTAACATCTCTTCGTAGAATTATTACGATTAGCTACATACAGATGGAAATTTATTTAATACATATGGCAAAATTAATTTATTTAAAAAATAATTTAAACCGAATAAGAATTTAAACCTTTTTTGGAAATGTGCTTTAAAATGACGAAGGAAAGATTCTTAACCGAAATTAGATAAAATGCTCAGAGGATAGCTGTGGTCGCATGCAACTCAATCAAAATTTGTTTGAACTTAAAAACACATTTTGGAAGTCATAAGTTATGCGACCCCGGCTAACTTTAAAACATCATTTAAAATCTAATATTGCATAAGAATATTTTCTTGTTTCGTACTTTTTAATGGACATTACAGTGGGACGGTTTAGTTCCCTCACAAGTGAGTGTTTATTATTGTATATATTTTTTAACTGTACATATTTGAGGCTATTTTTTGTAACTCCCGCTTCTTGTGTTGTAACATCGACAATAATGATTTTATTCTTATAAACTGTAGCCATGATACCTCTCCTGTAATTAGAAAATGATGGACTGTTCATTCAATAAAATCAGTTTAGCTGCTATGTTATGTGAAAAACACATACATACATAAATAGGCTATAAAAACCATTACTCCTCATGACATTGTCGCAGTTGGGTAATAAATTAAGTTATTAAGAGGTTTTCCGTTAATTAGGAAAAAATTTAACAAATTTTATTATTTGGCTATAAATAAATATACTAGAAAATTATCAATAGAAATTAATAACTATATCTTCCCTTTTTAAATACAAGTGAACGTAAATGCGGAATTCTATTACATACCAATAGATCTGTTTAATACAATCGAAGACTTGCATTCACATACAAGTATTCTGTTTAGGTATATTGAACATGTTGATACGTTTTAACTGAAAACCAGTAAAGATAATTCTTATATGAAAGTAAAATTTATATCGTTAAGTTATCGACATTTATTTTACAATCTAACCTACGATGAAAATACGGATTTTTATATGTAAGCCATAATAAAACGAATAATTTTTACTATAGTTGACGAAACAAATCCATAATCATTTTCAGAAAATAACAATCTTAATATTGAATCAGAAATTTTTTCATTTAAATAATTCAATAATGTTAAGGTATAATTTTGTATTAAATAAAAAAAAAAAAAAAAAACTTTAATTTATCATTAAAATAATAATAATCTTTAAAAAGAATTTTTAAACATTTTTCAACAGAAACACACTAAAAACTTATTTGAAAAACAGAATTTTAAATAATTTTAATATTGATATAAAATTACCTAGGAAAAAGAGATTCTTAATTGGTACATTCCCATATCAAATGTAAAACCAAAATCTGTCAAAAATAATTGATCAAAAAAAAAAAAAAAGAGAAGAATTTTTTGTATATAGTTTCAAACAAAAAACCAATTACCTAAAGGCATTACACTAATAATAATTGTCTCCCCTATTTCTAAAAAATAATTATAAAAATTGAATTGAAATTTATCGGTCGACCAATAAGCAAGTATGTCTGTTGTAGCAATCGATTCAGGTCCCAGTTAGAGCTCTCTGCCTAGCGTGGTGTACAAATATTGTTGATACAATAAAACAAAATAAAAAAATAAAACTCCAATTTGAGTCCCAACCGCAATTGAGAGAATATATACATATAATGCATATATACATATGTAGAATATATTGTTGCATGCAGATAAATACTCTTGATTATAATTTTTTTTTTTATATTTATTGTAAAAAATATAACAGAGCACAAACTCATGTTCAAATTGCATTCGTTAGTTTTTTTTTTTTTCAAATCGTTTGTTTGAATCTATTCCATATATTTTTTAACAAATTTATGTAAACTGTTTGAAAAAAAATTATTATTACAATGCTTAAATATATTTACCTTCTATGTACGGTCAGTATCATCTAGAAGTTTCCAACATAATTACAGATATATGTACTAATTATTTTTAACAAAATTGAAAATTGAAACTAAAATTCAGTTTTGCAGATATTAAGAACATATTAAAATTTTAAATATAGAGCAATTTCCATGACTAGGCTTTCGTTTCTGTTATAATCAAATGGCGCAATCTACAAATGGAACAAAAACTTTTTTCACAATTTCATGTATTTTTGGTTCAAAATTCTACTATTATTATTTTATAAATTCAGGGAATGGTATTTGGAACTATTTTCATAATGCTTTCTCAACCCTCCTGAGTTGTTTCGTTATTTAAGGCGGGAAAATACCGCGTTTTTCATAATTTTGTCGTTTTGCTATACTTTTGGACTCAATTTATGGATCGAGTTACAGATATATTCATTACATTTTCCAAGTAATATAATTATTCTGTATCGAATCTTAGATGAAAATATCTGTTTTTCTTGTAAAGAATGGAGCAAAATTACCATTTTAGAATCCTTTAAAATAACTGGTTTCACCCTTTAAAAAAATTCATGAAAATTCATATTTTATTTTATCATATAAAAACAAATAATTTTGATATAAATAAATGATCCATGTTAGAGGTATTTGCTAGAGTTAGATTTATAATGATTGCTCGTCTCGTCAGATGGCTTAACCTATTTATTGCGCTTTTAGAATCCGTAAAAAATTAAGAATGCTATCTATTTATTCAAAAATTCATTGGCAAAATGTATTTACCATAATCCGTTTTAATAATAGAATTGTTTTTAATCTCCAACTTTCTTTAAAGCTCCAAAAATCCTTAAAAAATAGAACTTCATACAAAAAAAAAGGTTAAAAGTGATCCTGACTAAAAAATTATTTTCTAAAGCTTATTTGAGATTACTTACCTAAATCGTTAGCATTTATTATCAGTAAGAAAATGGTGTTATTTTCATCTTCGAAGATACATACAACAATGTACCAGTTAACCTGGGTATGGAATATTGTCTATTTGAGATTGCTTCCATATTCCTTCATCTTTCACAACCCGTGAAAAACATGTTGCTTATTTTTATTCCATAAAATTATTTACACTTTTTAAATATCTAGATAAATACAAATTTTTATATAACTCAAGAATAAATGGTATTGTTATTTCACAATGATATACATTCAAGTAAAAAACGAAGATTTTCAAAACGCTAAAAGTTTTCAGATATTGAAAACTACTTCATTTTTTTTAAATATTCGTTTACTAAGTATTTTAGTTCTGTAAACGAACAGAAAAAAAAAACAGTATAATCTCATAATTTTATCGAATACCTCAGTTTGATTGCTAAATTTTTAGAAATCACCTGAAGAAACAATAGTTTGCCGGATTTATCGATAAATCAGCCAATCAGAAAATATAAGTCTGTTGAAAATGGATTTAGTACATCAACTATTTTTGGTTTTTCATGTAAAATTCTTCATTTTAAAAAATAAAATCCATTATAAATCTAGTAATTAATTTTAAATACTGTGTTAAAAAATTGCTGTGTAGTTAATTTTTTTGAACTCTTCGATGGTCTTAGATATCCTTCAATTCCCTTTCATGTGGAGTACACTGAAGTTAATGGGAGGCATATGACTAAAAATTTGCATTTTACCCAAGCAGTTTATATTTTCACCAACCATTATATTTTCATTACGCCAACTCATTGCAACGATTAATTTGTGTCAATTCAACGATGGCAATCAAACTACGAACATTATGGCCGACAAAATATCCAAAAAAAAAGACCCACCGTACCATATATGTATTCCTAATTAGTAATATTAATACCTAGACTTATTTGGCAGTTTGCTCAAGAATATTGCGATGCTTTATTTAGAAACCGGTTAATGAAGGTAATAAAATTGGGATAAGGTAAGAAGTTCATAAGTATATGAGCACTAAAATTAATATTTCTGTAGTTAGGGTCAATTATAACAAGTCTCTCATACAACAATATGACATCTAGACGAATTCCTTAAGAATTCGAATGTATGATTTCGACGTCAGGATTATCATCAAAAGGAACACTTAAAGAAGTCATTAAGATGCCGAATGCGCCACTTATTGAACCGCTTAAGACTTAATAAATATGAAGAACAATTCTAAATGAATTCGTTTTTATGATTACTAAAATAAATTCGTTAAACTACTAATTTCTTAAACTACGAAAATAAATAAGGTATCGAATAAACATCTAGGCTCGGAAACTGATACGAGTCCGCCATTCTATCCATTGCATCACTCAAATATTTGATATTTTATTTATAAGAATTGATAAATATTTAATTTTTTTAAGTTTCGCAAGGCGTAAATTTTCTCAAGGATCAAAACACCACCTATCTATGTAAATTTGGGAACTTAAATAAACCAAACTGTTTATATAATGTCTTAATCTTCGTATTTTTTTTAACGATAATCCTTCAAATTAATTTTCAATACAATAAGGACCCTGCAGAACAAAACTAACTAAATTGTAGGTTATTTATTATTCGAATAAAATAGTTAATATTATTTTAAATAAAATACATATCAGAGAAATTAAATCTAATCGAGTTCTAAAAGACTTAAAACAAATATCAGATAAACAGTTTTTAAAGTGCTCATAATTCCGACTTCGTAAGTAACTAATAAAAATAACAGAGCTCATATTTTTGATTTCCTTCGAAAATCAGAAAAAAAGACTTCTTAAAGAATTCAAATAACTGACCTGTAGTGAATTCAGAAAAAAAGACTACAGAAAGGGTTCTTAATTATGACTTCTTAAAAAATAAATCATGATGACGCCATAATTGCGACATCTTAAAGAAGTGGTTTAATAAAGACTTCTGTTTAAAGTCTTTCTAATTTGGGTGTTTGCTGGGCTATGTTGAGCTACAGAGTTTGTACTCATTTGTATATAAAATCTCACAGCGTCAATAATGTTATTACTGAAATATGAAATGGGAAAAAATAAATAAATAAATTTTAATTCTAAAACTCATAAATGACTCTAGAATAAAATAATAAATCAGTCTGAAATACGCTGCACTCCTCTGTTATTCTTCTGTTACTCCTGTAACAGAACTTCTCCTGTAATTTGTAAGTTTTTTGATTTTTCGAAAACTTTTCGTAAACTGCACTAATCAACTTAATATGGTTTAAATGTAAGGTTATAATAGTTTTTAAGTACGTTTAAGCCATTTTGTTCATAAACATACGTTTTCCTTTCATAATGACTTTGTAATGGTCGTATCAAAATTTCTTTAAAATAAAAACATTGTTTTGTATTTGACAATACATTAGAATATTGTCACAATATGAATTGGTAATGTACAATAGCTGGACATAATTATTCATAAATATGATTGCACTATGTTTTTAGATAAATATCATTATTACTATAGGTTTACATTATTTTTTATTGTGTAATGACGCATAATATTATTTATATAATATTGAAAGTGTTTATATATATTAAATGTATATACCTACAAGATTTACAAAAAGTACCTGAATTACCTAATAAAAATTATTTCACGAAAGATAGTTCAGACAATAATTTGACCTTAAAATAACGTTAAAATTCTCATTTTAAAGCTTCAAATACATCCCTCATTTGATATTAAACAATTGCACATAAGAAATCAAAGCATTTTTTCACAATTTAGTCCCCACGAAAATGGGTTTGTTGAGTCAGCCAACCAGTCATTATTAGTACATAGCATGTCCTATATTTACATGTATATTCGCCTTATATAGCCTTATTTTAGCTTGATCAGCTTATAATTTTTGTGAAAGCATCTTTCAAATAAATTTTCCAACTATATAGACTCAATTGGTCACAGGGATTTAGGCCAATATATTTCAAACTAAATGTTGATTTTAGTTGAACGTTTCGTCCTTTTATTAGGACTTCCTCAGCAATTAAAAATAAATAAATAAATTATAACCTTTTTATACAATAATACATGTAAATTTTATAATTTTTCTGAACGTGAAAAGATTTTAATTTATAAACTCACTTAACAAGTAATTATAACAGTAGATTAAAAAGTAATATCTATCCAGTAAACTGATGTGTGATGAACAACATTAATTCGTATTTCAGTTTAATTGAGAAGTGAAAATAATAAAACAATATGGTAACCATCTGGCTAACATCAAATTGATTTTCGAAATAGAATTCCGTATTTAAATTTGCATAACTTTGAATAAAAAAGGTTGTTGTATACAATTTCTGATAATGATAACATATGACAAGAAAATGATTTTGATAGTGCAAATATTTCCAAGTAAGGCTAGTATTATACTTAAAAGCAAAGTAGATTTAGCAAAAATTAAATAAAGTAAATCAAATTATTTTCCATTCTATTTTTTCTACGACATTTAAAAATAAATTATTATTATTATGAATTACTACACATAAATAATATAGGATTTTACGAGTTTTTGAAAACTCTTTGAATAAAAATCGTCGAATTACATTTGTTCTAAATAATTCGGATGTACAAAATCAGTTAACTTAACTGTTTATAATTGTTAAACGTAAACTAGAATATATGATGAAAATTCTCGATTAAACAAAAATGAAGATGTTAATATAAAAACCTTACATAAAGCCGTTGAAATAAAAAAACTGAAAATATTCTTCGTGGTTTCTTTTGGATTTTTTTTTTTTGTATTAAGTTAATATCTATTTACATCACGAAGTAATAGAGCAAACTATCGCCGAAAAATCTCAATTTTTTCCAATAATGAAAAGTGTTGTGTATTGTTTCCTATACAACATTTACAACGATCAAGTAATGGAAGACGCTCTAGAGAGTATCGACGAAGGAATTAAGCTGATAAGAGTTAATAACATACGATATATCGATGAAACAGTCTTGCTGGCCAACGTGGAACATGAATTACAAAGTTTGCTTGAAACTATGTCTTTAAACCTAGCGAAAAAGCCAATTTAAACTTAATAATAAAAAGACCGCCGAAAACAAGTAACGGAAACGTAAATTTAAAATTTTAAATACTTAGGTGAAACATTGTACTCAACAAATAACCAATCATCACGAATCAAAAATGATGTAGTTCGTCCTTAAAGTGTATTCTTCAAAGTAAAAATTTCCGACGGTTAATAAAAATAATACAGGTTTTAGAATCAGATTTTTGAAGTGGTATGTGTAACCAATATTTATTTATTCCTGTGAAACTCGGACAATAACATTCGACATCATAAACAAATTGAATGCTTTTGAAACACCACATGTGTTTTATAGAAAAATATTAAATGTAAATTGGTCATCTTACACATCGAACCAGAAAGTATTAGGGGAAATCGATACAAAAAAATAGTGAGTGCAAGTAATTAAAACAAGAAAAAAACTCGTATTTTCGATATATCATGCGTTCGGATATATATTGTGCCCAACAGCTTGTATTAATGGAATGTTAGAGTCACAGCGACAATCAGATCGAAGACGAACATCATGGCTCGATAACATTAAACTTAACACTAAATTAAACTTAATGCAGCTTTGCCACACTTCCTGGATCAAAATTTAATAAATATGTGATACGTAAACATTTTTTAAATCCGTTTTTTGACTGCAAAGTAGTCATTATCAGTATGGATTAGATAATCGTAATAATTCTCCCAGGTGGTTGAATTATTCGGAATGAAACAAATATACGTACTTATAAAACAAACCAAAAATTTGATCTAGTAAATTGGGGCAAAAGTCAAAGTTTTTGAAAAATTGCTAAAAATATCGAGAATAAATTATTTTAAAACATCTGTCAAATTTGAAACTTAAAATCTACATGAAATTTCGTTAATACTTAATAATAAAATACTTAATAACTTTACAAAAAATATATCAAATAGGTGAATTGGTGAAGATGTTTTTCGTTATTCTATAGCAAAAATGTGATACGGGATATCAAGTAAACCAACTGTTAGCGTCTTTACCTCTACATCTTTATCCAACATAATCTTTAAATCCAACGTTTGAAAGGAGTTAATAAGACATCAGATCAATTTGATTTATGACACAATTCGCATGTCAAGTAACGCATTATATTTTTATTTATAAATATTTCAATATAAATTCACTGTATTCTTACGAAAAACAAAGGGAAGATTATAGCACTTTCATTTTATCGTTCAGATAAAATTAATCCTTAATAAAAATAGACCGTCTACAAAAGTAGCTGATTTTTAATTATTCTTTTGTTAAATTGTTTCATTTCTAAAGAAAGTTATAAATGTCAAAAAGTTTACTATCGTTTAAAAACGCAAGTTTATTTCAAAGGATACTAAATTATAAAAATATTGACGAACAGGTGAATGAAGAAACAACTGTTAAGTCAGAGTAATGAACACAACACGATCATATAAGCGTATAGTATAAAATATTTAATTAAGATCTATATACCTACATTTTACATAAGAGGCAATGAATGATTCTATTTGTCTTGAATTAATTTCATTAATTTCATTAAATCATTTTTATTTTATTTTACGAAAAAATTTGCTACAATGCTTCAAAATTGATTTTCAATATTATTATTTCGTCCAATATTTTGTTTAAAATACATACGGAACACATTTTAGTTTCCATTTCCGAAAAGAACTTATGTAGGGAAAACTGTCCAACAAAGAGCCTCGTCCTACAGTGAACCTTTGAACTATTTACCATTAAACTAACACTTGTAGTAGTTACAAGACAAATACAACTTTTTAAGAACTTTTACTTACGGGAATATTGTCCATCAGTGTTATTTCTTAAAGTTTTTTTTTTGTAAAAAAATTTTTTTTCCAAATTTTTGTTTCTTCACGCATACTATATAATCATAATTTCAATTTTTTTTAAATATTACTTTATGTTAAGAGACATTAAACCAAGTTAAATAAAAAATATGCTTCGATGTGGTTCACTGTATGCAGCACCCAGTACACACTGAATCATTCCTACCGGTTTAAAAAAATACAAATATCTTACAAAATTATACAATGAACGTCCGATTGAATACACAAATTGCAAGTCAAACAATAAGTTTCCAAAGAGCATGTTTTTTAAAGTATAGTTGTACAAAAGTAATTTTGAGAAAAATGAAAAGTGGTTCACTGTTGGACAGTTTACCGTATATGTAAGCTTAAAAGTTTTCAATTAAGTATATGATATGATACGAAGAAAGGGTATTAAATCAGCAATGTGATTTGGTAAAAAGTGTGACTGGGGCAGTCTTTTGAAAACGAACTATCGTATAATTAATTAACCATTCAAACAAACGAGATCTTTTGTCGGTAATATTATAGGTTGCTCGATGCTAATTTGTTGACAGTTTTATGAAAGACTTGCCAATCTATAAGAAAATCGCCTGAAAACCAAGGCAAGAATAAGGATATTTTATAAAGGTAGTTTCCGGTTCGTGAAGTAAAGACGCTTTGATTCAAGATAAATAAAAGTATACCTATTTGAGGTGAATCAAAGATGTTTAGAAACATGTTTATCAAAAATAGTTTTAAATTTATAAACAATACTTATTTTTATCTGTAACGTTCTAAAAAAAAATTTTCATGAATTGGATGGATTCAATTATTTTGTTCATTCAGGAGCTTAAAATCGATGCTTAGAGTTTAATATACACTTTTATAAATTGTGAAATTTAATCAAGGATAGTTTATTTTTGTTTTTATATGTCTCTTATTTAATCTCTAGTGTAGTAAGATATTCGCTAGAACACACTTTAGAAATTGTTTGCAACAGGCCTGGAATTTTTATAACATATTTTTACAAAATAAATACATTAAAAAAAAAATTTTTTTGTATTTTTGTTATTAAGAACAATTGAGTCCGATAAATTAATATTTTAGATTGAAAAAACATAAGTACAGTAAAATACGGAACTTCAGATATCTTCAAAATATTGAACAAGTAATCTCATTATTCTTGAATATATGGCAAAGCACGGACACTTGAACTGCGTTAACAGAAAAAACTCTACGGTACCCTAACTACTAAATAATCAAAATAGACAATGTCTATCAATATTCGTCATTTCAAATACACGTGCTTATAGCTAGGCATCATTTGATGTAAAATTATGCAAACGATCTTAGAACAGACAGGTATTTTAAAATATTATACTTTATTATAAATGTATAATTCTAAAAATCGTACGTTTCCAGTTAGAGCCGATTAATTTTATATTTATCTTAATGTAAAATCATATAAAGATAAAACAAAAACCTGTATAATTAATTTGACACGGGTCTATTGTAATAATTATATGAATCTTTAAAAATTATTACGAAATAAAAACTATATAATCTGATTTTTGATTCGTCTTATTATCGGCACATGGTATGTCATATATTAGTATATATTAAATATTATATGACATACTAATATTGAAGACAGTAACAAAATTTTGAGAAAGATGTTCAAAGTTATATAAGGTTTCCGTTGGCTTATGCACCCATATAACTCAAAAATATATCGACTAAAGATATCGACTTGAAGTGTTCTTAAATTGTTTAAAGTTATCATTGCAGGTTACCGATTAATCAAAAATCGGAATTTGTTGGCAGCTTAGAAATATTTTCTATGGATCCATGACTTAATAAACCAAAAAATGTAGAAGAATAGTTGAACTATACAAATACCTGTTTCTAGGAAAAATAAACATTATTAACATTATGTTAAAAAAAAGAAATATTGGCATCTATTGGTAAACGTCTATAAAACTGAAATCTCAAAGCAATGGAAAAACATATTTCTAATTTTCCTACTTGTTTGATTTCAATGATATTTTGGACAGCTAAAAGTGCGTGCGTATGATCGTAATATCTGAATAAAAATTTAACAATTATATCTGAATAAAAATAATAACAATTTTTCAATGCGCAATACTGAATCCAATGTCGAATAGCTGTTATTACCCATATTAACAGCACCTAAATATTTGTATAATATTAAGCAAACAATAATACTAAAAATCAAACTAATTTGATGTGTGTTAACCTGATCAAATATCGAAATAAATTTTATACTAACTAAAATAAATTTTGTTTTTTCATTAACATAATTTTATAAGGATAACCATGTTGATATCAAATATATAGTTTATGGAATGGGCCAATTTTGGCTACAGGCGACACTTGTTTTAAATTAACGGAAAACTATGCTTTAATACCAGCCAATAGCACAAATAAATTGAAGACAATAGCTTTAAAATATTCCTTTTGATTAAAAAAGTATCATTTGTAGAGTCTTAGCCCAAAAAGCCGATATGTGGTTATGGGAGAAAATATATCCATTAAGTTTTATTATTATTATTATTATTATTATTATTATTATTTATTATTTTTTTTTTTAATTGGGTTGAATTTATTTTCGTAGGATTAATCTTATAAAAGATGGCACCATTCTAAAAGTTTTCCATTTTTCCTTTTTCTAACCGCTTTAAAGGCTTTATAGACTGTAAAACTTGGCATCTAAATTCAACAAAACGGATTTAAAATTTTTCATGTTGAAATGTAATTTCGATGGTTTGAAACAGTGATTTCGATTATATTGAGTTTAAAAATAGCACAAAAAGGTACAAACTAATATATGGCCCACATAGTTATAATAGCTCGTTATATGATAATATGTGTAATAATTATACATGAGTTTATAAGCAAAAATTCAGCAAAAATTTAAGTGAATTGAAACAATTTTGAAAAGGTGTTTTAAAAAAAAAAGGATTTTTTTTAAGAAACAAATTTTTTTCGTGTTTGAATCTTTTTATAGTTTAAATGTTGATTCACTGCACCCAATATAACTTATTTCTTAAGCCGAAAAAATGGCTCAAAATTTTAGCTCTCTATCATTTATCGTTCTTGAGTAATCTTAATGACAAATTGACGAGCATTCAGACTGAAATTTTCATTTAGTTGACTTGCTCATTAAGTGATTCTAGGAACACCCATATAAAAATTTTGTATTATATTTAGCGTTCCTGAAGTTTTTTTTTAGTGTGGATATTGTTGTTGGAAATATACCAACTATCTTCATGAAATTTGTATACTTCAAAACTTTTTCTTAAAAACGTAAAATTGATATTCATCATATACAATTTTTTTTCTTGTGAAATTTCATATTTTCGGCAAAAGTAAAATAAAGTCACATTGATCAATACAATTTCTTTTTAATTAGTTTAACTGATTAACAGAATCAAAAAAAAACTACGCAAATTTCCTTTTATAATATATTTTGTGTTTTTTTAACATTTTTGGATATATTTGCAATAAAATTTGTTAGTGTTCTACGTGGTCACCATACGAGTTTACTAATAGCGCTTTTATCAATGATATTATGTACTCAAATGGGGCAGCAAGCAAGTCAAACACATTAATTTGAAAAAATAAAAGTAACACCTATGCATAAGCAATTAATTCCACATTATTTAGACAATTTTATTGAATTTTAATAAATAACATAAATAAGACTTATTAAATAAATTTTATTCACATTGTATTTTTATAAAGATTGAATGGAATGTCAATTAACTAAAATTTATGTTAATATAATAATTAGATACGTTACTGCTTGAAAACAAATATTTACAGAGTAATCAATTTCTTTATGTGCTGTTGTAAGAAATTATCACCAATCGACCTTTTTCTATTATACTTAACGATATGTACACATGAAATTCTGGATCCAGTTTTGTATGATAATATTTCGTGATTATTTTATATTACAAAGTTTTCTTACGGTAGATACACTTACCAAAATAACACGTAAAGTAGGGATTAGCTCTAGAATTTGGGTGGTAATCTACGCATGACCTATTTTGAATTAACAACGATAGTAATTTGACGTGCATTTATATTAGTAAATTTATAGTAGTTCGATCTTAACACAATATTATATTATCTACATACCTCCTTTCCGACAATCACTTCTACTTTAAATTAAGAGAAATCTTGTGCCTTGAATAAAAAAACAACGAACATGATGATTTCAGAGAACTGACAACTAAATATAAAGGCTATAAATATCTAAAGGCTTTCGATTCTACAAGAAAAGGTACATTCTCCGCATAAGAGATCTATCTTCATTAAGTACAATAATCATTATGTATCATAACCATTATAAAAAAGTAGGGCCCGTCCAAATTTCGGTTTTAGATTATAACGATGCGCTGAGCGAGTGATATTGGGTGTACTTATCGAGCGATATAATCTAATAAAAATAGAATCATGGCAGTCCCATACATATACAAACATACATACATGAATACTGGCATACTTCTTTCGATGGCCATATAGGCTAACATTTATACAAATATTGCAAAGTTCCAATAATATTACATACTGCTTGCATGCCGAATTGTATACGTTTCTTCTTCAGTGGATTTTAATCGGACCTCTTGCATTATTATGTTTCATAACGTATATAAATTTATAAGAAAATGTAGTAATAAAATACTGTTAAATACCATTAAAATTGTTTTTAGTTCTTAAAAATTACATATTTGGCAAAAATTTAATATTCCAACCGTCATTGTAGTTACCTAAATGGAATTATTAAAATTCTTATAGCTGACAACACTATAATAAGGTAATAATTATTAATAATACTATCTACATTCAAATTTATTTATCTAATTAATTATTATTCAAATCAAATAATATTGCTTAGTGTTATCTCAAACTACAATCACATTTCAATCAATAAACAATGACATTTTAAGGAAATTCTAAACATTATACCGATTCATTGAATTGAAAAGTTAAGACCAGTATCCGCATTCTTACCCACGGATCTAAGAACTTATTATCCGAATCCATATCCAAGGATCTCCATTTTTACCCATCCGGTACCTGCCAGGCTACAATCTTTACAACTTCTCTTTCTTTGAGCTTTAATCTTCATTTTTGCTGTAATTATAATATGATGGGTGAATTTTATATTTGATTTAAATATATTTATTATTGTAATGAAAGCAAAGAAAAATCTCATAAAGAATGTATAGAGCTATTTAAATTTGTTTTCTTTAAAATTCTAAAAAACAAATTTTTAATAGATTACGTTGGATGCCACTAAGTTTAATCGGTCGGCTTACACTTTTTGAGAAATCCATTGTATTTCTATCAAAAGTATTAAGAAAATATTTGCTATTTACCCGCTATAAGAAAACCAAACCTTCAAAATATGCTACCATATTTACATGCATTCTATCATAACAATAAACATTCTATTTGTTTCACTTTACGAATTTAAATCAGAAATAGTTAAATGAACTGTTCTAACTATATTTTAGATGCTCATGCCTTTTTATCTTCTATTACTATCCAATCTGACTGAATTATCGTTTCACATTTGAAACCACTCCAACAACAGTCAGTTAATTCCAATTGGATCTAAAAAAAAGTAGCAAATAAAACTGCACGTGATTAAATGTAATTATCAGTTATACATTAAACAATTATTATACAGTAATTAAGACATCTTTGTCCAATGTATAATTGAATGCCAAATGTAATTAAAATATGTCGTTTATCATAAGAAAACACCAAGCACTTACAGGTACATAAGCGCCATATACAGATGTTTTATTAATTTTAGAGAAATAAACATAAGAAATATGGTATTCCGAGAAAAAGGAATGATAAAGAAGATGATAAATTCTTAAAACCTCAAAAATGTTTGAACAAATATTTACTCAAAATTTTTTTGAGCATTTATTTGTTTTACAATATTAAAAGATTCGGTAAAAGACTGTATTTCATTAAAAAAATTGATACTGAACAATTATCTACGTTCATTTATTCTCGTTTCAGTTTTAAACTAGAATTGACTTTTGAAAAACCAGTATTGTTGGTGGTCTGGTAGGCCAATTCGTCTGGATTTAATACGGTAGCATCAGCTATGTTTGAAAGGGTTTTCTATTGTTTGTCTCTCAAAGCTCTTAAACCTAAGGCGGCATACTTTCTAAACAAAATCGGCGCACATATCCAGCATATTCTGGCCGTCACACAATATCCGTTCTGCCGTTTAAATGATACTAATTCAGAGTAAAAAATATTTATGTAAAGTTAATGAAATAAACAAATTAAATATTGATGTGGGTGGCCACCATAATGGTCAGGTTAGTCCAAATATTTTTATCACAGCCTGTCTGCCTGATAAAGGACATATTTTAATATCCGCCATATATAAGGTATATGAGTATTAGTATATTAAATTTTGAATAAAAGTGCTAATAAAACTTGGTATTCATGGCACTCGTCATCACCCAATTAGTTTATTTTCGTACGTTTACCTGTCATCAATGAAGCGTAAAAGTGAATTTAATTAAAAATACTGGCGGCCAAATTTTGATAGGCAACCTGGTAAATATATATTCTCCTAATTATAAATATACATAAAAATTTCGTTTAAATAAAAAAACCGATGAGTGAACTAATCCTGCAGTCGGATTTCGTTCTATAAGGATTCATTTACAGTTGACGAGAATAAGAGCATGATCATTATATTTTTCGGGGTCACCTTGAAATACCTACCAGTAAGCCTTAGACTTTTCATACAGATATTTGAATTAATAAAATTTATTTTAAGTTATTTGCTTTTGTCATATTTAAAGAACCACCTGTATGTATCTTGTAAAATACCTTGATTTATATTTATTAAAATAGCCGCGACAAGGGAAGCACACAAGCATATGAGAATTTAAGCTGAATAAATAAATACTCTTAGGTTTAAAGACGAATAATAAAACATTATTGATAGTAATTATTATTTGATATGTATAAATAAAATGTAGTTTTATTGTTCAATGCAATAAACAAAAACAAACAAACACCTGCCATTAATTTTGATGATTTTAAGTACTCAAACAATCATCAAACAAGTTTACTTCTTCATTCATCTACCAAGAGGTTTTTTATTTGATGGGTTATATAAAAACTACCTGTTTTTCTATAGAATATGCATAGAGGAGCATCTGGAGGTACTCGATTTGACGAAAATCGGGCACCATATTTTGTTGCTGAACATGTGTTTAATACCATTCATCTTTCGAAAAATGCGTCTTTTTGTGCTATAAACGGTTTTATATCGAATGTCAAACGATTTTTAAATACGGTTTACTTGGAATCTAATGAATATTTTATTTTGTTCCTCACGAAGAGTTTTTCCTAGTAGAATTTTTGATGATTCTCCATTTTTTATCTCTTATAAAAAAAGACATTTTTTGATTAAGAAACAATAATTAATGTAAGTTCAAACCGTTTAGTCCAACAAAATGAAAGGGAGGTTTTTGTATAAAATAAAACACCAAACATTGGTCCATCATCACCGCTAAAATTAAAGTAAGTCTTAACAGAACTCCATTAGATACCTATAAGTGGATATCTAGATGCTATTCTGCTTTGCTCTAACACCTACTACGACGCGGTAACCCTCTATCAATTTGATTCTTAAATCTGTTCTAGAATTAATATGTATACAAAATACAATTAACAAATTTTAACTTTCGAGAAATGATAACTACGTAAAAAGGTATCGAAATTCACCACTTTAGATATTTAAAAGCTCTGAGCAGCAAAATAACTATTTTACCAAAAACAATTTATAAAACTTAACTGAAATGTTAACTCGGGGTTTTTCGAGGTTTCAGCATTATCCTAAAATAACAAAATAATGGAGCATTTAAAACACTTTTAAATTAATTAAAAGTAATTAGTATGATAATGATTCTTGCTTCAATAAAGTATTTATTCTTGTTTCATTAAAGAATGTTTTTATGGAAAAGCTATAAAATTTAGAATTCCCCATTATACTTTATTGATCAAGAATTTACTAAATCAAAAAGTCATTGGCTACACCGCAGATGATGCGTTCACAATTGAATGTGTAATTCGTTTTTAAATAATATGCATACGAAGTTTGAACATTACTGTATGTTTCATCTTTGAAACTTGATGCCAACAAAAAGGTATTAAGTATACCACGTGCCACATTCTTTAAATACCAATTTTACTTTAATTATTTATATCTTATATTTGTTATTTTAAGATATTTAAATGTATTTCAAATGTACCATTATTTTATAATTGGAGTTAATCTTGTAAAGTAATTCAGTGTAATTTGGTCACAGATATTTTAAAATTTTAAAGATTAATAAACGTAGACTATATTTTATTGATAGTTGTGTTTTCAGTAGTCTTTAGGATAAAACACAAAATCTTTAAAGCCGTGTGTGTTTAACTACGGACTTGAGCCAAGGTGAGAGTAGGATAACATATGGTATTCACGAGTTTTATTCCATCCCTTCTTCCTCCGATATTAAAGTGACAGATAAAGATAACATCTCCGAGCTTGAAAACTCAGAGGTAGATTCAAATGCAAATAAGTGAAAAAAGAAGGAACACAGTTCTAAAGAACCAATAGATGATAAAAGATCAGGTTTGGGAAAAATTGAAGGAAATGCTTGGAAATTCCAAAGCACTTTTTCCTCTCACACTTGAACAATTCAGAAATTTCATGAACAATGCCCGTGGAAAGCAAAGTCTAGTAGAGTTTGCCTAAGACTAAACATTTTAAGTCAACAATATCATTTTTATATGGGAAATTAACAGAAAACTCAAAATCGCTGGTCACGTATATCAAGGCGGCTACTTGAATTAACTAAAAGTAATTTAAATGACAGTGAATAGTGTCAGTCGTAACTTAAGACTAATTTTTTGGAATACACGAAGTGTTATCCAAAGATTCGAAGAACTCGAAAAATGTTTGATAGAATTAAATATCTTTGTTTGAGTCGAATCATAGTAAGCCCTAACGATATTATAGAGTTGTTTGGAATTTAAGTCACTAATTTCAATATCAATTTTAATATATATGCATGCTATCAACATCCAGGTATAACCCTTTCGCAAACAGAATGGAATTTGAAATTTGGTAATTTTAACAATAATAAAAATCAATTCATTTTGGGTGAGTTTAATTCACACAATGTTAGTTGGAACTGTCAAAGACACGACGCAAATGGCTCTAGATTATATAACACAATATTAAAAACAGATTTTATTATTCACAACTCTAATACTCTTACTCATATTGATTTCAATAGAAATAAAAAATCTAACATTGATCTAGTGATTTCTAACATAAACTTTGCTAATAAACTAAGTGTTGCGGTGCTAAATGATCCTCTAGGGTCCGACCATTATCCTATTAAAATCAGCTTGAACATCGAAAAAACTGTATAATTCAAGAAATCATTCCAACTTGATCGCACTTAAACCGACTGGTCTAAGGTTTATGATCAGCTGAAGGAAGGTTTTAACGAGTTTTTAAAATCGGAATACGATAGCCTTGCCCCAACATAAATGTATCAAGGTTCAATTGAAAAAAGAATATTTTCTGATTCTTTAAGTGCTCTTCAGTCTCTCAAAAAACCCAATATTCCAATTAAAACTAACTTCTATATTTTAGAAATGAGGAATAAGCTTTCTGAATTTAATAAAAATAATAAATATAAAATTTGTTTGGATATCTTCTAATATTGGTATCGAGGGTAATGAGAGTGCTGATCTCAACGCAAAAAGAGCCACTGAAAATGACCCTGAGCAATATTGACTTTCTTTCTCTGACATAAAACGTTATAAAAAAAATAAAATTAATGCGGCAAATACCGATGAAATCGAAATGATAGATTAAGAAAAGGTACTAAATTATTTTCAAATGTACCACAATCAAGAACCAAAGCCATGGTTTCACGCCAGTAAATTTAAAAGGAAGCAAATCGTCACAATAGATGTCGCGCTGGGCACTACAAAGTAAAAATTGTTCATGATCCACATTGTAACTTTGTCTATCCGGAACAAACGCTGAATCATGTAGTGTGGCAGTGTCCTGCATTTGAAAATAATATATTGAAGTTGCTCAACTGCTTGACAAAAGATAAGATCTGCTTTCCATTAGACATGTACTCTGTTTTCGTATTTTCCAATACCAAAGCAGTGAAACACGTATTGAAGTTTCTGGAAGATTATGAACTGAATGTATAAGCTAAGTATAAACCTGATAACAAATGTATAACTTATTTTTTTAAGTTTTTTTTTTCATAAATTCCATGCCAATTCATATTTCGAACGATTAAACCTAGTTTACCAAGTCAATTTAAGTGTTTCAATATGTATTTAATCGACATGTAATACACAAAGTTCACAAATTGATAATTTAAGCTTTTGTAACCGCTTAAAATACGTTTTCTACGTTTTCAACCGTGGAAGACGATTTTTTAACTGTTTTATGAAAATCGTTTATTCTAAAATTTATAATTAGAGCATTGATTAAAAAAACTTTACAGATTTAATGTGAGGAATTTTAAATTGTTTTAATGTTGAAAGCGAACATTTTCCGCAGCAGTTTTAAATCATCAAATTCAAGCAAATGTGTCTTATTTCGATTTATAATTTTATCATATATATTTATACAATAACATAAATTTACTACCTATATAAAATTTGTATCGTATCCATCAAAACATAGTAACAATTTTTTGTGTTTGTTTTGAACGAAGATCATTCTTCTCCCTGCAATGCAGGTAATCCGACACTGTTTATAAGCCTAAATAAAACTTTGCCGCACAATTAATATGACATATTGATAATGGTAATTGTATAATTGTTAACTGAATCATATTTTATATAATTTAATTATTATTTCATTTGAAAAATATTTTATCTTGTACAACTACATTCATTATTCTTGTTGTTGTTTACTGACGACATTTTTTATAAAAATCTTAAACATATGTTGTTTTATTGCGAATTTAACATCATCATTAAATTAAATTTGAATGATTTCAAATAGCATTGTTTTTAATCGCCTTTTGTTTTATTTAAAACATAGTTTTTTTATATGTTGTTGTTTAAGCAGTTAGTGTTTTTTTTTTTACTACTGTATATAAATTGTACAATTGTTTTCTCTGTTTGCAAAAAATAAACAGCAATTCTTTATTTTTATAACTTATAAATTCCATTTTGATATAAACTACACATTATTTCTTATTCAGGAAACTTACTAACATGTTCCATTGCCATAGAATATTATAATTCTATGCTCCGATGTAAAAGAAATCATACAAACAGTTTCAAAGCAATTTTTTGTGCCTAAAAATGGTTTTTGATTTTGAAGTGAAACTTTAGTATCGATGTGATTTCAAATCCAATGAAACGAAAAAGTGACATTAAAAAAAGACAACCAGATACAGATATAAGATTATACACTGTTTATTACAGGGTTAATATTTGTGTTTGTGTGCCTCCCAGGCATCATTAGAACCGTGATAAACAGTACATATACCAGTGTAGATAATTTTTGAAAACAAAAAAAAATATAGTAGAATGAAACCAATTGGAAACGGAAGATAATATAATAAAAATGAAAAGAAAAATAAATTACGGGTGATCTGAGTTCGAACTAGGGTAGGGGGTCAGTGTTTAAGGCTAAAATTCTGTTTATCTGAATTTGGGTAGTGTTAGTTTTTAAGGGTAAAACATGGTTTATTTTGATTTCCGGCAAAACTACAAGTCCTATGGAAAAAAGTTAAAGAGCAAGATGTAGGTAATAAAAATATCTACAGCTTTTGTATTCACACTTGTTTCACATAACCTCAAAATTTATGTGAAAAATTGAAATATCCAAGTTTTTAGTTTTTTATTTTTTTTCTCCGAAATTTGTGAAAACTTACTTTTCTATGTTCCAAATACACTGTAATATTTTTTATTTAAAATATTTATTTTTTCACATTATTTTGAATAAATATCGAAAAAGCACACAATTTTGAGGTTATGTGAAAAAAGTGTAAATACAAAAGTTGTAGATCTTTTTATTACCTACAACTTTGCTCTTTTGCCGGAAATCAAAATAAACCATGTTTTACCCTTAAAAACTTGCCCCCTTCTACTTCCCGAACTCAGATTGCCCACAATTTATTTTTCCTTTCATTTTTATCATATTATCTTGCGTTTCCAATTGGTTTCATCTTACTATAATTTTTTTCCACTTTTTATCATTTTTTAAGGCTTCTACTGTGGTCTATAAACCCCTCATATCATTTATCGAAAGCTCAAATTCGGAGACTGGATAAGTGTAATATATGTAATATATACTTGTATAAAATGTATAATAATTTTAAACTGGGTATCAATATAATCACAAATATAAACTACAATTATTCTACCCCAGAATTTTTGTCCTTATCCTGAAGTTTAAATTTTTGAGGCTTCACTTATATCGCCAGTGAACTGCACTCATAATATTTTTGTGTTGTGGTTTTTTTTATTTTTTTATTATTTTTTTTTTTTTTTAGAAATGATTTTGCGGATAAATTGTCTGATTGTGCATTAGCAAATCATCCCATTTATAATTGCCCTCCTAACAATTTGTATATGGCTGGCTTCGTATTGATTAGTGTTACAACTTTTTTCCAAACTACCGAAATAATAACTATCAAAAATGTAATAATGGCAAATTTGCTTCCTTGCATATGCGAATCCATAAAATTATTATTATTACTCTATTATTATTTTTTTTTTTTTTTTTTTGGTACAAAATGCTCCTCTTAAAATTAACTTAGCAAATCGGGTTCAATATAATGCTGAATGAGTTAATTTTTACTTACATTATTCAAGCAAATACAGCAAGTTCTATCTGAAAAGAGACAGCTCAATAATGGGCATCGATACATTTATATCTAATATAATATAATTATCTACTGTCTTTATTGGATAGACTTAATTCATTTTTTAATATCTTCTTTACTTCGCAATGCAAAAATTCTTACCCAATTACTCATGCTTATATTAATGCCATTATATAAGCTTTAATAGAAGTAAGTATAATTGAGAAATTTCGAAGTATTTCATTAGCTCTCTACGTAATCACATTATTTGTAATTTTACATGAAGAACGTACGTTTTATTGTTTACAAATGGATTGAACGAACATTACAATTACTACATACGTAGATACCTACTTAATGAATACAAAAGTTTCATTGAGATTTTATAAAAGTTTAATAAATTACATTGAACGTTATACGTCAATTCAAATAAATAAAATGGTAGAGGTTGTATTGGTCGTGCATCACATAAAAACTACCGGATGGATTTTGATAAATTGGTTTTTTTTTAGTTTACTTCTGAGACACTTGGGCCTTGTCTATAAAAAGAAAAAACATTGTCACTCCAAGAGTGCCGAGTATTGAAGACTTGAACAAGCACGTATGTTTTACTGAAATTGCAATCTATTGATACAAATTTTTCATTTATATTCCATTGTTATGTTAGATATTCCTTCCACTGAAAATTCGTAGGTAAATGAATAGAAATAATTTTCAAATGTAAATAATTTTTTGATAAATCTATATGAACAATTCGAAGGATTCTTTCACCGATCGGAAGCTACACTATCCCCGGCTGATAAAGGCTACTTTATATGCTCGTCCTCCCACGGAAACTAAGCGGAATCTAAACGGTAACTAAGCCGGTGGGTAAACCACGTGACGTCCGCTAGTATAAAATGCAATTCAAATAAATGCTGTACGATTCGAGGCCGAGGTTCGTCGAATACAAGGGCAACTATGCTAGTCTGATGCTCTTATTAATATATATTATGTATTATAGGTACATACTTTTTCACCAAAATACCTAAAAAAAGTTCCAATTTCAAAATTAACAAGATATCTTCATTTAATATATTTTATGACGGCTTGATAGAAAAATGAAGCAATATAAAGTAAAAAAATTAATTAAATAGTTCCTTCTATATGTTTTAATATTTTCTTTTGGTCAATTTACATTTCGAGTCAATTTATATTTGGTCGAAATTTCGAGGTCGATACCTATTAAGGAATATTAGTAAAAAAATTATTGAGGCCAATTTCACAAGGAAAGTATTCATGGAAGTATTTGATACAAAATTGGTTTTGGCATTATATATCCATTTTTCTGAAATGAAATTAATTCAGAAAAGATACATTGACTTTTCTCCGAATTCTCCGTCTTTATGTTATACAACGTTAAATAATATTACTTCAATTTGCCTAATACCAACGTTAGTCGCCAGGAACGAGCTATAAGTTTTTTTACTATTGTATTTACGGACATGAAAAAAAAAACATTCTTGACTTTTATTTACATTTTTCTATAAAATGTAAGGTTTTTGAATTGTTCTAGAGAAATCGTTCAAAAACAGACAAACAAATAGATTTGAGTCATACACATCGCTATTTTCAATTTAACGCATAACTGAAAAAAATTATTTCAACGATAAAATGGTTTAGAATATTTCTTACTAACTTGTTTCTTTTTTAATGTTATAGTTATGGAATCCATCAACTGATAACTTTCCAGTTCAAAAAGGTTTCCTGTGCAAACAGAAAAAATATATAGTAATAAACAAAATTTGATAGAATCTTTAAGAAACTCAAGCAATGTTTAATTATAAACGGTTTATATTTTCACAAAACTTTGTATAAATAGTTTAATAAAATAAATGAAATATTGAACACAATAACCGTTTATTTATTCAAAATTGAAGAAATTATCATTAATATTTCAGATGCTTTGTTGTTTCAATAAATTTTATACTCATTTTGTTCTTTCTTATGTTTCACTTCAAGTAAGTAAATTGGACAAAAACTTAATAATGAAATTCCATAGAGTTAAATATTGAAATATTTTGCGTATTCTCGCACATGTAGATATGCAATTAGAAGAATAATTATTTACATGGAAAAATTGATAAAATGGCTTCCTTATAGCAGATATATGACAAATATCTAATATCAGCTAACCTTCAGATAATATCTAATGTATAAATTGCAAAAAAAATTTTCAGATTCTTTAATCATTATAAGTTTTAATTATTCACGTGACAGAATCTTTATTTTTAACTTATTATACAGCTTTTTAACATATGGGAATTAGTTAATATCCAGTATACTGACATTCTGTTTCACCAAACTTTGCCAGAAAATAAATTTCAATACAGTGATACTTCTTGGTTTTAAAACTGTCCTATTGATCAGTTGGTGATGTGAATAACTGCAGTGTACAAAGTTTACCGAAGTTTCGGTTTCGCTTACCACCGTCAGGAAACCTTATTGTTGCGATCGGCTCGTAATGAAAAAATTTCAGTGGAAAAAACCTAGAAAAGCCTTGATAGTCATATGCATCTCCTTCGCTTCTACTTCTTTAATACTTAGAAAGGCAAGGAAATCAAAGTTTACAAAGCAACATGCAGTTATTTGATCTCGGTTGTCTACTTCGAAGTCCAACACACAATACTTCAATCCCAGTTCGTTTAGGTTGGCGCGTTGAACTTCTTTAAAAGATTTAAAGTCTATTTAATGATTGTCATTTCTGGTCAAGGACATCAACTTCATACGTGTTCATGAAAATTTCAACTTTCTTCAAAAATTTCAAATTTTTCGTCAGCAAACATGGTTGATTTCTATTTCCAGCAAAACTACAAGCTCTATGGAAAAAACTAAAATTACAAAGTTGTAGGTAACAAAAAGGTATTTAACTTTTGTATTAACACTTTTTTCACATTACGTAAAAATTTTTCTATTAATGGTAGAAAGCTTTAATTTGTGGTATTCCATAGTATTAATTATGTTAGGTGGATAAATAAATTTACACTCTGCAATTTTTTTTATTTTCCTTAACCACTTTATTTTATTCTAATTATGCGACATGTTTTGGATGTTACTCCATATTCAACTGCGAACGTAAAGTGGTTAAGGAAAATAAAAAATTGAAGTGTGTAAATTTATTTATCCACCTAACATAATTAATAAAAATTTTTTTTATATTTATTAAAAACTAGTTGGCCCAGCAAACGTTGTTCTGCCATATTTTCAAACATTTCTTAATCAACATTTCTATTTCTAAATAACGAAAGCTGAGGCAAATCAGATTGAGGCAAATGATATTAATTTATATATACAGTAGAAGTTTGAAAAATCAACTTTCCCACTTTATCAAACAAAAAATTATCAATTTACATGGACCTTAAGTGTAGAATTTTAGGAAACCATATCTTATCGGTGCTCGGAATAAGATGTTGAACCCGATATTTGGTATATGCATTCGGTATTTGGTGATGGGCACCTGTGACACAAAATGTTTATACATCCAACCGTTATATGGTGTGGGACATACACCCGGTAGCTCGTAACACTCGTGGTTCTCATGTACTTAATGAAAATTGTATGGACCTCCAGAACCACGAATGGTTGTTGTGAGCTGCAGAACCACGAATGGTTCTGGTAATACTTAAATGCTGCGATATGCATACTTTATATAGTTGAAAGTTCGACATACTGTTATTGTTATAAATAATTTTTATTTTGAATTTCTAATATTGATTTTGGTATGCTAGATGAATAGAATTTTAACATACACGTGAGGAAAAAAAAAGAGGAACGATATCAAATTTTTCACAGTTATGAACATTGACTATTGAAAAATTAAATTATCATTTTAAGTATATTTCGTTATTTACTATTTATGTTTCTCACCGTTCCCTGAACCTCCAGAAATAATTCAAGACCAAAAATTGGCCAAATCGGTCCAGCCGTTCTCGAGTTTTAGCGATACTAACGAATCAATTAATTTATATATATATATATATATATATATATATATATATATATATATATATATATATATATATATAATACAAGGACTGAAAAGTCCCGGGCCTAACACATAAATGCTGCTAGTTTTATTGCAGCCACCTTTTCTCAGTTAATACTAACCTTCAAAAGACAGCTGATAAATTTTCATGATATTCCATGCATTAGTTTGTGAGTTATTGTGCTAGGAGTGACGCTACTTTTGTTATTTTCAAAACAATGGATCAAAAACAATTTAATGTTTTAATTTTACACTGCTTCTTGATGGGAAAAAATACCGTTCAAGCGAAGCAATGGCTTGAAACGTGTTATGTGGACTCCGCTCCATCAGAAACAACAATAAAACGTTGGTTTGCTGACTTCAAACGTGGTCGTAGAGACACTGATGATGCAGAACGCAGTACACTGGAATAATTGCGTTGCTCTTGATGGAGATTACGTTGATGAATAAAGCTAATTTTGAACCAAATAAACTGTGTTTTCTTTGTTAGGCCCGGGACTTTTCAGTATATGTGTTATATATAATATATAGATATATTGTATAAGGTGAACAAATTATTATTTAAAATCAAAATAATAGATTATTTGGAACATAAAAAGGTAAGTTTTATCAAATTTCGCGAAAAAATATCACGTTTTCTTAAAGATAGAAATTTTTCAACCCTTCCACTTCCTGACCTCAGACCGGCCGTAAATTATATTTTCTTTCAGTTTTATTATATTTTCTTCACTTTCCAATGGATTTCATTCAACTATAATTTTTGTTTATTAAAAAAATTATCGACCGTAGTCTAAATGTAGATATAGGTAACATACACATAACCTTGATATGTCTAAGTATGCAGATCAGGTAATTCTAACGGCACTTGGTAATGATTTAAAATACTATCGATATCTAAAAAATTTATATTCTGTATATTTTTTTATTGTTTCTTAAGTTAAAATAAAAAAACTTAGAAGAAGAAAATAAAATACTTCATGCTTACTTATTGACACTAATTAACAGCTGTTGTAATTAAATCAATTAAAACAATGAATTTGAATATAAATATAATGGCAATGCATGGCTAATCAATCATTTAAAAAGAATACCTTATGCTTGTATTGTTTTTAAATCTACTGACAGAACATATAGAGGTTTTCAGGCTTCAGGTTTTATGTAAAATCAAGATGCTCAATTTTTTACCGGATAATCTTGAAGCCTCCAAATATTGCAAGAATGGGATCTCACTCTTCTAGATAATAGGTTTAATAGAAAACTATTCTAAGAATAATAACACTACACATAGTGAATATTGAACTACCTCGTCGAATATGCGTTTATTTAAATATAAGCTGTCAGGCTATATGTTGGTGAGGCTTGACAAGTTCAGTTGAAATTTCGTCGATCTACATCTTCATTTTTTCGATTTTATGATCTATTTTTTCTTTGTTTTTTTCCAAATACTGAATTTCCTGAATAAGCGGTAAGGCTTGACAAGTTCAGTTGAAATTTGGTCAATTTACATCTTAATCAAATAATTTTATACTTTTGATGTAAACTTACTTTATTTTTTTCGATTTTTAGTTCTATTATTCTTTGCTTTTATCCAAATACTGAATTTCCTGAATAAGCGATTTTAAATAACTAATTTCAAACTGTATCACGCATGAACATACAAATTTTTATCAACTATCGACTTACGATGAATCGGCATTTAAGTGAAAAAGTAGTCATCTCGTTCGAGCGACGTATCTCCGGAACTATCTCCACAACCGTTTATCAAAAACTAATATATATTCGTTCCACACGTTCCATAACGTCATTTTGAAATCGGAAGAAATAATTTTGTTTTTAACAATTCCAACGGTAAAATATGTTTTTCTAATTACAATCCTGGTGTACGATATAAATTTCTATGATCTCAAACTTTTCCCATCAACTGGATGAAACAATAATCCTAGTAAAATTTTTGACGTTTTCAGAACTTTCGTATTAAATATATAAAAGCTAGACCGTTTGACATATGAAAGTAGATTTTAGCCGTTATTTATCCCTTTTTCAATTGAATCTACTCCAATAATATTTACCACATTTTTTTTTTATCTATAATAATATTATAAAATAGAAACATTTGTATTTTTATATGTATTTTTGTATATAACGAATAAACCTTAAACCTACTAGTCCGATTTGAAAAATTCTTTTCATCCCTGGATTTCCATGAAAATGGGATAAGTTGATTATATTTTTATTTTGTTTTTAAACCATTTAAAATAAGCCAATATTTAAAAAAGGTTTTTTAGTACAAAGTTATTATATTTTAGTTTTTTGTTCTAACTACAGCGTAATTGTAAACAAAGGAATTGGAGTCCACAGTATTACCACCACCATATTAATATGTTCGTTATCATGACATACATAGAGTAATTTGTCAAACTAATTAAATTCTTTAGCGTATGCTATAAAGGTTTTATATTTTTAAAAACCAAACGACAGTTATTAATTGTTGTATACGAAATCTGATCTAAATTTGCATAATATAAACCTACAGCACTGACCACCAAAAACGTTTCATTTAATATACCTATAAATACGTTGAAATTAAATTAATAAAACTGAAGTTTAAATCGATTTTACATAGTTGTTATCTGAATAGTGGAACATAAAATACTGACTACAATAAAAATTTAAGGGTTTGGTATTGAGTGAATGTCGAGTTAATGATCTTTGGATCCATATATTAATTGAGCTATGTGCGCTTAATTCAGGCAATCTCATTTTGATTTGTTTTCTTATAAATTAATTATATTAATTATAAATACATTTTTTTGTTTTTTTTTTTGGTAAGAAATACACAACGTTAAAATTATCTGATAATTTTATTTCTGATAATTCAAATTTTGAACTTCTGGAAAATTATAGGAAATTTAAAGGTATTAAAGGCGTTTAAGTGTTCCAAAATGCATGTTTTACCCAAGTTGTAACCATTATACTTTTTTATCAGTACCACGTTTTTTGTTTTTATATAACAAAAGTTCAGAAGGCTAATTTTTTCTTTATTATTAAAAATTAGAACGGTATTTATCTTGTGGCTCACTAGTTTTCACTATAATTACTTTTAGTTTTCGCGAAGATGTACTTTCGGGTACTACTCGCGTATACATTAATGTTCAAGCTTGTAAACATATAGTAGATGGGTGAAAATATTTGATCAGTTTCAAAGAACTAGGTTTGTCCCATACTATCCTCACTAGCCATGTACAAATGTAAGATGTAAGAAACGGCCTTAGTAAGGCCTATGATAGATATTCAAAAGTGTTTACCCTTGAACAAAAGAAAGAGCTTTTTTATTATTTTACTTCTGCTTATTATAGTTTGACACAACCAAAGATTTTAGAAGTTTGATATTACCACCTTTTATAATAAGAAATAAACCAATATCGTCAAATTTTGAAGATTTTGAACTCAATTGAAAATATTTTCGGGTTTCGGAATGGAAAACCGCCCATTTTTATGAATTTTGATACAAACAAAATTGTTACACTAATCATAACAATTTTTCAGTTGATGATAATATGTAGAAGTGTGCAGTAATTGACTTACTGTCACAAGTGACCCTTCTGATGTTACAGTCCCACTCGATGTACAAAACTGCTTTTAAAATTAGACTTTAATATTTTCATGTTTGTAGTTCATACAATAAATAACTAAATAGTCCAGGTTTCTAGACCCAAATAATATGAATTATAATTTTGTGACAACTAAATAAATAGTTTCGCTAACTTGAAATTTTTTTTGTTATTAAGTCACAACTCTCCTCTACTTTTTCCGATAAATTTTACTTCAAAGTACTATACTTCTGATGATTTTTACTTTTCGTCAGTTTCGATGATTTCTGTCAATCCGAATAGATTGAAAGTGTTGTTTATTCATGAATTTATAACGACTTTTACAAAAATTTATCAATGGACCAATGAAACTCATTAACGAACTTAAACTACTTTTTTGGTCTAGAATACGCCACCAAATTTTCATATCACCTTCTCTTTTCATTTTTGAGTTATCTTGATTTTGGACAAATGCACTGGAGGACAACCGGGAAGGAGGGCATTATTTCAATTTAAAAAGTGAATAGTGGAAAAAAAGTTTTTAGTGAAAATTATGGGTAATTAAAAGTACTATAATTTGCATAATATATAAAATGCACATAAGTGAACGGTTAGAGAGGTATTCGAGAAAAGTCGAAGAAGGTAACAGAAAAGACTTTTGTGCGTTTCGAGTTCAATATCTCAAGAAATATTAACTTATAAAATAATGAATATTATTTAAAATAAATAGGATATGTTATCTAGAAGAGAAAAGGAATTTGTAGTTTTTTACGTAGAATAAGTCGTTTCGGATACATTTAATAAAACGCGTTTGTGGTGATAGTGGCTCCGTCGATTATTTGGCTAAGTCGCAAATTTGGCTTTAGGCTTAGAAATTGCCTTTTTAATGAAAGAGCATATCGAGGAATTTTCTTATATTTATGTTATCTCATTCGCAAATTCACTGGACTACTTGCAATTTTGAACAACTGCCAATGCTATGTGCCACCATCCTAATTAAATTTGACAAAAATAATCAAAACAAATAAAATATTTTTTTTATACATTTATATACATTCTACAGCCTTCTTTAAACACATGCCTGATTTTATTACTATAGCATTATTTTATAATTAAATTAATAATCAAATTTATTATTTATTAATCAACAATGAAATGCATACATTGAATACTACTTTCAACTGATTATGACTTACCACATTCATTTTAAACAGTCCATAAAAAAAAAACAGCTTGTCACAAAATATAAATATATTATTGAATATATATATATAGATTGTTCCAATAAAATACTCAAATATTTATTTTAACTCAAACTAGTTTGAGCTTTTCCTAACCACTAAACCGAAATTGTAAGGTAAACACATCTTTGACGAAAAAGAATCAATGCATAAAAATTTAATGCATACGAAATTTTATACAAAAATACTTACATCACAATGTATTATTTATGTGCTTTGAATTTTTTTAAACTTCTTAAAGTTCTTGAATGAAAACAATTGGGTAAAATACTGTTTAAAAAGTGAGTGGCTTCTTTAAGTCGGAAACACTAATACTAAAATTTGCCCAATATGGTAATAGGGTTACAACATTGTTTTAATATTAAAATTTTTGTAAAAATCTAAATCTTATGATATTTTCGAATTGTTAGGCTCAAATTTAGCTTTAAAAACTTATTAATTAATGATACCTCTTTCCATTTATAGTTTTAAGTTAACCTGTTTATACCTTTTGAAACATGAAATACTAAATTGATCGCAGTAACCGATTTTGAACTAAATATTATGCGAGTGTTACAAATAAACTTATAGCCATAAGGAAGTTATCAATAAATAAAAAATTTTTAATAATATTTTGCACCTTGCACATTCAATGAAATTATTATATTTCTGGTTGTCGATAAAATACAGATCACGTATTAGAAAAGCCTGACACAAACGCTACATAGCACATGTGAATGATCAGTGTAACTTGAAACATATATTTTTTTTGTATAATAAATTGTAGCAATGAATTGTTCCTTATATGTCCAACCAGTTTTAATATTTATAAGTGATCTTAAAGTTTCATATTTAAGTCTATATCAAACATTTATAATATGAATATAAAGCGGTACATCAAATTTAGTCTTAAGTTTGTAACAACGTAATAAGTCTATTTTTGTATATCTGCGTAGCGAGCAGCAATTATGATGGCATATTCTAGGATTGAAAAGTGAGCATAAATTCGAGAATAAGTTCGTGAGTTTTATTAATTTGTCATTCATATTTTAAACCTTAAGATATCAAACAAACAAAAATTCATATACAAAAAATATTTAACAATTGATAATTCGGTATTTGAACTAATAAAAGTGTTATTAAGCCATTAACGTACAAGTTTATTTATGATTAGTTTATAAGGGACTTTTGAACTAGTCTTAATGAACATTTTGTTTTTTTACTTTTTTTAAATTATACTATTTATAGATAAATATTTTTGTCGAACAAAAATTGTAGTCTAAATATTTTTAAATCATTGTATGTGAATGTTTTGGAAATGTCGGTTTAATGTAAAGTAAAAAAAGTTGATTTTTATATGAGCTCGTGTGTAATGTTTATCACTTTATTTTGTGTTATAAGTAGCATATAAATAACGATTACGTATTTGACATATTTAATATATAATAATATTTTTGTTATTTATCAATACAACATCCAAACATCAATACATACCTTCAAAGATTTGCCTGATGTTTCTAAAACAAATATGTCCAAAATCCTCTTTGGAAAGGAACATTATATATGTTTCATATATAGTCTTGTCAGATCAAAATTTCGAAAAGTCGGATAGGCACGAATCAATCTGTAGACATCCATTTAAAAAATATAAAGATGTCTTTGAAAAAGGGTATTTTGCTTCACATATCAAAAAAAAAAAAAAAAAAAAAACAATCAGTTAATTGATTAATTTACTTAATATCAAATATTAAATAATTTAAATAATTAATTTTAAGTTTTTATTAATTTTTTAATAAATCAATAGACAAATAAGAAGTTTTTTTTTTTAATAAATCAATAGTAAAACAATATAATTTATTTATTTATTTTTTTACTAAAATCATATTATGAGTTGCTTCTAGTAACGATTTTTGCTCAGGCATAGATATACAATCAAAAACTTGATTATTATTGCAAGAAAAAGATAAAGTTTTATTTTTTTTTATTATAAATATCAAGAAATTTGAAGATTTTTTTTTTTAAATTAGGAGTCTCGAAAAAATTTTATTTTTCTGGAGAGATGGCAAACCTAGCTCTAGCATAATCCAATTTCCAAGTCTTATGTATATTGCTGGAAAACTCTGTGTTCTCATTTTATGTATATGTTATGATAAAAAAATGTGGTATCTTCAGTCTAAATATTTTTGACGTTTATATATTAAATGTCAGTAGTGGATTTAGGCTTAGACCCGTGAAGCCCGGGCCTAGGGCGGCAAATTTTGAGGGGCGCCAAAATTTTCAAGATGACTAAAATTAAAAATCGATTGATCTATATATCGACATATATAGTACCAATTTTAGGGTAGAATTTCTTTGTTAAAATAATTATTCAGGTAAATACTAAAATTTGAAATATCTAACAAAAAGATTTTCAAAATTTTTTTTTTTTAATTTTAGCATATTATTTATTAACGAATTTAAATGTTTCCGTCTTGGCTGACATGGGACAGTCCATCCGGCGTAATTTGACCGGTGGTCAGCTTCATGTCACAATATATATACTGTTACAAAATAATAAGAGCGCCATATCGTCTCGGGTCAAGGGCGTTCAAACCTAAGTCCGGTACTATTAAATGTGGGTTATAAACAAACTCGGTTTTTATTGAAACTTACAAAATAGTTTGGCTAGAGACATGATGTCTGTGGTGTAGTTGGTAACACTTGCGACTAGACATTTGAAGCAAACGTGCTCGATTCTTAGTAGATATTTAATGTTTAAAATTCAATCTATCGAGCTATAAATCCTATTCAGACGATAAAGTCACTTGAACTTAACTTATAAAATAAATATAATGGGTAAATACTTCACAATTTGCTAAAAATATCTAAGTTGCAACACGACAATCAAAAAAAAAAAATCAAGCAGTTCTCTTTATGTTCCAATGTTATTTGATTAGGCAACTGAGTTACCTATGTGACACCCGATACCTATAATATCAACCATATGGGTAATAAATCATACTTTTTAAATACATGTAAATAGTTAAATAATTTTTTTAAATTATAAATTCATAATACATGCCTTTTTTATAAACTTTTTACAAAATAAAATTTTATTAATTTTGTATAATTATTATCCAAATACGTATTAAAATTATGTATCAAATAAATATACCTGATATAAGTTTAGCGTTCTCACTGTATAAAAGAAAAACATGTAAACGATGCAGTTTTAAATATTTATCGAGAACTTTGATCAAATTAATGGTTGTTTTTTAACACTAACAAAAACCAATATATCAAAAATTTTACATATATTTTTTTGTACATAATTAATATTTGTATAATTATAATTTATTGGCTTTACTGTGTAATGTTTGTGTAGCTACCTGTAATTTATTGTTTAATTTATAATATTTTCGAGGGTTATACTTGTGTCTAGTTTAAAAGTATTATAATGAAGAGAAGAAAATTATTTAACAGAAATAATTGCCTAAATAACCAGCATTTTATTTGAACTACTTATTTATTAAAATTTCAAAGCAATTATTTAAGAGTATAAATAATCATTTTTTGAAAATTGATTGAAAACTTCTAATAGAAAAAATAGTGGGGAGAAATATTTTAAAGTATTAATTTTATATACTTTTTAATATTTTATTACTTATTAGAGATATATAGGATCATAGTTATGTACATGGATCCACTGGACCCTATTGATATATATTTGCTAAATGTTCCGTTTCACTTTTTTTTAAAGAAGAAATAATGAATGATGAATAATGATGAAGAAATAATGAATACAAAATAAGATACTAGTGTTCATAAATATTCTTCTTTTAACAAAGTATGAATACTTTGAGTGAAATATCGAGGAAACAAATGAATAATATGAATATAACAGCTAAAATAATTAATTGTTTAAACTCTTTATATAAGAATGTTCAAACATTAATAACAATTTGAATGATAAGCATTTAGAATACTATACATATAAAGCCTATAAAGTTACAAATACATGTATAACATCTGTATGTATTGTAAATTACATGATTACTAGATTAACTTGAGCTAAAATTGTGGCGAATCTAAAATAATCTAATTTTATCTTTTATGATAAAATCTTACAAGTGATATTTTTGAATTTTATTTTATATTTTTGGTTCAAAAGTTGGTTCATAGATTAATTGAACCTTATGGTCCCATTTTGCAAATTCACATACTTGATCTAACTTTTTAGGACTAGAACACTCTACCAAAATTTCAGCTCGTTTTATCATTTTATTTTTGAGGTATCTTGATGACAATTCGACGGTAATGAACTAATTAGGTGGTGCTATGATCACCGATACCAAAAATTTGTTTGTCTGGTCAATATAGCGTTACAAACTTTAGACTAAAATTAATATACTCTGTCTGATATATTATGTATATTTTGAGTATAAAAATAAGAAAGTGACTGACAAATCAAAATTTAAATCAGTATTTATCTTTTACTTAAATCAGTATTTATCGTGTATCAGACACTCAGCAATTTTCATTTTCACGAGAAACGATTTTTAAATACACCTATTCTTATTCAACTTTATTACAAACAAACGTAAGACCATTATATTTTCGATTAAAGTAATTAACAAGATTTTTTCGAAAAATCCCCTTTCGTCAATTTTGATTTAAGCAAGCTTATGCGAACCAAATGAAATTGCTTAAGAAATTCACAGATTGTAAATAATTTTAAATATTATTGTCTTGTTGATACGATTGTATGACGTTAATTGTTAAAGAATAATATTCGATTTATTTAATTGGGTTGTGAAAACAAAAATTTGTGCTTACATTAAGTATAAAAAATTGTATTGCATGTTTTACGTATTACAATAATCATTTCAATGTATCAATACAAGAAATGCATTTTTACTATTTTTCCAATCAATTATTCTATTAAAAAAATTTTTTGCTTGGTCAATACTCGTTAATATTAATCAATAATTTTTGGAGAAACGAATTTAATATATATGCACATAGTTGTCTTGTTAAAATTATATAGGTTTTTTGACGTATAACAATAATTATTTCAAAGTATCATTTCAAGAAATGTGTTTTTACTTTTTGTTATTCTATTAAAAAAATTAGTTGGTTGGGTCAATACTTAATATTTTTAATCAATAATTTTTGGCAAACCGAATATAATAGGTATATAAATGATACACACAAGTTGTGTTGTTCTTATACAATAATTAATTAAATTAATACAACATGAAAAATATTTATAAAAGCATTTACTAATGAGCATAAAAAATTTATAAAAATTAATTATTTTAAAAATAATAACAATTGTGATTAAATAACATACAATTTGTGGAAAAAAAAGGTGCACAAATTCTCAATATAAATGAATTAGATTGACATTTATTAATTACGTTGAAAAGAGTACTACTTTATTACACAAAAAGTAAATTCAAATAAATCGTGATACGTCTATGTACAATTTACAACCATTTAATTTGTATATTACAAATAAAATTTGTTATAAAAATTAAATCGGGTTTAATATAAAATAAAGGAAAATAATTTTTTTTATTATTCGACATTTGATTGAATTATTGGCATAAATGAAATACATTAAATACGTAGTCCGTATAATTACGAAGAGTTTGTTATACAATATTGTGTATTGTATCATCTTGTAGAACTAAAGATTTAAATCATTGCTCTATTGATTTCTGGTGTAGTAAGACGGAATCTTTGTGGGTTAATCTAATGAAGAAATCCCAAATTGTATTTGCGCATAAGAAAAATGCAATTCAGAAATGCATTTTGAGTTTAATTATTGTGATTATTTAATTTATTTTGTATAACATAATATCGCTTTAGTGGCATTTTTCATCTTATATTACCAGGAAGATAATATTTTTTTCGTAATATAATTTGAGTACTCCACAATTTAAGCCAATACATACCAATACATATTATTATTATACATGTTTTATATTTACATATTGTTATTATACATTTATAACTCTGAATTGATTGGAAATTTTTAGTATATAATGAATGCCTATGAATAAAAGTCCAAAAAATGAAATTCTGCTTGCTTTATATATGTTTATTTACGTATTGTATAAAATCCAAATCGAAGAGGTGTACACATTTGACTGATACTTGTATATAGAGGTAATTGTTGTTTAAAAATAATACTTATTACTTCTTTCATACAATATTTATTTCCACATTTAACATATATAATACACAATGCACAATGGTCAGAAAACAGGATAATTAAAGTATATTATTTATGGCTTACGCTGGAATAGTAAGTATGTTTGTTTATTTCATTGCAGTTTTTCAATTCAATTAACATTGTAAAAAAAAAAAAAAACATAAACATATTGATGAATATCAATTTAATTTTTATATATTTTTTAAAATAATTGAACAAAAGTTTTTAATAATTGTATTTATAATTACTTAATAATAATATATTTTTGTTGATAATTTTATTATCGTAAATAATTCAATAGGAGGAAGCTAAAATTGAATGAAGTGTGTTTGATCAAGTAGATTTCATCATTTAATCAATTATTTTTTTAATTTATGTTTTTTGAAATGACACGTTGCCATTCATAAAACCCACTTAATAAGCCGTAGAATATGGTAAAGTGATGAAACAGCACCGATTTTTAATATAATTGTTTTTATGTGTTCCTTAGACCTTCTGGAATATTAATCACCACTTACCTCTGTGATAAAAATAGTAATAGTGATAAAAACATTTTACGCCTGTACCACGAAAAACATCTATCTTAGTTTTTAGGGTTGTTGATCACAAATCCGAGGTCTAACGGCAAATAAAGTAACCGTAGAAGTGACAGAGATAATATATATTTTAAATTCCAAAATTTCGTGTCGTTCATCATCCCTCACGTATTTTCAGGTCTCTGATTATGAATTTGAGGTCATAAAGGAACGACTCTGAAATCCCCAAGAAACATACAATTGTCGAGGTGCGATATGGATTAAAAATTTTTATTTCATTGATCAAAGACGCCGAAAACCTCCGATAGATGATTACCGAGGTGAAATTTTGAATTTTAAATACTTTTAATCTCACTTACTTTTAGGGGATTTTAATAGGGTTGAAACCATTCTTTTTTTCAATTTTCTCAATTTTCATAGCGAAGCAGAGGTTAACAATTATAAATGTTCCTTAAAATCTGAGGAACACATATTTTCAAAATCGGAGTAATTCCAGCAATTTTTCACATTTTTAATTTTTAAAGTATTATCAGATGACGCTTATTTACTGTATTATCAGAAAAAGCTTACTTTATTAGTAGTAAGACATAATGAATGAGATATCTAGAATACGAGCCAGTCGTAATATTTCGAACAATATTACGACTAACTTTGGATGGCAAAATGCATCGATTTATACCAAAGCTAATCTAACTGCATTATAAATTCGTAATGAAAAATGGCCGAAAAATCTGTTCACATACTACACGTGTACATTTGAAGTGTATACATCTTCCTTGGTTCCTTACAATGGATTTAATATGGGATATATTTGGCTTTCAGAAGGGAATAGTTTCCGGACTGGCATTAACATTAGCATTATCAACATTATTGGAGCTCACAAGATTTAGAATGGTCTACATCATCAATGCTTGTTACATTCGACTTTCAATCAAATTTTTCACTACGCTTGTGAGATCTAAAAAGTTTTTGCAGTTGTACTTGGCAGAATCATTAGTGATATGGATGATAAGAAAGCAATTATAATCAATTAATGATAAATTCGTTTACATATTTGTTTATTGTAGTTTGGGCTTCCCTCACCAGCCTAAGCTTTGTGAATACGGATCAACACTAAAACCAATTTGACTGCATAATTTGTCTGCATAGAAAAAGAGCCAAAAAATTGTGTCACATTTACAGGAACACGCACGCGCACATACACACACATACACTGAATAGCTCCTTATGAAAACACAAATGTCAAAATATTAAAAAATAATATATCAAAATAATATAAATATAACCATTAAATAATAAAACGAAGTTTCATACATATAAATGATTTTTATATAGATGGTTTTTTGAATCTCTTGGTAATAGGAAAATAGATCTGTTGACTAAAACAAAATTGTATCCTTATCAATGTTTTTGTTACCAATTTCAATATTTTTATCTATGTATAAAAATTATAATATTCTATATAGGTATATTTTTACATTGCTTTCCGTATAACAAGACATGCAAAAATCGATCTGTATATAACAATTTTCTAATGGTTATAGTTTCATAAATAAAATGTCTAAACATTTTCATATAATACAAATCTATATTAATATAAATACAAATCTATATTAGTATAATACAATCTAATTTTCATTTAATACATTAAACAGCAGTTATTTTGTGAAAATTTTTAATTATGAAAAGTCTTTCGTTATTATTTTTAATAAAAATTTCGGTAAATTTCTTCTAGAATACTCGCCTTAGACTTTAGAACTGACTACTACTGTCTTTAGAGTTAAGAAGAGGTAATTTAACAATATGGATTTATGGATGACGTGTTGATTTGATGAATTTAAGCAAATAGACCGAATTTAAGCAGTGTATGAAAAATTTTTCACACGTATATTTGTAAGATACAAGTATTGTTTTATGTTTGAACTTCTATGTTCAATGTTTAACATGTTATTATGTCAAGGACCCCATTGATAGATTTTGTTCATTTATAAAGTAAATGTAATTTTTAAGCGCTCCATCAATATTTTATCTCTTTTCGTTTTTTCATTTTGATGACGTACGATAGAAAAAGATATGAAAAAGTACTAATGTAGTGATCTATGGAATCCAGCAATGCAAAATTTTCGTTTGGTGTCTTCAGCTTTTCGTAGAGTTACAAACCTTATACGACATTTTTATAGAAATCTCTTTGTTAAATACGACAGTAAATAATTATTGAAATATTACATAATATTGCATTCTTATAAATATAGCATGGCAAATAGTCATAAAATTAAAAAAAAAAATTATTTGATGTACATAATTTTAAAAAACAGTTTTCAACGATACGCTCGCGAACTTGCAAAAAACTAAACAAACAAATTGTTAAAATACACATACTTTTGTACCTAAATGGATGTATGCAATAACAAAATAATATCATTAACAACCTCATAACAATTAATAAAATTATTGTTTTATAATTTCTTCAAAATAATGATATTTTTAAATGCAATTGTATTTTTATTTAACTTCCATATACAAAATACAGTTTAGTACCATAAGGTTTGATCCCAGCAATATATCAAAATATATCATCCAATATATCAAACCTTATCCACCTTTTGAACTTCTTTATGAAAAACGATAAACGATAAAGATAATATTTTCAATAAAAAATAAATTTAAAATTTATTAAAATAAATATATAGTTTGGTTCCATTTTTAACTTAAAGTTGCGATTCAATTTTTTCTTATTAAAAACTAGAAAATTGCGCTTAATTGTGCTTGTTAAGAAAGTGCTTTGTGTTACATTGTAATGTTAATTATTAAGCACTACATGGAAAAATAAATGCATTACAAAAAAATTTTACCGGACCTTTTTTGGAGTGAAGCATCCATTTTTACCTCATCGAAAGTCAGATAATTTTGCAAAATTGTATAAATTGTATCCGAAGTGTGGCATACAGAAAGCCACAATGAAAGATACTCGTAGTTTATAAATATAGGTACTTGGAGGTCGTACGAACATGTTAATATTTTCCATTTATATGAATGTTTATTATTTGTATGACAATTATTACCAATGATATTTATTTATATATTATAACGTGTATAAAGGATATTATTTATTTTGATACTCGGCCGTAGAGTCAGTCAATTGATGCTTATATTTTGCTAATAATACAATGGAAACGACGAATATGTAATTATCACGATATGTCAATAAGTTTAAAGTTTTATTTTATCAGAATAGACTACTTATATATAAAATCTGTAAACCTAGAATTTATAAATGTAACCGAAACTCGCTTAAATAATTGGTAACATTTCACTGTGTCGTTATGTTAAAAAAATATCAATTAGTTATTACCTGAAATTTTCTTTAAAAATACAGCTGGAAATTGGTTTTTAGAGACTCGGATCTTTATGGAAATGTTGTGTAAAATTCTCGTTTAAATATGTTATTTTATAAATCTTCTAATTTAATTTGTGACAAAAAAGGTGACTGTCAGGACAAAGAATTCACATTAGAAAATTTTAGAAAAGCGCTACATTCTTAAAGTAACTATTTAAATGATTACACGTTGACAAAAATATTTTATGCGTTAAAAAGTAAACAATTTCATAAAGAATATGATAAAAAGTGAGGCGTTACCATGCATTTCGTGGTGATTAACAAATTGCCATGTTCAAAGTCAAAAGGTAGATAAAAAACTCGAATTCATAAAAATTTAAACCAAATTTATCTTTTGTTATGTACTGGATATTTCGAGAAAATTTGTTTATACAATTTTTTTGATCATAGTCATCAGCGTTTGTGTAATATGATGTGTAGAGTATGAAAATGATCAAATTTGAGGATTAACGTGATAAGCAGAAAATGAGATCCATATATATTATTTTTATCTTGGATTTTTTCTTGTTCACATAGATAAATTTATAAGAATAATAATAATACATTGTCAATAATGAAAATTAACACGAAACTTGGTCGGGATGTATATAATATGTTTACTAAATTCTATGAATATGCCTGAAAAGGTTGGACAGATTTAGTTACACTTTTATATATTTAGTGACTGTAAACTGACTTCTCGATTTTGTTTCGATTTTCTATTGCTGTTTGTGCTTCCAGAACTATCAACAACACAATTATAATAACTTCTGAAAGCCATACACTTACACACAGAATTGCATCATTAGTTCATAAGATATTTGAAGTCAAGGAAAAGTAATTAATTGGTGAAGTCATGGTAAAATGGGACGGACCATACTGAACACTTTCACTAATGTTTACAGAAAATCTACAAATATCCGTTCAGTCGTTTTGAAGTTAATCGCGTTATTATGAATGCGCTAAACAGTCGAACTAATGAATGAGTTTAATACATTGACCGATACATAATGAAAGGAATATAATAAAAATTGAATCCGTCATTTCAAAATCCTCTAAAGTCCCTTTTTTTTCCAACATGCTTTTTTTGCTAACAATGTTTCATTACAGGTAGATGCGTACATTGTGGGTATAAACCACATAAATTAATACATTTTTTCAAATTATACCATGTAAAAGAGGTTAAATACATAAACACATAAATTCAGATCAACATTTACAGCCAGAGAGCTAAAAACTGATGATATTTTGGAATTTAAGAAATTGCGAGTAAGTTAAAACAAAAAAAAAAAACAAAAAACAAAAAACAAAAGCAAAAACAAAAACAAAAAACCTGCTTGCCAATTTATTATGAACAGAAAGTCCTAAAACAACAAATAAAATCATTCGAACTTCCAATATAAATGAGTTTTCACTATGATTTTGATAATTAAGGTACTATCATAACCAAGAAATTAATACAAAAATAAATTCATTGACTGTTCACTTAGCACATTTCTTGCTAAATCAACAAGTCAAGAACAGTTTTTCAGGTCTCTTTTATTATTATTAACTCAAATACATTCAATTTTTACAAATACAAAATTATGCATAAAAAGAAAAAACCGATTCAATTTAAGTAGTACAAACATTATTCATTTTTAAAATTTTTATAAAATTTTATCACTAAAAATGTTTTTGCTCCTTCTCTCTCTTTAGAGGCATTAAATCCTTTACATAGCATATTGTGATGTGTCCTTTCCTACAAAAAGAGAATCATCAAAATCGGTTCATAAACAACGTAGTTATCTGCGAAAACACTTTCAAAAAATAAAAAAATTAATAAAAACGCTGTCGAATTGACAAACATCTTTTTATTTAAGTCGGTTTAACACATACTCGATAAAAACCAATAAGTAAAAAAACTTAGTATCTACCAGTAATCAATTAGTAATCAACCATAAAAAATATTTGTGTAGCTGCAGGCAACAATAAATTTAACAAAAATAATTCATTCAAATCTACAATACAATGAATAACAATTCATTAATTTTTAATAAGTTTTTTTTTTTAATGATTATGATGAAATAATAATTTTAAAGAAAATAATACGTACCAAAAATACTTTATTTAATTAAGAAAGAATTTGTTGGTATTTAAGATCAAAATATATTTCTTATTCACCTGCTATTTTTTTAATAAAAACTATTTATTTGAAGTAAAGTTAGTTTTATTCTTATTTGTTTAATTAAATAAACTAAAACGATTAGAAAACTTCAATTAAAAAAATTTTAATTGATTACTTCAAAACAAAATGTGTATTGTGAATTTGTGAAAAATTTGTCAGATTAAATTAATTTTACTCTAAAGTTTGTAACGCAAGAAAAATCATGCAAACAAAACTTTGGTCTAGGTGTTCATAGAATTATCACATTAGTTAATTTCCACGTATCCGTCCGTTCGTCACCAAGATAACTCAAAAAGAAAAGATAAAGCGAGAAGGTTGGTGATATACTTTAGATATAAAAGGTGAGTTTTAATTCGTGAATGAACAAAATCTGTCCATTTGTCATCCACGATGATCCATTACCCAACTTTTGAACCATAAAAATTAGAAGAAAAGTCCAAAATGTAAAATATACATTTATTCTAAACATTATTTCGTTTCGCCACAAATTCAGCTCAAAATATGGTAATAAGCACACATAAAATTGAGAAAGGTATGTTTTTATAACTGTATGGATTGTAGGCCTAGAATATTTTAAGAACGCTTATCATTAAAATTGAACAAACATTGATACGGAACCATATGCCGAGTATCAAAACAATTTTCTCTGTTAGTTGTAATCTTCACTTGTTTATAGTGAAACCAGTAGTAACTAATTTTAATCATATGATCCTAGCGTCTCATTACCGTTTATTTTTATTAAGTTTACTTTGGTTTTTGAAATTTTGACTAAATTAAGAAACAGACGATGTGAAACAGAAAAGTATTATTAATCTACCAAGTGTCACGAAAATAATACAATAGGTAAAGTTTAGGAGACAAGTGATAGATAGATATAATGTTCATTATAGTGGACGATAGAACCAAATATCTTATAGCTTTTTAAAATTAGGATAATAGCACTCTTAAATTAAATCTGAGATATTTAGGTTTATCTCTCACAAAATTAGATCAAGTTCAAATAATAAAATTAAATGCATTTATGTTAGTTCATATCTTTATAGACAATAACAAAACAATTGTTTAAAGTTTTATAAAAATAAAATAAAATAAAATAACTTATCATTTGAATGACTTTAAAACGATAGTAATAACTTTTGTTTACATTCATCATTATTGTTGAGAAATAGGTTTACGAATTAATTAGCGTGATAAGAATGTGTAATTTTTAAATTTAATTAGCGTATTATAAAATTTAATATTATTGACTATAAAAAAAAAAATATTTCTGTCAATTATCTATATATTTATTTATTTCTTCTCTCGGTATAGAAAGTATTGTATTCACACCAGAAATCAAAATAAATATCTTTATGAGTTTTCCAGTTACCCGAAAGAGTAGCTATGTGAAAAAATTATGCAAATTCGAGAAATTCATCCGTGGGTATAGATACGAATATAAATTTTTCAACTCAATAAATTGGTATAATGTTTCAAATTGCCCTTGAATTTGAAAAATATGAAATGAATTTGAAAAATAAATTTGAATTTAGATAGTGTAGTTCATAATTAGTACCTTATGATAAGGAAGTCAGCAATAAAAAAAATCAACAATAAGGCTCACTACAATAAGTGTTGAAATATTTAATTATTGCCAAATATTTAATTAAGAATTAAAAACTATTTTAATGGAATTTAGCAGTAATTTATTGCTACATTCACTAATAAATTCATATAACAATGAAGAATATCTATTTAACATCCGCCAAAAAAGACAGGGATACGGATCTTTCTTTCCTTGCGAATATTTGCGTATACGGATACGGATAGCCGACACATCACTGCTTAATGTGTATGGTAGATGAATTAATTACACTTGATTCGATATAATACAAAAACTGAGGCCGAGTAACTGTGCAGTCTTCTCAAGAGAAAGAGGTTCCAGATTGGGAGATTCCTCTCGTTTAGGCAATTTTTCACATTATTGTCATTATTTGAAAAAAGAGAACAGGCGTTACTGTACTCAAATCAATTAAACGTAAATTGATTTCATGGCTGAAAATTAATTATCACACACTGGCACATTGTTTTCTGATATTAACACACTCTATTTTTGTACCACGTCCCGGTTTTATATAATTGTTAATTGCATCACTTTAATGCGATTGATTGATAGGACACTTTAAGTCTAATATTTATAATGAAATTTTGAAATTTTAACAAAATGTAATTAAAAAATTAGGTTTCCTCGATTAGTACTTTAAATAGCACAAGTAATACTAAACAACATTCCATAATATGACTTTAAATAGCACAAGTAATACTAAACAACATTCCATAATATGTTTGTTCTGTAATTGAAAATATAGGTACACAATTTTTTTACAGACACAGTGAGTATTTATTAAACCTAAATTCACATATGCAAAGATTATTGTTTAAAATACAATTATGTATCAATGATAACAATTTTTTCAATCATAAAATTATTGATCCAATCTCTAAGAATCATACTTACCATTATTTATTTACCGCTTTAGTTTATCATCTCAATGAGAACGTTAATTTTAAAGACACGCGATTAATAAGGATTTATAGCGTTTCAGGTTTTCATCATAATTTCGGAACGCACACAGCCATATAATGATAATTTTAAACAGTTTTAAATTTAATTGTCTTTGCTTTGAATCATGTATTTAAAATTTTTAATATAGTCATTTGAAACAATAATTTAGAAATACACATTTAAGAAATAAACAATTTTGATAAATTTTTTATTAAAAATTTTTATAAATTTTTTGTAAAAGCTTACTGTTTCTGGCTGCTATTTGTTACAATCACAATGCAGGTTAAAATTTGTATTTTAGGGATTATCTGGTATTAATATTAAATAAAGTCGAACGTGGAAAATCGAATTTAAGCCATACCCCTTCTTTTTTTAATTGAAAATAATTATTTGCAATCTGTTTTCTAACTATATAGATACATAGTTTTCGCAATTTAGAAACTGAAAAATCAATGTTAGTTTAAAGAAATTTGAGGCACGAAAAGAGCAGGATACTTCTACAAAATTGAAGGATAGGTTATTAATACCAGATATTTATTAGACTCGATGTGGCTTATAAAAGTATATACAAGTAATAGGTATAGAAACCTACGAGAGAAAACCTTATAGAACTTCCTGGTCCTCACTTACAGATATTTAAGAGGTCTAAAATGACGAGAACTGATAATCAGAATCAATTTTAGACTTGTCACACTTCCCACACTAATTCACCCAAGTATGACTGTATATGTAACCTGGTATATATATATATATATCAAACAAGCAGTTATCCATCTCCTTTGCAAGGAAATTTAAACTTTCTCCAAAACTTTGATTAAAATTTAAAAAAAAACTAATTTAGGTACTATAACGGTATGAACACGAACATCACGTGGATATGTCTTGTAATTCGTGTTTTTGATCCCAATTGACCTAACAGTTTTTTTGGGATTAAAATCCTATGTGGTAATCATGCAAATAAACTATCTGTGTTAAAAATTTTTATGTAAATCAGTTCATTTTAGAGAGTGAAAACATCCAAACATCCATACTTACAATCATTCAAATTTTTTTGAAAGTGTGTGCATATTTGTAGGATGAATGGTAAAATATTCAAAGCCCGTAGCAATTTCGGGTTATAAGTTTCCACTTAATATGATGTTTACGTCTATATCTAAACATATACATACGCCTGTTAACAAAATAATCCTAAATGTGAGCTTAAGTTATTTTACCAGAATCAACAAATGAATTATGTCTTATTAAACCATGGCCTGGCTTTTACATAAACCAAAGGTAAAATAAAAATTCAAGTACTTCCAAATAATATTATTCTCTAAAGAATGAACTGTTGCCACGCGTTTATGAACTGTTTGAATTTGACATTACAGTTCCAAATCAACTACTTAATACATTTTATGCAATTATTATGTACATAAAACAAATGCTGCATAATAATGTGGGCTTTTTATTTCGTGTACTTTAATAATTATCAATAATTGAAATACTGAAACTCAATCATATGTCATTGCCTGACTAATTATCAGTGCTAGCTTTAATCCAAATTAAAAAAATTTAATTGGGACATCAAATTCATTTATTCAAACAAAAAATATTTTATTAAGTGCTAGAGCTATTTTAAAACTTAATCCAAAACATTTGGATAAACAATATATTTTGTTTTTCAATTTTGAGCATCAATAAATAAATGGCTGGGGGTATCGAGTCTGGAACAGGCAACATAAAGGTGGCCATGTGAAAAACATGATTCCTCCAAATTCACACCACAAACGTGGAGTGTTGGGTCTTGTTGATGGACATCGCAAATGATAAACGCACAGGATATTTTTCGGTACAGCGATCAATCCGTTGGTGCTGTCGAGTTGTATTTTGCCATCACCAATTTGTAACAATTGTTTTGAAGGATACTATACGCATATTATTGTTCAGTGTCAATTTTTGTACATATCTCCAAATAACTGATGACTTCAAACAGACATTAATTTCATCAGCAGTCAGGTCCGACCACCTTCTAATAATGTATAAGTAATTCCCAAAGATGCAAGTGCCAATGAAATTTTCTGTTGCGATCGAATAGTCGCTAAAATCAATGATATGACGAACGTTTTGCCTGTACCACCAGGTGCATCCAAGAAATGTAATCCATCTACATTATTGGAATATGTCATATATATGGTTTTGCTGAATATTCAATTTGATTATATTCGATTGTACAAATAAACGCAAATCATTAGAATTGAATTCCTACTCACGTTGCAATTCCCGGTCAAACAAATCATGCATCTCACGATTTGGTGCGGTCATACACTATTATACTTTTGCTTTATTTGCAATCGTTATGGTCCAAGATCCCAGGGCCACCAGACGTCACATATTTTCTGACGAAGGAAATGTGGACGATTAAGTAGTGTTTGTATGTACTAAGAACGCATGCCTACCTGCAAGCTTGCTGAGCCGGCCAATTTTCAGGTATCAGGTAATCAAGGTACGTAAAAACATTACTTACCTCACGTAAATTCTCCAAGCTGATTTTTATGTATATTCTAGGCAATATCCTTAAAAATAAGTCGCCAATACTCCCAGACACTTTCCGTCGGCCGTATTGCTTTGCAGACGCTTTAAAGCTCCCAAAATAATTACTTAACTTCACGTAAATGCTGATTACTTCGCAACAAGTAGGAATTGTAAATTTTTTAAAAAGGTTTTTGAAGAAAGCTTGCATTTTGGAAAGTCGGAAAGAGCTTTATAAGAATTCATTTTTATGAGTACCGTAAGAAGTCGGAAATATGAGTACTTCAAGAAGCATTAAAAAGTAAATTTATGCAAATTAAAAATTTATTTAATTAACTTTAAGAAGGAGTTTTATCGAGTTTTGTTAGAAGTTGAAAATATTAGGTATTTTTTATTAACTCGATTAGATTTAAATTTTCTGATGTGCTTTTATCAAATTATATCTACCAACAGTTTTCGAATAATTAATCAGTTTTTATTTCATAGTTTTTGTTTTGTTTATTTTATTAAATATTATTTGAGGATTATCATAAAGCAATAAAAATGAGATAAAAGAGGATTATCATAAAAGATTAAGGCAATATACTAAATATTTAGTTTACCAAAAATTCTACCGAAAAAACGACTTGGTTGAGTCAATTCTCGTAAACAAAATATATAGTAATCGAGCATAAACTCAGTGGCTATTATGTGGTAATTGGTAGAATTATGGACTCGCAAGTGATAATATCTAATGTATGCTAATTATGTATTACTAGCTGCGCCCTGCGGTTTCACCCTCGTAAATCTACATCCCGTGGGAATATCGGGTTAAAAGTAGGCTATGTGTTGAGAGATATATTGTCTCCAGCTGGAAATATGTATGTGTATAGCCATTAATAATCACACCAATATTTATTACGATTTCACATTCACATTTAAATATAATAGTACCTGGATGACCGAGCTTTGCTCGGTATTTTATTTTTTTTTTCATAAATTGTGTTTTTTGGAAATTATATTATGTCGAGGCGGAAGACGAGTCCAGCACGCTAACACTTAGCCACTCTAATGACTTTAAATATTAAACAAATATATCATTACATTATTAAAAATTATACAATTATAATAACAAAATATTATTTGAAAAATATTATTCACTTTATTGTGTTGTGTTGTTGGGTTGGGTTAAGTTTAAAATGTAAAAAAAAATTGATTTTACTCGTCGGTCGAGCCGGGAATCGAACGCGGGATGTCTGTATAAGAGCCTCGCACGCTAACACTTAGCCACTCCAATGATTAAATGACTATAAATATTAAACAAATATATCATTACATTATAAAAAATTATCGATAAAACACGAATAAAATGACATTTTCTGAAAATGATTCCTAGCTAGATCGATTTATCGCCCCCAAAACCCCCTATATACTGAATTTCATGAAAATCGTTGGAGCCGATTCCGAGATTCCAATTATATATATATACAAGAATTGCTCATTTAAAGATTTAAGATTTTATTAGGATTGATTTGGTGGTAATACAAAAGTTATAGGTAGCTATTGCAATATACTCTTATAAACTAGGTATATTAAACGATTTTTTTCGTTCAACATAAACGTGCAGATTTGGTGCATCAGAAACCCGTGAGCAAGTCACGTAGATCTAGGCCGTGAGAAAAACACGTCGTGCCCAAATGTAAGCCTGCTACCTTTAAGGTTTGACCCTGTGATTTGTTAATAGTCATAGAAAATGCAACTTTCAATGGAAACTGCAGGCCTTTAACATTAAATCGTAAATTATTGGGTATGATTGGGATGCGTGGTATAAGAACATTGTCTCCCTTGGCTTCTCCAGTTAAGATTGTGGCCTTTACAATATGCCTTCCTAGTAATAAAAAATATTAATAAATTTTTCTAATAACGATAAATATTATTATTACAAACTTGAACAAAAAAGATATCCAACTTAAGTAATGAAAATAAAAATTAATTCCTTCTAACGGCAAATATTATATTCACAAATTTGAAAAAAAAAAAGAAATACAACCTAACCAAAATAATATTCAGTACAATAGGTAACGACAAATATTATTTTTTCAAATTAAAAAAAATGAATTACGACTTAAGTAACAAAAATAAGAAACATCAGTAACTATTAACGACAAATGTAATTTTAACAAACTAAAAAAAAAAAAAGAAATACGACCTAAGAAATGAAAATAAGAAACAATAACTACCTATTAACCACAAATATTAATTTTACAAATTAAATACATTATATATGTGTAACTTCAACGATATTTGTGGCGCACGCTAAAACATGTCGTTGTCACTTATCGTTATATTTTGGACAATTTACACAATATCCTTATAAATTATAGCCTAGTGTTATTCTGATGTATAAGCTAAATTATTGTAAAGTTTCATTAATTCCATTCAGTAGTGTTTGCGTGGAATAGGTAGTCTTTAGGAGAATAATAAGTAATTCACTTTAATGTCCTGAACGGTAGAACATTAAAATTTAAATCATTAATTACCAAAAATAAAAAAAAATCGGAATAGAAATTGCGAAAAAAAAGTTTTTTGGCATAGAAAATGTAATAAAAATAATAAAAGTGGCAAATATTTTACCTGAAATTAAAAATTCCGATCAGTGAAGCCTCTGCAGAAAAACAACTATTTAAGAAAACATATTAATACCTACATCACTGTAGGTATGAATATGAAATACTGTGTCGATTATTGACAGCTTTGTTTTTTATTAGATGTAATATTCCAGAAACATTATTTGAGTGTTTTTTCAAAACTCTTTCCCCTAAAGAAAATTATTCAGTAACAAGCTAGAATAACAGCTAGCTGTGTTAATTATTTAGATATTCGACACACGGTTTGAATCACTAAGACTTTCCTTATCGCCAAGAGTTAATGTCAAAAAGAAACATTTTTTTCGTGTAAACTCATTGAATTCTATAAACAGATAAAAAAAATTTCCAAAATAAAAGCCCGGTAATCCTCATTGCGCGTATATGTGTAATACAATTATAAAATTACTTAGTTATAGCATGATGCTTTTATAAATTACAGTAGGTACACATATAATATTTTTATTATAATTTTATTACATTTGAAACGTGTGATCCAAGGTGATGGAAGGCGTGGCTAAAACTTTGATGCGTGGGCGTTACCATATCACGCGATTATGATTGACAGGAATATAATATTTTTAAACTCATATCATATGGTGTACAGTAGTAATATAATATTTAATATAATATAATATTTAATAATATGCCAATATCTATTCACACGCTACACCCTGTTTAATTGAATTTTTATTTTACTAACGTGTATACTAAATCAAGTACTGTGAAGATTTGGGAAAATTTATCGTCCATACTTGTAAATGTTATAAATATTTCTTTGAGTTGATTTATATGTAACCTTTTATTATAAGTTGTAAATTGGATATGAATGATTGACTTAATTTTAAAACATAATTCTATTCAAGGATTACGCTGTTTGAATTTGTTACGGACTCTGCAGTGGATAAATTTGGGACTGATGAGCACAAAGACTATTAGAACAGCACGATCTGCAATTAATTTATAAACAAATAACCTTAGCTTATTTATTTCTGGTGGCTTTAATGAATTTCGACAAATCCATCCAATTCATAAAATATAGCGATGAGTATCGAAATTTTTTACATAATATGTCAGATTTTATTAATTATAATGTAAAATGTGTTACACAAAAAGATTTTGGTATAGGTGTTCATGGAAACACCCAATTAGCCTGTTTTCGACTGTCCGTCCACCCGTCATCACGATAACTCAAAAACAAAAAGAGATAGCGAGTTTAAATTGTTGACGTATTCTAAGCATAAAAGTGAGTTTAAGTTCGTGAATGGGCAAAATCGGTCCATTGGGAACAATGGATGTTTGACCCAATTTTTAAACTATTAATGATAGAACAAAAGTTCACATACAAAAAATGATTATTTTTTTGAAACACAATTTTTCCATGAAATGTTCTCCATGGTTTTAGCTGAAATTTGGCTAATATACTTATAGGTAATAACAATACATATTAGTAAACACGTATACATATATAACTGTATAGAATGTATATTTATAGTATTGTATGAATCAAGTCTAAATCTAAACAATTAAGTCTGTATATAACTGGTTTTGTTAATTTGTTTTACTGTTAATCAAATATCATGTAATTGAAAACCAAATATCATATAGTTAGCAATTAAAGAAAGGCGAAAGTGATAATAACGGTATCGTGTGATTAGACCCAGTATATTTTATTAACTATGTTTAATATTGTATAGATAGATGTCGATTGACGTATTGTGTTGTTTGTTGCATTATCATAATAAGTATTTACCTCGTTGGACAGACGGCTTTATAATATGTCTATTATATTAAATATATATATATATATATATATATATATATATATATATATATATATATATATATATATATATATATATATATATATATATATATATATATATATATATATATATATATATATATATATATATATATACATGTTTATTGATTGGTTATAGAAATAAAAAAATAACATGAATAGATTTAATATCATCTATACCTATTGGTATTATGTTTAAAGACGTTTTAAGTGGGAATAAGTATTCGAGTTTTCAAATTAAAACTAGTCTGAATGCCCCTGGCAAGAATTGAGTGCTAGACCTACCTGGAATATAAAACCAAATTTGAATACTTCAATTGAGTTGATAGACCAGAAACTGCAAATGGTAAACATGTTCACCAAATGTCTCTTATCACTTTCAAACAATTTACTGACGTATTTAATGGGTGTATTTTCCAAACATATTGTAAAGTATGTTTTTTCTATTTGACAATAGTAAACTGTGAAATAAATACATAAAACTGCAATATTTATGAGAAAACTGCAAATATTTATGTATTTATCCGATATTACAGTTCTTGAGAGACATTTTTCAATACCTCAAAAACCTGTTCAATGCCTTTTTTGTCGGTGAGCTCAAAATTCTATGAGTATTCCGTGAAAAATATTAAGATGTTTATGTTCCTGACTGCAAACATTAAACTGACTGCAAAATTCTTTATAAGATAAAAAATGTTATAAAATAGTTTAATTATATGAGTATATAACAAATTTAAATTTTATTTTATGGAATGATGGTCTGGACCAAGTTATGTTTCTTTTATAACGCCGATTTGCACCTTTCTAGAGACTAGAGAATAGACTCATTGTCAAATTTTTTCACATTTTCTTTACTTTTGGGACTTTTTTATTCAAAAAGGCATGAAAGTTTTTTGGTAAATTATTTGAATTGTTAGATGTAGTTTTTAAGAGAAAATATTATTGTTTGAGACACTGTGCATAATTTGTGAAAATTTTGAAATCAGCTTAGAATAAATATTACGAATTATATAAAAGGTTCCAAATTTTTATACGATAGCCTATTCATTTCTTCGAAAAAAATTTGGAATATAGCATGAAAGTTATTCCCCATATTGACAATATAATTATATGGTGAATTACCAAGCAAAGAATAAAAGTAAATAGAATTTAATTAAAATGTAAAATTTGAAAATAAAAACTACGCTTGCGAATGGTTAAATTTAAACAAGTTATTATGTAAAATAATATTTTTTTAAATATAATATTTTATTATATTACGACATAAAAAAGTTATTTAAAAGTAGTTTTTCTTGAATTTTTTTAAAGAAATGAAACTCAAAATATGGCGGAAGCGCAAAGTAAAACAATTAATACATGCTCAATTTTAGCTCATTCAGAAAACGAGTAGAAAGTCATATTCATCTCACAAGATTGCATTACAGAGACACATTACAAGAGGTGAAACTAAATAAAAGCTCCATAAAATCAATATTTAATCAGAATTGAAGACTTGAATTTTTGTATTTTTCCACTTGGAAAAAAGTATAAATAAAACTGAATATTTTGGAATCAAATGTTGTTACAAATGTTATAATTTTTGAATTCTTAGCCGAATCTTTTTGTTATCACCCTACAAACCAACTGAAGTGCATCATTGTTCATCATACTTGAAACTACATGATAAAATCTTGTAAAAATAATTTTAGTGTAAATAATAAAAATTATTTCGGACGTATTCTTTGTACAATCCTTTTATTATATGTTTAATTTTAAGTAATTGGGATTGTTTTCAAAGTATGGATCGAACTACCTAATTAATGGCACTTTTACTTGATAAAAGACGTTTTAATTGTTATTCCGTAAAATAAAATAGTTATACTGTTGGGATCACTCCTAATTTGAGGCTGGTTGTCACAAATGGACAGCAGTTTCGTTAGAGATAATATCTACCGTTTGTAATATATGGCATACATGTTGTTAAATTAGAAAAAATGTATTTCTTGCGAATCTAGGCCATAAAATATATATTGCTAAAATGAAAAATATACTTTATCAAGAAAATATTATAAGAAATTTCTTTTCATTTTGCTGACTTCATACATTAATAATTCATGACGGCTAAGATCATTATCGTTACAAATTCATAATATAAATATAATGAAATAAATCAATTACTTATCACAATAGAAATTTGGTCACCCATACAAGAAATGAGGATCGGCCCATTAATGGGCCAAGACAGGCAGCCGATTTAAAAGTATCGGCCAATGATCCGAATATATCATCGGCCCAAGACTGGGCGAGTATCGGACTGTAACGCCATGCCGATATCGGATCCTATGATCGGCCGAGCATAGGATCCTATGATCGGCCGAGCATAGGATCCAAGCATCTGCCAAACGTACCGATATCGGATCCTATGATCGGCCAAGCATAGGCTCCAAGCCTCTGCCAAACGTACTATTATAAATAATTATTTTTAATTTAGAAATAAAAAAAATTTTTATTTAGAAACATTAATCTTTATTCGATAAATATATTAATTTATTATACTAAATTATTTTTTATTTTAAGAGTTTTAAAAGAATATTGCACTGCAATTATAAATATAAGTAATACAACATTAAGTGAGTTATTAAAAAAGAAAATAAGTAATTTTAGTATAAAAATTAATTATCACTGTTGTCCTCGTTATTATTATTATTATTATTATTGTTGTCTTGTTGTTGTTGTTGGTTGTTAATAGCTCGTTGACGGCGGCCTCCATCCCTGTCTCCTGCATTAGTAAGGAAACTGCCAATCTTTACCCTTAACGATTTGGATTGATCCGAGTCCCGAAACTTTTCTTCAACAACCTCTGAAATTAGAAATATTTATAGATAAAACATAACTTTATTCAGGTGTAGATTTTAAACATATATATCCTACCTTTTAAACAAGTGTAAGTGCAAGTAGCACTAAAATTGTGTTTCCCGATACCACGTACTTTCTTCCCAGTGCCAGAATAATTCAATTGTACGGTAGGTGTAATGACCTCCGATAAATTTTTTCGTATTATAGTTACAACATCTGATTCCCCGTACATAATAACTCTGAATAAATTCTTCAGTTTCTTTTTTTCGCGCTCAGTTTTCAGGTCGTTATCAAAAATCAAAAATTGCGCCTCATCGTTGATGGAGAATATATTTTTATAAGGCTCCATAATTTTAATTCGTTTAGCTTCATTTTTTATGACATACTCCATGCTTATTTCAAATGCATCCAAATGTTCATGTAATTCGTCAAATTTCCCATCAATATAAGTCTTTATACGATCTAAAACAACAGTAAATAGTAAAATATACAAAAATATTATGAGTAATTAATAAAATAAGTAATTAATAAAATTTATTAAGAAGAAAATTAGTTAGAAAAATCTTGACTTTTCATTTTAAATAATCATTATTTTTCTCAATAAAATACTTGGAAATAAAGTTAGCAAATTCGATGCATGTAAATACAGATAAAATATTCATTAGTTGTTTTCTCATCGTAATTAGAGAATACCTAATTTAATTACATGCGTATAAATTAATTGTCATGTAAAAAGTTGGAATAGTAAAAAATAATAAATGGAAACAAATATTTTTTCCGCGATACGAGCAATATTCAATTTGTTTTTTTATATAAAAACCATAAACACTTACAATACCATCATAATTAATATGAGTTGAAATGGCTTGCTGATTTTCTGCCTTTCCCCATAAAGGTATAATAAACTTCTATAATGAAAAAAATCAATAAAAGACATTGTATAATTATTCTATTATAAACATACCTTTGACCTTAAATAATTTTGCATGTTTATTTTTGTCTGAGCATGCATCTGTGCTCTGACAAGCAATCGAACTCACTGATTCCACATGATTGAGTTCATCTATAATATCATCATTTTAACAGCTGATCTAATTTTCAATACGCTTGCGCAGTCAAAAAAGTATCATATCATCGGCCAAGCATCGGCTGACGATCTCAAATTATTATAGAGCGTATACTACGGCGGGCGATGATAAGCCAGCCATTGGCCGTTAAAGAATGCCGATGCTTGGCCGAGTATTGGTAGCCGTACCTTGGCCGATCATCGGATAATAGTTGATCATCGGCAACTTTGTATGGGCATTGCCTTTATGAACGTAGCTTAATTTAAAAAAATTCACATCCTATGATGGGCATAGAAGAGGTTTCGAGAGGTTCACTGTATGCTAAAAATGATAATTAATGGATGAAATGTACCTGAAATGGGATCATCCCGAATATTTACACTATTTGATACCACAAATTTATAACTAATCGTTTAGTACTTTAGGATTTATGTGTATTCGTCTGAATGATTATCACTGACTGATTGACCCACACAAAAGTTGTTAATGTAGGGTCATAACGTTAACACGTATAAATTTGTAAGATCGGACAAAATAAAACTTTGTACACACAGGTTCACAAAATGGATCAATTTTTATGGTGTAATTTACGAAATGACCACAAAACATTTAGACATGAACTAGAACGTAATTATTAATATTTATATTTAGATTTCATCACAATTCTAATTTCAAAAAAATGATACAAATAAAACTATCATCCTAGCCTATTTAGGAAGAACGATTTCGCCAAGGAATATAAGTCAAAACTTTTTAAAGAATTTTCAACATTCATTTTTGTTTTTTCTATCCAGGGTTAATTAATCTATTATTGATTATAATAGATATTTCGATTTTAAATGCAATTACCTTTGTCAAGTATGAAAGTGTATAATAGGTATTCATTTATTAGATATAATAATTTTTTATGCAATAAAAATGGTTTAAATAATTGACCCATTGTACAGTTGTTGAAGAAGTACCAAATGGAAAGATGTTTTATTTATAAATTGCCTTTTCTTACTTAAATATATGAACTTTTCATATTATATATTGGTATTTGCATTGCATTTTAAGAAAAAATATCCTTGTATATTTTACTCATTCAAGAAACGTTAAACGGATTCACAAATGAAGAGATTAACGAGGTAGCATAGCTCATTTAACAGCTTAGGTAAAAGATTTAAAAAAAATAATAATTTTTATGTTCGTTTCAAACTGTAAGAATTTTTTTCTGCAAAATAAGAAAATTCATTAAAATACTGGAAAATAATATTATAAAAAATTAGAATTCATTTTGTTACATTTTGCTTTATATTTCTGTTAATTATATTTTCAATCTTAATTATTATCTATTAAATGAAATCTATTTATTAACTTTTATAATCAAAAAACTAAAATTAGAAATTATGCATTTGATTAAACCGCGAATATTCTAAATTAATTTCCTAATTATCAGGGCGCTAACTATTTACGAATTGGAACTTAACATTTGAAAAAAATTTTAACTCTAATTCCAAAACAAAAACGTCGCTGATACTGAATAAGAAAAAATGCATTGTAAATAATAGGTAGTTCTGACCTACCGAAACCTCAATGATATCTGTCGGTGAAAAAATTATCAATGCTTGACAATAGATTTTTTCGATTGAATGGATGTATAATCGAACCAATAACAAACAAAATCTTTGAATCGTATTTTGAGGAGCATGAAATGAAATTGAACATGATTTTAAATTAATATTAGTTCAATATCTATAACAGAAACATAAATAAATTTTAACTAAACGCGTATAATAATAATACATCATAACTTGATGGAAGCATGTCATTAATTGACCTTAATGTCATCGTTACAGCGATGACAGCGATGATCTAAGCCGTTATTTGATCAATAATGTAAGAAACGCAAAGTCAAGTTTTTATCGTGAAAATTCACATTCAGTATAATATGCCGTTAATTTCCATATAAAAAAATTTGCAATTACAACAATACAATTATTGTCATCATTGTTGGTTTGATTTACATAATGGAAAACACGAACTTACTCTTTGTAAGAAATGTCAAATAAAAATGAATTAATTTGCTATAATAATAATAAGGATACTGATCTTTTAAAACAATTAACTTTTCTTGAACTACATTTAATCGCTCTACCCGTTTATTAAGGTATATAAACTTAAAAGTAGTCAAATGTAATATACACTCCAAGTTAACTATTTTCATTAAATATTTTGATAATTATAATTCACGATGTTTACTAAATAGAGTGTTTTGCTTCAAAAACATTTTGAGCCCTCGCAAAGCATTTTATTTTTCTAGAATTGTTTTTAAAGATCGTTCCGGTATATTAAAAAACATTCTAGCATATTTCAGAGCATTCTGGACTATAACAAACTTTCCTAGAACACGATTCGCAATATTAAAGAATATTCTAGAATAATTGAGAGCATTTAGGATAATATCCGTCAGTCTTATATCATTTTAATGAGTTAAGATTATTTTCAAATATTCTAGATCATTTCGGAATATTAAGGAACATTCTAAAATATTTGAAATTGGTATATTTCAAATATTCAAAATCTAGAACATTCGTGTTATTACACGTGAGAAGAAGACCTATCACGATTTTCCATGGAATCGGTTTTATTTAATTTTCGAAAATTTATTTAATTCGATTTTATTTAATTCGCAAGCCTTTGCAATGTAGTCCCTTTTGCTATTAATAGATTATGTTACAAACGGAGATATTTTCTGTGTAATATACATAAAAGATCAAAGGATCAAATCTCTTTGTAAAAATAATAATTCAAAACGAACAAATCAAAGAATGGAGATGAATAATTTTTACATACCTTTATGTCTTGCAATTCTGTTTATGTTTATTGTAAAAAAATTGTCATCTTTATAGAATAAAACTATATAAATCCTTTAAATTCTTCGATTTACTCAAAAGAAGAAAAACAAAATGGAACAAAATAATATTTGAGATTGGATCTTAGAAAAAATTCTTCAAACAGTACTAGGTACATTATAAAAAAAATTGCATTGATTGGCAAAAACTTCATTAAAACTAAATTAAACTGCACTGATTAAAAAATTAACTGGAAAATTAACGAAAAGGAATTTCATTCCATTTTTAAAAAGTGTTAGATATTTGAGAAGGTATAATATTTATAGTAAGATAATACTCAAATTTAATGTTTATGCATATTATTTGTGAGAAGAAGACCTATCACGATTTTCCATGGAATCGATTTTATTTAATTTTCGAAAAACAGAGGTTTATTAAACTGATGTCACAAAAGCTTGAAGGTGGAAATAACCTTTTTATTTCCACTTTTAATATCAAACTGTAAAGGAAATTTATCAAAATAGGGTGGAAGTATATAAGGGAAAAACAATATGTCTTATCAATAATCCATGGTAGCGTATGGATTTATGTACTATATAATGTAATCAGAGACTTGTATACTCGATTCAGCTGCTCAATCAAGGTCGCAGGAGTGAATCAAATTTAACTTACACCGAACTATTAACATGTGATGCTTATAAAAAACAGCGTCTATAGAATAAAAAATAATGTATTAAACTTCAGAGCTAATATTTTAATTCATCCTGATTTCTTCTTTATTCATATCGCTTAAATCAAGTATAAAATTGAAAACCATGATAACATTTTTATATTATTGAGTATTATATAAAAATATTTAAGCTAAATAAAAGTTATTGATCCAAAAATAGAAACCATAAATAGGATGGCAGAGAGCTAAGGTAAAATGATAAAATAATAATAATTTGTGCGTTACTTGTAGATTTTGAGAAGATATATTTATTCAAACATTAAAACGACCACATGCTGACATGATTTACATTATCTAGTCAACATGTATGTACCTATCGTAGATATTGTAACATAAAATCAAAGCCGAAATCAACAAACAAAGTGTACTAATTCTTAGATCCATCGATGTAAATGATCATCGTTCATGTTTTGAACATGGATAACTAATAAAATTATATATTTACAATGTTTTGTATAATACAAGAAGTTAGACTTACAATGAAGCCATTTTTATACTATACAATACCTTACGATTCACGTGTTAATGACATCATGCATTCTTCAGAGGGAAAGTGGTAAGCCATCTAGTCTAAGAACTGATTTAAAATGAGGAAATATTTGGGATAGCATGAAAATATGTTACTATATCACCCTTAGCAATTCGTAAACAGAAACCGAAGGCCTGGTTGCAGACAAAACTACAAATTTTCTAAATTTCAATTTTTGTGGTTAAAAAAGTGTTTTGAAATCATTTGGCAAAAATCAAGACCATATAGAATAAGCTGAACCATTAATTCTATTTTATTGAATACTAAATTAGCATATTCAAATATCAAAAAGACTCAAAAACATTGTTTTTATAAATTCATCTTAAAATATTCGAACGTTTGCAAGACCTTGACTATCCTTCATGCAGATCTTCGGTTTTGTGCTTAGCAATTGCTTAAGATGAATTATTAACAAATGTGCATGCCTCAAATACCTATTCAAAATTTTCAATCAGATCTCCTATTACACATTTAGGCAAATATTTGAAAGCACAATTTTATTGAGTATTGTGATTTAGGGCTCACTACAAACAAGAAAGAATGATGTGTACTTAAAAACGTCTTTGCTAAGCTGGTGAACTGAGCTGGTATTAATTTAACTTAATAGCTTTTTTATTGAACTTAGAATGGAAGATTAGGACAAAGACCTAATTAACTACATTCTAACTATAAAGATGCGCTTGCATAAAACGACGAATCATTGTTTTTTTTCTCTCTTAAATATGAACTATAAAATTGAACTATTTCAAAGTTTTTCGTATTCAGATTTCCGTACAAAATTAAGTACATAGTTCTGAATTTTATTAACCGATTTCTTTGTCACAATAAATCGAGCAATATTCATTTGAGATGAGTAAAAAGTGTACGGACCTCCGCCATTTTAATTTCAAATCTTACATAATTTTTATTTTATACAAACCAAATATTCTTTCATAATATATTCAAAGTATAATTACGTGTCATTATAATTTTTAGCTCATTAGTAAAATCATGAAGGTAATTTTTATCTGTCAATAACAATCGGCTAAGCGTTGAAATGGTTAGTTCTTTGAGTTCATAAAGTCTTTTAATTTAGGTTAGTTCAGTTTTTATTTTTAACTTTCAAGTTGAATTATTGTCAGTTGTTGAACGAATTAAAATTAAAATAAGAAAAGGTAACTGCGTTCATTGTTCATTGTTCATTGCCAACTAACTGTGTTCATTGTTTAGATACTGAACATATGTATATTTTCAATTAATAATAATATGTGAAGTTCATAAATTTGTTTTGGCATGGGAAATTTCTGCATGTGCATGCGTAAAGTTGTAGTACAACAAAAAAAAAAACAAAGTAGCTTTTTTATTTAAAGTGTTATGCTCTACAATTTTGATTTGCAATTTTTTTCTGTTACTTTTAATCCCAGCTCAACTCCCACCCTTTTAAAATGTGCATAACTGATCTCATGAAGTGTTGAATTTTGCGTGGTTTCCGTACTTTTCATAAAATGCTTCAACAATGTAAAAAGCTCAGCCTGATGGTCGATTAGCAATATGAAATATTTGTAACCATAAGCATTAAAAAACTTGTTTTAATAAAAACTTTGAGCTTTTAATTATGGCAAACCAATCGAAAAACTCTTTGAAATATAAGTTTTTTGTTTTAAATAATATTTTTGACTTTGGAACTTTTATTCTATTTCTTATAGTTTAAAAGTTGGGAGATGGATCCAAAGGAAAAATTTTACATTTATTGACGAACTTAAGCTCTTACTTAAACTCGTATATACTTTTTACTTGGGGCTTAAACTGTAGTTTATTAGTTAAATAAAAATTTTAACAACCTCAACACCCTTTTGTATAATAAATTTAAAAAAAAATTTATTATTGCTGACCTACGTTAAAACATTTATCTATGTACAAAATATCAAGCTTCTTTGGCTTAGAAATCTCGGATTTACCATGATCAATAAATAAAAATCAGAACCGCCTCTTCATCCTTTTAATGGATGAATATTTCAAGTTCCTTCTAAGTACTTCTAAACCTAGGTATTTTTCAAGTACGTTGAAGGTTTAGTATGTCAGTTTTGCTCGTAATTCACAAAATGATTCGTACAGCGCATATATGTATGTTTTAAATATACCAGTCGTTTCAATTGCTAAGCCTTTAATGTCTACGGTTGATACATTAGCATTAGGATACATTGTGCAATATAAACCTTCAAGAAACAATGAGTCATTAAATTTAATCTTGCCAAAATAATGAAATTATTGAAATACGCTTCCTTAAATTATAAGCTTTAATTTAATACACAACAAATCATTAAAAATACCATATAAATTAATATTTGGAACGTATTATTTGATTTGTATTTTTTGGAATCATTTTGAACTTGTTTGCAATGCACAAAACTCAGTAATCTACGGAATACTAAAATAAAACAATAAAATAATAATAAATAACTGAATAAAATTTATTTAGAAATGTTTTAAAATTCACTAATTGAATTCATTATATACAATTATATTCTTTTTATTTTTATTTTGGGTAACCGTATATAAAAAACTCTCATGTTACACAAGGAATGTTTCGTTTTTTTTTCCTAAAAATATATATCTATATTTTTGGTTATTGTAAATTTGACTTTATAATCAGAAGTTAAAATATTATAATACTATATAGTGCAGTTAAATACATATGTAATGATAATATTTTTTAATTCTCACATTCCTAATTCTTTCAAATTTTGATCTTGTTCTCAGAATAATATTCGAAGAAATTTTATGAGAATGGTGCATCATACTCTATGCTTATTGTTGCTTTGTAACGGTGCGTCTAAACAAAACCTTGAAAAAGCTTTAACTCACATCTTCAAGTGCCTTAAACCATTTAAATAATTTAATTTTACCAAACTACGACGAGGTGAAAAGGCAAGGTTATGTTTTTACCAGCCTATGTATTTTTTTATGTACGTATATTAGTTAGCGTTCAAATTACTTTGCTGATATATACCTATTATAAAATAAATGACAAAAATTTGGGATCTCAAAATTTTTATGACCCAATTATTAAAAACTGTTGTGTTATCAAACGAAAGAGTTAAATTAGTTTGTGAATAAATTTAATACCAAAACTCCACATTATAAAATACCTTATCCGAAATTAGATAAAGTGGTGTTCAGAGAAGATAGCTGTGGTCTAATTTCGGTCAAAAATTATGTTGTACATTGAAGAACATAATTCCGCAGTAGGGTTTTAGATCTTTTAAACCTATGCAGATTATTTCTACTTCGTAAAAATTCATCAGACTTGAGAATCATTAAACAAGTGGGTATTATCTTTATTTTTATAGCTGTAGCGACATTTTTTAACAAAAAATTATACATTTAAGTGGAATACACTTGAAATTATGGTAAAAATTTCAACGAAACTAAAATTGTTTATATTACAACCGAAATGAGTCTCATTTGAAGTAAATTTAAGTAGCTAAGAATTACAGAATATGTTACATATTTCATTAAAAAATTAATGCCTTCTGTTTAAATTTAATAATTTTGATTGTAAACTGTTTAAAATTGGCAATTTTTATTTTTTATTATCAGAACAATTATAACCGATAAACATATAGATTACGTTATTTTTCATGTTATTTATTTTGTACATTTAGTTATTATTATTTATAGTAATCGATACTTTACTTTTATTACTAGGTATAGTAAATCAGGTATACGTAAAATATATATCATTCGAATCTTATTAATACGTTTATTAATAAATGCACAATGATCATATAAACGGAAATTGATTTATTTACAAATCTGTAACAAAATAAATCAAGAAACAGTTAAAATTCTAATTGATAAGTAGTTAAAATTTTTATCAGTGATTTTAAATTTTGATTGGAATTAATTGGTTAAAAATGTACTATTTTTCACTCTTAACTTGGATTTGATTATATGCTAATAGATCATTTCAATTATTCCGCTTGCTATAAGTGTAATCAATTGTTCTCATAGCTTATGTGCTCTAAATCTTCGAGAAAAAAACAATGAAAAATCACATCACAAAAACTTGTTTTAAATATAATTTTTAATATATCAATATTGAAACATTGAGTCTACCTCTGACATCAATTACTTCAATCATCTCTGAAAACAATATCTTCATGATATTTACAGGTAGTATGATTTAAAAGAAGGTTAAGAAAATAAAGCGAATTGAAACTACTTCATTTTTTCAATATTTAAACATTGATCATATTCAAATAAACGAAAATTAAATTAAATTAATGAATATAATTTTTGAAAGTGGAAATATTATAAAGAAGAAAAATAGTTGTGTGTATGGCGGAAGTGACATGATGGAAGGCTACCAAGAGATTCAACAAAATAATGACGAATGGGCACATATTGATCTGAAGAAAGCCAATACTTTTAATAACCATTTACAAGATGTTTTCATACCATTACGCTCTGAATGCACAGAGGAGGGAGAACTTGAAATCATAAATTTCCTCATTGCACCATTTCAAATGTCTCAAATTCCGGAACTGTTCCCTGTAAAAAATGTAAGTTATTATATAAAAAATGGCTTAAAGGCAAATAAGTCACCATCATAGATGTTCTAGAACGCGTGTAGCTATACTTACTGATCAATAATGTCGTTCTAAGACTAGGATATTTTCTATGTCAGTGGAAAGTTGCCCTGGTTATTATGATAACAAAGCCAGAAAAACCTACACGTGATATCACATTATACAGACCAATTATTTTATTGTCAACGTTTGGAAAACTACCTGGAAAAACTTCTACTTAAACATGTGCACACTAATAGCCAGAGATCAGTTGATATCAGAATATCAATATGGTTTTCGCAAGGAGTATGCATGAAACTATTGAACTGGTTCATGGATTGGTTAAAATCATAAATCAGACATTTGAGGATTAAAAACTAAAACTAAAACCTAGGTACAAAAAACGAACAAGAAACGAGAAACGAACAATTGCAAAATATTTCAAAAGTTATCTAAAAGAAAGGTTGAAATAATTTTACTAAAAAGTCATAGATAATAGAAAAATATATAATCTAGTATACTGTTTTTAAAAATAATCTCAAAATATTTGTTGAAAAACTGCAAAAAGCGTCATTTTGGAATTTTATATTTGTTTTCAACGACAAATGTTCATTTTAACACAATATTATATGATCCCCCAAGTAAATCATTTTTTTTTTTTACATTTAAGATATCAGTAGTTTTTCAGAATTCAGATTATTAAATTTTAAAACATTTTTAAATTCATAAAATGATTAAATTTCTAACATTATTAAATTCATAAAATGATTAAATTTATAAACATTATTAAATTTATAAACATTTGTTAAACGTCATTTACAAAGTTTAAAAGTTTTTCAAACTTTATTTTTGCTCAAAAATGAAATATAGTTTGCAGTCGTTCACTTAATAACTATAAGTGAATGATTAAAAACAGTATATTGATACTTTAATTTCAACGATATCAATCACATAATTAATAGGTAGCTATAAAACGTATTACTTCAAATATTACAAATCACATATAGTTAATATTATTTTCTATTACATGTTATTTAAAAACAAGAGTAATAAAATTGATTGAATGAATAAACCACCCATGATTTTTAGAATATTATCGATAAAAAAAACTGTAATAATAATACCAATATTTAAATATTAAACTGTAATAAATAAGAACAAAAATATTATTTGACTTTTACAACCCACGACATATTTATTAATGGGTGTATTTATTTATATGGACGTATTTGTATAGGATATAGGTATTCAGATTCTAAACATTGAATTATTATCGAGAATTAATAATAAAATTAAGTCTGATTAATTTTATTATTGAATCTAAAATTTGTAAATCAGGAGAAAAATTATTTCTTGGTCTATCGTCAGTCGACATTTAAGTATGAGCACCTACGATACAAATCTGATGGCCAGCTCACACTATTAGATAGTCCTATAAGAAACAGCAACTTACCAAATGCTATGATAGAAAAAAGAATAGCTGTAGAATTTCCAAACTATATTTTTCTTCTTAATTTAATAACCAAGGATGTTGAACATGCTGATGGCTTTTTTTGGGAAATCTTTGTTTATGTTGCTTTGGACTTTTCTTGTTTTTAATTTTTTCTATTTGTTTTTTGTTTAATAAAAATATTTTTAATATCTAAAAAAACATCTTTATTGTCAACCACAAAATCACATAAGGTTACCAAAAATTTAATTGGTTTCAAGTAAAGTAATTGCACTTTTCGATTTGAATAAAAATAGAATAGGTACTTCTTTATTATTAATTGGGTTTTTCAAGAAATCAATTTATTAGTTCTATGATTGTACCCTTTAATTATTTACATACATCACACAATTGCTTCACAAATTCAGATGATACTTCAGGCAACATCATAAGAAATTCTTATAAGAAATTCGGATGCTACTTCAGGATAAATCGTATGTATGCGCGCGCTCGCGATAAAATTTTCTGATCAGAGAATACATTTGCTTTTATAATAATCATATTCGAGTAATATACTGGAATGAATTATTAGTAAGGTGCTGAGGTATGGAAGGTTTTGTCCAGGGAGTTGACAAAAACTAAAAAGATATCACAAAAGATGAATTTATTGCGAACACATGAATAACGGTTGTAAAACTTTGAAATATTATTGGGAAGTTTTTTTATATTTATTTAGATGCAAAATAGGATAATATTTTCAGAGAGTTAAAATTCTTTAAAAAAATCATATGTACAGCTCACAGGCGATAAAAGTAAAATTTCAAATATGATAACTTCAAGATAAGGAAACCGGTCAGGAGTAAAATAATTGTAAGGTTTATTTGTGATGATATTGGTACCAAGTTTAAGACCACTACGCATTTTATTCACATGTATATTACATGCATTGCACGTTTCCTGTCTTCGAGTTTGAATTTTCGATAAATTTGTTCATTAAAAATGTTTTTATTAAAATAATGTAATGTTTATACAAGTAATTCAATTGTACGTACAAAAACGATACGCCAAGGTTGTTTTTAAACATTTCATAATACCTTCTATCTCATACTCTAGCACGTTAAATCCTAAAGGTACTTCTATTTCACTATACCGAGCATTCCATCCTATAGATGTATGTGGATGTCTCTGTTTCCGCACTTTCTTGATTGGCACTTGGTAAAGTAATTTGTTTTTATATATTATGCTTAATAGTTATACAGACAATATTGTCTATTATTTATATAGATATAAGGAGACACTTATATTAAAACATAAATTCATAACCCTTCTTTCTGGTTTTGCCGTAGTCGGGATATTTATTTCTAAACAATTAATGGTCATCATTTAATGATTGGATCTTCAAAAATGATACAAAAGTATTAATTTAATGGTTTTATTATACTAGACTGTAAACGTACTATAAGTATGCAGACAACATGTTTTAGAAAATATTTGAATTTTCAATTTATTGATTTTGGTTTTCATGGGTATAGCATCATAGATGATCGTATTTGTAACATAATTCAAGTGAGAGTTTGGAAAACATTCATTCGTATGTGGGTTTTCAAGTTTTTCCAGGAAATTTTTTTAAGTGAAATTTTGATATATTATTATAATCACAAAGAGTGTGCCTGTAAATTTTCTGCTAGACTGATCACAGTAAAAGGGTTAAAATTCGATATAAATTTTTTTCGACAGCCAGACACTAGGAGTTAAAAGAAACAGAGTAAAAATCAGTTCACGTCAAAATAATATTTTATTTAAATAATTGACTTGAAATGGTATAAGTAACATTTAAAATAGAGAAAAACATAGCATTTTTGAGAAGACAACTTATGACTAACATAGGTAATAATGTATATTTATTCTTATAAAAAGAATCATATTTCATATTATGAATGTGTAGTACTTTTTTCTTATTCATTTCATTTTTAATATTGTCTTATAACTTTACAAATATATCTTATGTTAAATTATCAATAATAGAACTAAGAAACTTCATAGATGTTACTTCAAAAGCAGATTATACTTCGTCTACTGTTGTTATCGCAAAAAATACAAAACATTATAACTACTAACGTATTAAACTGTTTAAATATCCAACATATTGTTTAGAATTAATACTGGGACTACTTTTAATAATTAACATTAAAAAAATACGTTGTTGAAAACATAAAATTGTTGTTTGATATTATATTATGTATTTTTGCCACAATTGCTGCCAAATTTTAAGTGAAATTGTGGAAAATCTAAACAGTTTTTGAAATAGTATTTCAAATTAAAGTTTTCACTCATTCAAAAACTTAAAGTGGCGTTTAAGTTATAGAATAGGCCACAAAAACTTCCGCTCGTTATCTTCGTACAGACTAAGCTAATTACGTCCTTTGAACTCCCATTCCAAAATTATGTATGGATATCATTGGACAGAGTATTATTGTCATTTAACGATTATCTGGGAATAAATATACCTGTTTTTGTATATGGTTATTCACTTTTTAGTCCCGATACAATTGATGATATAAATTCCAAGCGTTTATTCGTTTATGGCATGGCTGACATCAAGTACAATAGTTTGATCTGAAATATGGTAGAACTAGATTAGAAATCGTTTTTAATATTGTTTCCTGAAAACCTGTTCTCACGTTTTAGTATTATTAACTTTTCTCTTGAATTTAAAATACTTGAAAAAATTTAGCAGTCCAGCATGTGCAAATACTTTAAACGTATGGCAATTTTTAGCCACAAGTATATGAAAATTGATACTCCCTTCAGCTTGTTTTTTCAAACAGAGTTCCCTGGTCGTAGTTTTGATAGATGAGATCTATGAAACCATTATATCTATGGTAACCATACCATCTTTTTTATTGAATTTAATATGATCTATAAATAATAACAATATCCTTTATTATCATGCATTTCCAATCATACATGTTATCTTTGTTTAATATAATATTTAACTATATGTTGAATGTATTAGTAAATATACATAGCTCATTGCCGCCTGTTGTTGAATTTATTAGTTTATTTACGACATGGAGTTCAATTGTTTATGACCAGGACCCGGTGTGTGATGGCTCTTATAGTATACTCTTGATTCTCCACTGCAGCACCATATGAAATTTTATTCCAAACAATAATCTTCTCGAGACCTCTTAACTTTAACTTACAAATGAATGGGTTGATATGTTTATTTATTATAATGGTAGATGATTCCTTTGGTATGGTGTGATGGAGATGTGAAGAACGGGAGGGGAAATTATTATGGAATTTAAAAAATACAAATAAAAACAATATAAGGAATTATTTGTTTGATACTTCTGTACAATTTTATTATTTGTATATTTTGAAACTGTTAAATGTTAAAGGCTTTCTACTTTTTTAAACTGTTTTTAATGGTCATATTTTTTGGAATTTATTAACGTACAATTGTAATTTCATGTAATTCCATATAATGAACATTATATATGAACTTGTACCCAGAAGTTTCATTCGTTTTGTTTACGATCTTTTTTATGATTATTAGTTTTTATTATTTTTTAAGTTTTTGTTCATTTATGTAAATATTTTGAAATTTGTATGAGTTTATCAGTAAAATTATAGAAAGTGCATACTGGAATTGAAAGAAAGCTTATGATTCCATAATTTTTTGTAAGAATTCAATGTACTAGTAGTCGGTGAACTTAATTATTTTTAATTTTCTTAGAAACAATCTGATTGGATTCCCCATATTGAATTTCTATGATGTCTAAAACAGGGTCAATACAATAAACTATCAAATCAAGCTGTTCCAGCGTGGAATCACATATCGACAAATTATACCTTTTACACGGATTCAGTCAATAAGGTTATGCAATTCCGAAGTTTGTAAAACTTCTTGACGTGTATATGGCGACATAATCCAGTTCAAAGTTCACGACTTCGAGAATCACTTCCTACTTGAAGCATGAATAACTCACTGTCCACCCTACTATTTTCTGTTGTGTCATACAATACTCGAATTGAAAATAAAAACTAAGAGCTCACGTTATAGAAAATAACCATAGAAGCGACCGATCTAACCTAAAAATTTTAAAATCTAAAAGATCATATTCTAAATTCCGCTTTAATAAAGATTTCAAAATTATTGTTGAATAATTAGAATTTAAATGAAATTTATTTAATTTCAAAATTTATTTTTAGTTTTGAAAGTTTTATTTTAATTTTCAGATTCTTGAACTATCAAAAACACGAGGTCTAAAACTTCAATATCATTGGCCGAAAACTAAGCACGTGATTGAATCTGATTTAGTTGACGTAGAAATTTGACAGATACTTACTGATGTTTACTTTGTAGTCGAAATACGTATTTTTACAATACAAAAAACTTTATCTAGTAAACTGGGGCAAAAAATCAAAATGTTTTCGAATAAAGACTGATTATACTAAACCAAGTACTTTGATGCTGTAGCTTCTTTAATTTTTTGTGGAAAAATTGAATAAAAAGGTAAATGTATTAACCAAATAGCCGATTGCCTCATGTTAAAATAGCCGTAAGCATCATTTAGCTCTAATAAAAATTTACAATTGAAGGTTTAAAGTTATCAAGAAAAACGTATCACTTACCCCAATTAAAAACATGTATGTTATATTTAAGTATATCTGCCATTTTGCAGTTCTGTGTCTTTTATGAACAATATATATTGAAACGATGTATATTTCGCTAGTATTATGATTGTGACTGCTTTATGTGAATAGTGAACAGAATTATATACTTTCTGGTACACATGTATTTCTGTTGTAAGAGAGATGATGCTGTGTGTAAGGACACCCTGCTGATTATGTTCATTTGCTTACATTCATAATGTGTTACATGTAAATCATCAACTGATTTAATATGAACATTAAAAAAATACCTATATTACCCACCATCGAAACCAAAAAATTAAATATTTCTTTTTTATTTTAAATAAGGAGAAATTTATATCTTCACTACAATCCTATCCTTATTCAATATTGACTCCATCTCCCATAACAGTAATAAATACGTCATTATACACATGGACAAAAAGATGTATGCTTGTGAAAGTTTTATAATTTTTCAAAATTCTATACAAAATTCCATGGTATATAATATAAAAAATAATTTCGACTATTTAAAATAAAATGTTGTTTGATTTGAAGAAACGAATATTTTTTTACGTTTGAACTTCAATCTCTTATAGTTTAAAAATGGCATTATGGATCCATTGAACCCAATAGACCAAATTGGTTTATTCTGAAAATTCATCTCAATTTTTAGGTACGGAATAGGCCTTCAAAATTTCAGCTTTCTATCTCCATTTGTTTATGAGGGCTAAACTAAAAAGGGAATAAAATAAACACCGATACCAAATTCTTGTCACTACTTTTAATACGTGGTAGCGTTACAAACTTGTTAAGTTTCATATATTGTGATATATTCTATACACCTCAATTGTCGAGAATAAAAAACATAAATTTTAAACAGCTTATGAAAAGCAATTAAAATTGAAAAAATAATTAGAATTTAAAACATGAATCTGATTAAAAGAGAAGAAGTGTAAAAAAGAGCGAGAGGTGTCGTGATACTTCCTGTAGGCGCTATGTTCTTTGCGCTGCATATTATGTACAATTAAATAAGTTTTGCCTTCTTCATAGAATTTTAGTTTTTGAAAACTATTTTTCGAACTTAAATTGCTTATTTTCTTTTAATTATTCAAACTATTTCGAAACAGCTTCGCTTTAAGATTAAATATCGAAGTTTTGACCACATAATTAGAAGAGTTCAAAATTTTTGTTTCATATTCTTTTACATATATTAATTTACATTTTATTTTGTTTCATATAAACATTCAAAGTAAAAATCCTTTTAAAGCAAGCTTTTATTTAAATGCTCTTAAAACTAAAAAATAAATTTTTACTTTAAAAGTTTTATTATCAATTTATATAATTATCAATTTAACGTCATTAAACGATAAAAAAGCTTATCGTGAGATTAAAGTACTCGTATTTACTTTAAAAATTTTAATAGTTAAAATCACTTATAATATAAATTGTTAAATGGCGTTATAAGTTGATACTAAAAGTTTAATTTTTGTTATAGGGCATTAAAATGAATAATTGTTTAAAAAATTAATTTAAGTTTGAGAGCGTTGATTTTTTGAAGTAATTGATTAACATTAATGAAACAGATTTTTAATTTGCATAAATCCACTTCATTTATAAGATTTGTCAATCACATTTATTTACTTGTTATTCATTAGAACTAAATCATTTGTCATCATCAAAACAAAATCCTAAGCTTCAAACAAGAACATTTCTTATTAACTTCATGATATATTTCAAAAGATTATATTCCTTCTGATACAGAGTAGGTCATACATTTATATTAGCCAAGAAGCAGATAACTCTAAAAGTCCCGTTTTCGCAGAATCCGAAATTTTTTAATTAATTTGAATAGTTTTAGCCATACGAATAACATGTATTCGATGGGTTTAATTAGGAGAAATTTTTTGTAAAGAAATGAATTGTTTTTAAAAGCAAAATATGGTTTTTAAGTAATTTAATATTTGTATTCAATTTATTTAAATAATTAATTACCTGGTATTTGAGGTGGTTTTATTTTTATTTTTAGTTGTATTAAGACGTTATTGTTACTGCTGCAAGAGCTGGTATTTTTAATACATATATGAACTAAGCACGACTTTTAACTATATGGTTTTGTTTTGTGGTTTCTACTAATTTTTTAACTACATTTTATTCAAATTTATTTTTATTTTATTATTATGATTATTTAATTTATTTTATTGATCATTTGTTTTTTCCTCTTTCATTTTGAGACTGGTTCGTCGTGGTTTGTTTGTTTCGTTCATTGTGGGTAGCAGTAACATATTTGATTCGGTTATTATTTTTATTTGTAAGCTTCTGTGAATTGGTTTTATTAGAATCGGTAGCTTTTTGGGAATGATTATTTGTTTGTTTTAAATTCTTCTCTCTTTAATTCCGATGTTTAATATATGTAAATACTTTTTACGTATAAAGGTAATAAATACATTTAGTATAGTAAGAAATTTCCCAAAATTTAATTATAAGAGAAAAATGTCCTAGATAATATATCCATTGATTGTATTCAAATTGAATTGGTATAAAATTTATTTTGTGGTATAAATTTTAATTATTTTTTGTATGTGTATTATTTGTATATACATACGATAATGAATATATACGATAACTCAACACGTATTAATCAAAGTTGGGAATTAGCACTAACTTCAACCCAACTAAATTACGCGAGAAAATTAGCAGTATCATTAATAATTTTTTTTTAAATGCTGTTTCCGTGATACACAGTAGTTTTCAGAAAAGACTAACATGTGTAACTTCATTCCGTGAGAATTCAGTCTAACTAATATGCTGTGAGCTGGATCCTGTTGCTATAAATATATAATATGTTTTATTAAATTTTGTACTATAAATAATAATAAAATTTTCAACGTTAATAAATAATTACGCATTATAAAATTTGAGATTTTCTGTTAGAGACCCATTAAAATATTCCAAAGCCTCTATCGTACACATAGAACTCCCGATAAAAAAGAATGATTAAAATTTTTGCTAAATATCACTGCCTATAATATTCCAAACGATTTAGCTGTTTCCAATATGACTTTTAAAGTCTGGTTTCCGTGAAATGATTGCAACTTTCTGTATTTTATTTAAGTACATGTTAAAAGATTGATTTTATCCAATTATTATATAACAAGATCTTACCCGCGATTTCACCCGCATAGTATTCAGTTATAAGTTTGTATTCTCCATTAGGTAAGTGTAGTAATAAATATGTTAAAAACATACATTTAAAAATTCAGCCCAAAATAACAGTTAATACATCAGAAGAAGATTACTAGACAAATAAACTAGTCTGTGATGTGAAATAGAAAAAAAAACTTATTTCTTGTTAATTTAAATATGACGTTCCTTAATATTTTAAGGTTGTTGTGTAGCAGATGTTACGTTACCACTGTGCAAAGCAATATAAGCGAAAAATCAATATTCATCATCTTGAGATGTGAGTTTTCACTTTTTGAGTATATAAAACATTAAGCTTACTTTTTGGGTTGAATGTAAAAAAATTTTTATTGATGTTTAAAAAGCTTTTTCATTATTCTTTCTTGTTTACCTTTTTATGGGGGATTATTACCTTTGTAACAGTCCTTAATTAATTTACTTCGAATTTTCGTGCATAAATAATTCTCCCAATGTTATGAAATTTGGCAAGCCCTTTATGTATATATTTTGCATTCGAAAATTCATTGCATTTGAATAATTATTTTTGTTATTTATGGGCGAAATTTAAGAGTGTGTTAACAATTCAGTCACAGTGATAACAATTCCATTTGGACCACATATTTTATGAGATTAGTTTTGCGGAATCCCAAGCTTCTTAGTCTGGTGGTTTCTTAATAAATAAATCAATTTACGTACAAAATTGTATACATTTTTTTGTATTTATGCAAAATATATAACGTTTACTTTTACAAACTTTTGAAATAATAATCATATGATAAACATTTTTTTACAAAAGTTATTAAATAATAAGTTGTGCCACATACATTGCAGTCAAACAGTTAGACAAACAGTATTTGCGTGTTTTTCATAAAGTGATAATGCACAAACATAGTTATAAAAGTACCCATTTACAATCATAATAATACCATTGTTTTTTTTTCCTAGAAAAACATACGTTTTCAATTTTCAACCATAATATCAACAAAATAAAGAAAAATTCATAATATATAAAATATAATAATATTGCAACAAATACATTATATACTGTACATATAACAATTTTAATTAGTTTGTCATAATGTATTATTAACCCTCAATAATACCTTTCCAATTCTTAATACTGGTTATTATAATTATTAAACAGTATTAAAAATTTTTCAATAATAATCCTTAATTATAATCACCAAAGTTTTGAAATAATCAAACAAAACCAAATTGGAATCTTTAAAGTATAATAATTTATTTAGCTACAAAATTCAAGTCTGAATTTTATATTTTATTACTACGATTATAAATAATCCTATTATCATGTCGTAGGTACATTTAATTTATTTAGAATAAGAAGGCTAGGAAGGTCATTGAAATAATATCAATCAAAAACAAACAGGTATATTCCTTACGTTAACTTAAAACAGCTTTAAAATATATTTTAAAGCAAAGTAACCCAAAATTTGTTTTTAAGTATTTATGGTGATATTCCTTAGGGGGGAAGAGAAGGGTCATGCTTCCCATTTAAATGTATTGTCAAATGAACTGAATCAAAATTTAAAATTTTAACTTCAAAGGATAATAGGAAGTGGTTCGAATTCATCTTATAAAATTGATTTATATTTAATAATACTGTTATAACAACTATAGCATATGCTTAATAGTATATGTACCTATTTCTTTTTGTGGATCAACTGAAATTATGGAAGTGTGAATTTGTTTATATAAGAAAAATTATTTTTATTCCCAACGTATATAGTAAAATATATCAGAGTATATTTAAGTCTGAAGTTAGAAACCCTTGCAAATTTTGAACGCACAAAAATAATTTTGGTATACGTTTCCATAGAATCCCGCGTGATTAAGATTAAGATTAACTCAAAAACAAAAAGAGATAGCAAGATGAATTTTCGGTGACATATTCTGGACGTTAGGAGAGAATTAAAATTCGTGAATGAGCAAAAATGAGCAATGACAAACAAAATGCAAATTTGTTTAGTTATACCATAAACCTCACTATCTTTGGTCGATTAAAGTTCATCAAAATATATGGCTGGCCGTTTTTATAAACTTATATCAAGTTTTCAATCTTTTTTCAATTCATGATTATATTGTTAAATTTCATCGTAGATGGAAGGTAAATAGTTAGCAAACTCATTGTTGGTATATTTTATGCTCATATACAATGCTTTACCTACCATATACTTTTTACATTTACGATCGCTCACGTGAAAAAATAAACTATTGCATTACATTTTTTACTCTAAAGATGGTTTACTCCAAGTAAATTGAACTTTATTTTTCGAATTTATTACATTAAAAATGTTTTTCAATAGAATGAACACAAGATCAAAATTCACGATTTAACGATAGAAATGTACAATTGTTTGGTTGCTTAGGTTTCAAGAAAACAAATTCCACTAATTACATATGATTCAGAAGTCACGAAATTGAGATATTTTAAGATTCTTCATTCTACTTGAAAGTTAGATTTTACGATTTAATTTCAATTTTTAAAGAAACTTTAAACTTCCCTGCGCAGCGGACGGGTAAAACTAATTTCATATTAAATTGTATGCTACCTTCTCTAATTAATTCTACTGTGGACGCAAGCAAATTTTATCCAATACAAATCTAAAACATTAATACCAAAAAGGAACTAATGCGAATATTTCAGCGTTCGGAAATACAAGCATGTGTTCATAAACTTCCCAAATTCATCCATTTTCATGCTTATCATCCAAAACGAACAAAGAAAAAGTCTGAAATTTAAACTTCTTGAGTGCTTAATCTGGCAAAACCTATTTGGGCCCACAATAGATAAACGGTATATTCAAATACAACAAATTAATAAGAATCGATTTTTTTCTGAAACATTTTTTCATAAACTGCATAAATTCATTTTAATTTTTGAAAAAAAAAATTATACGCATTTCAATAATATTAACAATACCAAATTATTGATACTAAAAATGCTAATTAAGTAATTAATAACTTTTTTTTTCTATTTTTTTGGAATATTACTAATTTTTCGATTCTTAAAACTTAATTGTTTATCATCCTAAATTTGTTGAATTCATAAACTTATTAAAATCTCAATAAATGCTTAATAGTAAACACGAAATAATTTTTACATTGCCTTGCAAAAATAATTAATTGAATGGCCTTTTTTAACTGAAAACTACCATACTTAATGAATATAAAATATTAATAATATTGTTCAATATATTTATAATAATTTTTATAATTTTTTTTTTTTTTAATTATCTGATTAAAAATATTGATAGAAATACAATTTAAAGGATATTCATATTCAAACAAAATAAAATAAAAAAAAAAATGGATTTTTCTATTGTTACTAATAAAAAATTTATGTAATGTGGTACAATGATTATTTTATGAATAAAATACGTTTTTATGCAAATATTTTTTTAATCAACAAAAAAGAGTTATCACAATTAAATAAATTATAATAAAGTTCTCTATATTTCATTTTATTTTTTTATAATGATGTAAAAAAACATTTTAATAATCCAGTCGTAATTAGTGCGACTCCACGTAAGCACATTTAGTCTTGTAAGAAAATGACATAGAAAGTAAAGTGTATTATATATATTTTTATAATGACTTTAATAGATATAATAATATGATTTAATTAACTGTAGTGGAATTGTGGCGATTCTAAACAGTCTGCGAAAAAATGTTCTAAACAAAAATTGTTTATTTTTAAAAACAAACATTTTTTTGAGTTGAACTTTTTTTTATCTCTAATGTTTTGTGTCTAGACATCTAAACTTGTAGTATAGATCTTACTCAAAGCATAAAAGTATGTAATTCTTTTAAATACATTGTGATTTTTAAATTTCACCATGGAATAAGAATACAAAATTCACCGTCTATATGAACTTTAAGACGTACTTCGATATTAAATTTAATATTTAAGTTTTTACGATAACGAGAAATTATTCGGAATTTTGAGTCATTCAGTAGAAATATGATCGCTTCTTGGAATGATGTTTCTCCCTTCAGATCGATTGAAGATAGAACTAAAATATCGCCATCATAGAAAATTTGTTAATGCAAATTGTAATACTTTCGAAAAATAACATTAGAGTAAACAATAAGTGCAATGCTTCGTTTATTTTTCCAAAGATAGTCTACTTATAGTATTCATAGTTTCAAGGCGACTAACAAAGTAATAATTAATTTCACATAATAATTTCATACAAGTAATTACAAATTATATATGAAGTTTTACGCCTTAACGCGCGTTGTCCATACTTATAATTTGTTAAGAATTAATTCGTTATTGAATAAATTGTTTTTATTTGTATTACAAAAAGAATCAAAACTAATATAACAAGATTCTTCTAATGAAGCCAATATTGAAACCATGAAAGAAATAAGATAACGATTACGACGCAAGGCAAGGAAGACGACACCCCGTTGTCTTGTAGACGGCCATAATTCATATAAACTGAATCCACTAAATACAATATTCACATAGGATACTACAAAAAATAAAAAAGAGTCAGTTACCTAGAGTAAATAAATAGACTTACTAAAAATCCCAAATTATAGGTATTATTTCAACCGAACTATAAAATATCAGTTTTATAAATTTTTACTTATTATATCATATATGATCTAGGAACTTCTTTTCCTTTTTCACGCATAATTTTGAATTAAATTTATTCTCTGGAAGAAATTAATTTAAAATAATTTTGTATTGTTTTTTTTTTCTGGGCAAATTAATATTTTCTTCTGGTTAAAAATTATACTAATTATTAGATATTTTTTGGTTTTATTCACAAGATGAATTCTATTCATAACACTAGAAATAGAATTCATCTTGTGAATAAAACCAAAAAATATCTAATAATTAGTATAATTTTTAACCAGAAGAAAACATAATTTGCCCAGAAAAAAAAACAATACAAAAACAAAAAATATCTAATAATTAGTATAAAATTATTTGTTTTCTTGAATAATTTTTCACGCACTGAGGCACAGAAAATCTTAGTAAAAACTGTTCACACAGAAAATTTAATTTTGATAAGTGCCAATTATGAAAATTTTATTACTTGTCGGCTAATTCGTTGTTACTAGCCCCTTACCCATTTGAAAACATTATTTTAAGGAATGATTACTAGACAAAACAAAATTCAAATAGTAAAATGTACTCAAATCCATTTTGTTATATGATTAAATGCTGCATCTTATATTAAAAAATTTGGTATAAAATCAACATAATTTAAGGGTTAGAAACGGTCGACATAAAATTAGTGTTTATTATCAACATACAAAAATATGTTGAATCCTTAAGCAAATTTTGGGTTAAAATTTCGTCTCAAAGGGAGCCAGGAGTCAGTTTTACTCTTTAATGGTAAATAGTAATACAGAAAGTGTCTTAACTCAAATATTATTTGAGTTTCAATGCAGAGCTTAGGTAACTAATATAAAACAAAGAAATTTTAAATTATTATAAAGAATTTCAGTCACCATACTTTAAATTCAATAAAAGAAAATAGTTTTTTAAAAATGGCAAACTTGTTATGTAAGAAAATAAAGTGGAATACACTCAAATAAAATGTATTTTTCACTTCATTCTTATTTTAAATTTATAAGAAATTAACTATATGCGTTCGTTAAACAATATACTGCTGCCGATTATTCACGAGTTCATTATGGACATCGAGTGATATAGCGTATGATGTAACATATAGGAAATTTCTCCAAATTTTTAAGTCATTAAAATTAATAATTATTTATATTTTCTATAAAAATTAATTAACTAATACAATTTCTTAAAACATTCTCACAATTTTCAACCTAATAACTTCAATTATATGTAATTTTTTTATAAATTATTTAATTATTTAATTATTTCTATTTTATATTTGCTATACAATTGACATAAAAACAATTGAACAAATAATTATCTTTTCTAGTATGTGAATATTTAATTATAAATTCCAGACACTCGTAGCGAATAAATCGATTAAGAAGTCCCTTCCACATACTATGGCATGGTACGAATACTTAGCACACACAAATCTTCATTATAATTGTGATAGTTTTATAGATTTCTAAGAAAAAAACCTTACCATAAATATCATTTGTTTCAGTAGATAAATATATTCTTCTTGTCCATGGTCTGGTGTTAAATACATAGGTACGTTATTGCCCTCTTCTTCCGAACTATATGTTTATTTTTTTAAGTAATCAACACATAATACGTTCTAAAAAATCTCATAATTCAATATGACCTCAACAGGTTGTTAACAGTTAAATATTTTAATAAGAATTTGAATTTAAATATTCTAAAATATTTTTAAATTTAATAATTATTATATAATGTTCAATACATCGAACCTAATCCAATCGTTGTTTCGATTTTAGTAGGTAAATAATGATCAAATAAAATTTATAATTTCATTATTTATCTGGAAATTTGTGCAGCCATATTTATAAAATAATTAGCTGGTAACTGGCGCTTCACTGCCGTAGAGGTTTAAAAAAACACCAGACTTAATAATATTTAGATTCATTGTTAATTTCGCTTTTGTTGGTTTTTCTTCAACCCCATATATAGAATACAAATATAGGTGAAGAAATCTTTTGTCAAAAAGCCTATGTAATCAGCCTACTTTATCGCTTCGCTCACAAGAGTATGTAAGTAAGTCTTTTAGCGTAAAGAGATTTTTTTCGAAATGTGAACAGCACCCTTAGCTTTGTTTTATCAGGACTACATAAAAATAAATTATTAAAATATTCGGATATTGTTTATATAAAAATACAAAAATCGCAATTAAAAAAAAAGCGATTTTTGGTAGAATATTGAAAATTAGTGGTTATATGTATTTTTAATGCCATCATAAAAAAGTAAAATATAAAATTTTAACAAAAAAAAAAAATTTAAGTTGGGCCTATTCCATTTCCTTATTAAATCGGTCAAGCCGTTTCTGAAGAGTTGGGTGGCAAGCACTGTGACACTAGTATTTTATATATAAGATAGAATAAACGATTAATATGTGTATAGTTAGAATGGCCTCGCATACGATTTAGTTATTGTTATAGTGAGCGAACATCATTATGCAGCAAGTACAGTTGTTACCTCTCTCTATTGGATCGGGAGACTCACCATTTTGATTTCAAATTTCGCATTTTTGTAAAAAAAAAAATTTTTTTGTGTTAAAAATAACTTTAATTTCTCAGTCAGTAGTTTTATAGTTAAGTAATGTTTACTCAAATTAACAAATAATGCGATGACCTGAATCTTCCACGCTTACTTTTATAATTTAATTATAAAATACATTAATTTTATTGTGTATTTTATAATTTTCCAGTTTAAAATTAATGTTTTAGATAGATAAATTTAATTTTGATAGAAAACTTAACAAACATATGACAATGGGGTATAACAATTAATTGTTTTTGGAATAGGTATAAAGATTCAAGAGTGTCAAAGTTTTTGAGTATAACTGTCAATTCGCATATTCATTGCCGGATGAATGACAGCACAATGTACAATATACACATTCATGAATTCGTATGCTTGGGCGTGAATATGTATATTTGTATATCTCTCGACTTGGTACCAATTATTATATTCTATGCTTCGACTCAATATTTTGAAGGGAGTGATGCTATAGCTGCAAGTTAGCAACACTATTTTCACAATCATGTATAAAATAAAAATTTTGAAAGTTTTGAAATATGTTGTTTTTATTAGGAAACTATTTCAATTGCGTTATATTCCTTTAATTTTTACGTACTTTTAGGTTCTTGTTTCTGTTTTGCAGATCGCTATAACTTACTTATACTACTTTTATTGATGCGTTACTACATTGATTAAAATAGGCTGCTATGTTTCAGTTATAAGTAAAATATCTGTTTTTTTTTTTTTGGACAAATGCAAAAGACGTTAAAAAACGTAAATATTCAAAAATGATTTCTAAGAATATTAATGTTTCATAAGTAATAATGTTCTGAGAAAGTTTTTATGGTGGTTTATCCACTTTGGACTTGATTTCGTTGACATATAAGTTTTGGTTTTTTTTTTGCTACATGTAATAATGAAACAAGCCAGATCCTCCAAGGCGGTTTTAAGTATAAAGGGTATTTTAGAGTTTATTTACTTTTGTGGAGATTATTTTACCTACAAATTAAACAGCGTCGAAAATAAGAAACTACTTTATTATCAGTATAATTGGGTTAAAGTATTCAAATGCAGCATTTTTTTGAACCGATTACATATTTTTGCGTTTGATTAACTAATGAAAATAAAATTTTTTAATTTTATTTTTTCTATAAAACGATGTGAAACGTAATAAATTGGTAGGTAGCTAAACCATTTAGAAAATATTATTGGTAGCTATTCGATTGTTTTCATGTGAATTGTATTGTAATATTAAATAATTACAAAATTGGCGTTTAAGTATAGTTAGTGACTGGATTAAAAATTAAAATATACATAATAATTGATTTAAATTTGTTAATAAATTGTTACAAATTTTCAATGTTAAATCATGTGCCTGCCACAGGCATATAGTATTTGATTGATGGAGTAATCGTAACCATGGTATCGAAAGTATATGTCAAAGCAAAAAAATCATTTGAGAGGGTTAAACTCCTTGATAAGGGGATGTATAGTAATCGCGCCTGTACTGTGCAGTATGTTATAATAATATTTGAGACTTTAGAACTACGTTGAAATTGGTTATATCTTTGATCCGACTAGAAATTCAGTCGACGTTGAGTTTTACTAATAGTTTATAATTCGCAATTGTCAATAATAGTTTATAACGGTCTAAGGCTTGATGTCTAAATTAACTACTCATTTTCACCTTTTGGGTGATTCATATCGTGTAGGTTATTTTGAGAGTTTACACTCATAACTTTACATTCCTAAATAGCTAATAGCTGATTTAAAAATTTAATATGAAATATATTAATTATCTAATTATGTACGAACCTAATTAGGATATTTTTAATCTATATATATATATTTATTTATTATGTGTATACATATATAATATTTTTTATCTCACACATATTTAATAATTATTAAAAATTAAAATTTTTCCCTGTTATTTTCTTAATTCCGACGTTTAAGTATTATCATCATCTATGAAGGCCGGCCTGCTGGATATTCATACAATTGTTGATTATCTATCATATAAAAAAATATGCCGACTCGTTACTCCGCACTGACTGCTAACATCCACTGTATAACTAATTTATTGTCATTAGTTTATTTAAAAAAATACAACTGTCGATGTATGAATTATGACTTTGAGATAAACCAGTAGCGTATCCAGCATATTATGATACATGTGGTCACATATGTATTTTTGAATGCCTCTAAGAACTTTTATTCGTATAAATATTATACAAGGCTTCCTTATAGGATGTTTTCACGTTTTTAATTAACTCAAAATGTTTAATTAGTATTCAAATAAATAGTTTATTTGTAGACACAAATAAATACATCGTTTATTTGTGGACACAAAGAGTCTAATAAGTCCAAAAGACTTTTGAAATTTGTATTTGTATACAAATGTCTACTATCAGTGAACCATTTCGAATTCCTATTAACAAATAGGTCTTGGTGAGGGAACATTGTAAAAAAGTAACAAGTAGTCTAGAAAGGATCCAGTAGATTCACACGACTAACTTCCCGATCAGGAGTCTTAAAAAACAATAATTGGATTATTATTATGAACTACCAATACTCGTCCGGGCTATATATGGAATAATTGAAAATTGTGTATTGGAATACCCCCTTCATCCTTTTAGGCGTTGAATTAAAAAAAATCATTCCATAGTACTCACGAACAACGCAACACGACATAACACGAACACAAAGTGTGTGGTTGTCACTATACACTATTATGTATGTTGTCTTCCACATCGTACCATAAGGAACTTCGATCCAAAAACCTTTCTATGGATTGGTATACGTTATAAAAGGAATCTCTGATATAAGTTTCAAACTGTTTAACTGAGTGGTTTGGGCAGTTAATTGATTGGTATACCAAAATTTGAGTCGCTCATTCAATTTCCAAAAATGCCTCAGTGCTAATTTACATAATTTCAAGCTTCTCTATCAAGCGGGTTCGACTTTAGTATGTCAGTCAGTTAGTTATCCTTGTATATGTAAAAAAGATACATATCCAAGATATTGATATGGTTTTAAATTGGTCTTATTCACAACGTAATACGTCTGTCGAATGATTTTGCTAAAAAGACATTCCGTTCTAAGTTAAGTAATTACGCCTAAAATGAAAGTAATTCCAAAATTATTATTTTTTTTAGAGATATTCGAGAATAAAAATTCATATGTACGCCCACACCCACATACAGACATCTCTCTAAAACATTGGATTTGGATTCTAGTAATCTTGAAACGTAAAGCTATGTCAAAATTTGGGATTCGCAAAATCTGCCCACTTACAAGAATTTTCCATTGGAAAGTTAATAAATACAATTAATATAACACAAGAAAAATATATAAATCTGTTCTTTTTAAATGCATTAAATTCTGTAATGTTGAAATTGTTGGTATTCTGTGCTATTCATGTTCTCCATTAGTTTTGTGGTGAAAGCAGGTATCCAACCCGGTATATATTATATTGCGTACTATAGTCGATACCATCAGTCACTAACACATTCGAGGAGATCACTTGTATAAATATTGTCCATTATCGTATATCCTAATTAGATAAAATAATTATAAATTGAACTAAAATTTATAATAAGCCCTCTCAGCCCTTTCCGGAGATGTGGAGAAGGTGCCCTCACACACTGTAGTCAATAGCTTGTAAATAAGTTGTTAAATGTAGTGGCGCTTTTTCAAGAAAATGCTTTCTTCAATAAATATTTATATTAAAGACTTACAGAAGAAAATGACAACAACAAATTACGTCTTTAAGCAGCTAATCGCTTTCATCCTCCGATTATTCCTGGTGCATTTAAACAATTTTAGACAATTCACATTCGAAGATTTTAATCTATTTCAAGTATGCATAATTGGGAAAATTATTTTGGGATGGGATTCATAGAAAAATGGAGAAGAAACAATCTGGTTTACTGATGTAGTGGCACATCAGTAAAACAATCAGTAAAACTTTTAGTAGATACCCAACTAGTTTCAATAACTAAAACAAAACAAACATTAAATTTTATTGTAGTTTTCTGTTGTTTGCGGAGACAAATGTACAACTTATAGAATTTAATTAATTTGTGAAGTCGGGACTATTAACAATCTTGAATGAATAATTTTTTATGAAATTATATGCAGACTAGAAACTGCATATTTCGAATTTTGTATTTCAACAAAATTTGATACTAGATTTAATATCATAAAATAACTCTAGAATAAAATTACAATCGATATAAAAAGAAGTTACAAATAAGCTTTCGAACGTTATTTTTCATCACTTTCTTGAAAAAAATAATTTTACAGGCAATTTTTATAGAGACACAATGAATTGATCTTATACGTATTAATATCTGCCGCTTTATTATAGCATTATTTTGGAACGCCCAAAGTAGCGTCTCTCACGTCACTCGCGTCTCCTATAAACTGGGGAAAACACGCTGGACAATTAAAAAGTTTAAAAAATAACGTTAAGAGATAAGGTGTGAGATTTCCATAAAACATTTGTATATGACACTGGAACAAGTTTTGCCGAATATTTTCCAGGATTTAATTTATAAATATTAAATTGTCAATGTCACCTAATAATGATTTACTTTATTTTTTTGTAGAAATTTAATTTTTCAACTGTGTGACGAGTTTTTTTTTGTGTGACGAGATGTAAACTAAATGACTAAAAGCTTAAACAATATGAATTTTATTTTCGAAATGATTTACTTCTGGATCCAATAGTATAAGCTATACTTAAGCCATGTGTTTATTTTTTCGTAACTATTGCCTATTACCATAGACAAGTATGATATATACGCCAATGACAAATAAATTGGTGTGACGTATAATAATTATAATTCTAATTAGAATAAAAAATGCATTAAATAATTTCTTTAGATACCAATTCGATCCCACGGTTTTTAAAAATATTTTATTTCTTCAATTTTATTGTTTCTTATAAATTTATTAGTTTGATTACTGTTCGTTTTCTCATAGCTACTGTTGTTGACATTGGATATAAAAATCATTGAGAGGATTCTTTATTTTAAACGACAAGGGACTGCTGTGTCAAGTTTTAGGATATATTATTGGAGTTTAAGATCTTTTGAAATAGAAACACTTAAAATTCCTAGAAATTAGTGATAGTAGTTAAAGCTCAATTAATTTTTAATGATATTAATAATAATATTGTATGTATTAAACTACATTCATACAATTCAACTTATGGCATTGGTTTAGGATATTTAGAATTTGTAAAGTACTGAGCCTGCAGTTTTTTGAAACACTCCTGAACATAGGCCTGGCGCTGTGATCGAGTAGCTGCAAAAATATCCACAAGCATACCTAAATTAACTCGCTCTAATTTAACTAAAATTTGTATTCCACTGTTACTAGGTATCGAACTCATAATCTCCTAGTCAAATTGATCAAACTTAAACGTGCATCATTAAGAATTTGCGTATTGTTATTATCTAATAAAAAACCTGAATTTCATCAAAATAGGATGAACGACAGAGTCAATAGGGTAAAGTTTTCGCACTTTTGTATTTGAAGGCTCTCATCGTATAAAATATTAAATCATCAAAAACAAAAACATGATATCCTAATAGCATTTTCGTTAGGCTTTTCACATATAAATAAAATAAAAAATCATTTTTGTTTGTCAATAATTAAAACGATACAATAGAACTGAACAAAATACATTAACTGAAGAATGCTGATAAATGAGCACAATAATATTAATGGTGAATTATATAAAAACGCGTTGACTTAATCATCAATGCTTAAGACGTTTGCACGGAGTAACTAAACGCATGTGGGGTAATTAGAAAACAAAAAAGAATTTTTTTTATATTCTCTATATTTTAATTTGATTACAAATGGATCATACCTTCAATTCCTAATAGTATACAAAACTTTGGTATCCAATTGTTTTAATTGTTATTATTTACAAAATTATTATAAATTCATATAAAAATTATATTTTTTGTTTTAAAAAAATATGAATAGGAAAATTTTTATTCATTACACAAATAACCTCCCCCCTCTACGTATAGAATACATTGTTCAAGAAACTACTCATGGCTATCTAGGCAAAATATCCAGTCCTCGATTGAAGGATATATGTATTTTACATTGAAAATAGAACAAAAATATTGTTATAATTTTTTTGGAGTGTGATTTCTTCATGATTTTAATAGGATTATTCAAGACAAAATTTTTTTTTAAGCGTTTTTTTTAACTAATTTTTTTTGATTGATATGATTATTTTCTTGGTACTTTTAATAAAGATTATCTGTAATAATTTATGAATTTGTTTGTTTTTGCAATTTTTTCATCTGAATGATTTTGTTCTGTGACCAACGAAGGTGTGTAATCAGCTTTATCAGAAAGGTTATTATCTATTGGATAGATTCTCGTTACCTTAAATCCAGATTCTACATTCTACCCATGGTGAATACTTGATTGTTCGATTCGTTGAACAAATTACCGACGTTGTGTTGAGTGAAATCTCTTCAAGGATGTCATGGCATAAATTTACCACATTCTATCGAATATTTTACTTTTAAAGGATTGGCAATAGCTATATCAAGAAGCTGAATTTTTTAGCTTCCTTGTGGCAGAAGTGTTAATATTGGATCTTCTACTGATGGATGAAAAAAATTTTTAAAATGTTGTACCATTTAACATACAATTCTGTATTCACAAAGCTACTACTGGAAAATATTTTGCACTGTATCACCATTTAATAAATCATCGTGGGATCTATTACGATTCATGCAACATATAGTGGTCATCCTCATACCCCATACGTTACTCACAATCTTATCTGCAACTTTTTTTCCTCTAGTTGTAATAATTTTACAAATTTTTTTTATGTACGGATCCCCGTTTCGTCGATATTATAAATTCTATTTGGTTTTAAATTATATTTTACACATAATTCCTTCATATTAAAATAGAAACGTTCAACTTCTATTCTCTTGGAACCAATGGTCCGAGCTAAACTAACTGCCGCTGATTGACGAATTACTAACATATTGTTAAGTTTCAAAAAACTTGCAACCCAATCACGGCCCATCATTTTTGCACACACTTTGGAAACGGTTTATATCTATTTTATGAACTGTATCCAAATCATAAACCAAACGCCTCAAATAATTGATGGTCAATTCAAAATATCTTTCATCCACTTCCTTATAATATGATTCAAACTCAACTTCATGTGTTTCATTAAATGTTTGTTTACATCAACCCATAGATCGTATCATCTTTTCTTTTGTCCATAATTTGAGCTGTTGCTAATTTGCTGATTGTTTCTTATATAATGTCGTGGCAAAATAAAACTGTAATAAAATAAAATAAAACAATAATACAGCACTGCACAATTTCGTAATTTCAATTATGAAATTAACTAAAAATGTATTAAATATTTAAAAATATATCAAATCGTCTAAATTGTTGCTAATTTGAGGGTATATTTCGTTGCAAATATGTAAAATAAATTACCGTTTAAGCGAAAATGTTTTTGTTACAAATTGACATTAATGGAAAAACCATAAAAATATTACATTTTTTTCATAACATTAAAATTAAATATATTAATTATTAGAAGAAAACAATCTTACCTTTGGCAAAACCAAAATAAAGATGTGAAATTTTTTAGTTGTGACACTATACTTTATGCAATCGATCACAATTAAAATTATGACCCATTTTCAAATTATAAAGTATCTTTTAAGTAACGGTTAGTTATTTAAACTGAATATTATACACAATTAGAAATGATTATTTTAAAAATATTCTATATTAACATATGCATAGATATAGATGTTACATATGCAAACACATTTCAGGTGCGCTCAGATTAACTTGTTTTATCTATTAATGATAAAAATAAGGGTGTATGCTTTATCTACAGAAAAGTAAAGTTATTTAAGGGATTCCGAAACATCAATGTATAATAAACTTTAATCATTCGGAAGTATAATAAATTGAGCCAAAAGAATAAACTTTTAGTAGTGAGCCAAGTTTCAAAAACAGGTTCATAAATAGTTTGAGTGTATTTATATAATTTTTTTTTTCTTTGGATAAAATTGGAATAATTAGTGAATCGGAAGCTACATATAATATATTGCATACATATATTATATTTTCTCCTCTTCGATAGACATATATTATTATTCCATTTCTTGGAATTAGTGGTTGTCCCATTTTTCCAAAAGTAATTTTTCAAATTCAAGTTTCGAAAACAACATTTTAATGTAGGTTATTTTTCATATTGTTGTACTGACCGGAAGCATTAGAATGTATACAAAAATAATAATTTCTACTAAAACAACCGCCTATAATCATGTTTAATTTACCAATAAAGTCAGTGATTTAAAAAAGAGTGACTCCAAACTAATTATTTTAATTCTTACTTAAATTGAGTAACTTCAAATTACAAAAACAAAAGTATAATAATAATATTAATAATAATAAAAAAATTAAAACCAAAAAAAAAAATTGTACAGGGCTTTAATTAAACTAATTTATAATAAATATTTGTATAAAAACTAAACGGAAAAAAATTAAAAAACAAAATAGTTATTATTAAAAATGAAGTGACAACTCCCATATATAATTTCTAATAATAATAATAATAACTACTGTAATGAACAAAATAAATTAAATTTCTGAGAAATAAATAATGAATATTAAAAAATTTATTTATTTATAAAGTTAAATTGTATCTATTATATGGTTCTATGCTTCTTGAATTCAACAGCTTATCATATGTATTTGATCTTATTTTATTTAAAAATTACATATGTAGTAATAATATAATGTTTTTGTACTTTAATTTTATTTTGTATTGTTAACTACATATCACAAGTACTTAGTTAATTTTATTTAATTTTTGGTTTTCATATTTTTATGACAATATTTTTATTCATTTATTTTTTTTATGTGTTTTAAATTGAATTAATTTTTAATAATTTTTATTTCTATGAAAATAGTAAATTTAATTGTAAAAAATCATGTATAATTTAACTTAATAAGCATTAAAAATTTGTATTTGTATTATACATTTAAATTATGTTGTATTTTTAAAAAAGATTTTTTATAGAATACATTTTTCTGTCCCGAAAGACAATTATTGAAAATGTAATTTATTTTCAACTCGCAGATAATTTATTAACTCGTAAAAATTAGTGGGCAATTAGTGGGTTATTGAAGGAACTTAAAATTTAGGTAAAAATTGTATGTATGAGTGAATATAGAAATAAGTGAACAAGCAATTTTTTAGTCCTACATATGGCAGAAATCCTACATATGGCTATTAATTTAATAAAAACTTAACTATAGCTGTGAGATATTATTATTGACTGTTCTATAGCTGTAGCTGTAAGATATTATTATTGAGAGATCTTTTGTACTGAGATCATTTGACTTATTGTGCGTCCTGTTTTGATTAAATTAAGAACGTATTCTTAAAGTAGTTCATTAATTCCATGTGATTCGGAATCTATCCATCTCAAATGAAGATATCCTTTGGTAAACAGATTTTCGCATTCACACAAAATATGAATTCCAGTTTCTCTGTTACATAAAAAAAAAAAACTCGCAGAGATCATTCATTCTCTGTGATATTGATTGTATAAAAATATTTGTTCAGTATATAGTGGCCAAAAAGCAGACTAGGATTTTTCGAATAAATTTTTTTTTTATGCCCCAATTTACTAGATCAAAAATATTTCGTATCTTATAAATACGTATTTCGACAACAAAGTCACCGTCAGTATGAATTAGCTAGCCGAAATGATTCTCTGAGGAGATATTACTCGTTGCTAATTTGGTGACGGTTTGACATGGTTTGTATTTATGAAATACAAAATATTTTTGATCTAGGAAATTGGGGCGAAAAAATGTAATTTAATTTTTTCCTAGTTGCAAACGTTCCGAGATTTTTTTCAAGAGAATATTTCTATTTTGCTAGCCTATATTTTTTATTGTAGCTGAGATAATTTAATTTATGTGGTTTCGATGTTGAATTTTAATTGCCCATTCGATATTATACATATCGTAACTAATTTCGAATATTTCTTTGGTTGCTTTCTTCTAAATCTTTTAATATCTCTTGCAAGTTCAATTTCAATAAGTTTTGTTTTATTCGAATCAAAATTACATTCCTAACGGTGTAAAAACAATTTTACGAGATTGATTACCACACAAAATAAACGAAGTTGTATATATTATATAACATTAATAAGTAATTAAAAATTATGGTAGATCCCTAACAGATGCTTGTATTTGTTCCTAGTTCAAAAATTTTAATAATGGGTACTAATAATTTGTAGGCGACAAATACTCGGTGCTTATTGAGTACCTTTTATATTTTCAATTGTCTAATATATATTATGAAATATTAAAATAAAATTTATCCAACACGCATTTTTCTAAATTATATATTTTTGAAGCATATTATTAAAACAATTATAACTGTCTTACTATATTTATCTTTGGCTGATGGTAAAATATGCTGGTAAAATTTACTGGTAATGATAATAACTCCTTTATTGAATACAAAAATGATAATGTATTTATAGTATTAACTATTTGTATAGAAAGTTATGGTATAAGCCTCGAAACAGATTAGTAAAAAAAACATGTATACCGTTTTAATTGTATGACGACTAAATGAAATACTATTAAATGATGTATGAAATTAATTTGAAATAAATAATATTAAGCTTTTATTAGCCAGGGAACTTTTATGAACGCGATAATGTAAAGCTTATATGAATAGCTAGCTTATCACAGAAATTAACAGACATCTTGTGGAATATATATATTTAAGTATTTTATTTCCAATTACATCAGCAAAAAAATTTTACCTTTGGAAAAGGTATTTCATGGACTAAGCACAAAACTCAATGTTTGTAGAACATTGAAACGACATCTTATGGATTAAGGCTATGAATTACGGACAATAAGGTTGAGTCAGATGAATTAAAACTGTCAATAATGTACACATAAGTTAGTTTTGATTTATGAATATGTTTATTTAAATAGATCAACGTCTTCACCGAATGCATTGAAATTTATATTTGAGGTGAAAAAAGTATTTTCTATATTTCAACCGAAATATATTTTCTGTTACCGAAACTACCTCCACTAAGTTCGTGATTTTCATTTCAAGTTTTTCTTTTTTAAAATTTGACTCTTCCATTTCTACTAAAAAATTCAAATCATTGATATAAAATAAGATTATGCATGTACATACGAAATTTCGATTTTTTTAAATCAAAATCGTTCATGATATATTAATTAACATTTAAGTGAAATTATCCAGTGTCGAATATATTTACTTTGTGTTCAAATGCGAATCAGTTTTAAGTAAATATAAAAACTTTATCACAGTTAAAATTTTCAGTTACGGCTTTTCCGTTCCGATTTTTAGTATTCTTGAGTAACGAATTTTCAGAACAATCGATTCCAACACAAATTAAATGACTTATTATCATCACCTAGCTTCATCAAACCGGAGGAACGGTATAAGAAACTCGAAATTTCGTGAAAAAAGGTTACTTTTGGCTGCTGTACCTCGGAAACTGTTATGGATATGAGATATGTTTCTGAAATGGGACTATTACGAATATTGGCATTATACGTGTTCGTTTGAATGAAATAAAAAAATCGACAAGCGAACACGATAGGACAATTGATCAAGGAGTTCCAAAAGGTTAATATTACCCGATTTATTTTGCTCATTATGTTAAGACATTCTATTTACGAATCAAAATATGTTTTTCAATGTTTAATGAAAACACTTGAAACACCATACGAAAACATGTACATTATTTTTATTCAAACCGAAAGTTATTTTCCAAACCTCTACAGATCATTATCACTAGCATGTTATTTTAGTGTTTGCATGGTTTTTTCGCGTGTTTATCGATCAAAGTAAAGTAAATTAAAGTACTAACTAAATACACAATTACAGGTAGATGTGCACACTACTATTTTTAAATACGTAGGTGGACATTTCAACATTTACACCTTTAAAACCCATTGCGTTCGCTACATTGTCGCTATAATAATTTATCATTTATAATTAAAAGCGCCTATCTAGCATCCATAATCAATGTTTAGTACAGATAATATGAATTTGGTCTTTTATCAATAGACACGAAATTTCTATCAAAGGGTTTCCGACATGTTCCAACTGTATTGTGTTTAATGTTGGATTCTACGATTTATCTATAAAATTGAATTTGTATAAAAATTTTTAGTGTTTGTTGCTTATAAAATTTCATTCAAGATGCAATCAAGATTGTTTTATAGTTTTTATAACCAATCCAAATCACAATGTAATTGGAATTTTAGGCACTATACTGTGAACATACAGAAGTGTAACCAAAATGACGCACTTGAGAATTACAAAAGTGACACAATGAATCTGACTTATGTTGAAAAATTTTCCGTGTTTAATTTTAGCGTAACATATTTATTATTCATTCTACTTTAACACAAGTATTGCCTATAAATATAAAAGTGTAAGATAAAAAAATTACTTTTTAATTTAAATTTTTGTTTAGAATATATCGTAAATTTTGCTGATAGTATATTGTTAAGGAAAGTTACATTGGTTAAGACACCGAGGACATAAAATTTCGATCCCGAAATAACGAGTTAATTAGCCTTGTGTTCAAATTACAATCAAATATCTATGAAGCCTAATCAGACCAAGTGTAGTTTCATTTTTGTGTGCGATTGTTAGAATCTACAATTTAGATTTTTTAAATAGCTTTTGTTGTATTAACATATGATTATCAAATTACAGAAGTAAGAATGATATTTGAATTGTTTATGATACTTTCCATCTTTGAATAAAATAGTGTAAAGGTAGCACTTATGGCTTTTAATTGGACTGCCCCGATTTCGGTTTTCCGACTACGAATTTTAATGTTTTAAACTCATTCCGTCCTTCAAAAAAATAGCATAATAGACGTTTGTCTTTGGAGGTGAAAATTTAATTTCTACTTCTGAATAAAACAGATATCATGTATAATGTGTGCACAAAAAATATCTGTTTTAGAACAAAAATTAAACAATTTGGTTGTGTTTGTAATAATAGATTTACAACTTAATCATAATAATAAACTAGCAGTTACTAACCAAATTTTTGTTTGCACGTTTCATATTCCAATGAAACAGCCAAAAATACCATCAAATAATACCTTTCCAAATACTCATCATGGACTGTCAATAGATATGATGGATACATTTAGAAAATAAATGGTCTATGTAGAAAAGATATGCATGTACATACAAAACTAATTTAGTCAAATCGGTATAACAGTTCGCGAGTATTGGGCTTAGTGACACTTTTTGTAATTCTTTTTTATTTATTGGATTTTATTGGTCCAATTTTTATTTTTTTTAAACCTCATTCATCAGTTCAAAGTTTTGTAATAGTGCAGACACATTCACACAGACTTTTATATAAAAATGTTGGATTTGGGTCTGGTGACTTTGAAACGTTAAGACATGAGAAAATTAGGGATTCACATAATCTACCCCATTACAAGAACTTTGGAAAGTTAATAATTTATTTGGAAAGTTAAAAATTTATTTAGAAATATGCATACGTTTAATTATCTGATATGTAAGTATGAAAATTCCAAATTAAGAAGTAAAATTCAAATAATTAAAATTACATTGTTCGATTACAAAATATTAAAATTTTACCTTGCCGTTAGCAAAAAATGTTTATTTTTATAGCATTGGATGTCGCTTCCAAAATATGTTTTTTTCATTACTTAACCAAAAACAAATAGGAAATATTAAATATTTTAAATCACACCTTGAATATTTTGTTGCATGTTTTGATAATGTTTTTATTTTTTTTTCCTGTGGACTATTCCTTAAATGTGGCATGAAATGGCCCTGCTCCAAATACTTCAGAATATGTTTAAAATACCAATTACTAAAGTAACCTTACACTACACATTACAACGGAAGTTAAAAGTTGAATTTTTAATTTTTTTGTAAGAAATTTAGAAAATAGTTCCAATAATGTCTACATCGCTTTATATATTACTTATATAGTTAACACTATTACAATTTTTGTTCGCGAAATAATATCAGCTTAGAATAAACTTGATTTTAGATAGGTATACACAAAATTTAACACCGCGGCTGTTTTGTTTGTCACATTGATATAATTAATAAACCAAAAATTATTTTTAGCAGATCAAATAACGTTTTCTTATCACCAAAACAGTTTTTACACAATATTAAAGCTTCCGGAAAACATTATTAATTTGATTTCCGTTTTATACATACAAAATAATTTTCCATTTTATTATGTCAAACTTACATCGATAATATATTTTTATTAGAAATATCTCCACCGATTTGGTTTATATAAAGTCACCTCCCCTATATTCACGTAATAATTAAAGTAACAAAGTTAATTGTTTCGATACACGACATATGATTGAATATCACTGTTTGAACTATTTATAATCATTAGCATTCATAAAATACTCTAAATATCCATTCAATACAGTTATAAGTACATATACATTATAATAAAATTTGTTATAATTATGTCTGTTTATGAGCTAATTTTGACCTTAAATTGTAGCGCATCCAAACATTTTATTAAATAATGTTTCAGACAAAAGTTGTTTTAAGAATCTAACACTTTTTGTATTTGAATATTTTTATTGTTTAAAAGTTTACTTTTATTGTTTACAACTTGAGTCATCGATCCTTTGGATCCAGGTGACTGACTTGACTTATTCAAAAACTTGATCTTATTCTTTAGGATTATATTACACCTCCAAAATTTCAACTCACCAACTTTTTTCGTTTATGAGTTATCTTAACGACGGACGGTTGGAAATACGGAAATAAACTAATCACGAGATTCTATAAAAACGTATCCAACATTTTGTTATCGCAGTCAGTATTTTCTAGCGTTAAAAACTTTAGACTAAAATTAATATGTTCAGACATTTTTACTTTATATTTCAAGTATAAAAATATGTAATACTACAACTTGTAAAACTTTTTAATTATTAAACATTATATGTATTCCTTATTAATATAAAATTGTCGTGCAAATGTCAAATTTTTGGTTCTAAAAATATTTGTTCTAATAAACTTATAAATTTTCTCGTTCCGTTACCAATCATCGGCTATTAACATATCATTATCATCGTATTATTTCAAATATATAATCCGTTTTATGATATTGTTTTATTTTCAAGTTATTAAAACCACTCACTAAACCGAAATTAATTAATATTATATCTATATAATACATTTCAATAATTTCACTCAATTAATCAGATGCTAATTGTATTAAAATACCTTAATTAAAAAAGTTATAAGTATATAAAACAATTTTTTTATAATAAAATTAATTCTTATTTTATTAACTTTTTATGTGTTACAATAAATTAATAATAATAATAATAATTTTAAAAACAATTATAATATTGAATACATTACAAAGAATTATTTCATAAAGATTATTAAATGCTGTATTGTGAATTTTATGAGTAGACTACAAGCAAAATACACAGGATATAAATTAAGTGAATACAGGAAAATCAAATTAATAGTATTTTTCATTTTGAAATAAAATTTATAATAATATTTCAGTGGCGTAATCCATGAAGTTGTAACGATTGTACATTTATGATAGAATATTATAAACGGAATCTCTTAGTAAGCGTAAAGTACAGCACTAATAATGATCACAACTTCCTATATATATATATGAATATGTTGAACTTAAATAGATATTTGTTTATATCCAAAACGTCTTCAGCGAATGAACAATTTGGATATGCGGTATTTTCAGTACCATTAAGCTAGCGAAGATTACTTAATTTTTTACTATTTGCTGTTAAAACATTTTCGCTCAATGTTCAACATCACCGTATCAACAACATTTAAATCACTGGTGTAAAAGAATAAAAGAACATCTATAAATCTATATAGTCCCGTTCAAATAAATAACGCACCTACCTGAACATTTCATATTTTTTTAAAATTAAAAAATACACGATTCTAATGGTATTTTAAGTTCTTTAACAGATTTTATTTTATTTTAAATTTTAAATTATAAATAACACCATAAAAATCGTGTATTTTAATTTTAATTTAAATAACATGTTCAAATAGCTGCGTTCTTTTGACGAGGACTGTGGATACACTGTACCCATTATCGAATATATATACTTAAATGACTATATCTTTGAATCAGGTGTGTCGATTGAGTTGCAATAAAATTGTCAGTGACAGTCTGCTTAAATTTCCAATTGTCTTTAATACTGATATTCTAGATCAATCTATTTGACACAATTTAAAACTAATGTAAAATTCCATCACGCATTTTCTATAAAATTTAATCAATATCGGATGAGCATTTGACGATTTATCGACATTGAAGTAAAAAAATATGTAATTGATGAATGTGATGTTTCTAAAATGAGGACATTCAGAACTCGTCTACTAAGATATACCTCAAATTTATAAATATTCGTTCATTAGCAGATCAGCTGACCGGCAGACCGTGAGATAAAGAGACTGACAGATACAAAACGGGAATTCCTCATGATGTTCTAAAATCTCACACTGTATCAAAATTTATTATTTCCAGGATAATTTTTTTATCAGGGCCACATTACTTCAATAATACTGAAGTAGATTATGTTAGTAAATAATTCAAGCTCATTTATCAAATCTAATGTGTGGCAAATTGATTTCAACATTTAAATTTGTTTATTTCGAAAACAAATGCTTACGTCAGGTAAATTTTAAAGAAAAAACCATGTATTTTGTTAGTATTATATATCTCTCAGATAGACACTGAAAATTTGACAGGAGCATGACAGATTAAATTCTTCTATTCTACTAAAGGAATTTCAAGTTTTCGATTTTATGCCCTGAAAAATTTCTACCAGCTCTTAGACTAATAAAAATTTGCATACACATTGCGACTCGTAAAATTTGCCTGAGCGTGAAAGTCTACTATTTGAGATTTTGGAACATTAAATTTAAAAAAGAACAAATATACATTTAAATTTAAATAAGTAAATACGCGATACTTCGACTTTTCATCGATTCCATCGTGACGTTAAGAATATATTTTCAACAGCCATTCTTTACCTACGCACAGATACTATTACGAAATGTTAAAGGATACACATTCACGAATTGGCACTTTTGTATTAGAATTTATGGAAAAATACTTGGATTTTAAAAAATATATTTATTACGTTGGTATAGTATTTTATGTACAAATGCCAGAAACACAATTCTGAATTGTATTATTACCTCCGGAATTTTACATTATTGTATTACTAATTGTATTGCATTATTGTATTATCCTTACACGTCATCTTAATCATTATGACGTCTAGAAAAGAGTGAAAATTAATTAGATTCCTTTAATTTTATCGATAGATATAAACCCATCTAGTACATAGCGAATTAAAATCTTTTGCCGTAATATCTTCTAAAGAAAAAAGTAAAAATAATTGCTTTTATAGAGTAAACTATTTGCTTGTAACATAACTAGACGATTATTTAGATTCCTTATGCCTACTATCCATGCTTAAAGAGTCGTAAGGTTCTTTAAAAAATAAGCGAATTAAAATCTTTTGCCGTAATATCTTCTAAAGAAAAAAGTAAAAATGATTGCTTTTATAGAGTAAACTATTTGCTTGTAACATAACTAGACGATTATTTAGATTTCTTATGCCTGCTATCCATGCTTAAAGAATCGCAAGTTTCTTTAAAAAATAAGATACAGATGATTACTTGACATCTGAATATTAGGAATAATGAGTTTAGGAATACTTATTACGAAACTAAAATGTATTAAAGCAAATATTAGTTTCACCACTAAACACATTATAGTGCTATGATATATTATCTAACTTTGTTAATCTGTTTGATTGCTAGAATTGTTAATTATGTTAAGATTGACTTTTAATCGCAGAGGTATTGCATTTTATTTAGCCTTGGGGGAAGTGGAGAATGCAATGTTGTCATGTGGAGAATACACTTTTTTTATAAATGTTCTAATCATAATAATTTCTACTTTTGAATATTTACTTGTTTGAAATTATTGTTTCATGATTCATGCACCATCTTACACAATTCCATTCATAAACATATATGGTTAACCATTAAACATCTAATAAAATTCTGCTGCGACGGGTCATTCGACTCATATACCTACTTTTTAATTATGGTATTATGTTTGTAGCCATATATGATAAGTGGAATTTTCCCAGAGAAATGTTTCAAATAGAAGTTGAAGAACTTAATCGGTTGGAAGCTAGTAGAAAGAGAATCGTTGAATAAAGTGGGACAGCAGTAGTCCGATTTTAATAAAAACGCTTCGCGGCATAATAAGAGGTTATAAGAAGACAGAATACTCAGTTTGATGTAGTTTGGATAGAGTTCGATACGATATTTTGACACACACATATACCCAACTACGACTACCCGCGCACAAACACACACATACACCCAGCGACACCCACCCATACACACATACACATGCAGAGACCAATTTCTAAACGCAATTTTTTTGGATTCAAGGATCATCAAAATATTTCCGGTGAAAATTCCATATCAAAATTTGGACAGGATTACCACACATTCTTATACTAGTAGTAAAAGAAAGTAAAAATACATAAAGCAACGCTACTGTAGATTATGTAAATCAATAATTTAATAAACTTGCAGACACAATTTTATTGTGTTTATTAAAGAACATAGAAATTTTTAACAGAAAATTCACATTATAACGCTGTTATGATTTTGCTTAGATAAGCTCTCATTATTACTTTTACATTGTACTGCTATATGCACTAAATAGTGCAAAACGTCTATTTCGATTTTATTATCCGTCTGATAATGCTTTAATTTATTACATCTTTCCTTTTATTTAAATTCCTATTAATTTTTTTTTTATTGTATTATTTTTTAAACATATTATTTATCATGCATTTAAATTGTTGAGGCTGAACGATTTTATGACGGTAATGCCTTGGATAAAGTATCGGAAACTTTTTCAATTGATTGTTACGTTCGCCAAATTTCGATTTTTAATGCCGATATTAAAAATGGGTACTAGTAACTTCTTTTAAATAATTTTCAATGACTATAATCTTCGGATATTGTCTTTTATTTAATTATTTATGATCGCACAAAACGCATATATTAACATATATTATAACAACATTATGGATTTTATTCACTTCAAAAATTATTGTGTTCCTTTTACAAATTTAAGGATGTTTGGAAGGTATATATAAATGCTACGATACGAATGAAAATTAACTAAAACGTTCATCATTACATTCAAATTGCCTGTATAAATTTCAAACTGATTCACGAAACAGTTAAAAAGTTATTACAGTTTTAAAATTTTAATCTTTGGGTAATAAAGACATGATTTAGGCCTTTTAAGTATATAAATAATTAATATAAAAATCTGGACTAATATTTTTAAATGATAAATTTGACAGGTTGTAGATAAAGACCGTTATTACATGCATAATGTATAAAAGAGAGCGCATATAAATTGAAGATACTACCATCTTGAAAACTATATCAATAAATGTATTACAGTGTTGATTATATTTCATACAATAAAATAATATAAAATTATATTTAACGTATGAAAATACATTATATTTGTAAAAAAAAAAAAGATTTAGTCATGCTCCTAACTATTCTTTATGTATTTTAAAATAAATTAACCATGAAATCGAATAATTTTGGCTTAAAAAAATTTAATTTATATTTTTGTTAAAAGTTAAATTCAAGAATACAAAAGATATTTTATAAAAGATTTAAAATATTGATAATTTCACTTAAAAAGTCGTGGCAAACAAAAACATTTATAATTAAATGTAAAAACATTTAATGAAACTGAATTGGAACATTTTTTTGTTTTTACATTACTATAATCGTCAATTGAAATAATGAGTTGATTTCATACACTTTCGCCACCAATTGTATCACAAAAACATCCTTAAATAAAAGCTTATTTTAATTAATTACAGTACAGAGTATTAAAAATCCGACGGCTATAAATTTCCTGTCAATATGAATTTTCTTAGTTTTTAAACATATTTACATTGATTTTTTTTATTTATTTATTTATTCAAGAATTTACTTATTTATTCAAATACATGGTGTTGAATAAATAATAGTTTGTTAATAACCAATAACTTTTAGTAAAACATAATAAAATAAAAATGTAAAACACATTTAATGTCAAATAACATAATATAAACAAAAACACTAACTTAAAGAGTGTCACTTCACAAAACAAAAAAATAAAAATAAAAAATACAAAGTAAATTCAAATACAGATGCATTCTATAGAATTTGTTTAATACTATGTTTTCGATATACACATTTATGAGTGGATGGCGCTTCTTAACACATCAGGTGGTGATTGTATTTGTGATAGTATCCTGGTGTGTTTTAAAATGACCCCTGACCAGGCCACCCTGACGGTTTTCACATATATAGTAAATGTAAATGTATTTGTTTGTATAGATATTAAAAATTGTTCAATACATATTTAGTATAAAGATACCAACATTTAATTTGGTATGTCCTTAAAAAGTGCTTCATTTTTTTTAAGAAAACGTTATAAGTTAACTTTTAAGTTTGATGCTCAAAGTTAACTTAGAAATTCGGATAGTAATGTTTTGTTTTACCAACCAGAATAGGAACTGTATCGAAAAGTGATCCAACTTAGATGACTGAACTTGGTCATCTTGAATAAATAGTGATCGAACAAATAATACGTAGATACTAGTGACTATATAGCCTTATAAACGCTCCCGAAAGTAAAAAATATAGTTTGCGTATACACTATTTTTTTACCATAGAAACTATCTCCGTGTGAACAGTCTCACCATAGCCGATGGTGGGTTAAGGTTATTCATTTTTTCTAAATATCGGTTATACAGAATAATCGATTTCAGTAAAACTTAATGACTTAGGTAGATATAACAATATCATTCATGTTCATATGAAATTGGATGATTTGTTCACCAGATATCGACATTGAAGTGACACTAAAAATTGTCGGAACGGCTTGAATATAAGCTGTTCCAATTTGCTGTTAATTTTTATGATAAAATTTAAATAACTTATGCAAGATTAAATAACGCACGTACGTGCAAAATTTTATCAGATTAATGGTTTATGATACATGGATTGTAAGTAACAAATTCGAGGGCTATATCTTTGATAGGAGATTTAATTTTTAAATATCTATTGGCTAGTTTTGGATTGTTGCCAGATTGTTTTAATGATGTTAATAAACCGTCAGACCGATATACAGGCAGCAAAGAAGTTATTGAGGAAGTTACAAAACGTCGATATTAGATTCCATAAAATATCTGGTCTATACAAATATAAATAGATCTATAAAAATAATATGTATTGTAATTATAAATGTGTTTATTAGCCTAATTTGAGATAAGCTTGTGGAAAAGCCAAACATTTTACGAAAAAATGATTGAAAAAAAAATAACAAAAACAAAAACATTTTTGTGTTTAAATTTTTCTTCTCCGAATCGGTCGATTTTTCTCATTACGAACTTCATTTTATTTTTACGGTCTGTAATAAAAGAATTCTAGCTGGTCCTCTTTTTCCATTTTTTGACTTATCTTAATGACAAACGGATGTACAAACGGAAATTTAATTAGGTGATTCTATGAAAAACTAAGTAAAAAAACTAAACTTATATCAAATTTCATGAACACCTATTTTGTTTGTGCAGTCACTATTTTCTAGCGTTACAAACTTTAAACTAAAATTAATAAAATCTAATCTATATATATATAAAGCAATGCCACTTTTCGTTATAATTTTATAACTCAAGAACGGGCTCACGTATCCAAACCAAATTTTTAGGTATTTAGTAGATGGTTTATGTGAAGTTTGCATAAAATCGGTACAACGGTTCTTCATTTATCACATTTTTTGTAAGAAATGAATTCAATGAATGGTGGACCATTTTGTTAATGGGGATTTAGCTGTCAATTTGTTGATTACCTTGAAAATGTACAACGAAGCTTTGATAATAATTGAAGATATGTGTCTAATGATAGCAAATAAAGCATAAGTATAACAGGGTATGACCGAACCAAATCGTGAGATGCATGATTTATTTGACCGTGAATTGCAACGTGAGCAGGAATTAAATTCTAATGATTTGCGTTTATTTGTATAGTCGAATATAACCAAATTGAATATTCAGCAAAACCATGTATATGACATATTCCAATGATGTAGATGGATTATATTTCTTGGATGCACCTGGTGGTACAGGCAAAACGTTCGTCATATCATTGATTTTAGCGACTATTCGAACAGAAAATTTCATTGGCACTTGCATCTTTGGGAAATGCCTATACATTATTAGAAGGTGGTCGGACCTGACTGCTGATGAAATTAACGTCTGTTTGAAGTCATCAGTTATTTGGAGATATGTACAAAAATTGATACTGAACAATAATATGCGTATTCACCTACAAAATGATCCAGCTACCCATAAGTTTTCAAAACAATTGTTACAAATTGGTGATGGCAAAATACAAATCGACGATACCAATTGCTCAATCGATAAATGAATTGATTGAATGTGTTTTCCGAATATTCTTCAGAATTACAGAAATCATGATTGGTTGAGAGAACACACCATTTTAGCACCGAAGAACATTCATATCAATGCCATTAATTTTCAAATTCAAGCGAAACTGCCAGGTGTAGTCACGACATATAAATCAATTGACAGTGTTATGAATCTTAATTAGGCAATGAATTATCTAATTGAATTTTTTAATTTATCGGAACTGGCTGGTAAGTCACCGCATTGCTTGAATCTGAAAGTTGATTCATTGATTGTATTATTGCGAAATATTAATACACCAAAACTGTGTAATAGCAGTAGATTAGCAATGAAAAAGTTATTGCAAAAATTGATTGAAGCTACGATCCTAACTGCTAAATCAAAAGGAAAAGTTTTATACCGCGTATCCCTATGATTCCAACTGATATGCCATTTTATTTCAAACGATTACAATTTCCTGTGCGTTTATCATTTGCGATGTCCATCAACAAGGCCCAAGTGCAAATACTTCACGTTTGTGGTGTGAATTTGGAGGAATCCTGTTTTGCACATAGCCATCCCTTTATGTGGCCTGTTTCAGAGTCGGTACCTCCAGCCGTTTGTTTATTGATGCTCAAAATGGAAAAACAAAATATATTGTTTATCTAAATGTTTTGGATTAAGTTTTAAAATAGCACTTTCTACATTTCACATTTCATTTAATACGTAGCGAAGCACGTACCGGGCCGCTAGTATGTTATATATGTCGAGTAAAATTATTGGTCTTCTAAAAGGAACATAATACTTTCGATATTGGTAGATAAAGCTCAAAAGTTATATTACTATTATTCATTATTGACACAAAATTAAAAATATTTTCGCAATATGGCTAGAATGTTGGCATCCTGAATATTTAAAAAATTTTGGACAGAGTTCAAACCCATACTACACATACTAGTCTGCTATGTATTTTCTTATATATAAAAAACATACTTCAACATAAGTAACTATAGAGATTTAGGCATATTATTATATGTATAAATGTAAAAGTAGTAAAAGCAACGTTCACGAACACACACATAATTATTTGAACGAATATGTTTGTGTACATATATGAATGTGTGTATGTGTATGTGATAGAGTACGCAATCATATTAAAAAGAAATTTGATTTCATTCCTTTTATATACCGAAATTTGTTTACAGGAACTGGCCTATTTTTACATTTATTTTATTGAAAGAATGAATAATATACAAATTCACACTTGAAATATTTTACAAATCCAAAATATAATCTCCAAACTAAATTTTAAATAAACAATTGGAATGATTTGAATGAGCTGTTTATATGTACATGTATATCTTTATCGCATATCAAATGATATCTGATTGACTGACATTAGGACTGAGGTTCCTGTTATAGCGCTCATGAGATCAAAAATCGATTTATTGAAATTCTTTTCTAAAGGGGGTAAGAGGGGGTTTAAAATTTTTTAATTTCTTTTAAGGTGAGAAATCTTTTAATGAAGATGATGATTATTAAAGGATTTTGTTTTTAATTCCAACCATGAGTGAAGAGGGCATTCAATTTTTGAAATTTTTTGTAAATGGTACAGTCCAAACTGCTGAGTCAAAAAGTTTGATATTTTGAACAGATAATCATGTTATAATGTAATTAAAATTAAATTTTATTTTAATTCAACCTCCAAATAGTTGTCATACTATCTGAAGTTCAATTCACTACAAACTATCCGAAGTTCAATTCATAAAGGGATTTAAACAACGTTTGAAGTTTATTATATGGAGGGTAATCCTTGGGGTAACTACTAAGTTGATTCTATAAAGTAGGTATAAGTGTTCATTTTGAAATTTTAATATTTGTCTAAATCTACTAAAACTAAATCGGGAAAAACACTTGACGCTGCCCGAACGGTTTGAAATACGTAAAAAACATACGGTTTTTATATATACAAAAAAATTTGCGACAAGATAAACGTATCTTCCATATAAATTTTGTTTTTTTCCCAATTTCCTAGATCAAATTATTTTGTATTTTATAAATACGTATTTCAACTACAAAGTAGTCATCATCGGTAAGAATTAGCTAGTTGTAATGATTCTCTGAGGAGTTGTTACTCGTTGCTAATTCTTACTGATGATGGCTACTTTGTAGTCGAAATACGTAATTATGAAATATAAAATTAATTTGATCTAGGAAATTGGGGAAAAAATCAAAATTTATACGAAAAATCCTAGAGTTCTCATAAAAAAAAAAAAATGTATCTTCCATATTTTATCCAAAATGTACTGTTTTAAAAATTAATTAAATATTATAATTTAAGCACAATTTGTTATTAAATATATAATCGAAACGAATAATTTTATCTATAACTACAATTTTTAGATTATTTCGGATGCTGATGACTTAGTATTTTCCGACCAAAGCTCGGATAGATATTGCTAATTTGTAACTATTATTTTTCAATTCACCTTAATGAGAAAATCGTTGTACGAACCTTACGGGTCGCACCCAGATCACTTGTATGAACTATGATTTATAACATTTACTAAGCATACATTAATCGACAGTTTATTTTTCAAATATTTTGTTATTGTTTCATAGTTCAGTTTGTCCTTTCTAACAATTCGTAATTCGAGACATGTTTCGGATTCTGAATAATTTTAAGGTGACAATATGGTTCATAATATGTTGCCAAATAACGGTTCAGATTTAAAAAAAAAAAAAATTTTTTTGAACACAATTTATCAGAAAAAGTAAAACATCAAAATATCATAAGCATTTCATTATTTGTAGTAAAGATGTATATATTTTTGCATGATAAAAATTTAACAAATCATTCTCCGTTTAGAAATAAGTTAGTATGGTATGTAGTGTATACTTTAGTATCTCATTATAAAACAACATCGTAAAATAATACTCAAGAAGTCATAATGTGATTTAGTACCATCCCTACTGTTCATTAAAATTATTATCGACATAGATATTTATATCTTTGTATAAAATTTATGTTGTAATTATTTTGTGTATCATTTAAATTAGTTGTGTGGTGGTATTTGAATAAAACAGAAGAATCATGGTAGCATAAATTAATAAATAATCTGTAAAAAAGGAACGATTTATATACGTATTGTAATAATATCATGGATTCAATTCAACACAGGACAGAACAAGTTTGTTTATTAATGATCATATGCAAAATAGAGACAATCCCCAGTAGATAATATAATATTTCTTGGGATTACTGTGTCTTTGTTTAATTATATTATTTGAATATGTAACATTTGAAACGTCACAAATTTTTCTATTTCCATTTAAAAAATGCATTTTAACGAAAAAATACAAAAATAAACCTTCTAAAATCAAGGAACAATTGTTGCCGATTTGTTCGAGAAAAATTTTAGTACTACTTTTTTATGTTGTATAACATAAAATTAATCAATATTTCGGAGAAAATGGATTGTAGCATTTGTTGAAGTTCGTAAAAAATTATCCAAAAGCCTACATTTTTCAATTGCAAAAATTGGCATTTTTAATCACGACTTTTCGAAAAAATTTTTATGTTGATAAAAGCTTTAAGCAAAATTTTGGCTGTTATTCTGCTCAGCTTCAAATGATCTTTATTGGGATATGGACACTTTTCCCTGAGATACAGCTAACAAAAAATTTAGAAAATTTTTTTATTCTCCAATTGCTTCCATTAATTTTGCACCTCTAAATCTTTACAAAAATTGTTCATATTGAACTCAAGAAATTTTATGTTGAAATAGCATAATGGTTCATTTAGAAAATAAACTAGCTGTTTCACATATATATTGAGCTATAAAAGCCAGTTTTTACATTTGTCTCTGAAACGACAATTGTAATTTGAGAGTAAACTTTTCAACAACCTATAAAAAAAATACGTTTTTATCGTTTTATAAATTAATATCAATTGCAATTACATGGTTCTTTTTTCAACCGGTCCTATAGCAAAATTTGTTTAAAAAAATTACCACAAATTACGTAATCATGATATTTAAATTTGCTATGTCATAATTTTTAAAATACGCTAATAACTTATATACAAATACTATAATTAAATGCATGCAAATGAAAATTCTTAATTAATTTAATTAATTGGTGAGTGGAATTTATTATTAATTAATTCATAATATGCAGAATATTCAAGCAAAAGTTGATATCCATATTCACACTTATAATTCAATTAATTCATGAGTGCCACAATAATGCAAATTCAGATACAATTTTTGAGTGATACGTTGATTGAAAAATTGACAGAACTGTTTAATATATACGTCTTAAATTCTCAACATGCTGTTGTTTGTTTGAATGATTTATATTTCAGGTTTATTGAATTAAATTGAGAGTTTATTTTATTATTCATACAGCCAGGTGTGGAACCTGAAATATCATTCAGTTGGTGAAATTTTGTATATTTAACGTAACAAATTCTATATTCTTCGCACGAGTTGGATGTCAAAACTAAATAGACTGGGAAGAATAAAAATTATGCCAAGTAGAAAAAATATTTCAAAATATGTATGAAATTTTTAACGAATATTTATTTAGCATAAAAATGATCCAGTATCAATATACAATCCATATAAACAAGGAATGTAATGGTAAAAAGATCTTCGTGTTGGATGAGTATGTTTACTTAAATAGTTATATGTCCGGAACGAATTAACAGATTAAGATTCAACTTTATTATTTTTAATTTTATTTTAATACAAATTAATTATTATTTATTTTATATTGAGATTCAATTTTAAGTAAAAAATGCCCTATATTACGTTTTTTCCTAACTGAAACAAATTTACAAATTTTTTCTCCCCATTTTTGTTTTTTCTATGTCTCGATTTTCCAAAATAATTTGATTTTAAATTATCAATGAAAAACTATCTGTAAGATCTAAGCAAACAGACTGGCAAACCAGGACATTAATCCATGAAAAATGTATATCAAAAATTTTTAAACTGGAAGAAAAGAAATTTATTTTAATTTTTTTTTTTTTACAAAATCGAACACAATACTTCCAATAATAATTGATAAAACATATAATAAATGTAATATTTATAATTAAATATATTCTTCACAAATACTAAAATGAGTATAAAATTATACACATAATCTAAAAGATTCCGGTAAAAAATAGATCTTATATGAGCTGTAAGTTATAACATATACGTAAATATTGAAACCAGAACCAAGGAAAATTCTTTAAAAACTAGAAGTAAATGTAAAAAATAAAAAATAAATGTAAAAGAAATTAAAAAGTCAAGAAAATAATAATAAGATATTCTTACTGAAATAAAAAGAGTTGGAGCCATCTTTATTATAGACATTATATTATAAAGAGGTAAATTTTTTTTTTTAAATCAACTTAGGGGCAAACTTAGTGTAGAAGTATGCATTTTCGCATACATATTTTTTTTCAAAATTTTCATTAGCAAGGAGTGACAAAATCTAAAGTTTTTCCGGTACTGTTCCATAACACAGAATATACTTAGCGTAGAGGCATTAAAATTACACAATATAATCATTTGAAAATCAATTTCATCTTCAAATTTTTCACTATAACAGAATTTCCATCATTATCTCGAGATCAAACTGGGCTAGGACCTTCAAATACATATAATCCTCAAAAAAATTAAGCCGACCTAGTATTGGAGGATATTATCTTTTTCATATAATATCAGACTTTTTATCAGTATCTCGAGATCTACATTATTAATGGGATCAGTTTTTCGATTTTCCATTTTCTAAAGCAGTATCGGAAGGGAATATTTTTACACAGATCATATTTTCCGTCAATATTTCGAGATTTGCATAACCTAGGATCTTCAAATTTAAAACTTACAATACTCAAGAACATAAACCGTACCTGTTTTTCTCAATTTTTCGATTTTCCTTTTTCCTGAGCAATACAGGAGCGGGATTTTTCATACAATATTAGGTTTTTCATCAACTTGATCTACGAAGCCACGATCCTTCAAATCTATTACTTATACTCAACATTAAAATTAGGCGAACCCGTGTTTATCAATTCCTCAATTTTCTATTTCAAGACTAATGTTTTTCTTAATTTACGATTTTCTAGAGTAGCAAGGGAAAGGAACGTTTTTCATACAATATTAAACTTCCCATAAATATCTCTTTATCTGCCTAGGATCTTCAAAATTACAAGTAGTAAAGGGAAGGGATCATCTTTTTCACAAAATATTAGACTTTTCATCAATATCTCGAGATCTATATATCCTTGGACGTTCAAATTAAAAACTTACAACCTTCAACAAAATAAAGCGGGCACGTTTCTCAGTATCCGATTGTCAATTTTCCTTAACTATAAGGGAAGGAAAGGTTTTCACACAATATTGTATTTTCCATCAATATCTCGAGATATACATAGCCTAGAACCTTCAAATTTAAAAGTAATATCCCTAATAAAATAAAGCGGACACATGTTTCTCAGTTCATGGATTTCCCATTTTCCTGAGCAGTACGGCTCTGTTCGAGTACGGGTACTGTTCTTCACAATTTTTTATGAATATTTCGGGATCTACATAACCAAGAACTATCAAGTTTTAAATTTACAACCCTCAATTAAATTTAGCGGATTCATGATTCTCAATTTTTCGATCTTTCACTTTCCTAAGCAGTACGGAGGCGGATATTTTTCACACAATAATAAGTTTTCTATTAAATTTATTTGTGTAGTCTTGGTGAGCGAACCCAGGACCAGCTGTTGAAAATTTATTTGTTATTATTATTGTCACAAAAACAGTTATGTTGTACTGGTTTCTCTATCAGGAAATGTTGAAAACCAATACATCTTGATCTTAACACAAAATACAAAAATATTGTGTAATGCTGAATTTTTAGATTCAATTAAGTTTTCAAGATCGATGTGCGTAAACAAGAATTATGAAGAAACCAAGCGAGTGATACAACAGTGATAAACATAATGATACATTTCAAGAGTGTATTCTAATTTAACATAATTAATATTAATTATAATTTACTATTTTATATTCAATTTTTAATAAATGGCTATGTTTTCATAAATATTAAATGAAATTTATTGATTTAGTGGTGACAAAATATACATAATCAATACAAAGTTACAAATTAAATCACGTTTACAGTTAAAGAACTAACGTAAAGAACTTCGTTATTAACGAGGTTCCCACGACCATAATGATTTAAAAAAAATACTATTTCCCTACCTCATATAACGCTTGAGAAGCATAAACGGATGACCACGTATAATTCGTCAAAAATAAAAAATTATAGTATTCCAAATTTATAGGCCATATTGCAAGCAGTAGTAAGGGCTATGGACTTCAACAGGATTGTGAATTTTTGGGTTTTTGTATAATTTGAAATGACATTTTGTGATAACATTTGATCATAATTTATAAATTACATTTATAAACATGGCTCTTGCATTATTGGTTTAATTCTTTATTTAATGGTATTAAACATAATTTTATGAAGGGATAGAGACCTATGAATTATAGCGACAGAAAATTTAAAAGTCTAGTAGGTACTTTTTGACAGACCAAAAATTATTTCTGGTTATACCTTTATTTAAAAACTAAAGAAAATGTACTTATCTAGGATTAAAAATTAACCAAATATCATTTAAATCTTGAAAAAATAGTATATATTAAAAATTTAAGAAAATTATACCCAAGGTACATTTTTTTACAGGTTTTGAGTGTCTATCATACTTTTTAATCGCACATGATAATCATTGAAAAATTTTTTTTTAATATTGTAGTTTTTTTTCGTACAATTTTATTTTGTTAGTGTAATAACAAGAAACAAATGCCGACTGAGTTAACTGACGGACTTGAAACGAGATGGCGCCGTTAAATATCCAACCTGTCAATCAAAATTCTGGTTTTTGTGATGCATACAAAATTGTATACATATTATATTATTGTTTAATTTTTATAATGGTTTATATATAATTTGACCAAAAAACCCAATTTCATAACATAATTATTCGAAAACCAATTCATATAATATGACTTTTTTTTATATAATTATTTAATATTGTATAGGTTAGTTTGTTGGTGGTTTATATTTTAAATCAATAAGTCTTTAATAAGACCACTTTAGAACGGTTTATTTCAAAGTGCCGGTATATAATACCAACAGTTTCAGTTTTAAATTTTTTTAAATGGAATTTAGAAAAGTTTTTGTATGACTTTGGTATAAACTTAAATATACTTAATATATTCGACATACATAATATGTCAGAGTATATTGATTTAGTCAATAGTTTGTAACGCTATAAATTATTTACCGCTTAAACAAAATTTTGGAATATGTGTTCATAGATTCACCTAATTAGTTCATTTCCGCAAGTGTTCCACCCCCCTTATCCGTGACCAAGATAATTTAAGACATAGAAAGTAAGATATCATGTGAATGAACAAAATTGGTCCATTGTATCAATGACGATTCATTATCCAGTTTTTGAACCATTAAACATAGAAGAAAAATCCTAAAGACAAAAATGTTTATTTTTTTTAAAAATACAGATAATTGCAATACATATTATTATTATATGTGTATAAAACTATACGGACTACATATTTAGATTATTTTAGGAATTCTTATGATTAAAAGTCGTTCAAACATTCATACTGAGTCATATGTTGAGTATCTAAAGCATTAACTCTATTAGTAGTTCAAACAAAATAAAAATTATTATATCAATGTGCTGGTTGGAGTACCAAGATAACGTCGAATACAAACAGTATTATTCTGCAAGGAGAGCCATTACAAAACTGAAACAAAAAGTTTGAAATAAATATTGATAAACGATAAAACCGAAAACCCATTTGAATTTTTAATATTCTAAAAAGGCCTGTTATTTGGAAAGTGATCTTTCATTAATTTTATTTTAATGTTAATTAATCGCTTAAATATTAGTAAGTGTTATCAATTATTGGTTAGTTTAAAATTGTAAAATAATCCTAGTTTATTACTTTTTTTTTTAACATAAACTGACGATTTTCAAGTGACAAAAACCAGAGTATAGATCTTTCAAGATAATCGAATTAGCAATAAAAAGTTATGGGTTCAGATGTATTTAATTTTTTGAGGGCATTTTTAATTACCGTGGATTACAGAACTTAGAATGCGATTAATGTGGTAATTTTTATTAATATATGTGCTTGAAAATGGAATAGAAATTCAATTTATCTTCAAACGTATTCAACATTATTTTCTACACGAATATAATTTTTGGTTTCGAGTTCTACTAAGTTTTCTAAGATTAAGAGACAAAAAGCGACTAAAATCTCCTTTTGGGTATGCATTTATTACCAAAGCGCATTCAATTATGATTTATATTTTTTATATTCAAATGGAATTAGATATATCTAAATTTAGTAGAACGTTTCTCATTCTATTCTTAATCATCTATATAAATTACAAATCGATTCAATTAACTGTTTAAAAGTTAGTTCAATCCTAAAAAACTGTTATCTTACATGTAATTTTATGGAAATTCTATTAGCTATTAGATAAAGGGATTAAATTGACTTTTATTAACTTATAAAAAGCTACCATTTCAAACTTTTATAGTAAGTAACGTCTACTTTTTTAGAGGAATAATAGAGTATAAATTTATTAAAATTCTCTGAACGGTTTCCAAGAAAAAAATTAAAAACTGGCTGATAATGTGATTTTAATGGAAAAATTTATTATAGTTTTGTAATATATGAATCTTAGATTTAATAAAATTGAATTGAACCATTTCTCTTTTTATATAACTATAATCGTCAATTGAAATAATAAATTAATCCCATAAACTTTTTCCGCCACTCCCAAACTTCCGTAATATACTCTAACATATTCTATATATGTAGAGTATAAAATTTAGCACAATAGGGCTAGGTGTTTCTCTTTTATTGTGGGGCATCTCAAGTCCGCTTAGCCAACAATCATTTTTGAATTAATTTATATGCTTCTAACAAACTGAGGCAAAAATAAGAAAAGCGCAGCTCCTGTGATTGAGTTCCTCCTTCTGGTTATGCATCAGCTATCTAATACCTATACATGTGATTTTTAGATATTGGGAAATTATTTATCATGAAAAAGCATTTCTTAATTATTCTAATATTCAATTCAGTAATAATTATTTTTAAGTATATTTTAAAATGAACAAGCTAGTCCATATGTAGATGCAGTTTGAATATTTTAATAAATTCATAATATAAAGTTATTGATTTCACCTCAGAAATCGAAATTAAACATTATGTGAATGCTAATTTTGATAGTCATATTTACTTTTATGTTTTTTAAGATAAATTGTATATACTTGGTTCGAATATTTCCGCCTTTCCATTTCAGACCTTATGCGCGATAAATTTGAAATTCTCCATGGTAATGAATATTGTAATACGTCGAGTTTAAGAAGAGTACAAAATTTAATTATATTTCATTTAATTATATTTCTTTTAAATAAAAACATTTTTGAAATTATACTTCTTTTGGCGCGATTGGATGAGAATGAATTAGTGCGCTACGACGCACGATCCCATAAAAATGGCTTGATGAAGTTGGCTACAGAATACAATTATTAATATATATTTCTTTAAATGACTAAGTTAACTTATATACTTGTCACTCACATGCCTATTCAATCATTACCAGAAGAACTAAACGGATATTTTAAATATTTAATAATATATTTGACTCGTTCACATGATAATTAATGATTATTTATTTTGACTGTTTATCTATTTTTACTAAAATAAAACCTTTTTGCTTAATTTTAATATTTTTCTTCAATTTTTACTGCAGGTTTATTTTTTGAAATTTTTTTTTTTTGTGGTACCAAAGAAGTTTAACGCCTAACGCATGTACATAACTACACACATACATTTTTTTTTTTTGGGAAACTGATTAGATTTCACGATTTCGAATTCACAGTAATGTTTTTAAGATTTAAAATAGTTTAGATATTAATAATCCACTGTATGTGGGGTATTTAGAGAATTAAGACTTTTAGCTGTTTCTTCGCTTGTACTACAAAAATTGCTAAACTATTAAAAATTTATTTTTATACTATAACGTAAAATTATCTTATGTCCATTTGTCTAGCTCAAAAATTTAGTAATTGTTTTTCTGTATAAATTACAATTTTTTCAATTAGAAATCGAAATATTTGCTATGAATTTTTACTATTTGCCCAATTTTAGTGTGAAATACTTTCGTTAATGAAGCTTTCTTCCAAATGCTTATTTTGATTGGTGTTATAATTGATCAAAAATTTTAATCGCAAACTTATTGATCTAACAGTTAAAGACATATCCACCACGTCATGTTTCCCAACTTTGTAGTCAATTTACAATTAAAGTCCACATTTGTTATATACAACAAATTTAATTTAGGGTTCTGTACCGTCTTCATTATCATTCACTACGAAAATAATAATATGTAGCAAAAAATAAGTTACTCTTCATTAGCAACATTGTATTTAATTATGTTTGAAATTTGAATAGATTATAGAGTTTTACCATTCGTTCGATAGTTATTTGAACAGAAAAACGGTAAAATAATTTTCATTTACAATAAATGTGCTTTAAAAACGTTCTTGTTTTTCATTTTTTAAATTATTTTGTTTTATTTTATTTATTAATTTTTTTTTTTTTTTTTTTGTATATTTATCCTAAAATTATTGACAATTGCAGATTGCTTCTTATCACGACGCTGTCATTATACCTCTGTATTTAAGTATCTATATATTACATATAGTGCAGCAACTTCCCTATTATCTCGGTTCGCATACTTCATTCATTTAAATTAAATTTCATTTATTTTTTTTTAAATTTATGTAAAAATTATTTACGATTTCAGACTATTTCTTATAATTTACTAATTTTAAATGAAATAACATATATAATGGAAATAAATAATGAAATGAAAAGTTTTAAGCAAAAGATTGTAATTTTGAAATTCACGTAATTGTTCAAGTTTTACCAGTTGTTTTAAATTTTAACACCTCCACAGGTGCCACTGTTTTATATATATATATATATATATATATATATATATATATATATATACTTAATTAGTTATAATAAAAAAACTGAATATATTTAACTATTCTGCGTAAAAGCAGATTTAAACCTCTTTCTTTTTAAATAGTTTTCAAATAGTTCAAGTTAATCAATCGCTTGAGCTTCATACTTAAAGAAGATCTTAAATATTCAAAGAAATGTTTATTTAATATGAGAATAGCAGAAAAGTTAACTCTGAGATCTTTGAAACCATATCTATGCAGGGGGAAATCGGCATATGTCTTAGTACTTAGAAATCAACCTCTAGTTATTAGAGGCTCCAACATAACAAACAAAAGATAGTAAAAATAGTGGGTATAATTATAATGAAAGGAATGTTACAAGTTTATGTTTATATTATATTTTAATTCTGTTAAAAATGCTTCCATGTGAGAAGTTCATAGAGGGTTCTATGTAAATTTGGAAATTTTAAAAAATTCTGATGATTTGAAGTAAAATTATTTTATTGTTAATAGCCATTTTACTTAATTGGATAGTCGGCTAAATGTCAAAAATAGTGCCTAGCGACTTCATTGAACGAACTTACAAAGCATGATTATATGTGTAGAAGCAAAAAGTAAAATAAACATTAAACTACAACATAAACTATTAGAATTGAAACAGTATTTGATATTAAAATTATTTAATTTTATAATTCATTTTTAGTTTTGTACGTTCAACTAATAGTTTGACATTTTTTAACTGACAAAACCACGTGGTCCAATACTTCAATATCATTGGCCGAACACTAAACATGTGATATATGCTGATAGGTTGACATAGCAATTTAATAGATACTTGGAAAGTATAAATTGCGCATAATCGAACAAACATGTGTAAACCCAAGCTTATTCATACTGATGATGACTACTTTGTAGTCGAAATACGTATTTATAAAAATACAAAATAATTTGATCTAGGAAATTGGGGCAAAAATCGAAATTTAATCAATTTATGGTCAAAATTTTTCCGTTTTTTATCTTGAATTGACAGTTTAAGAACACCTGAACGTACTGAACCACAAAGTAAGTTATCTACGATCATGTTTAACTATACATTTATTTCTATATTTATAGAATTACTTTTAATTTTTTTAGTTTGTCAGAATATATCGAAGACTAGTTATTATAGATGGCTGTCAATCAAATAATTTTCTTGAATTTTAAATTATATTCAAAAGAAGCAAACCATAATTACGTCCTATTATTATTATTATAACCATGAAATGTACAGATACTTACAGAAAGATACCTACATATATAACACAAAGCGGCAAATGATGAACTCTAAACAAAAAATACATATAACCATTCAGAAATCCACTTTTTTCTAAAATAAAATATTTTACTTGTATGCTGTGTCTGTGTAATTAGCCTACAGCTAATTTAAAAAATAATAGAAATTACATGAAAATATTATATATAAATATATTTATTATATAAATGTAGATAATTTATTTTATTTATAATATTATTTTACATTATTTATGTATCGACAGAAAGATGGCGCTTTTGCAAAGTTAATTATATAATAATAATATTAATATTATTGTAAAGTATACCTATTTCAAACAGTTAATAGAATATACCTACCAAGGGAAATAGCCGTCGAACTTTTTGTGTTTAAGGGCATTGTAGGATTTACAACATTTATAAGATAGATTCGCAATTTACAAAGACAACTTTCACTTATGGATTGAAAAATTGAAACAAATGATACTAACAACAAAATAGCCACGTAGCCAAGATGCACTTCAAACTGACGTTCCATACGAACAAAATAAAATCATCCCAAAACTGCTATCAATATACATAAAAACAGTTTTTTGATTAAACATGCATAGAAAAAAATTTTATTTTGATTTATTTTGATTTTATTTTGAAGTTTTAAGGCTGATCTATAAATATTTGCAGAGTAAAACATCCAAGCCATATAACTCCCGCCAAAAATGTATTTATGATTTCTTTAACCCCCTACCCCAACCCTTACTTAGTCAACGTAACTTTCCATCGTGTTTTTGTTTTACCAACCAAACCTAAATGCACGAAAAGTGGAAAGCAATCTTCATTGGAGATACATAAACATTTTCAAATATAAAATTTGCTTAAATCACTTATAAATTTAATAATAAATTTTATTAAATGAATGAATTTTAAATATATTTTGACATTAAGTATTCAATGATCCGATAAACATTTTTTAAAATCAATAAAACCATAAATTCAACAATAGTTGTGTTTGGTTTTGGTATCATTCATACATTTATTTATTATTTATTTAACAGGAAGGTCTGACACGTGTATTAGATCCACTTATAAACCTTAATACTTTCCTATTATATTCTAAAGTGTACAAAAACTATTCACAATACTTATTTATGATCAACAATATATGACAGACTAGGCAGGCAGGCTATTAGGCCAGTGGTCAAATATGCGACACAATATAATAATTGGATGGGTCAGTTTACAATCCATACAGAATGGAACAAAAAAATTTATGACCATAAAGTACATCAGAGAATGTTGTTATATTATAATACTTCTTTTGAACCATAACTAATGTTGTGTGACCAAAGGCTATTTAAATATTGAATGACCGGAGAATTAGCAGAATTAATGGTTTATTTTTATTAAATATTTATTTCATTGGAATATTTCACATTGCAAATATTTATATAAAAAAGAAAAGTACATATCTACATGTTTAAATATGTATGGATAAAATTACATTTATTCATATTTATATTTCAGTGTCAGTAAAATAAAAAAAACTTTAATTACTAGCTGGATTCGAGGACCTTGTTTGCATCTCATTCAAATAGGACAGATTTGTCTAAGTATTTAGTTTTCTAGGATTTAGGTCCACTATTACTCCTGTTGTCTTACTTATAATTTGAAAAATTACCACAAATGAAAAGATTTTGGCAATCCAGGATGCACTAACGTTTTTAACTAGTGAAAACACAGACATAAAAATCAAAAAACCTCATCGATCGTCCTAAAACTACCCACCCAACTAACTTGAGAATATGGAGATTCAGGGTATGTTTTAATTATGAATATTGCATGATATAACAGAAAGTGCTTCCTAATTACGAATCTCCTTGAAACGTGGTCCTATTTACGAACACAGAACTTCCTAGTGATATATGAACTCCGCAAACCTAGCAGACCAAAGAATTGAAAATTAAATTCAAATATGCACAAAATAAGATACTTTTTGGATACTGCAATATCAAATTAGGTACTGAAAAAGTTAATTCAAATAATATAGTCATTAAAAAATACCTGTCAGAATTAGATGCGTTTTTGATATGAGTACAATAAATTAAGTCAAAAATAATTCTTCATGAACCCATCAGTAAACTTTTTAAAATATGGCTCATTTAAGTGCTTTGGCAAAGCCATTATGATAATAAAGTTATTAGTGGAATGCCAAATTGATAAATAATAACGTTGAATAAATTGCTAATTTCCATTTTTTAATTATATTTAAGAAAAATTATAACCAATCTTATTTTGGTTAATAGAACTATTTTCAGACAATCCATTATTATGTTTGTAAATAGTTATATATAAATATAAACAAAAAGTTGAAATTATGAATGTATTATTTATTAGTAATTGTTTTTACTTACAGTTACTGTCCAAAACATTTTGAAATGAGCCAGCAAAACAATTATTATAATTAACTAATAACTACAATTATAATTGAACATCACTGCTCACTTTTGAATGTTTTTAGTATTTATATATCAGAAGGCCGTCCTTCATTTTTATATAAATTTCGATTTTTTCCCCAATTTCCTAGATCAAATTATTTTGTATTTTATAAATACGTATTTCGACTACAAAGTAGTCATCATAAGTATGAATTAGCTAGTTGTAATGATTCTTTGAGGAGGCCGTGCAAACCGTCACCAAATAAGCAACGTGTAACATCTCCTCAGAGAATCATTACAACTACCTAATTCATACTGATGATGACTACTTTGTAGTCGAAATCCGTATTTATAAAATACAAAATAATTTGATCTAGGAAAATTGGAAAAAAAGCGAAATTTATTCGAAAAATCCTAGAGCTCTCATTAATAATTATAAAATTCATTTTTATAATTTTTTTGTGGAAATATGCATTTTAACCTTTAGTATATAACAATGCAACTACTTTTAAAATGGAAAAAATCAACAAACATTCCTCTAGTTTAAAAAAAATTCTAATTTCCATTTTGAAAAAAGTATTTTAATGTGGTAAAACCTTAGAAAAATTGAAAGATGAGAAAAGTTTGAGGATTGTTTTGTGTTAAATGAATCGATCAGAAAAATAATCTAAGGAAACAACAACAGGTGGTCTCTGATAAAATAGCTTAATTTGAAACCCTAGATTTTATTCCTGGTATGCATAAAATACATTTTATAACTTTGTAAAATTTATATATATAAATCCATGATTGTATTAAGTAACGATAATAAAGTACAAATCAATTTGCAACAGTTTAAAGTTTCGCAATTCTGTCTATACACACTTTACTCAATTACATTCGAAATATTTTGAGTTTTTTTCCGTTGTGAATTTTATTAAATTCTGTGGAACAATTTGGAGGATATATTGCATGTTATTTTGCTATAGTAAAAATCTAATAAATTTGGAAATATCATCTGAACGATATAAATGTCACACGCTTCAAAGTAATAAATAGTTACGGTAAATGGCTGCTAATGGCACATAAAATGTTTAAAGAGTTACAATTAAAAATAATAATTTAATAATTCCATTTAGATATAAAATTTTGATAACCAAGCGTTGCTTGCTTGCATCGGATGAAATGCAGAAAAATTACATTTCAAATTTTATGTATTTATATATTAACTTCCGAAAATAAATTTTAATTATTGTCATATTATGTTTATTAAACATTATCATTTTAAAACAATGGTTAAGTGCGTGTTGCGTACGTACAACCTAAGGCTTCGTAGTTTTTAAAATAAATAAATACTTAAGATGAACCGAACATGTCATGTCATTTTATATGCTTTATAAGATTATATGAGTATTTTAATTTTGATGATTTTTTGTATTGGTAATAAGAATTAAAAATTTTAGACTTTATAGTCATAAATTCCATTCTGTTAAATAAAAATTGTCAACTTACCATCAAAATAATGTAAGAAAAGAACTTAAGATAACAAATTATTTTTAAAGGCTACGACATTGAATCGCTAAGATACGAAATTATTGACAGAAATACTTCTTTCAAATTTTTTCAAACTTCACTTACGAATTTTGCAATCTATTTTTTTTCAGAGAAAATTTACAATAATAACGAGTATACGAGCTAGAAATAAATGATTTTTTTTTTTTTAAAGGGATGTGAAATCGTCAAGAGCAACATTTAATCCAAAGAAAGTGAAAATAAAATTGTTAGTTAAAAATAAATTTTTGAAGCTTTTATAAAATATTTTAATTAAAAATATCAATGGATTTTCAAAAAATAAATAATATATAATATCTATTAATTTTCTTATATTTTATTTATACCATAATAACTTCTTGGAAGGGCATAAAAAAATGTATCTATTTACAATTTCGTACAATAAAAATTTTGATATAAGCTTGTTTTAAAAAATATATATGTAAGGAATAATTTACTTTGTACATATATAAATTGTCTTAAGAATGAGTTTTCATATGATAAAAAGGGGAAATAATATTGAAATACGCACACATAAAATATAGGTAGTTATATACTATATTAACTAACATACACATACAGAACATTCAAAAACACTTAGGTTCGTATTATAATATTGTTACGAAACGGAATCCCAATGAAAAAAGATAAAATGTGACATAATATAAAACAAGAACAATAAATTTATACTTTTTAGTATAGTTTTATTAATTAAGGAAAACAGTAATAATTTAATCCAAAATAATCTTATTATAAATAATATAATTTGTGTATGAATATATATTCAAAAAATTATTTTTATAACAGCTAAAAGTAATTTTAAATATAATGCAACATTTCGATTACATATTTGCAAAACTTGAACTAATTATGTCTTTTATTGTTATTTATTATTAAATAATTGTAATTTTCTTAATTTTTATTAATAATTACTATTTTATTTATTTATTTTTAATATTATCGTTGAGTTAATGACCTTATACCGGTTCCCATAAGTATATCATTTATAAATATTAAAATTTGTATGTTGCTTACTAATGATTAATATGACAAATTATTTCGCAATGAAAGTTCTGAAAACTAGGTTTTTTTATTGGCGCTCGCAAAATTTTCGAATCTCCCCACAAGTTTTAAAGGGACATAGGTTTTTATGTTATTATTATTGTTCAATGATAAATGTTAAAACGATTTTGCTTGGAACGTGCTTAAACTAGATGCCCAGACAAAGAGCAAAGTCGAACAAAGTGCATTTCATTTTGTCACATACTGTACAAATTTGTTTCAGCTATATACAAACTTTTATTTATTAAAAGTATTTCAAAATGAGATGATCCGTTTATGGGTACAACGCCTAATCATTCCATATAAAAATTCAATTTTTACAATCAAAATTATGCATTGAATTAACTTGAAATCTTTTGTTGCAATTTATACATTCGTCGATAATTAACTTGATAATTACTAAATAAATTATGTTCCACAATATTATTTATAAAAAATTTTTAGCTCAAATCATTTAAAACATCTCTTGAAAAGAGCAAAATACTTTTTTTTTTTTTTTTTTAAATAGAGGTACTGGCAAGAACAGATTTCTGAGGATTATTAAGCTTAGTTTGCCTAGATCGATTTTATCTGTGTACTGTTAGTATGGAGAACCACATATAATAATTTGAACTATTTCTGGATATTATACTTATCCAGAAATAGTTCAATAGGTAGCTTTGTAGAGCCATTCCAATCAAGTGTGCGCACATTTACATTTGAAAGTACTTAGCGTATAAAAGCTATGAAATTAAATGTTTGTTTTTCATTCAAAAATTCATTAGGCTTTCAATCGCAACACATTCAAACTTGGAAAATATTTCAAAAAAAAAAAAAGTAAGAAACAAATTTTGTTTTTTTTACAAAATTATTTTGTTACTTTTTTTAATACATGCTGTTATTCTTTATTCGTTATAAATTATAAAAATTTATAACGAATTATTTAATTATTTAATTTGTATTTTAAAATCTTTATATAGAACTTTCATTATACATTTCCTTTAATAAATGTCCTCGATTTACCATTAGGTCGAGTACAAAAACAAATTTTAGCCCTTATATTTGTTTCAAATTTGGTATAAGGGATACATAATGTAATAACAAAACATAGCTACAACATCTATATTCGTTATTATTTATTACTCGATAAATAATTTTGAACAGGTTTCTGAAGCAGAATAGATTTTTGTAGAAATCATAGTATTCCATGCCATTTAAAAAAGAAAAAATAAATTGTTGAAATTAAATTGTTATAAAAAGTGGAGATAACAGTCGTAATAATAATGCACACTTATAAAGCAAGACATAAAAAATAAAATATGATCTGATAATATACTTGATATATGATATATACTTTTAAGTGTTACCAAACAAGCAAATTTTGATTAAATAAAATAATTAGAACTAGATAGATATTATAAAGTACCATAATTATTATAATTAATTATTAAAGATGTTTGAGAGATGGTCAATCACAGGCGACACTAAATAAGCTTAATAAGTGAACAACAGGTGGAAATAGAAAGAGACTTTTGATTTCAGAGTGTGTTAAATTAGGAGAACAATGGAAACGTTTTTGAAGAGATCATAACAAATGGCAAAACTTAAATTCGTACAAAAAAAATTATCAATTAGCAATGGCTCGTTTTTTTGAATAAGATAATAAATAATAGTAAGGTCAGGTCAGGTTTTGGAAAACAAAATTAGTATATCAAACATATTATTATTTTTATTACATATTATTATAGAGTTTCCGATATCTTAACCGAGTTTATTTGACGATACCTAGGAATTACTTTTTTGTTGATCCAGTTCCATGTCATTCCGGTTGGGTGATTTTTCGGCTAATTTTCTGTTTATAATTTCTTACATACATTCATTTCGCTAGTGTTAGGGATTCCAAACCCAAAGAAAATCCATCGATATTTATACAATAGGGTACTGACATTAATGAAAAGTAAAGTATGAAATTTAGCAAATATTAAAATTTCTGTAGTAATATTCTTAAATATTCTAAATTTTTAGCCTTAAAAATTTTAAAATAATAAATGATGTGCTTACATCATTTATTATTTTAAAATTAAAGCTCGATATTTTTATCCATGTATCACGTGCCCTTAAACACTAGACTGACATGATAAGAGGTCATTTAGGTAAAATTATTAATTTACTTCGTCAGTTCGATCTATCAATTTAGATACAAATTAGTAAAAAAAATTCGAAATTGTTTATGTTTTTTTATCAACGTGTTGTTATACCAGTTGAGAATTTTATATACCGATATTACATCACTAGAATGTTAGACTGCCTTTTTAGTTTTATAAAAATGGTTTAAATTTTAATACAATTTTATATCTTGGATATTTTGCAGATATGTTTATTTTTGTAACTTTTTATTAAGAAATCAATATTTTGAAGTGGTTTTTAAACATGTTGAAAACTACTATTTGCGAAAGTGATAATAAAAAATTTATCACAATTTTTAAAACTTAATAAATCAAAAAAAATAAATAAATAATAAATAGTCTGTTGCTTTTACTTTAATAAATTCACCATAATATTGATTGATAACTTAAATATGATGTCACCACTGGAAGTATTCATGTTTTGATAATAATTGTGCATGGCGTGTGCCATCATGACATACATAAAAATATACTGAACTACAACAATTGGCAGGTGTATGCTTTATATTTTTTGTGTTTAAATTCTGTAGTACATAATTCAAATATTTGATGTATCCAATATAAGAAACAAGTATATAAGTTTTTTTTTTTTTTTTTGTGATAATTACAAAAAAGGTAAAATTCTTTCATTATTACCCGTATTTTTTTCGATAGAATATTTACAAAATTTAATTGTCTATATGTTAATGTTGTCTACCTAATTATTTGAATATTGTTGAAAAATATTTTAATCAATGTGAATTAATTATGATACATCGTTAGATATTTCTATTAAGTTATTCAAATTGACATAGTTTACATGTTTTCTTCTTTTAAGTTTTATTTTTTAGTATTTTTATTGAAAATCTCTACATGATAGAGATAATGAATTTTATTTCAGCTGCTGAATGCAATTCATCTGATATGAATAAATTTTAATGAGCATAAATGTTCAGATTATTTGATCAAAATTCAAAAAGCTATGGTTATGCAGCTGTGATAGCCGAATTATGATTTGGTACACCGTTTTTATTCAATTATTAATGGAAATTTCAAAATAAAAAGTTTTAATTTCAGTTTCTTGACTTTTCAACAGTGACATCTCGTAATTTTGTATAATAATAATTGTTTTGTTTTATTACGATATGTGGAATATGGAATAACAGAAATATCGAATTTTCTCACATAATAAATTAAATTATTATGCAATTTTATTTAATTAAAAATTATCTGCAGTCATAATTTGGTCAAATTACTGTATTGTTAAAAAAATGTTAACAATTATTTGCAACATGGCAAACAAACACTTGTGTTCATATAGCTCTTAGGTTACCCAAATATACTCGAAAGAATATAAATTTTTGGCCTTAAACAATACGTTCATTTTTTCAACAATACACGTATTATACAGAATAACTAAAAAATATAGGTGTATATAAAGAGAAGGGGAAGGTATACAACCATGACTGACTTTGTTAAGACCAATCCTGGTAGTACCTCCTGTCAAACCACATGGAAGTTCCATAGAAAACTTTTGGTAAGGGTAGCTGGCACCCGATACTAATGATCAATTGCGTTATTATACTTGTTTTTTACAATTTACAAATTTATTGTACAGACGAATTGACTGATCACATGGTCCAAAATCTACACATTCGTAGTTACACCAGGAGTGCACATCATCACCGTTGATGTGCACATCACGCCGTTGTCTTGTCAAACGATTTATATTGACTTTATTTAAGATAAAATAATTTTTATTGTTTAAGAAAACCTTAATGATGTTGAGTACCAAAACACCATGGTATGTTAAAATTCCCTTATCCTTAAATATGTGTCTATAACTAGAAGTTTTTTTTTATATTAATTATGATTCTAATAATATTTTACCTTGTATAATATTTTACGATGTGTTACCTTGGTCCAATGTACATTAAATTTTCAGTGAGAGTTTGTAAAACAAAAAATTGTCCCCGTTTTCATCTCGTAGTGGTAGAATTTCGGAAAATCCTTATAGGTTTCCTACGTCATAAGAAGAACACACCCTCCAAGTTTCAGGTCTCTACACTCAGTGATTTTGACTGTATAGATTAAATTAATCTTCTTGAACGAATTCTTAAATTTTCTAACGTATAAAGTTTATACTATAAACTGTATTCAAACTATGTAAAAACAGTCGAAATAAATTAGCTAATATATATTATTTTTATTTCTTATTGGAACATAAAAAATACTAATACAAATGACTAATAACTGCACGTGTCACTTAAGGTGCATAAAACAAAAACCAGGACTCATTTAATTTTTATATTTAACTGAATTTATATTCAAAAATCGTATACGTTGCTATTTGCTCGCGGTATATCAAAATGCGTGCATCTTCATTATATTATACATATACATATATAATTCAAAATAAGCAGCCAAACGCATATAAGATTTGGCAGATGTTAGCTCAAGATAATTAATATATTAGATATAATTTCAAACATATGTTATGCAACTCTTTTAAACGAATACCAAACGTAAAAATTCTTCTTCTGCAAGAACAACTGAATACATCTATTCAATTATTTCGTCTATATTAAAAACAACATGGATTTGGATGCAATTTACATGTTGATATTAAATGATTAAAACAAAGGCGGTTCTTTCCTAAAACTATTTTATCTATTCAAAGAAATAGTTGAAATATAAAAATGAAATCAATTTAAGGATACTGCTCTGCGAAATTGAAAGTAAAAAAACGCCATTATAAATATCTAGAAATTAATTAAGGAATATAAAATTTTTGTTTATAATTTTCATGTTAGAAAAATTTTTGTAAAAGGGTTACTGATAGCTCAAATATGTAATATCTACTTATTTGAAAATGTCGACTCCATTCATAATCTAGGTTGTTTGAGTTTAAATGGAGTGCAATTGAAAAATTTAACGAGTCGACGTCAACTTAAAAGACTATTTGTGCAGGAGTTGCAGTGTGGCACTTTTTGTTATAAGTTTTTTTTAAAAATAACTTGGTGCTAAGTACAATATGTTCAAATATATTTAAATGTTTCCTTTTTTTGTAATAACTTTATCTCGAAGATTATATAGTTTGATGTCTCTTAGCCATAACATATGAAATAAATGACTTCTTATTATTAAATCGTTTTCACGATAATTAAAATTCTGGTTCATAGTTTCTCGAATTTTCTATAATTATTAATATACTATAACTACTAATTACTAACATATCTTGATAAACTTGAAGACACAGGATATGCTGATGTCTAATGCGTTTCTTTTCTCATACGACATCAATTATATCAAACCCAAAATGAAAGATCTTGAAGTAAAAGCAATAAAAGAGCGGCTCAGATTCAAAAGATGTAAAACCAGAAAAATTCGAATACACAAAAATATCAATGATGATGGTCAAGTCAACATGAAGAATAGATAGAAAACAGGCGTCAATGATAGTATCAGCTTTGAAAGCTAACAAACTTGAAACTTTTAACAATGGACGTCAAATCTAGAAAGTGTGAGAAGAAATAACAAAAAAGCTACAAATTTTTATAAAATTTAGTAGTTATCCTTTAAGCATCCTTAACGTTTTTACTAACCTGAGAGAATATCCGTTTCACAACTTTGGAACACATGCCAAACTCCAAGGAAAACGTAAAAAAGTCATCCTTAAAATACCTGATGAAGTACTCTTGAAAAATGAAAAAGAAATACTCCAAGAAAATGAAACTGTCTATCCAACCCACCTAGGAGATAAATTGCATATTATAAAAAACATGTATATCAAAATTTATGCAAGTAATATATGGACTGAAAAGTCTCGGGCCTAACACATAGACGGTGCTAGTTTTATTGCAGTCACCTTTTTTTTCAGTTAATACTAACCTTCAAAAGACAGCTGTTAAAATTTCATGATATTCTATTCATTAGTTTGCGATTTATTGTGCTAAGAGTGACGCTACTTTTGTTATTTTCAAAACAATGGATCAAAAACAATTTCGTGTTTTAATTTTACACTGCTTCTTGATGGGAAAAAATACCGTTCAAGCGAAGCAAAGGCTTGAAAAGTGTTATGGGGACTCCGCTCCATCAGAAACAACAATAAAACGTTGGTTTGTTGACTTCAAACGTGGTCGCCGATGATGCAGAACGCAGTGGACTAGAATGATTGCGTTGCTATTGATGGAGATTACGTTGATGAATAAAGCTAATTTTGAACCAAAAAAACTGTGTTTTCTTTGTTAGGCTCGGGACTTTTCAGTCCATGGTATAGTTTAAACTACCTTATTTAAAATTTTTTTTGGCTCGCCACTGTTAGAATTTAAATCCATAATGTATTAGATTATTATTAATTATTTATTATAAATAGCAACTAATTTACCATATTATAAATTTAAAATAATTTATAATAAAATGAATTTTTAGTAAATTTATTAGTTATAGAGAAAAATATCAAATAGTCTACCCTAATGAATTTATATGTATTTAATTTAATTATATATGAAACAAAATTACCTAATTTTGTGGTTTTTAAAAATTTATTAATTCTTTTATTCATTATTATTGGAACCGCTTTATTAATTTTAAAATAAATGCGAGAAGTTATTAAGTTTTTAGCTTCTTCAGTGCATGCCATCTGTAATATACATTAACTAGAATCTATAAAAAACTAATAAATATAACTAACAGAGTCAATTGTTTAAAATCCCCAGATAATCAACATATGTTTGAGTATGATTGCTTGAATTGTTTTTAATTAAAACAATTCTTAAAAAACTCCATATATCCAATGTATGCAGACATAAATAAATACATGTATAAACAAATATTGATGAAAAGTTTTGTATACCAATATCTACATCTCTTAAGATCTGTCATTTGAGCTATGAACATACAACACTCAAATTGAATGAATTGGAGATATCGAGAGCACAATACACACACATCACTTTTCTTGTCTGATTTGATTGATTAATAGTAGGAATCGAAACTGGAAAATGCCACAGTTGTTTAGAATTTAAGATTCAAATTAATTTAATTAACCGAGTTATTATATATATATATATGATTTATATTTATCGTTTAAATTTTGGATCTCATTCCGTTGTAATTATCTTGATGATCAGACTTAAAGGCTGGCGAACCTACAAACGTAAATAATTTCAGAACAGCCTTTTAATAAGAGCAAATAGGTGCACCATGGAAAGAGCATTACTTTTTCGTTTCAACTTATACAAATGGAAATGCCTACATAGCCTTTATACTTTTAAAAAAAGTTATCAAATAATTTCTTTATATAAAAAAAAAAAATTTGAATTTTAATATAAAATACGCAATACAAAAGCTGCGAACATAATGAATGGGGATACCAAGGCTGGCTTCGTACCTTTTCTTGTTTGTATTTTATTTTATGCGACTTTATCATATTCGAAAAATGTCAATTACTTCGTCTTTCTTTACTTCAATAAAAACTTTTGTTGACTTAACTTTTAAATTGCTACTGTAAATGTAAATATATTCTTTAGCTTCCTATCAGATAAAAAATATAAATTCATATAATATATTGTGAACGGAATATGTATTTTGTGTACTTGAAATAAATAACCATGTTATACAATATTCTTGCATATTAATTTGTGAATACAAAATTAGATACATATTTACAATACTATCTATTAATTAATTTAAGGATATGTATGTACAATGTGTGTACCGAATACATTGAACCATACCACAAAAGAAAAATATTTCCAATTTTGACTTACTGACCACAGTTTTATTCTAATGCAATATTTTAGTGCATAGTTTTTAAGATTTGTGAAAATATAAAAATTGACATATTTTATTAAAAAAAATAATTGTTTATACAAAAACCAGAAATTTTTTATTTAAAAAAAAAAGTTTTTTAAAAAGTTTAAAACAGGCGAAAATTGCGTAGAGGCAACAAATCTAAGCGAATATTTTGAAATTTTTTCCATATAATAAAACAATTAATTTTCGTTTTTTTTATTTTTATTTTTTAGTTGTCCAGACCCGCACTAGTTGTCAATTATTGTCCAGACCCGCAAATGTCACGTGTTGCTTTGTCAATTTTTTCGAAAAGTTGGAAAAAACACTTTTCCTGTTTTCACCCCTGTTATTTAATGCGAGTCACCGGTACTCTGGCCCCCTTGACCCCTGGGGTGTCTTTCGGCTTTAGCTCCACTTTTCAATAATATACATTTATCAACTTCGTTGTTCACACGGTGCTTCGAGCTGTTTTACATACTTGATAAAAAGCATATGGACCTACAAATCCACGAATGATTCCGGTCAAACTTGAATATATAATATGCAAACTTTATACAGTTGACAGTTCAACATACTGCTAGTTTTGAATTTGGTTTCGATGGAAATGATACTAGCAGGATTTGTATCATATTTCAAGTAAGAACTTGTGCTTATTTTACATCCTCTTAGAGATAGAAAATGGACCTAAAACCTATCTCATGTTTATATTGGAACAAATCACACATTTTGAAAAATTGGTTCAGTAGATTTTGCGTGTAAGACTAACAAGCACCCATACATTCATGCTGACAAACTTTCGCATTTATAATATTAATAGGATTCTTAAAATCATTACAATTTTTTTTAAGGCTCCAATTTGCGTATGCTTTCCTATTACAAAAATTTATTGCAGCCGGAAGTTTAATATTTTTCTTTCTTTATAATTTGAAATAGAAAATATTCAACTCTATTTAAATTAAGCCAACATTCATTTAACTTAGTAAAAGTGCACCTGAGATTAATAGGGCTTTTCAAATAGTTTTGTTTTAAACAATTTTTTCGATTTAACTTGCCGCATTCCATCTTCTTTTTCATACTCATTTTTGCGCTACATCTGATGCCTGAGCTTATGAGGTGTATCTCTTTCTGTTCCTGGTTAGCCTGTTAGCCAATGCATATACTTTTTACGAAAGGCAATCGAATTTTATTTAGGAAAACGGTACTAAAATTGATTGTATAGTAATTTATTTATTTTTTATTACTTGGGACCCAAAAGATTGAATTATACTTAAATTGTGTTCAGTATAATGTGTGTACAATATGATGTCATATATTATGTGCAATATATCACCTAAGTATACTTTTTTAAAAGAACTATGTGAGTCTCCAAGTATTAAACCAGTAATCTTGAAGTTGTCCTAAAAATCACAATTATTCACGTTTAAGGAACCTGAGATATTCAGAGCCTGTAATATCCTTTGAACCCTTTTATTGATAGAGAATTTAGAAAAGGGAGCACTTAGCTATAGTTAAGTCAATGTCAATCTGCCCCCTCTCACTCATTTCAAATGACGTTTTCTCCAAAACGGTACAAAAATCCAAAATTATCGAATAAGTTTGCTATCTGGGGAGAGGTATTCAAATTGGATGATCCACTTATGAAAACTTATTACCTAATACGATTATAAAAACTGAGTTCCAAACGTCCAATTTAATGAATTTTCTGAAGAATGTGAAGTATAAAAACTGAAACTGTAATTACCAAATTTGAACCGATATTATTTTAATATAATCATTCCTATTATTCTAAAACACACTCTGTAAACGGTACCCTTCAAAATATATTCATAATGAAATTAATGTCATTATTGTTTATTGTGTCTTAATGATGAAATGCAAAAGTAGAAAATTGGTCGTGGCCTCCAATATAACCTCTGTATACAAATAAAAAGTCCATTTACATGTATCGCAAAACGATGTATTAAAAAAAAAGAAACTTTAGAATACCCAGAATGCGCTTCCCTGTGTTGATAAACTAGAAATGAGACCAGGAAGTCCTTGGAAATATTAAAAAGTGGGGAAAAAATTAGTAGGATGAATCCCATTGTAAACAAAAGAGGATATAAGAAAACTGCGAGGAAAAATAATTAACGGGCGATCTGTATGCAGGAAGTGGAAGATGACTTTTTAAGGGTAAAATGAAAAAGCTTCAGATAATAAACAGATCTATTTACACTTTTTTCACCAGTACTCATAAATAGTATGGAATCAAAAGTATTGTATTCATAAATATCGAAAAAAGTATCGATTCCCCATTTTCAATTGCTTAAAAATATTAATTATACCAGGCATTATTATGACAGTCTCCATTTCTGATTCTTTGCAAAATTTATTACAAAAGTGTACAAAAGTTTCATGATATTAATATATCTAAACAATATTTTATAGAAGACAAATTAAATTTTTTCGTGATCATGACTACAATTATAACTGCCCATTATTCACGGCATCTATAAGCGCTTCCTAAATGGTAGGTTTAACATGAAAAACTGGGAATCATTTCTGCAACTAATTAGTGACGACCACCAGAACCATCGGGTATAAAAAGTCATATAAGCTGTATAACTAGGACGAACATGAGTTATAGTTGCTACAAAATTCATTTCTATAAAAAAGGGTTCTTAAATATTTTATACTCCATCTTACTTAATACAATCCAATAATATTATGCTCAACATTCTTAAAATTTGTTACTACATTTCCTCACCTATATTTAAAACCTATATATTGAAAACAAATATGTACTTATTTGTAATAGGATAAAAATAAAACATTAATTACTCCCACAATTTATTAATCGACTCTATAATCTCTGAATGACTACTTATGAAAAAACACCTTCTATATATGGATGTAAGAAATACGTGATCATAATTTTTTTTTTATCACACTACTATTGTGAAGGTACCTAAATAACAATATATACACAAATGTAATAATTATTGCATTCATATTACATTTTAACAACTATTTTATTATTATTATTATTACTATTAATATATAATTTTAATTATTAATGCAATGAATAAATAATATAATTACTAATTAGGTATCAAACTATAATTAAGTATTTTAAAAATTGTTATCAATGTCATTTTTATATTATTTAATCTACGAAACCTTACTACACACGCATAATATGCTTATGCGTTAAGTTCGAGTTACGATCCTTAGAAAATATGTAGTCAATTGTGCCTATCTAACAGTTACATGGATGTGCTATTTACATGTCTACTTACGTAAAACAGATATATTTTACTACAACGAAAGTTGATAAAAATTAATAATATTGTAATATATGACAATCATATAGACAAGTTGAAACTTTTCGACTGTTTTCATAACAGTACTAATATATAAGATAAGTTGCCAAAGTAGAATTTCTTTCGGGTAAATATATAAATCGAAAACGAATAAATTATTGTGGCCATCTTATCTGATTTGTAAATTTTAAATGTACGATCAATTAAATGTAATTACAAAAATTGTCGTGTAAGTTTGTCATAATTTTATATAATTACTGGGGACCTAAAGAATGCTTATAAATTTTAAAAGAATAAACATTATACTTTATACGATAAAAAAATTTTCGACGGGAAGAAAAAATTCAAAATTTGAAATACCTCATTTTTTGTATAAGCAAACAATTTTTTGTTCCAATAATGAAGCTGTTCTAAAATTGTGCGAATTCAGACATTTTACGAACAAATGTTTTAAACAAAACTTATTTATTTTTAAGAAACCATCATATTTTTGTATTTGAACGTTTCTTCTATGGTACAAAATTCGCTTCATGGATCTATGGACCCATTAATGATTTTGCTCCAACACAAATTGGAACTGACTTTTTAGGCCTAGAATCAAAATTTAAGCTAGGTATCTTTTATATAAATAATAAAATATAAATAATATAAAAGTCGGGTATAAAAATTTGTTGTTAGTTATTTTCAAATATATTGTTCATGTTAAAATTGCATAATGATTGGATTTTTTTGAAAATTTGTTTGTTTTTGTTATTCGATTTATTATACATTATTGTGATTCTTATGACCACAAAAAAAAAAAAGAATATAATTTCAACTTAAAAAAGTGTTGATAATAAATGAATGACAGATATTATCATATTAAAATTGCTTTCTGCACTTCTCATCGATTTTATAATCTTGGTATAATTTTATTTTGTGAAAAAATAAATTTTACTCTTATTTAAATAATCTCAATAAAGTTCGTGAGTTTTTTTCATCGAATTTTTCATCTTTGATAGCAATAATTATTTTACAAAAGAATTAAATATTAGCATAATAGAGTTCGTGAGTCCAAAAGAAAAAAAAATCCTTAATAAACATACAATATTTTTACTGTATTTATATTATGCTATCTGAAATATTTCACTAAAAAAAAAAAAAACTATATTCAAATAATGTGAATGTTCTCTGTACACAAAAGTGTATACACCTCTATATACGTCGTTAAAAATGGTGAAAAGTGGAAAAAATAAAAAAAAGAATATAATAAAAATAAAAGGAAAATAGTTTATGATCGATCTGAGGTCGGGAAGTGGAAGAGGGCTACTTTTTATGGGTAAAACACGGTTTATCTCATTGGTTACTTAAGACTATGTAAAAAAGTAAAATGACAAAGTTATAGGTAATAATAAGATTTACAACTTTTGTCGTAAAAAAAAAATGACTTTTTTCCATAGGTTTTGTAGTTTTGCTGGAAATTGAGATAAACCGTATTTTACCCTTAAAAACTTCTTTTTACTTTCCGACCACAAATCGTCCGTAAATTAGTTTCCGTAAATTTTTTGTTATATTCTCTTCCGTTTCCAAGGATTTCATTTTAATATAATTTATTTTGGTTCCAAAAATTAACGACCCTGGTCTATTATATACGTACCTTTTTTATAATAGTGTACACAAGAACGACACGTAGAAAATTTTTTTACAGAAAACGACATACATTGCTTGAAAATACAACTCTTACCAATACTATGGGCTTACATTTCGAAATGGGAAAACAAATTTCTTGCTGAGATTATTTAAGATCTCACAATTTTGGGTTCTTTTGAAGTCAGATAAAAGAAATAGTTTTTAATTAAGATTTTTTTGAAAACAGGACATTAGGGTATCATATTGAAACATCTTAAAGAGATCTAAAGATACATATTTGAAATTTTTCTGGTTTAGACGTTTGCTGAGTCTAGTATGATTTTTAAAGGGTTTTAAGAGTGCTGGATTTTGAAGCATTCACAAATAACAATAGATGTTTTTCTAGATATTTTGCTGCTATTTACTATAAATCAAAAATTTAGGTTATTTATACACATATTTCGTATAAAAAAGTTGGAAATTCCATCGAAATCAATCCTGACTTCTCCATCCCATAGTAAAAAATATTCCTCCGCCTCGTATAACACCAAAGTTACTGTATGAATATTCGTTATATTATCTTGGACTTTACCCACACTCTGCTGTCTCAATTGGCCATTAGTTCTGAGCATTTACTATCGAACCCTTGATTGTATTAATGAAGTTCATACTTTGATAATGTTTTTGTTCATATAAATAATATTAATCTTTCAGATTCATTTGCATAATGAATGAAATAGTATTTATATATTAATATACATATCTTCAAAAGTCTAGAAATTATATTTGATGGCGAAGTGTTTTCTTCCCCTAGATTATTCAAAAGATAAGCGTTGAAATAAAAACTGTATAATAAGTTAGGTTACTTATAAATGGTTAAATTCATTATATATTATAAATTTTATTATTAATAGAAATTATTATATGTTTGAATACTTTTAATTATATATTTATCCCTTGACAAAAACAAATACAAATAGGACCAAGTTCCTGATCAAAAATTTGGGCATGAGGAAAAGAATGAAAAATATATTCATTAATACTAGACGCATTCGTCATGCAAGATTTTCTTCTCTTAAGGTTGGCGTGTATATATATATATATATATATATATATATATATATATATATATATATATATATATATATATATATATATATATTATCATTACTCCTCAATTTATAAGGTGGTTATGTTTGTAGTTTTACGTCTTTGAAAAATACGAATCCAATTCAAGGTGATGTAATTTTTCAAACAATTTGATTATGTTTTAATATAAAATAATTGTACCCCCGCGAATACTTCCCACATTACTTCGTTTGATATAATATCACTTATTACTATAATCATTTATGAGTTATTTTCATCTGAAATTCAAAGTGTTTAAACCATGTGAAAAACTTCAATTTTTTATCAAAACAACTTGATTTAAAGTAAATGTTGACTATTCTCAAATGGTAGAAAACCCCTTAAACACTCATCAAAATTAATGATTGTTTAAGGGGTTTTCAACCATCTATTATCTATATATATATATAAATCAATTGCTGTTCGTTAGTCTCGCTAAAACTCGAGAATGGCTAGACCGATTTTGATAATATTGATTTTCAAATATTTGTGGAAGTTCAGGGAAGGTTTAAACGGTCAGAAACATAAATTATAAGTAACGGAAAATACTATAAACGATAAACGACAATTCAATTTTCGAATACAAAATGTTACTAGCTGCGAAACATCTTTTTTTTTTTTTTTCTCACATGTTACAAATCCTATTAGCATCATTTCCATAGAAACCAAAATCTAAATTTGAAATTCAAAATAAAACTTCTCTTCTAACTAGCATTATGTTGAACTGTCAACTATATAAAGTGTGTATATCGCATTGTTCAAGTATTACCGGAATCATTCGTAGTTCAGGAGTTCCATATATCTTTCATCAGGTGTATGCGTACCACAGCACAAATTATCGGGTGAACGCGGTACCGAGTGTACCCCACCTAATACCAGGTAAATATCGGGTGTATATAATGTACCGTGTAGAATTGCATTCGCATGTAATCGATGTAAAATCATTTAATAAAATGGGAAAATTAACACAGCAACCAATGAACCGAGCGGGTCTGCTTTAAAATAGAAATTAATATCATTATTTATTCTGATTTGCCTCAGCTTTTCATTATTTAGAAATAGATTGTGGAGAATATGTTGTTATAGTTAGAAAATGTTGATGTTGATTAGAAATATATGGCAAAACGACGTTTGCCGGGCCAGCTAGTATAAAATAAAATTTCTTTTGAGAAATGATATTGATACTTTAATTTTGAGAAATGATAAATATATATGATAATTAATATTTTTATTGTTAAGATTTACTCTAATAAGTAATTTTATTGTTTAAAATTAAACATTGAATTTATTTTAACTTTTTACCACAATAATTACAGATTTTCATATAATATACAATAAATATACTTTGTTGTATCAACTTTCAGTGCGAACTGTTATATAAATAATAATCAACTGTCACTAAGGTGACCTGATTTATGAGAATATGACTTTGACTTTTTATTATGACTTTTAATACATTTTCGATTTATCCCTTTTCGTATACTTAATGGCCTATCATTACACCAATTTTCAATCTTCTACCTGTATTAGAAGTAATTTATAATTTTGATACGTCAGTGAGTATATTACTCTTTAAAAAAATATATTTTTTAAACAGTTTAATCTCTGTAACAGTTTAATGTAGAAACTTTCAGGCAATGTTAACTTATGGTATGGTAGTATACATTTCAAATTGAATGACAATAACCTAAAACCAGGATAAAATTCTCCAGAAGATAAAAACAGTTCAAATTATTTCTTGTAAAGTACACACTATGTGCAGTTGCGTAACCTGGGCTAGCACATTACCGTGCGCCTAGATTAATAATAATAAATGTCATTGTACTTAATTTACATAAATTAACAAAATTATTATTCTCATTTTGTAAAAAATAATAAGATTTTTTGGTATTCTAAATTTCATAAAAAACAATCAAAATTCTTTAGAAAAAAATTTGTTAATTTGCTGAAAAATATAATTAGTTGGTTGTTTCGTGAGTAATTACAGTTAAAAACTTAAAATTTTAAATAATGGGCAAATTTTGAAAAAAAAAATGTACAAGGTTCTGAATATAAGACAAATTTAATAACCGCAAAGAATTTTGATTTTTACGAAAGACATTACCATTGATACGGTTAAGCAAAACAATTTAAGATGAATAAAAAAAAAAAAAGTAAAAAAATACTATTAATTGTTCAGATATAACGAAGTATAATTGATCATCAATACATCTGTAATAATTACATGAATGTTTTACTAACTGTTACCCACCGGCTTCGCACGGCAGTTTAATTTTTTTTCAAAAGCAGTCTTTCTAGACTTCCAACCCATTTACTTGCATCCAAACATTCGCAGAGCTCGTTTTGCTGGCAAAATACTATCCGTATTAATAAAAAAATGAAAGATGTATGAACAAGACAATAAATTTTTGCATTTTTTTTACTTTTCTTATTTATTATCACAATTACCACAACTTTTTTTATGAAACTTTCTCCAAAGCCTAACAACACAATTAATAAAATAATTATCTAGCCAAAGTATTTATTTAAATGCATTTTATGCTTCTGAATCAAGCAGGTTCAGCTCTGCGTTGATATGGCAGTTATTTCATTTATTCTTTTATATATAGATACATACCGGACAAATTTTAACCCTTTTTTATATCTTCAACGTAGTCGGGAAATTGATTTCAAAGCAATTTGTGGTCATTATTTATCATTAGTACTTGAAATGTTACTTAATCAAAGTTTCAATCTTTGTCACTCATAAATTTGGGCTGGATCTTGATCGAAATTAAAAATTTTAAATTCCTCTTCGAACCATTTGGAGTTTATTTAAAAAGAAAACTTTCTATAGTCTCGTCTTCGTTATTACATGAATGTTTGGTTTTAAATTCAAATTTTTAAGCTTAGTAATAAAAAAGCTAAGTAATAATCAAGTTTTTAAGGCTTGGATAATACATTAATAGATATTTTATTGGAGTCTCATTTTTCCTTTCTTAAACGACGCATTTATAAAAACATAGTATTGCTCACTTACCCTACATAGGACACCCTCATACAAAACTTCCATCTTCTTACAAAACTTCCTCTGCATTGGTATGTTAATCATTTAATTATGTTTTTATATGTTTGGAAATTATACATTTCATACAAATACACCATTCAATTCATCCCAATTGTTCATTTAAAATCTTGGTACAGTATATAATCGGATTTGCAACATACTTTAATTTGTAAAATAATCATACGTTATAGGTAGGGCTTTACGTTTTTCTAGGCATTTTGCCAATTTTTCTCTTCATAATATCCTTTCTCGAACTTTATAGAATATAAAAAATTATCCAAATCGGTGGAGCATTTTGCGTGTTTTGTGAGTCACTCACTGACATCAAAATTAATTAAACACTTTATGAAAGTAGACGGTTCAAAGTTACTACAATCATAGATGTTTGCTTATAAGTCAAGAAAAAAAATCAATTGAAAGTTGGTCCACACCGCCAAGTGGTTTAAATAATAAATAGCAGATAGTATAATACAAAAATTTGCCAGTATAGGAAGAACGTTGAAGTATGTAAAGTTCATTACGTTTAAGTGTAGGAGAACATCGAAAAACTATGAAAAGTTTTACTCTTACACTTCTGAAAAGCTTAAATAATAAATAGAAGTGGGTAATAAATTTTCCAAGTATATATTTATTAGAATATTAATACGTAAAGCAAAAATTTTGTAGCCTTTTTTACGAAAATCCACCCACAAATGGGTATCAAATTTGGCACACTTATAGTAAATATACATAGTATATATGGAAGAACTGGAGAAACTTATATTATAAATAGAAACTTATAATCTAGCGGATTTGGTATGTTCAGTCTGCCCAGAGTGTCACAATTGTGTGTCCGATTGATTACTTCAGTATTTGGATGCCATTCAAGACGAGTCAAATATCTTCATTTTAATGTTCGCGCGAATTTTTTTCACGTACTGTGGACATTTCAAGACATAAGACGGTGATTATTCACCAAATGCTTGTTAAACTTTTGATCGAAAACTTTGCAAAACTTCGATGTGTATGTTGCTAGCAGTCTTTGATCAGGTTTAATATTAATTGATTTATATACCAGCATTTAATAATTTTATGATTATCTTGAACCTAGATTCACTTCATTTGATGGTGAAAAACTCTGGGCACGTAACATCTGGGCACGTAAAATAAAATCGATGATTTTACTTTGTCATAGCCCCTACTTATAACAGAATTATCACACTTGCAGCACATATCGACAAAATATTCGGAATCAATCTTACAGCTAACGATTTAACATCTATTTAATGAGTATTAGAAATTAAGAAATTATACCAGTATCCTCTTGTCGTTCAAGGTTCTGCATACATGCTTCCTGAAATTATCAATTATATAATTATTATATATTATAAAATATACCTTGCAGTAAATACAATTTATAACAAAATTAAATAAGTATAAGTTAATTTACTTAATTATGTATTTCATATACTTAATTTTTTTCCATCTAATTTACTTAATAAGTAATTATCTATTACCGTAGTTCGGGTAATAAGGAAGGTCTAGTACTGTTATACTAGATATATATATTTATAATTGACTATTTTTCTAAATTAAATTATTCTTTCCTATACATTTTTTTTTTTTTTTTAATTTTATGTTTTTTCAATCAATAAGAGCACATATTTATTTATTTTGTAATAATTTCAATTCCGAGGTTATTTTTTGTGGCCTAATTTTTTTTTATTGCATTCTTTAGAGAAATAAAATATCGTGCACTAAATTTTAAATCCTATCAATTTCACAATAATTTAATTCACTAATCCCACCAAATTTCAACAGAAAAATATAGAGAAAATAAACATATAAAATTTATTGTTTGAATTTTAGAAAGAATGCCAAATAATCTAAATCTTATTCACTTCAGAAGTGATACTTGGGAAACATTTGATCCTACGGTTTCCATTAGTTTCCATAAGGCTAGCTCAAAAGCAAATACTGGATTAACTCGTTACAAGCTAGCCATAGGTAAATGCTCTTCCTTCATTTGCCCTAACATATTTTATAATATATAATAAATAAGCATTTTATTTAATAATTCTGAGATAAAAATCGAAATGAGGATGTGAAACAATAAAATTAAAATTGAAAGAAAGAAAATTGGACTGAAATTTTGTAATTATTATAAATATTGCATTAGATATTTTATTGTATAATATAATTTTTAGAAGCTTCAACCAGTCTTCCTTAAGATATTTTCCTATCAAAGGGCTTGCAAAAATGTTTAGGTCATCCGACTATCTTTTAAGTTGTCTACAATATTTCTTGAATGATTTATTGGTGTAGATGGCCACCTGTGCAGCACCCTGTTTAGATGGCCACCCAATTCCAGTTTAGTAAATTTACCTCTTAAATCATATCTTTTACATTATAATTTTGGATCGATTCAATTTATTGCTCAAACGGTCCCTTCTACTCACGAACATGCTTCTTTGAATAGCTCTTTGTGCAATATACGAAATTGCTCAAAGAGCTATTCGAAGAAGTATGTGCGTGAGTAGAAGGGGCCGTTTGAGCAACAAATAATACTATGGTGTTTCAATGTTGGGTAATGTCTTATGGAAATCGTATTTTACTTTGCTCGCATTCAATTCAAAGAGATCAATTCATTTAAATCAAATTATTTCCAATTCATTTATCTAAAGCTGGTAAGAGAAATAATGCCATATACGTTATTTACCACTGGGAATAAATTTATCGTATTCATACAAAATATGAAAATTTTTTCGCAAAATAACTAATAATGCTTATTCCCCATAAAGATCTTTGGTTAAGATAAATTTTAATGATCTTGAATTTATTAAATATATTTATATATGATTGCGTTTGTATGTTGTCAGCATACGACCTGGCAATAAACGTTGTTTTGTTTTTACTCATATTAATATGAGACAAGAGATTGACTCAGCTGTTTACACGATAACAATATAAATACTTTTCATCATTAAACTTCGCATTCATCATATAACCATAAAAATTAATTTATTAAAGAGAGCTTTACTTTGTGGAATTCCGTGATAATGACTGTTTGAAAATTGGTTGCAGAGATCGAAACATGTCACGAGAGTATTCGTTTTTAATAAATTGCAAAATAAAGAGTGGAATCATCACAAAAATTATCACCAAACTATAGTAAATAGCGATGTAATTTGGTAACGTGCAAATGTATTTATTGGTTGACAAGCACAATACATTAGTATCCTTATGATGATTTTGAATTATTTTTAGAATTTCAATTATATTATTTAATTGATATCGACAATAATTTGTCAGGTATGCTGGGAAAAAACCAATAAAAGTATTTAAAAAGTTGTGAATTTGAGGCTGAGTGTATCACATTGTCTTTATTATAGAGGTCTCTATCAAAAACAACTAGAACTTTGACATTATGTCAATGCGAAATGTTTGAAAAGATTACGAAACCATCCATATATAATAAGAAATTTATAGTTTCTTTATACAGACTGCACAGTATTTTCATAATTCAGTACTTTGACCCAGTAATTGGTATCGTGTACATAACACGTCAAATATATTTATGAAAAATTAATATTATGTATCAAACTTCCACTCATATAAGTATATAAATTATTAATTCTTAATTTTTTGTTTATCTTAAAACTAAATAAAAAGTCATGTTAATATTATAATTTACGACAATATTGTTCCAAAGATTAATTCTAAAATTTATTAATGTTATTTTAACATTATTATAAATAATATGATTATATTTAATATTTAAATTTAATAACTTTATAAAACTTATAGATAGTATTTTTATTATTTTTAATTAAATAAAATTATATTTTTAATTCTAATTTTTAGAGATTATTTTAAAATATGTAATACAGTAATTTGTTATAGAAATTATTATTATTATTTTTTTTTTTAATGGGTGTGGTTTTGATTACATAATAAATATTATATGTGGATTTAAGGTAACATCTCTTTCCGTTTATTGTTTAATTAAACAACATTTTACTATTTCTTTAATTATTGTATGGTTTTACCAAGGAGATAAAGATAGAATATGGAGTAAACACAATGTTAAAATAATTTCATTGGTGCCATGCTTTTCTGTCACTATGTAATAAGCTGAGATCGGATCGTTACTACCACTTTAAAGTTATGTGCTCAGTTATATTTACAAAAACAATAGTTTGTAGTAAAATAAAACATCGAATTTCAATTCAAATGGCAGAAAATTATAATTATTTAATTAAAAATTATTTAAAGTAATTTATATCTACAATAAAATGGTGTCGATGCGATCCTAACGATACCTGGCGACAAAATATGAACCAATCATTCGACTGATTTATTATTAGTACTCAAAATTACTATAAATATCTATACTATTTGGTTTTCTTATTATATCTGCAGCTCCTTGGTTTTAAGTTTTGAATTTCATTACCATTCAAAATTAATAAAGACTAACATGATTAAAATAATTAAGTGAAAAAAACAACTGGCAGTGTGAATTGTTTAAATACTCGATACATTCTTGAATAGAAATGTTTGAACCATATTTAATCAGATACATTCGTATAAAACAATAAATTTGTAGCCCCCATAGCTATTATAGTTTGTCTTATAATAAAACTAGCAACCCATGTCCTGTCTTCGCTTGGATATATAACGAATTAAGTAATCTACTACCAAAAGACTTAATTTAGATATTGTGCCTAATTAAGTACACTTAAGTACAATAAGTAGCGGATTTAGGCTTAGGTCCGTCAGGCCCGTGCCTAAGGCGGCAAATTATGAAGGGCGCCAAAATTTTCAAGATGACTAAAATTGGGATGTCTGTAAACTGTAAGACCAAATTTTAAAGTTTATTTTATTACGCTGTTTCTAGCGAAACATAGTACCTACCATTTTGACGGTCGAATTTTTTTGTTAAAATAATTAACCAAGCAAGTACTAAAATTTGAAATATCTAAAAAGGGTACCATATCGTCTCAGGCTTAAAGCGTCTTCAAACCTAAATCCGCTACTGCGTACAATCTTATAATTTTAACGAATTTTTATCATAAAATACCCAAAATGTTCCTTTATATATCCGTTCCTAAGTTTAAAAATTCTATATTTTAATTGCCTTCTATTGAATCTTTGAGAGTTATATCTGAAAGGAAAAATATCTTGATTCCACAATCCTTAAACCTTATTTCCCTCCATTGAAAATCTTTAAACCGTTTTCACCTCACCTTTAATTTCAAAAATTCGTATTCACGTTGTAACCGGTACCTGTTTAAAAAAAACTATCTCGCTTTGCTATATTGAGTTAAAAAAATGTCTTGGTCGTCCACATTATAACAGGATAATTTTAATATTGTCCACATTATAAAGGAATTGCATGCGAAGGATTTCTCTTCTATTAAACAAATTAAAATTATTTTAACAATCAAAAATAATTTCAACTACTAAATCTTTTAATTAATTTATTATCGAATACAATTGCTGTTTGACAAGTTGAATATCGAATTTTATCCAAAAAAAATTTTACAATTTCGATACACACGAATTGTATTAATTTCTTTAAAAAAGTTAATTTGATGAAAAATAAAATAAACATAAAATCAGAAGCTTTCATGACACTAATATCTCTTTCATTCACAAGCGATTTATTTTAAAAATAACTCTATTTACGAACAATCGTGCGTGTATAGTTAGTAGTTTGCGTTTATTCACACGAAAATTTAAATTAGATCTTCATGTAATTAGGTCAATCGTGTGCTAATGAATACATTTCAATGATGAAATCCATAAATCAATGTTTCTGTTAACTTTAAATTCATTCAAATTTTTTCTACACTTTTATTCATTCTATTTCTTGTTATTTGTTAAGTTTGCGCTAGCAAATTTTGAAGACATTTACAAAATAAAAGTATTAGTACAGATTGTTAATAGAATCACCTAATAAATCCATTGTCATCTATTCCTCCGCCTGCCTACCTGTGCGTTATTAAAATAACTAAAAAATCGGTTTTTGAAACGTAAAAGGTAATGATTTAAAAACGTACATTTATGGAGAATTTTATTTAAACTTTTGTTTCGTAAAACAAACATACAACCGAATGATAACCTGTACCTTCTTGAGGTCCTTTAAAATGAAACTTACTTAACAGACACCACAAATTTATTAACTGGATAGTCCGGATTCTTTTATTTTGATATCAATAAAAGAAACGTGCTATGTGAATTTCATGCCATTAGAAATTTCAATTCGGGATTACAAAGCAAACTTTCCTGGTTTTTTTACTGGGCTTTCTTGTGATATTTTGAACGTCGAAAATAACTTGGCCGGAAACGTACGTAATAAGAACGTATCATTGACTTATAGAATTGAAAATCGATTTGTTTATACATGAATCATTCGATTTTGGTGAAATTTGGTTCACATGTTAATGGACTTCAGGAAATTTACCTCTTCTTCTTTCAATAGATGAGAAATGAATTGACATTATTATGGAAACAGAAAATGCAACAATTTTTGTATTACATTGCCATCCTTCTTATGAGGAAAATCTTTAAAAATACGTAATATTTTTCAATGCAAAAAATGCAGTTTTTTGTTCATTTACTGCAATTTTTATTACATCCCTCCAACATAATGAAAAAGTTTAAATGCAAACTTTTTTTATATTTAAGCTAGTTTTGCAATCGATAAGAAATCATGAAGAAGCCTATGAAAACTGGAATGTTTTAGTAACAACCATCCAATCATCTCTGTCATTTAGGAAATCTTCAAAATAGAAGGCAAGCTATGAAGGTAAGGCAAACCGTCACCAAATTAGTAACGAGTAACATCTCCTTAGATAATCATTTCAACTAGCTCATTCATACTGATGATGACTACTTTGAAGTCGAATTAAGTATTTATGAAAATACAAAATAATTTGAACTAGGAAATCGGGGCAAAAATTCGAAATTTATATGAAGGAAGAGTTTGTGTGCTCGATGTGAAATAATACACTTATGTTAGAGTAAAAAAATGTTTGTGATAATTGTCTGCATGACTGTTAATCACAATTAATAGAAATCGGTTCCATAAGGGTAAAAAACCGCCTGAAGTAAGTTATTTCCTTATTAAAAGATATTCCAACAAAAAAAAGTTTTACGTAATAAAAAGGCATTCACTCATTATAAGTATAACAATATAGATAATATGGTGGTAGAAGGTTTATATGTCTACTATAATGTAATGTGTTCAGCTTGTTAATTCACCCGCGTAAAATAACCAGGTGAATTCAGGTGGGTCATTTGCCGGTTGAGCTATACAAAGCATTGTAGTTTGTTTATTCACCACTGTGTGGACGTACGACCCTTTGTTTGCAACACCACTGCAGTCAGTAACTTTATTACAAAACTTATACCTATATACTAACACAAATTACAAGTTAAACCTTTTTTTATTTTTTGTTTTTTTACTTGAATTTCAAACACTTAAATTTAGAATAAACGTTTATAGCACGAAATATGATTCTTTTTAAATTTGTGTTATGTTAGAAATTAAAAATTTAAGTTGTAGTTTTACTACGTATGACCAGAAAGGGTGTTACATTCATTTCTTAAGTGACATTGATAAAAAAATGGGATCTCTGTAATAAAGAAAATGTTTAATGTAATGTATACATTACATTTCTTTCAGTTTTCGCGCACAAATAATTATCCGAATGTAATGCAATTTGGTATACACAATGTTGGCATGAAATCAGAGGGCTTGACGAAAAGTTATCACGAAAAAAAATTATATAGTAAAAATCAAAATTAAATAAGAATATATTTAATAAATACATTTATTTTTACGATAACAAATTTTTTCACTTCACCATATTTTTTGAGCATTTAGACGCCTTTGAATGTGTACAAATTGAATTTATAATACAAGCAGAAATTATTAAAGCACTTTTTTAACGAAAAGGAACTGTGTTATAATATAATTGCTTTAATTTAGGAAATTTAAGGCATTCTTGTACTCAAAAATTTGTAAGTTTTCAAATTGTAAAGCGAAACAAATAATGGAGCTAATTTTTAAGATTTGGCATAAGGTTGCGTATATGAATGGTTGAAGTATTTAAATCATTAAAATTTTTATAATCGCTTCTTTTATTCAGTCGGTTAAAATACGCTTTATAACCAAGTTATACAGCTATAAATACGTATATATGATAATAATAATACGTATTGTAATAATATATGCATTTATAATTTAAATTTGAATTTTATCTAAAATTGTGATGGATCTATACGGATAACGAAAAAATGTTTCGAAAAGAAGGATCATAGATTCATTTGACCAAACGGACAGACTCATTCTTGAATTTTAACTCACTTTTTAGGTGTAGATTCTGCGTCTAAAATTACGCAATCACTTTTTCGTTTTTAGTTATATTGATGTCGTACAGATGAAAATGGATTAATTTGGTTATTCTATGCCTGTACCAAAATTATTAGTGTCATCGATATTTAATAGCCTTACAAACTTTGGACTCAAATTCATATACTCTGACATATGCTATGTATGTCGAGTATAATAATATACTGTGACATAGTCTACATATGTCGAGTAAAAGCATACACTCTGACATAAAAATATATATTCTAGTATTATGCTTACGATAATTTTCCTTGTCCAGATAATCTAGATAGTAACATTTTTTCGCTATAACGAAACAAAAATTGGACCTAAATAAAAAAATTTGGTATAATATTTCATCAATTAAACTGAAATATTATGTTCAAAGTAATAAAATTATCTTCCAAATTGTATATTAAATTTAGACCAAAATTTCGAAAATATGAGAAAAACAGATTGGGAGGTAAGGTTTTTAAATAACAAAGACAAAACCTTGAAAATTATGAAAGATATTTCGGAATTTCAGCATTTTTATTTGGCATTTCAATATTTCCTAAGATCATAAAAATAATTGGCCAACATTTTATTTTTTTTTATTCAAATTATATAATTTTAATAAATTTAATTACTTTACTAAAAATGAATGACATTAATTATAATTTAACTAATAATTAACAAAAAAAAATATGGAATATAATAAGAACGCAAAAACATTTTATAATGACTTTTAGTAAAAAAAAAAAAAAAATCTTATTTAATGAAGAATTATATAAATAGTATTCATTCTATTCATAACTAACTATAAGTAACTATTTAATTGGTTTTTATTATTATTACGGTGGTATCTGAGATTATTATACCTTTTTTATTTTTACATAATTTATTTTTGTCTTATAAATCAGACATATATTAAAATAAGTCTAAAGTTTGTAACACTAAAACATAATAACAATATTTTGAGATGAATATTCATAAAATCACTTAAATAGTCAATTTTATCTTTTATGAATTGAGTAATATAAATTGCTAAAATAAATATTAAAAAATTTAAAGACTTATTAGGAAATATAATGGAAAAATATGAAAACAGAATAGTTTATAGATTGTAACAGAACAAAGTTATGAAGAAGAGTTTTGATTTTAGAAGTATGTATATACGTTTGTGTGAATAATTGAATGTTGACCTAATTTCACCGTATCCGTTAAACAACTTATTTAAACACCGATTTTGTTGAATCGGTTTTCAATTGCCTCCTCGTTTAGGTAATGTGCATTTGACTAACATTTACAATTTCAAAGAAGAAAAATGTACATTGAATTAACAATGACCATGTCGTTTTGGTAAATGTGAGCACACAAAATTCGAACTCCCTATATGAAGTTTTATTCGGAACAAGAATGAAATTGGGCTTTACCTATGGAATCTGTTGAACAGCTGGAAACAGAAAAAGAGTTAGAGCAATTACTAGATGGCCAATTCACCACATAGCAAAGTCGCAGAAAACGATGAATGTTCCATTGAAATGTTAGGCATAATTTTGGATGATGGTTTATTATGCAACCAAATTGAAGATATTATAAATGGAAGTTTTGAGTTAAATTCTGTTTTAATTGAAAAGAAAATTTTAATTGATAATTCTCAAAAGAAAGTAAGGGAAAATTTACAAAAGCAAGCTATCAAAATGTGTAATCTTACGAAAGAAAAATTTCCTGCTGCTGTGATTGGTGACAATGTTAGAGTTTCCATTTCAGACGTTGATCGTGGTAAAGCGGATGAAAAAAATTTGATTTGCGTTGTTTTGTTTAGAGATGACGATAATAATTTATATAAATTAGGAACTAAACAGGAAGTTTTAAAACCATCTTATTCTAGGAATTAATTCGCCATTTGTGAACAAAAGTTTACATCATACGAAGATGTTGAGAAATTGGTAAGAGAAATTATAGGAATGCAGTCCCCTACTGGTGGACAAGGTTTTAAAAGCAGTTGTAAAAATGCAGTTGTAAAAATGCTGGAACATTATGTAATTCCACGTGCCACAATAGTAATTCTTCCTCAAATAAATAAACCTTATTTCATTATGAAAATTCTAAAGGTTCCTTTATACTTTTATAAAATTTAACTGTTATAATAAAGAAAAATATGTTATTATTATTATTTGTTTGATTCCCATCGTATTGGTCCTGAAAAACTGAGAAGAAAATTGTATTTATGAATATTGGGATCATAACCTATGACATATAGAAAAGTATGTTTTAATTGTCTCGAAAAAGGTGGTTTTTGGTTTAAATTGCGTGGTGTTGGATATTAAACAAAAGGGCTATTAAAAATTGCTATACTATGCCCAACTATAGAAATGTGCTCTGATATATACGAAACAAGAATATATTATTGTCCCAAATTTGATAAAGTGATGCTTAGCAAATATTCGTGGTTGCATGTCACATATTTATTGTTTAGTACATGCATCTCTTACGATAAGATGACAGGCGGCCGCGGCAATCCTCAGAATATCACTTTATCTAATTTGGGACAAGATAATTTCCTTTTCGAGTTTTTAGAGTACATTTATACAGTTGGGTTAATATTTACCTATATCACTACGTACCACGAATAAATCTATGAATAAATTGTTCAGTACATGTTAAAGCACTATGTTACGGTGCACGTACGGCGAAAAATTATGTACTTAATGGGTGTTAATTTCCACAGTGGCCGTTTGGTACTTTGGTAATGTCTATAATATTATCATTTGAAAAGTAGATATATTTTTAGTTAGAAGCAAATGGAAGATATAACTGGAATTTTGATTTATATCGGGAAAATTAATCCTATACACGTCTTATACTATTACAAATGCTAAAAATTGAGTACGAACCCATACAGGTTTATGATTAACTAAATACTTGGTTACTAAATACTTTTGAAACTCGAAGAGTGATTTAGGGAAGCGAGACAAGATGAGGAGCCTAATCAATGACAAAATATTTTGTTCCTTATGATGAATGAGAGGGTAGAAAACAAAAAACATTATTTTCAATCTATCGATTTTAACATCTTTTTATTCCTTACATTTGCGTTATTTATTATTGAAAACAAGTATTAACCAGTCAGTATTAGTAGATTTATGGGCTTATGACCATTCAGAAACAGCATTTGTAGTTTGTTGAATGTTTCGTAGTTTTTGACTTCTAACTACCTTCCAATGACTGTAGGTGTTCGATCTCCGTCTTCCATTATTCTTTACAATATACAGATCTGGACTGCAGAATCAGATAATAACTGCAGTCATCCTCCTAGAGAATGTATTCTCAGTGTAAATATCTAGATTTTTTTTTACCGATTTGGTTTGGAATTCATATTTTTAATATATGTAATAATTGGCCGAATTTAGTGAGGTCTGTACGGTTTTAACTAGAAGATTTTCAATTTCGTTTATCTAATTCTGTTAATTTAAGAATATTTGTTCCGTTATAATTTTCGAATTCTCTGTTCGATTTTCATGAAATTTACAAAGATGGCATGACTATTATATTAAGGAATTCTATTTTTGTGCATCATTCGACCATTCGGAGTCTTGGTAAAAATTTTGAAATTATTGTTTCTCTCTACTGTGCTATGATAATGTGTATACCTAGTATAAATATTGGAAAATATAAGCCAATTATGATAAAGACGATAAGCAAGATGATAATTGTTTCTAGAGAGAAGAATGAGCCTACTGCTAAACAAAGCTACTATAACATAATATTCGATTTATTTTAAATAATGCCTTGTTCATATCATATCAAGTCACATTGTTAATTCACGTATTCTGAATGCATTTATAACTCCAAAATAGAGCGACTTATATAAATATATATATACTATCGTATACTGATGACTAAACTTTTCGTGGAAATTTGCTGTAAATTTATTAACCTTCACAGCCATGAAATTTTAATATGGATCTTGTTCCAGCAACTTATTGATTTCTTCAACACTTAGCGTTTGAACGTTTTGAATTTAAATATGTAATCTATATGTTTTCAAAATGCAAGTACCTAACCTGGGTCAGCTGCAAGTGTTAATTTCAAATGTTTGAAACCAATCGAGCTTTGAAACATTGAATAGGTAAATCGCATACGTCACAAACTTGTTGCCATAATATTTGCAGCCTATTCGGAAGTTATATTTCGAAAAATTTTTCGTGGTTTTTACAGATTTCCAATTTTAAACGATGATATATATTCGTCATCAATAATGTTTGGTATAACGAATCATTTTTGGTATTTCCAGGATAATTTCACACATTTTTTCGTAAATTCTAATTTTAATTTTCACGAAAATGTCACTTTTCAGAATTCTTTGTACATACATTTGAAATTTTTCATTAGTAATACTAATTATCAACTTGTTCGGTTGTGTTCTATTGCTGAAATAAGCAATTCGAGTGGGCAACGTACTACCTTCCACACTTGTTGCACAATTTTAATTTTCATATACATTTTTTTTATAATAATAATATGACATCCTATGTAACTAAACAATTTATCTCATTACCCAATCTATATAAAAAAAAAATAAATAAACAAATGGTAAAAACAAAATAACTATAATGTTTTACCAACTGTACAAGATCACCAACTACATAACTAAAAACTACCCTAAATATGGTTTAAAAAGGTTTAGTAACATTTTCTGTAAACATAACATGATAACAGAATTAAACAAAGTGCACGTTATCTAACTGATAACATATATAAAACGAAGATACCCAATATAATGTATACACCCATTTTCTCCCACTAAATCATGTTGCCATATTACTTTAATGACGTCATTGCAATATAATTGGTAGATGGGAGGGATTACAAAGTACTAGAGTAAGATCGTATACAGTTATATGGTTTTGCAAGAGAGATAAATGATATAAAGAAAGAAGATAATGAGTCGTTAAGCTAAAACAATAGATGTTAAATAAAAACGAAGAGGACTACAATTTTTATATAAGTTTAAATGAATAGGAATGATTGTGTATGGTGGGGGTGTATTAAACAGTCAGAACATTATTTTACAGAACATTTATTGAACAAAGATGGAAATAGAAATGTTATTGGAATCAATGGTCTTATGGTTTTATACCGTATTGTGGGGTATTCTATGTGGTTTTTGATAGATGTTAAGGTTTAGCACGATAATACGGACGCGGTTTTTGTATAACGATTAAAAAAAATGTGTGTTGATTGTACTGTCAATTTTTAATAATATTTAATTGCGTTTGGCAAAAAATCAAAACGTGCGTTTTATTTTACGTTTTAAGGACACAAATTTTTCTACAATAATTGTATTTGTAATTAGTTGTTTTAAGTAAGAAAATTTTCTAAGCGACGGTGAACATTTTGTGTGGAAAATTTAAAAGTGGAAATGTGACTTTTCTAGTGTGAAAAATTGTGATAGATATTCAAGTGCAATAAAATTAAGTTTCTAAAACTCTGCTGCCATTAAATTTTTTATTTTTAATACTAAAATTAAAGAAAATTTCTCGTCTACGAAAATATCGAGACTTTTCTCTCGTGAGTTCTCTTTTCATTTTGTGATACAGTGTGATAATTAAGTGCGGAATTTACCGTATATTCACGTTTCGATGAATATGTTTTTGAATGTATTGTTCGTATTTAGTTGATTCGAGAAGATTTACGAAATTTTGCTGGGAGAATATTTTAAAAATTTTTATTAAGTGTTTGAGATAACGACATTAAAACGGAATACGTATCTGGCGTGGGCGCTTTGCCATCGGCAATTAAATGCGCCCCGCCTTGTGCAGACAATTTAAATTATTCAACACAATTAATAGTCAACAATTATTGTCACAACAAAAGTGGTGGAATTGTCCACGATAGCAACAATCAAGCCTCACATCAAATTGCAACAATGCTATCGCATCCAAATAGTGCAGTGCTAGCTGCGCCCGCTGTTGGCAGTGGCGGCGTTGATTCAGCGCCACTAGCAAGTGCAACGCACGTGGTAGCGCAAACTCATACACAACAAACTTTAAGTGCACCTGCGCATCATACACAACAATCAGCAACCGTCGCTATGAGTCAATTGGGCACCGTTTACGCAACAAAACGTCGACGTCGAAATGGAAAAAGGTTTGGAATTACTTCTTTATAGATTTATAATTATTTGTTATGTAAAAATGACTATTATGAATTTTCTGTAAGATTTCATATTTAGGTGATATTTATTTATAATGATTTGGATTATTATGCAAAACCTCATTAACAAGGATTAAATTGTTGCATTAGAGGAAATTTATATAGATTCTGAATCATTATCTGCACTTAATGAAGGCTTTTAAAAATTTCTATGTAGATTTCGAGATCCTTCTAAAACATATCATGTTTATGAACAGTTTGAAACCATTTTATGAAGCTTTTAAAAACTTTTAAAAGTTTTAGTTTTTTTTCATTAACTAAAGGCACTAACACCTCAATATGCTAGAGGCTAGACAACATAGTCTAAGAGTTCGATGGTTCAAATCCAGAAAGCGACAGTGTGATCGATTATAATTAACGTGGCTGTAGATTCATCACACTGTCGTCGATTCGATGAGAACGAAGTAACGTACACCACCCACATCATAAATTTAATGGTAAATTTTAGTATCGGAAGTATTTTAAACAAAAAAAGAGTATAAATAATGACATGGGTGACCTATATTACAGATTTATTTGTCTGGAGAACGGAGGTTAAATCCCAGTATTACAATGATTTAGTTTTGTATTGTGAAAAATTTTCTTTTCTTTTTATTTTCACTCAGATTTTATAATCGAGTTAATTCTTATTTTTGTTTTTCACTTCAATGATTTGTCAAGGCAGTCAAAACTATTAAGTCACTTTCATTTAAAATTATCCAGTTGGATGCGTTCAAAATTATGAACGAAAATTATTTGAATTTTTCTTGTAATAAAATAATTCACTTCTAACCCCACCCCTCATTTGATTCAAATAAACATTCTACGAATTATTTTTGTTTATAAATCCAAAATGTCAATATATCGAATAAAATTTTTAAAATATTTGTATAAGGCCGGATCGCGAATTATGCGAATTTATTGTTAGAAACATGCACACTGTCAAATATTGGTTCCTTATATTTCGATCGCAGAAATTTTTGTCATCTTTTAATTTAAACAAAAAAATCTTTCAATCCGCAATAATCATCAATCCGCAATCGTTTTGTTTTGATCAAAGTTATTTGATATACAAATAAATTTTTCCGACGCGTCAAGAAATTTTAATAAACATAATTGTTCAGACATTAATACTCAACTATTTAGAGTTCGAATAAATTTCGATGATTTGCCCTAATTTCCTCGATTAAATTATTTTATATTTTTATAAATACGTATTTCAATTACAAAGGAGTCATCATCAGTATGAATTAGCTATTTGTAATGATTCTCTGAGGATATGTTACTCGTAGCTAATTTGGTAACGGTTTGCCCACGTTATTTAGAGTTCGTCGTTTTTTTAGAGAACACTAATATGAATTTTTAATGTTTGTATTATGATGTAAAAAAAATCAATATCAAAATTGGTTTTATCTCTATAATTGGTTGATTTTATCGCAAATAGAACAAAAAGGCTCCCGTAGGCTTGAGTCAAAATAATGTGAAAGTCATCGGTAAATTCCGAATAAATTTCTTTACAAACCAACTACGTGTAAAGGTCGAAAAAATTGATAATTTTCCATCAATTGTCATTATTTTCGAAATTTTAAACGATTAGACCAAAATTTCTCTTTGTAACCATGAAATAAATGATTATCAGCAATTTTCAAAATATGTCGATTTGAGAAAAGAAAATAAGAAATCTGTAATTATGACATTACCCACCTAATTTCTCAAATAAATTTCTAAAAACAATAGTTAACCAAAATTTTGGAGTAGTATTGAGTAATAATTATTTTCTAAACATTTTTCACCAAATTAATTTTTATTTTTATATGTACCTAAATTTAAATATAAAATTTCGTCACTATATGGCTATAAGTATTCTAATTTTTATAACATTGCTTTATTTTATCAAAATTACTTATTATAATGTCTTTAATTGCTTATTCGGTATAAGATGTGGTCAATAATAAATGTAAAAATTTAATATGTCAATCAAATCACTGCTGTATATAATTGAAGCTTGAAAACAAACCAATACTAGCCATGAATTCATTATACAGTTGGCATGATAATCGCCTATAGATCTCATTTTGAGTTGTTCACCTCCTTAACATTAGTCCAATAGATAACTATGGAAGTAATTTGATTGAGCTTTATACGTATCTTTGAGCATGTTCTGGCTGACTAGGCTAATTGAAATTTAATGAGCCCAGTCAACAAATTAATCAGTTAAGTAAATTAGTTTAAGTCTTCTCTAATAAAACAAATGAAAAAACTAAATTAAAACGGCATGCAAATGAAAATAAATATTAAAAACAACGTCGTTTTATACTTTTTTTTATTTTTTTATCAAAATAAAAATTATTTTGTTGAATTAAAGATGTAATCCGGTACAATATTTAATTCACACGGTAATTATTAATTTATTTTGCTAAATAGTTAACTAAATTACATTTTAATAATGGATACATACAACTGGTCGTAATTGAAAGAAGAGAAATTCAAAGAAATTATATTTGTGATGATTCATCATCTGAACATATAATATGATGCTGTATAGTAGAATGATTATTAAACATTTAAGTCAAAAATTAATGTCCTTAATCATTTATTTGAAATAATTGGATTTCCGTGAAATTTATTAGTTTTAGTAATTACCAAAAAGAAAAAAAAATTAAATAACAAAAATAAACTAAAAACATAGAACCAAAATAAAAAGTTATACCTAAGTATAATCTTTACCATTCATAATATTTGTGGGAAAACCAAGTAAAATCCATATAACCAATTTCATTACATCAGATCGAATAAAAGAGACAAAAAAATATACTACACATCATTCGGAAAGAATTCTCAAAATTTAGCTCATTTTCATTCATATCAATCGGAGTGAAATCATGATACACGATATATAAATTTCTGAAGTATTGGTTCTAAGCTTATTGAAAAGATGGCGTTTAAAGATAAGTATAAGTTGTTAACCAATTATAATTAGACTGCTGTATTTCGTGGCAACCTTGGAACTACAGTGTGTTTCTACTCTATTAATACTGGCTTTTCCAATAAAGTTATATCCTATAATCGATCAGTTGCCATTTTTACAGAGGTCCATAATAATATGCACCTATTATAATTATCTAAATTTGTGGCGAATATGAACAGTTTAAATTGTATGGATAAAATTTATACGTTGTTTTTATTCACTCAAACATTTTATTATGAATCAAATTTTACAAATTTAAGAACTTAAACACACTATTGAGGTCAATAATCCGCAATCAAAATGTTACTTCTCTGTTTTTGTTTCTTAGTCTTGAAACGAACGGACAATATGGCTGTGAATACTAATTTTTTGAGCAACAATTTCAAATTTGATAGCGCCTTCATTATTTTCTGTCGTTATAAACTTCAAGCTCAATTCGATATACCGCCATATATTCATTATATATCTTAAATATTAGGAATTGATCATTCATATTAGCTGTGGAAGACCAACTTGTATCTAATGAGTTTCTTCTCCTAAAATCCATTAAAAATGATTGCACCATATTGACAGCATCATGAAACTCTTCTACTGATATTGATCAGGTGTCTATTTTCCATTTTGGTATTTAGAACTGTAAAAAGTCTCCTATAAAAACAACAAAAGCTCCTTATTCAAAATTATCGGTTTAGAAAAGAAATCGCTTCGTTATTTATAACTAATTTCTTTGATTTTAACCTCTTCAATTTGTGTTCTTCGGTATTATTTAAGCAGACAATTTAACACAACTAAAATATAACTTCCAAAAAAGTGTTCATTTATAATTGAGTCAATCGTAAGAGAAGATTTTTTTCTCTTCAATAAACGGAATGAAAAAATTGTGATACGTTTCGTTACAAAGTATACACCGTAACTTTTACTCGAGCATTGCGGTACGCCTTAAAATTGTCAACATTTTTATCAAATTCGACTTTTTATGTCATAAGAATTATACTTACTCTCCCGAATACTCAAAATGTGTTTTTAAACTTTTATAGATCATCTCAAAATTAAATGACTGGTCATTCGTAGAAACTGGCAACGAAAACGTTTAACGGTGCTAGTAAAATATTTTTGTCTTAAATTGCCATACAAATTTAACCAATTCTCTACAGTGGTTTAGGAACGAATCAGGTAATAACTTTCTCAAAAATTATTCGAAAACACTGATATTGGTTTCAGAAATACAAAAAAATAACCTAATTTTTCTAAATTTTTTTTTAAATTCAATTTTACGAAATTTACGTCAAGCAAATTTCGTTAAATTTACATGCTTAGCAAATGTGGCTCTTTTTTATTGAGCGTTGTATTTATGCTTGTTTCATTTTCTTCAGTTATTAAGGTATTCATTTGGCATTTATCGTTAATTGTAAAGGTTGTGAAAATTTATAATAGATTAATGAAAGATTGATTTATATTCAAAATTTATCATTATTTACTGAAAAATTAAGTTAAAATTGACTATCAGAATTTTCATCTTCAAACGAAAATATTTAATTTAAAGTTTTTTACGGTAGAAAATATTGCAGGTATTACCCAAATTTTATTATGGATGTTAGAATCATATAATTACGCGATTTCCGTTCATTCATCGGCTTATAAAAAAGATATCTCAAAAACGAAACTAGGTGTATTCTAAAAGAATGTTTCTTTCTTCAAAACAAGCAACTTTTGTTTTAAACATTTTTTTGTAAAATTCTTATATTCTTCACAATATCAGCTGAAATTTAACGAATATATTCATATTCAAGTATAGTTATTAAACATATTATTGTATAACAAACTTTACCTAGCAACTATTTGGACTAAATATTTAGTGTATTTTATGCATGGTAATGATTATAATAACTTAAAATTATCTGTATGTCGACGATTTAAACAATTTTTAGTTGTTATCTTCGTTTGTTAATGATTTTTAAATAATTAATTTTTCAAAATTACGAATATATTTTTTACGATTCAGTTTTTCTTTCAATATTCATTATTATGTAGAAAAATCATTTACCTATTCTATATAAATAAAATATATAGCAAATTTGATATTCACTTTAAACTTTAAACAAACATATCAAATATTATTTGAAAACTTAATTATATATTCGAATTTAATTAGAAATTTAATTAAATATTTCGAGATATCTGCAAGGTATATTAAATTATTTAATATTCTTCGTTAGTTATAAAACCTATGAGTTTATTTATCATATAAGTAATTTTTTAATTTACTTGGTTTTTTTTTTTTTTTTATAAATGCCAAATCAATTAATTAAAAAAATTATTTTATAATAAAAATATTCTTAATAATAAATAGGATATTATTTATTATTATTATTAGGTAATATTTTTGATATTCGATGTAGAAAATAATTGAATATATAATTAATTTAATTGTTTGTTAATAATTTGTAATAATTTTTTATTTATTTGAAGGTTGTAAAAATCGGATGGATAATTTTTTTATTTTTTTTTTTTTATATTTTGTTTGGTCAATTATTAATTATTATTAGAAATATTGATATTTATATATTCTAGAAAATATGTATATTTTTTATTAAAATAAATATTATAAATGATTTGTTTTTAGGGTTTTTTGCAGGATATTAATCTAATAAAATTATAAATCACTATTTAACTTTTAAATGAAAATATTCAAAATAGTTAAAAATCAGGTCAAAACCTTGTGGTTAAAAAAAAAACAATTTTCAAGGTTTTGTTTTGTTTTTCTATTGCAATCTCACTTGGGCGAGTCTTATGAGTCTTAAGAATAAGAAAATACGCATAAATGAACATTCAAAAATTTCTTTTAACTAAAAAGTCTGTGAACGAGCAAAATCGAAACAATGAAATATAGGTTTTTACAATAAAAAAAAAACTTATTGGAAATTATATAGAACTCTGGATTTATACATTAATCACCCTTTCAGTTCAATATTTCCACATATATATGCAGGTATTTAACCAAATAAATATTAATTGTTATCTATAGTCATATTAAGTTATATTAAGTTTTATTTGAATGAAACTTAATTGCTTTCTTTTCTTCATTAGCCATAAAGGATTTGCAAACTCTTAGCATAATAAATATTAAGCAAAATATTTCACGACTTTTATTTTTTTAAATAAAAGGGATTATAAAAATGAAAATTCAAAGGATTAAATTATTCTTCGATAAATTTTGAAATATGAAACTCGGGCAAGAGTGTTTTGTTTTTAGTGGTATATGAATCACTTTTTTCTTTAATATTTGGTTGGACAGTTTTTTGTCTTAAGATAGAAAATAATCGAGGAAAACAAATTAAAGTTTTGTGAAAGGAACATTTTCTTGAGAAAAATATCCAAGATCAGAGCTGCATGGAATGGAAGAATCTGTGGACGTACTAGTAATCGAAAAACGACACGTTAGTGGAGATTTTCTGTAGTTTTTCTGTCACAACTATGTAGACCTATTTCTACCGATGACACAAAAGAATCGCCAAACTTCCCAACAATACCAAGTATGCACCGAATATTATTTCCTCCCCGAGAGTTATGAACTATCATTGTATGAATAAAATTGATGCATAATATAATATTCTGAATTTTTAGTCGTCCTTGAACATACATATAGTAACTCTAACAATATGTCGAGCACTAATTTAGAGACATCGGAGGCAAATAATTTTTTGTTACTGTAATATTTAAAGCTTCGTTGCATGGAGCGAAGTTATTAAAATCCACGAAAGATTTCTCACACTATGTACACCTTTTTTGTATACTAATTTTCGCTCTGAGGCCTACACAACATTGCTCTTTATGTGGGTGGTGCCAAACAATAGCTGCATGTTTTCCAAAATTACCTTATTATACATATAGATATAGATATTTATATATATATATATATATATATATATATATATATATATATATATATATATATATATATATATATATATATATATATATATATATATATATTATTTTCCTTCGTAGACGATCTTCGTTGTACGTGGTTTTTCTGTGGCAGGTACCACCTATGCATATATTGTATCTAAGCTTCTTAAGCATAAATAGGAGGAAATTACTCAGAGTACACTTTCTTGCCGCTTTCCAAACTCAATAGTTGATGAAATGAGTGGGAGTTAAAAGTTTGCCTGAAATGTTTCCACGAATAATTTCAGTTGTATTCAGTTTAATTTCAGTTCTACGCGTACGAAGTCATGGGTAAATGCAGCAGGTAAATGAGTAAAAAACAGAGTCTATAACAATTATAATTATAAACGCTCAATATAACAATTTTTTTTTTAAATAATAGCATATAATATCTGTACATATATTCAATAATTTTAATTACAACAATTTAATATTATGGATGTACCTGATGTACGTCTAACATATAATATGCGTAACTGTGTTTGCTCTATATGAAAATTAATTTATATTATACACATATATAATATAATTAAATATTTTTTTTATAACAAATTTGCACATTTCATCAATAAAAATTCAAATTTTAATTAAATTTATAGACATTTATTATATATTACAGCATGTTTTATTAAATTTATTAATCATAATTATTAGATAACTTATTGAGATAGTGATTGAAAAATTACAATAAATTTATTATTTTTACATTATTATATAAAATTGAATATTTTATAATTGACGCCACTGTATTTACTATCTATTTAATCAAATTATTTTATATTTTTAGCGTAAATCCTCTTTCACATGGGAATTACTATAATTTTCATTAATTGAAAATGAACAACTCTAGTATTAATTTTACAGTCTACAAAATAATTTTTGCTCATACCTGAGGATGTAAGAGCACAGAACCAATAATCGTTATTAATCCAGTTTGCTGAAGAATTATAACTTTATTAACAAATACCCATACAAGAAATGAGGATCGGCCCATTAATGGGCCAAGACAGGCAGCCGATTTAAAAGTATCGGCCAATGATCCGAATATATCATCGGCCCAATACTGGGCGAGTATCGGACTGTAACGCCATGCCGATATCGGATCCTATGATCGGCCGAGCATAGGATCCTATGATTGGTCGATCATAGGATCCCATGATCGGCCGAGCATAGGATCCAAGCATCTGCCAAACGTACCGATATCGGATCCTATGATCGGCCAAGCATAGGCTCCAAGCCTCTGCCAAACGTACTATTATAAATTATTATTTTTAATTTAGAAATAAAAAAAAAGTTTTATTTAGAAACATTAATCTTTATTCGATAAATATATTAATTTATTATACTAAATTATTTTTTATTTTAAGAGTTTTAAAAGAATATTGCACTGCAATTATAAATATAAGTAATACAACATTAAGTGAGTTATTAAAAAAGAAAATAAGTAATTTTTAGTATAAAAATTAATTATTGTTGTCCTCGTTATTATTATTATTATTATTATTATTATTATTGTTGTGTTGTTGTTGTTGTTGGTTGTTAATAGCTCGTTGACGGCGGCCTCCATCCCTGTCTCCTGCATTAGCAAGAAAACTGCCGATCTTTACCCTTAACGAATTGGATTGATACGAGTCCCGAAACTTTTCTTCAACAACCTCTGAAATTAGAAATATTTATAGATAAAACATAACTTTATTCAGGTGTAGATTTTAAACATATATATCCTACCTTTTAAACAAGTGTAAGTACAAGTAGCAATAAAATTGTGTTTCCCGATACCACATACTTTCTTCCCAGTGTCAGAATAATTCAATTGTACGGTAGGTGTAATGACCTCAGATAAAGTTTTTCGTATTATAGTTACAACATCTGATTCCCCGTACATAATAACTCTGAATAAATTCTTCAGTTTCTTTTTTTCGTCGTCAGTTTTCAGGTCGTTATCAAAAATCAAAAATTGCGCCTCATCGTTGATGGGGAATATATTTTTATAAGGCTCCATAGCAGTTGTTTTAGAAATGTTTGGAACATTTTCCCCAGTTTTCATTAAAACTTGAGTTTTAATTCGTTTAGCTTCATTTTTTATGACATACTCCGTGCTTATTTTAAATGCATCCAAATGTTCATGTAATTCGTCAAATTTCCCATCAATATAAGTCTTTATACAATCTAAAATAACAGTAAATAGTAAAATATACAAAAATATTATGAGTAATTACTAAGATAAGTAATAAAATTTATTAAGAAGAAAATTAGTTAGAAAAATCTTGACTTTTCATTTTAAATAATCATTATTTTTCTCAATAAAATACTTGGAAATAAAGTTAGCAAATTCGATGCATGTAAATACAGATAAAATATTCATTAGTTGTTTTCTCATCGTAATTAGAGAATACCTAATTTAATTACATGCGTATAAATTAAGTCATGTAAAAAGTTAGAATAGTAAAAAATAATAAATGGAAACTAATTTTTTTTCCGCGATACGAGCAATATTCAATTTGTTTTTTTAAATAAAAACCATAAACACTTACCAAACAATATATCATCATAATTAATATGAGTTGAAATGGCTTGCTGATTTTCTGCCTTTCTCCATAAAGGTAGAATAAACTTCTATAATGAAAAAAATCAATAAAAGACATTGTATAATTATTCAACTATTATAAACATACCTTTGACCTTATATGATTTTGCATGTTTATTTTTGTCTGAGCATGCATCTATGCTCTGACAAGCAATCGAACTCACTGATTCCACATGATTGAGTTCATCTATAATATCATTTTAACAGCTGATCTAATTTTCAATACGCTTGCGTAGTCAAAAAAGTGTCATATCATCGGCCAAGCATCGGCTGAAGATCGCAAATTATTATAGAGCGTATACTACGGCAGGCGATGATAAGCCAGCCATAGGCCGTTAAAGAATGCCGATGCTTGGCCGAGCATTGGTAGCCGTACCTTGGCCGATCAACGGAAAATAGTTGATCATCGGCAACTTTGTATGGGTACTTTACAATCATAATTTTTCATTATAAAAATGTGGTATTGTAAGTATTAAAAAGAATGTACTTATTTGTATCTAAAATATCAATCGATGCAGAATTTTTAACTCTTTTGATTTTTTCACGTAACATTTTCGATAGCTCTAATTGTGATCTTACAAACATATTTCTCCGTTATTTATAAGTAGAAATATATTAAACATAAAAGGGTAAAAACAAGTAAGTCATACTTATCGAAAAGATATAAGTCCTCTTCGTTGAGTTACGTTGGTATTTTCTGAGCCCTTCAAATTAACTGTAAAAGAGTAAAGTTCAATTAAAGAAAATGTCAAAAACTAAATTTGAGATGACTAATAATAATGTCTTTTAAATCATCATATTATTTATAAGTACACTTCTTAATGGCTTATGTTTAATGTATCAAAATTTTCTCTTCTACAAAATTCTGAAAAGATATCTGTTTTCTGATCAGTTAAAAATTGTAAAAAATGTCAATTTAGATGTTCTCAAGCAGACAATCCTATCCGTTTTGTCACATGTCGACAAAATTCTTTTTGCATTTGTTTTACTGTTCTTCGTATAGCAATTACAACAAAACAAAAATCCGTCAATTTCCAGACTGATGGGGCAATCGAAAATATTACAGACATTGAAAATGAAAATGCTGTACTTTTTCGAATTTTCAATTTCAGTCCCATTAAATTAGATCGGACTTAGTCCCAGTTCCTGCAAACCTAGTTAGGAGTGTACTTCGTTGATGATATTTATGACTCGAATAAGCTTAGCTTGGCGGTTCTTAATCCTCCGTAGAATATGATGATACTGCTATATAATTTACATTTAACATCAAATAAATTAATTTTTGGTTTGATAATCAATTTTTTTGTTTTATTTACAACTCATCTTCCCTCTCTCTCTATGTATTTTCACAATTTAAATGGAAGGCGCAATAGAAGTGAACTCTAAGATTGTAATCAAATCTAACATTTTCATTAATAAAGTCGTTTAATTTGATAATTTTCCGGAGACTTGCTTTGCTTAAAACCTTTGTTATTCTGAACATCTTTGCCTATAACAGAATTAAGTGTAAGAAACTATCTTCACAGAATAAATTTTGATTATCATCAATACACAAAAAAATATGTTGAATTGTTAACAGAAATATTGAGTTAAAAGTTCGTCTAAAAGAAGGAGCTGGGGTAACACAAAATGAGTGTTAACTTATTTGAGTTTCAACATAAAGGTTTATTAGAAAAATAAGTTTACTTTATTAATTATAATTTCAGTCAAGTACCGACAAACTTATTATGTGTTAATGCAACAAACATATTATGTGAAAAAGTGAAGTTAGTTAAGCTGTTTATATATTTGAAATACTGCTTTTAATCTTAAAATTCATTAAGAAAAGTGTTAAAGAAAAATGTCCAAAAATCTACACTCAAATTAACACATGCCGTTTTCGATGCAAATACGCAAAAATTTTTACTGTATATTGTGAATGTACATGTATTAAAAGCACTTAGTTTGTCCTAACAATCTTTCGAATTAGTGCTCAAAATAATGTTATCATCAGGTATGCTAAGATTATACACAGATTTAGTTGCTGCAGTTAATAATCAGAATCTAACTCGTAAGTGTTGATTATACATTTATTAATTATCTGTTATGCATAATACGGTTTTTGCATATGTATTTATATTAAATAAAGTGCAATGTATTTAAGTTTTGAGTTGTAAATTATTATTAATATAGAAAGAAAATAATTATGAATATCATAATTTTAATATTACTACTTATAGTATTTAAATAATTAACACGCACTAAATGATATTCATTTAAATAGAACAAAAATGTTATTTATTTATTGTTATTAGTAATTATTATATCTATTATTTATACGTTGTAGTAGCCAACATCATTTTAGATCAATAAGTATTTATTTTGTAATTAATTTTATTTATTCCAATAATTATTATTTATTACTTATTTATATTAATTGTAAATTATTTTAACTTTGTATACTGCAACAAATTATTTTAGTTATATTCTTATTATTCAAGACTCTAAAGTTCGTATACATTCCTTCAGTTTAATACTACTTTAATCAATTTTTAAATTTTGATAATCCTCTATTTTTTCTTTTGCATTGGACTCAGTACCGTAGTAAGCTGATGCGACATCCTTTGTCAGAGCTTTGTCTAAGGTTTATGTGTTTAAGATTCAATTTCACCTAGGCAAAGATAAAATAACAGACATATAAATGAATAAATATTACCTAAACACATAAATATTGTTCCTATATTCAACCAAAACGTAACTAAACGAACTTTTCCGTTGGAAACGACATAATAAATAATACAACACAATAGACACGATTCTTCCGATATGTGATAAAGCCAAGTGTTTGTTGAGGGATGACCTGAATTTTATAAAAATAGCATTTTCATGGCTGTCAGAAAACGGACACTGGTAGTTACGGTCCAAAATGGTTCTATTTTTTAGGTATTTGTTTACATTAACAAAAAATCGAATATCCTGAAATTTGAATGGAGTGAGCACAATTGATTATCAAAATTTGCGGAAAATTTCTTTTACTACCTAACGGGATCTAATATCTATTTTTAAATTTGTCAACTTTCCACGAGGCATTCTGTGTACAAGACTCTGCCAATTGCCTAGTTTATTATGGTAACGTAGAGAAACTTAACTGTTTCTTCGTTGCATTTTCATTAAAATTGATGTGCCAATGATTTTTAAGTAAAAAATCCTTTTTCAAAGTATCTACAAAATGTGTGTGTACGTCTGTTCTTTATAAAACGATAAAAGTCGTTTTAAATTAAAAGCTTGTTGATTGTTAATTTTCAGGATTAAAAATTCTGACATAGAAATAAAAATAAATTATGGAAAAAATTAAGTATCGCTTAGAAAATAGAAAAATTACAGAATTCAATAATAAATAAAATGTATAAACTTTCATAAAATATCTCTACCTAAGAATATATAATTCTTACATTAAAATTTTAACACTGACATATAAAATAATAAAAATAACTTCATATAAGTAATTTAATATAAAAGAATTTCCTCTAACATATTTCATTTTAATCATAAAACGCTATCAGCGATCTATAAAAAAATAACTTGAACATTTGAATGTGAATAATAATAATAATAATTCCATCAATTCGACTGATTGGCTCTTTACAATTGGATAGAGAATTTTTTAAACGTTTTTTTATATTAAATACGCTTTCTAGATATGTGTACGGTCGTATTTGGATTTTGTAATTGATTTTTAACTAGTTTCTAGGTGAACTGGAGACTTCAAAATTTTAAACAAAGAATTGACTGTCAATCCAATTGTATGACATTTTATATTAGAAAGTATTCTTACACTAAATTATTTTAATTTTCATACGCCACACTTGTTTCTGAGTTTTCTTAAATGAATAAAATTGCTAAAACAAAGTATGAACATGGGACATTATAGTTTGTCAATATATCTTTCGAAGTCTTCTCACGTCATAATGAAATATCTTAATCTATGTAAAGGTGAGTTTTAGGAAATGTAAGTACGCCGCACAACGACAGAAACAAAATAATAACTTAATTCGAATATTTAATTTTGGCTTTAAATTTTCATTTAAATTGAATAAATCTTGTTTCTGTCGTTTAAATTTTCTATTTTACAGTCAATTTTTTAAATTATTTATTTTATATATTACTATAGTAATAATAAAATGCTAACAGCCATTTATAAAAAAATAAATTGTAACATTCAAATGTGAATAATAATAATTCCATCAAATCAAAAATCAAATCGACTGATTGGCTTCTTACAAAGGTTACAGACTGATGGATTTTATTTTTGTTTTTATATAAGCGTTGTCTTTCATCTTTAATCATGTGCTTAATGTTTGGTTCATTAAATAATATTATTTTATGTAATAATAAAAATAATAAGTCAAATGTTAATCTTTAAATATTAAATAATTATTTTAAATTCATATATAATTATATATTGTTTCAAAATTTTATAAATTATTATTTTTATTTATTTTTTTCTTTAAATATTTTAATTTCAAAAAAATATTTTATAATAATTATATATGTGAATTATTTATAAATTTTGATATCACATATCCAAACGGCAATTCAATCAATACGGTAGTATTCTTTGACCAAAGTGTAATAGCATTGTAGCTTAAGTTTACCTAAAAATATATCATTAACGTCGTTTTGCCATATATTTCTAATCAACATCAACATTTTCTAAGCATAACAACATATTCTTAATACTATTTATAAATAATAAAAGCTGAGACAAATCATTATAAATAATGATATTAATTTATATTTTAAAGCAGACCCGCCCGGTTCATTGGTTGCTGTGTTAATTTTCCCATTTTATTAAATGATATTACATCGATTACATGCGAATGCCCTACCCTTAGGGGTATAATTTCAGAAAATCCTTTCTTATCGGAATCCCGGTATTTAGTGTGCACCCGGTACATTTTATGCACCCGAGATTTACCTGGTATTTGGTGGGGAACACCTGGTACCGCGTTCACCCGATAATTTATGTTGTGGTACTCATACACTTGATGAAAGATATATGGAACTCCTAAACCTCGAATGATTCCGTTAGTACTTTAACAATATGATATGCACACTTTATATAGTTGACAGTTCAACATACTGCTAGTGAGAAGAGATAAAGAAGTTTTATTTTGAATTTCAAATATAGACTTTGGTTTCTATGGAAATGATGCTAATAGGATTTGTAAGATGTGAGAAAAAAAAGACAAAATATGTTTCACAGCTAGGAACATTTTGTATTCGAAAATTAAATTGTAGTTTATAGTATTTTCCGATATTTATTATTTATGTTTCTGTTTAAACCGTTTAAACCTTCCCTTAACTTTCACAAATATTTCAAGATCGAAATTAGCAAAATCGGTTCAGCCGTTCTCGAGTTTTAGCGAGACTTACGAACAGCAATTGATTTTTATATATATAGATTCTAAAGTAACTTTTTAAATTATGATAAGATTCCTTCCGCTTCCATTTGCCGGTAATATTATTTAACATAATTAAAAACGTTGCCAAATGAATAAAAGAAAACTATGAAAGGCGAGGTAAATTATGAAAATTAGGCATTTGAAAGAAGGCGTTTTGAAGCGTTGAGAAGAAAAATTTTCTCATTACAGAACTTGGACGTAAATCTTAATTTCTAAGTCAGCCGACAAATATTCTCATTTTTTTTCATTTATTGTGCTCAATAATTAAAAAAATTTTTGAATTGATTATCTTTTCTTCTCTTTTTTGACTTATCCTAATTTAAAACAAGTCGTGTTTTTATGAAGCTTTGGAGTAGTTTACAGATGATTTCATGCCAAAGTGGGTGAAACGTCTATTTCAAGTTAAAAAAGCCTTCTGATGCTATTCAATCTCCTTGTATCTTTTAAAAGATGCTTATTAAAGACTATTTCAGCCCCACCTTCCTCTTTGCTGGTTTTATACATTTTAAGACTCCTGAGTATTAATATTAACAATTTTTATTATCATTTTTGTGAAGATGAAATTTCGCATGTCTTGAACATGTGAATATTATTATGTGTCATCACAGCAGTCAACTTAATCACTACGCAAGTGCATTTATAATATTAATGTTATGGAATCGTTTGGATAAAATCACAACGAATGTTTGGTGTCAATATTCTGAAGGTTGTTGGTTGGTGCTTACTTGTATATTATGTTAATTTTCTGGTAATGCTAGAAAAATGATAAATATAAAGAGGTTAAATATTGTATTTGACGGGTTTATTTTTAAATTCGAATACTCAAATAATTAATCATGCTATTTTTGAAGTAATATTTTTATATTTTTGTTTTATATATCTCATACTTATTTTTTTATTTCATTAATTTTTTGTTTCCAAAATATTAAACACATGTAGATAAATAATTATTAATTACTGAAAATTATAGGTTTTAGTTTCATTAAAAAATAAAATACATTTATATAAATTAAATACAACAATATTAAATAAATATAAATTGTTATATGTTGATATATAATACTTTTTTTTTTTTTTTTTTTTGTGGACAAAACGGTTATTTTTGTTATGATTATTTTTGTTTGTGAATGAAGAAGGAAGAGTGAAAAAATCGGACACCATAACAAAATACATCCGTTCCGCATTTATATAATCATTTCCACATATAATATTTTGTCCAAATAAATGAAATACACTGTCAATAATGGACACAGAACTTCCTCGTGATGTATGAATATATGTACTCTGAAAATGATAAAATATGCTGACTTCAAAAAGTCCGCTTATTTTGTCAAAAGTTTTTATCTTTCGTTGCAATTAGTTGCAATGTGAATATGGTCTGGATTAATGTATTTTCTACATAAGGCCATAGCAAATAAGATTTTGTTTTTATGCGATTTTCTGTCACAATTTTTAAAGTCGACATATATATAGAATATTTCAGCGTAATTACTTAAGTCTAAATTTTGTAACGAGGAAATATAAAAGATACCAGCAAAATTTTTGTATAGGGTGTTCATAGAATCACAGAATTAGTTCATTTCCATTTGCATTGCCGGATTCAACCTGGTAAAAAAATTATAGTTTCTACTTTTTTACCACCATGGGATAACCATAAACTGACATTATTTATTCACGGTTTTGTATTTCCCTTGTTTAAATTTAAAATTTTCGAGAACGGAGATATTTTTCCGATCTGGAGATGCTGCTGCATGCGTGATCTCTGCTAGTTCAGGTCAATGAGTATACCTTGTTTTAAATTTGGATAAACAGTACTCACAAGGTACTCATATTGAACTGAACACACGCTCGACACTGCATCTTCTGATCAGAAAAATGTATCCTGTCTCGAAAATGTAAAATTGCACTTAAAAAATTAAAAATTAAAAAAAAAATATTCGAACAAAAATCATTTGTCAAGTTAATTTTTCTGTATTAATTTTTGCCTTAATTATAGTTCCTTTCGTTTATGAATATCGTCTTCCTTTTTCCTTTGTGTGTGCTTAATTTAATCTAAGGTGTCACTCAGGAATTATATAATACCCATTTGTATAACGAATATATAGTATCTAGGTTGCGTAAAAATCTTTGCTCTTTTTCTGCCAATGAGTATGTCAATAATTTTGTAAATATAATATAATATACTCAAAAAAAAAAAAAAAAAATTCTAAATAATAATGGGTGGTCTTAGAATTCATATACCGATAAATTTAGGACCCGAAATTTATTTAAGAAAGTTTTTGTAAACATTATAATTAAATCACAATAAAAACAATTTTTTTTTTTAAATTTATAAAAACTGACTTCTAGAAATGACAGATATACAAAAGATATACAACACAAAAAATATACGTAAGAACAGGAAACATTAAAATATTACATAATTATATTAAATTTTATTAAATAATATATTTTTGTACATATTTATATGGGGTTTTTGTATTAAAAATTTGTCCTATAATCTGATCAAAATAAATTGTTTAGAATATGATCGCTATATGCCAGACCATTAAGAAAAGAAAAATAGTTTTAATTTAGTAATGATATTCAATGGTGAACATTAGCAGCTAACTTATTACTATTGCCGACTGATGGTTCTAAGTTTACCAGTCAATTTGATTATCATCGTAGCCACAAAAAAATTTGTTCTTGCGATAGTATGCCATAGTGTAAGATTCTATTACGGTTGAGGTACGCTTCAAATAGGTATACTAAGTGTGTCAAAATGATGTGCTGAAGAACATAGTGTTATTTAAGCAGTCGGTAAATAAAGACCGTACAAGGCTTATTTTCATATTTTTCACTTTAGTTAAACTATACAATATTTTATTATTTATAAAAGCCCAATTTTGTGTTTTCTTCAATTATCATTAATATATTCACAATGACTATTTATTTTCATACAAAAAAATGATAAATAAATTTAGACAATTTTATTTTCTGGAAATTTATTATTTGAAAAAATTAAATTTTACTAATATTTACAAATAAATAGTCATAGAAGTACAGTAGCAAGGATCTTGTAGGTTTTTGCTACCGACAAAAAATTATCGTATATCTTCAACTTAGTTCTTATTCTATCCCGACATGGTTCCTATCTTGTAGGTCTATGAAATGAATGAAGGGATAGATTTTAACTTCAGGTGCTTAATCTAAAATTCTGCGGTTGATCTAAAGGGAAGATATTATAAATGAAACGACAAATCTGAAGGCTACATTACCTTCTAGTTGTATGAGTAGAAAGTGATTTTTAGCGTGCAAAGATCGACATGCACTCCAGCCAGAATTTTTGAAGTGAAAATATCGAGATTTCAAACTCGCTGAAACGAAAAAGTGACAGAAAACAGAGTCAAATACATACATAAATAGGATATAACGAGCGAGGGACTGAGATAGAAGTATCTATAGTGTATAACATGCGGCTTAATTCGATAGCAGTATTTATAGAATTTAACGTGTGAGAGTGTGAGATAGTAGGTATTATACAATGTTTAGTACAGGGCTAGTATGTGTAGTGCGCGCCTGTGTAAAGGCATTATAACAACTCTGGTGTATATTTATTGTATGTACACATGTATTCTTTATATAAATTTATTTTATTAGTGTAATAAAAATATTTATCAAAAATTCATACTCGGAGAAAGGATAATTAATGTATGTTATATATATGTGAATAAAATGAATAATTATTCTGTACTTTGTATCAATATCATCAGAAATAAACCCTACAATTATCCAACTCCTGAAATTCTATCAAGCGTTAACTGCACACATGTATTTGTTTTCTTTGACAAAATAAAAAATCTTAAAATAGACATTAAATATCCCCAATTTATGGACCCGACCAATGCTGAATAGTAACTCCAAATTTTGAACAGATAAGCAAATACCGACGATTTTTAATGGAGGGAACTGTAGGAAATGATTTGTACTATATCCGATCATTGGAATTAAACATTTGAAATTTGAGATTGAGGCGGTTAGGTTTGTATCTCCTTATTACTCAGAAGTTTGTGAACTGGACTATCGAGTTTTCACTCATGGTATGCTTATTTATACTAATTTTAGGGTTGAGTCCCGTAACTTTCTATCAAAAAATTAAATATATGTCGTATAATCAGATCAAAGTATAAAAAATAGTACTAAACACACTATATATAATTAATTTTACAAGTAAACTAGTAGTAAACCATATTTTAAAATAATAACAACAAAATGAACAAAATAATAATAATAATAATATCTATTAATCTACTCTATGTTTATTGTTATTAAATGAAGATTATATGTATAAAATGATTGTATTATATGTATTTTGTTAACAAATATATTTAATTATATCTTATTATACATGTTGATTACAATCAAAAGTTTATTGAAAGAAAGAACTCATAAAAGAAAGCAAAAATGTTAATATTTTCATATGTTTATTTTATTCGTTAAAAAAAATCTATTACAAAGGTTTGACCTATCATCCTCTATATACAAGACTAAAACGTTCGAAAGTATCCAAGTTTAGTATTCAAGGTTCATTGTGCATATTTGGTTTGTTGTTTTCGAGTACTGACAAATAAAACATTCGAATTAATATAATTACATAACCAACATCAAATTGCACAAAATAAAAATGATTTCAGCATTGAAAATTGTAAAAATATGAGATTAAATGATATTATTATTCATAGCTATGTTATTTTATAAATAAATATCAATAGTATTTTAAATTTGATAATAAATCATTGAGAGAAGTTTTCAATATAAAATAATGTATCATCCAAAGATATTTAATAATTAGGAATTTAAAGAAAATTAAATAAGTAACGTGTTCTTATTGAGTATTCCTAGTTTTTTTTTGCTACGTCCTTTCCTCAACATATATTTGACCTTACGCCTAGGTGTTTTGTTTGGTAACAGGTAGTTTTCTTTTTCTATAATTTTTTAGTTTAGAACTAGGATACAGTGCTAACTGGGTAAAAATGATAATTTTATTATTTTACAAACTTGGCAATTATGTATAACTTATTAGTAAAAATTAAAAAAGCCAGTTTTATATTGCTAAAAATGGAACCCCTAATTATAGAAGTCCTCTTACCACATCTATAATAGAAAAAATAAGATCCTAATTTGTCCTTTACATAGAGGTTATAATTTAAGAATTAATTAACCTAAAGTTAAAGTTAAACCAAGAGTACTTAATGAATTTTATTGAAGGGTCGTAATGAATTTGATCAGTAATACAGAGTATGCTAAAAAATAGTTTGAAAAATTGTAATATTACAATATCGTATAGGTACATACTGATTTTAGGTAAACTAGGTATTTCGACTAATTAATCAATTATAACCAAAATCAAAATGATTTAATTATATAATAAAATTACTAAAATTACGAAACATAAATCTTACTTAGAAATGTATATGTAGGGGAAAACGGGATAATGACGATCACAAAAATCTGAATAATGTGAAAATTTTAAACGATTTATTTATTTAAATTAATTTCACATATTCTATAGCAAATAATCTTCATTTTCAACAACTTTTTAATGGTTTTGGTATAATTATAAAAAGATAACTGAAGTTTAAAAAAAAACTCAGTAACCATCGTAAGCAACACATGTGATTAAGGTCGGTCACTTTTAGGGACATGGCGGTCTAAGATCCTAAGAAATCCACAGGGCGCATGGGAAAGTTTTTATTTCTTCAGTCTAGTCTGAAGGGTTGAAAATAGTATTTCCATGAGTTTTGCAATTTTTCTCATAGATTCACCTTCATCGATAAGTTTTATAGCTTTTCCAAAAGTTACTGTGTTTCATTTCACGTTTTCAGTAGATTTCTCTTTATTGTTTATTTTGGCATGTTTATAAAAAAAAAAAAAAATTAATAAATAGTTCAAATATGTAAAAAGCTTAACACGAAAGTATGCTGAGATCAATTAGATGACCGTAATTAGCCGATTTTATGTCAAAATGTACAAAATAATGTAATTAAAAACAATTAAAGGAAACTTATTTTCTAATATTGTACGTAAATGTTTTTCTGTGTAAAATGTTCAAGTATTGTATAACAATAATATAAAATTAAACAAATATATAAAATCCATATTTATCCTTTTAGTTGAGTCTTTTTTTATATAAAAAGCAAAAACTAAAAACAAGTAAGATTAACCACTCTCGAATATGAAGTAGCTATAACCCAATCACTATTAGCACTTTCATTTTGGAGTAATGCTGCTGAGTACTATTGTACACTGACCGCCGTTAACCCATTTTCCTCTATTGCTTAGGCTAAATAATTATTATAGGTATGTCATAGTATACAGTTATCATTTTTATGGTCATGCTGAATATAATTTTTTCCATCTCAATTTATTTTGAATGTCATCCTAAAAAGTTGTTTGTGTGTGCTATTGATTTTGTTACACCCGGTAAATGAATACAATATTAAATATCTATCAAATAAAAATATTTTAATTCTTCAACATTTTGTAGGTTACATAAAATTTAAAATCACGACATTGATTTTAATAATAACTATTAGTTTGTATAGATATATTTAAAATCGTGTATATATTATTGTAAAGTCTACATATATACCATAACATACCTATGTATGTATATACCTGCTATTATCATGTCTAAGACGCGTAGATATATCGTTCATCATTTTGTTGTTCAAGCACACACAAACACTCACTAACCTGCCTAACACTTTCTGTTTGACGGTCAGGACCTACCACGCAAATTTGTCACGATATGCCTTTATATATGAATTGGACATATAGTATTTTAAATATACATTTTCTTTTGTAATGTGCTAAATCACTGAGACTGACTAACGATTATTTGTTTAACAATTTTATTTTTATTGCAATCTTTTATTCAATAATGTTAATCATTGGATAATCTAAACCCAGTACACAATACGTGATAAAAAAGCGCACATATTAACATTTGTTTGTGTTTATAATGTCAAAATATAAACATACCATCGATTCCATCAATAAACCTGATAAAGATGACGATCGTTTTAGTTTAGGCTTCAGTGAGTACCTAAATAAATTTTGCTTTGTTGGGTGATATTAATTCACTTCAAAGGATCTATTCTTTACAAAATTCTAAGAGGTTCAATACTTTTTAATTAAATTTTGTTTTTAGTAATAATTATTTAACAATTTACTTATTCTTGAAGGGAATAAATCCACGTACATGTTACCGTAGATAAACAAAGGTGGGAAACATGGCGTATCTTTCAAATACTAAAAACTTTGAATTAAAAATACTATCAATATCGTTAGTTTTTTAAATACTGACACCTACCCCCCAGATCATCCTATTGTAACATAGCACTCCTGTGGTATCTTATATTTCCCGTGCCAAACAACTCTGAGGATGAATACCAAACTAGTTAGATAACTATTCCAAAGGCTGCAGCTCTTTCTTACTTAACTGTCCTCTTCTAGGGACTTTTCTATACAGGAATTTTCTCTTTCTTGGAGTCGTAAAATAGGCGATGGGATTGGAGTTCAATTCACAAGGCATATCCACTAGCCTTAGAATAAAAATCGATTACTTATTATTAGTACAGTTTAAACTTTCTTCAAAAACATTAATTAAAATTAAATTGAAGAAATTTTATGCACAATGCATAAAATTTGCGCCTATCCACGGCACTGTTTCTACAGCACCATTCACATCTCCCAACTATTTTAGACCATGTTTTTACACACATTCCCCACGATAATAAAATGTATATACCATCTATACCCGATTTCCGACTTTTTTTGTGTAATTTGCGCAATTTTTTATTTCGGTATATTTCCCCACATAGAAGAACGTAGAAGGAATTTGCGGATATCTATCCTTCAATCGTGAAAAAACATTTTTATTATTCCCGGAAAAGTATTTTAATTTTTCTCTTCACAGTAGCCTTTTTCGGGTTTCAGCGAATAAAAACAAAGCAAACATAGTACTAAGTGAATTGATCCAGCCGTTCTTGAATATTGCAATTCCAAACACATTTATTGATTCATTTTTATTTGTCTAGATAGATAGATAGATAATTATTGCCCATAATCTTTTTAATATATGTAATAATTCTTAAGCAGCATGATTCTTAAGTATCTTTCAGATACCCATTTTACTAACTCTTTATCTCGTTATTAGTATAAAATATCCTGTTACGTATGAAAGCAACTCTCATGATCTTTGAAACGAAGATTTCAATCTTATAATATCTTACGATTTTATAATTTATCATTAACGATTATAATATTTCCTTATTGATATTATCACCTGATTGTAAATATAATTTGCAAATGACTACTATTTTAAATTCTAAAATTTAACATATGTAAATTTAAATAATAAAATTATGTGTATATATTATTTATTATAAATAATAAATAAATAATTAAGCGTAAAAAATCAATTGTTATGGATAGTTAAATATTTGTAAAAAATAATATTAATGCCCAACCATTTGTAACTACTATTATACGTAATATAATAAACGTATAATTAAAAAATATAGGTATGTTTACCTTCATATTTATATGTTTATTAATACACCGTGTAACAATAGTTAAGTCACTTGCAAGTAAGATAAAATTATTAAATACATCAATAATATAATTAAATTTATATAGAGTGACAATCAACAAATGTTTTTGGTGTAGCAATTTTTAGTCGGATCTTTTTTATTTTAGTTGTGATGATAGAATCTTTTCTGAAGTTTTACATCGTAATATCCTAAATATTACATTTGTCATACTTATCTACTATGCATTAACTTCTATAAAAATGTTATAAGCATTAAATACGACTAAATATAATTCTGAACAGGTATGGTATAAAGTCTGGAATTTGGAAAAACGGCTGTAATTAAATAAACTAGCGGGATGGCGATAGCTTTGATGAACTAGCGAAGTTCTGGCACAAATTTAGCACACTACATTTTCTAAAGATTTTTCCTGGTGTATCAAAAGCATACTGGAGACTCATATTTTAGAGTTTAAGAGTCACTTTCATGGCAGCTAAAGTAAAATCATGTTCTGCACCAGTTCAGCACTGCTATTTATTGCTAATTGAGTTTTATCGTTATTTAAACAAAGAAACGAAAGCTTAAGAAGTGGTGGAATATTTTTAAACTTGAATAAGGTTTCCTATTTATTCTGACAAAAATCAATTATACAGGTTTCTAGAACAAGTGAGTTTTTCGGTAAATTCTGAGATATATCGTCATTACCACCAGTTGTTTATTTAAATATATTTTCCGCTGGATTAAATGAAAAAATAATTGTTCTCAATGGGATTTTAATAAGCTAAATATTATATTAAATAAATAAATATACATGATAATATTTTATATATTAATTATTTGAACAACATAACAGGGAAAAATATTGAAATTTTAATATTTGTTGACATTTTGAAAATATCTGAATTCTAATATAATTTAAATAATATATATTTTCATTAAAATTTAAGACTATAACTACAAGATATAATTTAAAAACAATAGACACTTCCAAATTGTTCACCTGAATGGTAGGTACACTATTGAATACTTCCTTCCATTGGCACACTGTTTAATTTTCATATAAGTGATACTATTAATATAAAATACGCATAAATTATAAAATCCAGGCGCATATCATACATCTAACGAACATTATAAAATTCCTTAAACGCATTGCGCTTACCAACATACATACCAACATACAACTGTAAAAGTATTACTTTGTTGTTGTTGTTGTTGTTAATGTTATTATTGTTGTTGTTGTTTTTGTTCTATAAAGATTAATATCGGTCGTATTTAGCTTATAATGTACAAAATGTAGGTATAACTTTGTAGGTACGAACATGTTCAACTGTAAGTACTAACTTAGGTGGTATCATTAATTTATAATTAATTATTCTTTGCAAATAGAAATAGTTTTTATAATATAAAAAAATTAAATTTTAAATAAGACTTCAATCATTTCTTTTATATCATTTTAACACATCGATCAATCAGAATTTGAAAATTTTAAATTAATTTTCCAAATTCATCATAATTTTGGTGTATATAAAAAATATAAATCCATAACAGTACAGTTTATTGCGATATTCCTGCTTGCGGAATTCTTACAATAGAGAAGATGCATAAATCTTTCACTTAGATTGAAACGTCTTTACTTCACGAACATCGATCTGAAATGATCTAGCTTGATTTGTTATTTCTATAAAATATTTAAAAATAAGCAAGATATGGATATTCCTGATAAAATAAACAAGGCAATATGACATAATGGCATATCATTCATTATATGATTACTTGTAAAACTTTTTCAGGGGAAAGATGGATAATAATCATTGAAAGCTTCTGCTTAACTTTACTTCGTTTTTGAATCAATTTTAATTTTGTTTTTCAGTTTTGTAATGGTATTAACTCTATTTGCACATTTTGATGTATAAAATAGGAAATTTTTTAAATTCAATTTTCTATGAATTAATTTTTTTTATTTAAATTACAAATATTTGGTATTGTAGGTAGCCTAGGCGCATTCCAGGCTTAACCTTAATTTTTTGCCATTACCTGCCAATAATTTCAGCGGAAATACAATCATTTAGCCATCCAAGTCGAGGTCTGCTTGTAAAGGTGCTAGAATTTCTTTGCATAATCCTTGAGCCTACGATCTACTTGCAAACGATCTCGAATTTTTGTGACTTTGAATTTTATGACATCTTCCCCACTCAGAATCTCTCTTATTACACAAATGCCTAATAAAGAAATTCACTAGGTATATATCATCAAAACATTTTTATTATCCTGAGACACTACCGGGTACAAAATTTTAGAGAAATCTGCTATACGGTTTTTAAATTGAAGGCCTTGATACTCACATGACTACCTAAAAATGAGTGGTAATATGTTAATGTTTTCAGGGTTCATGTATGTCTATATGTGTATGCGAGTCTCTTTATTCCACCATAACTTTTACAGCCCTAAACAGATTTGGATGTGTGAGGTATCAATTGGAAAATTGTATATGCCTTTATAATTTATATGTTAATAGAAATTTAATAATGAAATGCGTATTTGTACGTATTAATATATTAATAGAAATATAAAATCTACTAAAAATTGTTGAATAATTCAAATGAAGAAGAATCTGCTTGCAAGTTTCTGAAATTGATTTATATAAAAATTTTATTCGCAAACAATTTATTACATTGAATTTTAATGCTTCTTTAATTCGTTCATATCTATGAACAAAAAATTATTCAAAAGAAAATCTGTTTATTTATTAAACCATTACAAAGATGTACGTGTAAGAATTTATATCAAATATTTGTGTTTATTATTAATAAGAATGAATATCTTTGATAATTAAAAAAAGAAAAGCCTTTTATTATTTAAAAGTTCTAAATATTTGGTATAATAATACTTTGAATCCATATTTCTTAAAAGTAAACTAACTTACTAAAATTTTTATGGGTTTCAAATAAATCAATTTCAATGTTTTTTTTATAGTCTTCAGTTAAACTCTATTTATAATTTGGCTTCGATTATCATATTTTCAATACTATAGTGTATTTCCAACTAAATCTCTTTTAAAAATATCATATCACTCTTTATTATATAAAATCAATAATTCTGACTACTATCAAAGTTCAACATACGTTAGAAAAGAAATTCGTTGAAAACAAAACCTTCTACATTTAACTTCAAAGTTTAAATTTAATAAAAGAAATTGAAAATCAGGAATATACTTATTATACATTAATTTTTAAATTATTAATAAAAAACAGACTTTATAATGTAAAAGTTAAAGGATTTCGTAGAATATTTTAATAACAAAATATTTTTCTTAGAATTAAAATATATCTTTCGACTATCAAGTTTTTCAATAAAAACTTGAATATATATTTAGAATTATATTGTATTCTCTTAGGTAGTATATGTGGTTATGCGAGACTATCACTGTTTGAGTTACAATGTTAAGTCGACAGGCGGTGTTCGTATATTACCAGCCGAAAATCAATACGAACATACACCTTACAACATAAACTACATATAAATATACATATATACGACGGAGTCGACTACCACACTAACAACTAACCATTGGGTACTACTCTAAGCGCCAATCCAATTTTCATAGCTGAAGAAGATCTCAAGCTGTACTACCAATGTACTAAATTTTTTGAAAACAGATATTCTTTTGAATAATCTATTTAAATCAAAAATTATATTATTGATGTTTGAATTTTCAAAAAGTAACTTTTATGACTTATTATTTCAAAGTGTCACTTAATAAGTCAATTCGTTCGCCATCAAGTTAATTAAGAAACGAACAAAGATACAGAGATGCAATTTTGATGCATCCATATTAGTTATATATTCTGTCGTCTCATGATATTGCATTGTCAACCAATTTACTTCAGTCATGATCGAAAACTGCAAAATGAATCAAATTTAATTTTAAAGATTCGCTATACATACTCTATGGCTAATACCGTTAGATCTTCACATCGGATCTCTACAATTTTTATTTCAAATGATGTTTTTATACAAAAAAGGTATTTCAACAGTTAGTATTTATAAATTTAGAATCGCAAAATCAATGAGACAAAGTTTCTATGGACAAAAGACCCACAGAAAAAGTAAATTAATATTTAATAGTAATATTTAGTAGAAAATTCGTTGTATAATTGTGATAAAAAGAAAGAAGACATTACAATTTAAAAGAGTTTAAAAATCTAAAATTGACTATAATCTTTATTGAGGTATGCCATAACATATTTTGCTCGTTATGTTTTCTGTTTGTATTGAAGTTTGAATTCAGCATACAAAAATACAAAACTTTGAAATACGATTGAACCTCGATCAACGTTGCAAAATTGCCTGGCGTCTAGAGCAGAATGCATACAGATAGAGTCGACTTCTACAGTAACCTTCTATTGGGTACCTTTACTATATACTACACAAATAAAATACAAATAATGAATAAATTACAGGTGCCAGTCGTGGGAATTAAATGTGTATAGCTGTTATATATCAGTGTTTGTATGTATACGTGTTTGTAATACTACATCATTTTATTTTGTATGTTTTAAATATTAGTTTTAGTTACTCTAAAATTTATTTTTCTTCCATTTGAAAATGGTGTTTGAATTTTGTTTGTATTTATCATGATTATAAATTTATTCAATTAAATTTTTAAATTATCAACTTTATGAATTAATTTCATGTTTTTATAAATTGAAACTATTTTTTTGTTATATCAAAAAACTATGTTTTTTTTTTTAATATTTTGAATGTTTGATTAAAAAATTACTTTAAACTTTGTATAGGAAACGTAACTTTACGACGGTGTATCATGACAGAATAAAAGTTCAGGAAACAATATATGAAGACAAAACATCTCATTTATAATAAATTCAAGGGATTTAATAACAAACAATAAACGAATATTCTGAGCAATTGATATAAAAGTCTATTTTTGAGCTTGCTTCACGGCATGCTAAGCTTTACTAATTCCTGGCTTGTATTATTACTATCATTACGGTAGCACAATATTGTTGTTTGTTTAATTGCAAAATAGATTTTTTGCGATCCATTTATTTGGTGTCTCCCTAAAAACTGTATTGCAATAAATTATGATACTGACAATTTCGGTATTTTAAGACACACTTTGTTGCATTGATTTCAAAGATTGATTTAACTAGCACGAGCTGAGTTATTTTATTGACAGTTAGTGATGGTATTTTTTTGGTAGCTTGTATTAGAAATAATATAAAAGCGTTTCCTATACTTAAGGACATTTGCCATCATATTTTTACAATGGTCACAATTTATACACCGATTTTTGTGGGTGTTTTTATTTTTCAACGCCGGAAAATGCTTACTTCTTTTTTTGCTCTTCTTTTTTAGTCCCCTACAAATTATGCAGTTCGTCGTGATTGGTCTTTCGATGAAAAAGCATTATTATCTTGTATTTGATTGAATAGTTTCACATATATTTGGTAGTGCTCATGGAGCCTGTACTGTGTTGTTACTTGACTGAATTTTGTTTTAACGTAGATAATCGAATTTAAAGCTATCTTAGCTGCAAATTGAAAGGTAATTTTCCTTTGCGTTGTTAATACCTACCTGAACTGATATTTTTACAGTTAATCACCCTAAACGTTCTCATTTGAGGCAGTTGGCGATCAACCTTGGGTCTTCTAAATAGCTGTGATATTAAATCAGTTTACATTTGAAGGAATGATAATGATAAAGCAAGATTAGCATATCAAGTTGAAATCTTCATCACACTTCTCCACAAATTGACTAAATAAAAAACGTCATTTTTCAGTTTGGTTAAGAAGTTTATTGATCTAATTAGACTATTTTTCATTTTGCTTGTCAGCGTCTAAATCTAGCCGTGTATCTTCCGCTGTAATTTTTTTATATGTTTTTCAATTTTGTTTAAATTTGGAAGACATGAAATTTCATCCCAATCCCTTTATTTTTCATGAAAATGTCCAAAAAATACTATCGATGTGAAATTGAATCATCAGGAAAACTAATGTTTTCTTTTCAACCCCCTTTCTTTTGTACAATTAAGGAATATAAAGCTTTTTTGTTTTGAGTGAGCTCACAAAAGTACTAGTTATCCTTCGTATTTTATGTTCAACGGATCAACAAAAGAATAGTTTATAAATTAACACTTTTTAGTTTTTATTAAAAGGTTACGCAGAGGTAAATTTGATAAATTTTGCAATTATCTTGAAAATCAATTTTTTTCAATTGGTTATTTTTAACACAAGTTCATTGTGTAAAATGTTAAGATGAAAGAGACGGCTGAAACAATATTTATTTAATAAATAAATATAAATATATGCAAATAAAATATCCATTTTTTTCATATATGTCCATATTAAATATTTTATAAACATAAATCATCTCGATCAATTTCTTTATATAAATAGGCACGCATTTTATAGCCAATCATATCATAATTTAATATCAATGCATTATTGTTATTATTATTATTATATAGAAGATATAATATACTACCATTCATACACACACACACAACAGTGGTACAAACTTGCACGCTATCACCTTCTTTCTCAATATAGATGCTTTTAAAATATCACAAAATAGTAAGGGGAGAATACTACCCTAAATATACCTACATATATGTCATATAATAAATTAAAAATAAAAGTAAGGTAAATGATATATATCGAGATAAATTTACGACTGTACGTAAGGATTTATTAAAATCTTATTATTATAAAATGAATTAGGGTTAAGAAAGACTTTTTCAAATCATATAAAATGTATTATCGGTTTTAATTTGTCAAAGTCAAATATACATTATTATTTTATTGAAATACTAGCATATTTCTAATTAAATTCAACATTTTCTAAGTATAATAACATATTCTTAACAACTTTCCTCTATTTCTTAATACTGAAAGTTAAGGCAAATTAGAATAAATAATGATATTAATATTTATTTTAAAGCATACCCGGACACGTTGCGGTGACAATTGATATTACATCGATTGCATGCAAAATTTGACGCAGATTGGACGAAGGAAATCCGTTGTCCCATACAAACTTTGCCTCTGCTTTTCATCCCATTAGGGGTAGAATATTAGAGAATCTTTTGTTATGGGATGCCCGGTATTTGATGTGTAACCCACTATTTGGTGTGGGATACCCGTGACACGAAATATTTATATATGCAGTCGTGTTTGATGTGGGAACCCGGTACATCTTGCACCCACAATTCGTGTATATTGTGCTGTGGTTTTTATATACTTGATGAAAAATAGTAAAAGGAAGTCCAGAACCACTAATATAGAAAAGAAGAGATAAATAAATTCTATTTTGAATAGCTGACCCGGGTAAACATTGTTTTGTTATATAAATTATTTCAAATCAACATCAATATCTCCTAATTCTCCCAATATAATAACATATTCTCAACTGTCTATAACTAAATAATGAAGCTGCGGCAAATCAGAATAAATTATCATATTAATTTATATTTTGAAGCATACCCACCCGGTTTATGCGTTGCTGTGTTATTTTTCACATTTTAATAAATGATATTACATCAATTACATGCGGATGCAATTCTACAATTAGGGGAAGAATTTCAAATTCTTTCTTATCGGATTCCCGGTAATTAGTGTGCACCCGGTACATTATATGCACCCGGTATTTACCTGGTATTTGCTGGGTTACACCCGGGACCGCGTTCACCCGATAATTTTTGCTGTGGTACACATACACTTGATGAAAGGTATATGGACCTCCTGAACCAAGAATGATTCCGGTAATACTTGAACAATGCGATATGCACACTTTATATAGTTGACAGTTCGTCATACTGCTAGTGAGAAGAGATAAAGAAGTTTTATTTTGAATTTCAAAATTAGATTTTGGTTTCTATGGAAATGATGATTTGTAACATGTGAGAAAAAAAAAAGACAAAATATGTTTCACAGCTAGGAACATTTTGTATTCGAAAATTAAATTGTCGTTTATAGTATTTTCCTTTACTTATTATTTATGTTTCTCTTAAACCTTCCCTGGACTTTCACGAATATTTCAAGACCAAAATTAGCCAAATCGGTCCAGCCATTCTCGATTTTTAGAGTGACTAACGAACAGCAATCGATTTTTATATATATAGATAGTAAGAATTGAAAATGTATGGCTGAAAATATCACTGTACACATTACATATCTAGCGAACCAATTGTTAGTTGAAACTGATATAATATGTTAAGAAAACAAAAGTTGTTAAAATTTTCTTTGTTATATAGTCTGATAATCACTGCTGGATGTTGTGTACCTACTTCAATTTACTTCTCAAAATAATAATCAATTGTATACGCACTTGTTTATAATTTTATACGCACTTTAAAATTAAAATCTTTGAAAAATATTATATAACACGGATAAAACAATTTGTCAACAAATAAATATTTATTCTAATTTATTTATGTAAAACTTATAATTGTTTATAAGGTTTTCTAGAAACAAATGAATAATATTTTGTTAATTGAATAAATTATTGCTAATAATTTATCTCTGGAGTAAATACTTGTTAGATAAATAGTTCCAGTTATGTAACTTTTTATAATTTTGTTAATATCTTACTTTTCTTCTCTGGGATATAAATAATAAATAAATTAAGTCAAGGAAATCAGTCGAATTAGTAATATTATCTGGTAGAGTCAGTTAATACTAGTGATAATAGTTAGTAGATATCGGTTTGCTAAGTCTAAGGACGTTGTAGAATTCGATAAGAAAGTAATTGATATTTACTCTAAAAGTAAGGAAATTGTCGAAAATTAATTAAAATTCCAAGTACGGTGAGTTAGTTTATTCAAGTGGAATAAATTCTTTTTGATTTTGATTTGGAGACTTCGTCAGTGCTTCTCAAACAAAATGAGCCAATAATATCAACGCCAATTTTCATAATACTAATGTAAATATTTCTAATGTAGAGAAACAGAGAAAAATCTTAGCATCAAGTTTTCGGTTTTTTTGAAACAATTTTATTAGATTCTGTAATAAATCATTTTTAAATAATCTCAATTTTTATATTCAGCTTTCATGTGAACAAACAATTTGGTATATTTTCGTCGTATTGTTTACAAATTGCAATCGATGTGTGGGATAAAGTATTAAAAAATTCAGCCATTATTTTCGTCGATGTATTCTTAAAATTTGTACAAAAAAAGTAAACAATAATTTTTGTGGTTATGTGAAAAATATATCTAACAATTGATTTCATTGATGAGGCTGTAGGCAATCGATACCTGCAGATACTCTACAAATAATAATTACATATATGCTGGTATAAAATTTACAATAAAAATCTTCATTAAATAATTAAATTAAACAAAAAACCATGTATTGGGCGGGTTTTTTTTCTAAGTAGAAAATTATGCAAGAAGTTTCATTGAATAAAATTGAAATAATATGTGTAACGAACAACGCATTTATAACCTATTATTTTATTGTATACTGCAGCGCACAAAACAGAATAAGTAGTGTATTGAAACACATAATCATTATAAAGGGCGTTATGCAGACAAATAAAATTCATATTATCGTAACTTTTATATAAAACTTCGCTAAATATGATGATGGATATGACTATGAAAAGGAAGATTAAAAACTTTCTGATTAATTGAGTATAACATTAAAAATTAAAGGACAAGGGAAATCAGTTTCTTGTTTTGTTTTTTTATTCTAAATGAAAAATGGCTGGCCTTATTTTGCTGAAATGTGATTTAGTTTTAAGTTACGTAATTACACGTCGAATCTCTTTAAAAACGTATTTGGGTTCTATTAACCTTGAAACAGAAAGATTTATCAAAATTCGGGATTCATAAGATCAGCCCATTTACAAGAACTTGGAAGTTAATAAAGGTAGCCTAATTTCCTTTCTTGTATTATCTATGTAAAATAATACCTTTCTTTTCTTATTAACATTTCATATTTAACTAACTTAATTTTATGCGTTTTCCTTAATTTTATATTTTTCGAAACACGAAATAGTTTTATATGACTGAACAATCGTAAGACATAAGAGATAACCAACTTTCTAATTAGAAGTATTTTTCTTAGCATTGCCAGTGATAAATAGTCGAGTGTTAAATGATTGTGTAGATATTATAATTTTTTAAATTATGTTAATGCAATAAGAAAAAACATACTATTTATAACCTTTTCTGGAATTCCATAATTATGGGAATTTTTATTAAGATTTGCAGGGTGAAAATTTAAACTTTCGATAAAAAAATGTTATAAAATATAATGCATAAAAGGTTTCAAAATAGTAATTTTTTATTTTGTACAATAATATACTTTAACCGTATAGCTACAACCAAAGGCACATATTTTATTAAATTTGAATATTTAATGTACCTATCAATAGAAGGCAGAAAAAAAAACCCTTTAATTACGCGATTTGAGTCCTACATATATATATATATATATTTTAAAAGTTTGACCATTCGTTTCATCGAATATTAAATTAAACTAACTGTATTTTTGTGTTTGGCTAGACAGTAAAAAATTATACATATTTGTTATAATTTTATTTATATATTTTTTGATATCTAAATATTTTATGCAATTTGATCATTGTAAAATGTAACTGTTTATATTTTTTTATAAGAAGTCAAAGTACTCTATAATAATTTGTTTAAGTGGATATGAAATATGTTCATCTTAGTCTACATTAGTTATTTCCAAAAATTAAATGATCAAATTTGTGAAATATATGTTTCTAAAATTATTTGTATCTGTACTACTTGTCTTGCTTCGAATTAATAAGTCTTTAATTATTACACACTTTTAAATGTTAGCACAATTAATTTTAGTTGCTTTAACATTATGAGCCCTTGTGAGCCCATTGTTCATACTAGTATGGTTTCATTATCTTCGAAAAATAATTACGTTTGAATGTTACTAACGAATCATAATATCGAACTTTTTCGATTTGTCTAAATAACCATTTTGATTACGACAAAAATCGTCTAAAAAATATTGTGTCAAATTTAATACATAAATCAATACATTTATTGATTTATTTGACATTAAAATCCAGTTTAACATTTTATCATTAAATTTTAATTAAGAAAACTCATTTTATTATGAGCCAATAAATATTTTATCATTTAATATTTAATAATTTATTTTTCTCTTACCTTTCGTACAAATTTGGGAGGTGATTTTAGCAAGTGGTAATGATGACATATCTTGGAAATAGCTTTTTATTTCTGGTATCTTTAGAAAATTTTATAAATAGTTTTTCTTCCATTTTTATACTCGATATATTTAGTATATTAAATTTAGTTTTAATTTTCTAATGCTAGTAAATATTTTATTGTGTATTTTCGACACTTGAAAATGTTCAAATTGTAATTCCATGCAGTTCAAGCTCAAGTAAGCCTAATGGCGAAAATTTGTTTTATTTTATTAACAATTCGCTTTATATTAATCTTATTTAAGTTAACTTAAATTTTGTTTGTTATGTGGAGCTCAAACTTTGTAACCTATCAATAGAACTTTTTTAAATTCAAGGGAAATTGACTGATCCGTATACCATTTACCAAACAATTTTAGATTTGTAATGCACTTCGTCATTTAAATTGTTGATTACATATCAAAATTAATCACAAATTGGAATAAAACTCAATAAAAAATTAAAATGTAATGTTTATTCAATGAAAATAAAATATATATGATAAGAAATGGTTTTTTAAGAATACCCCCCCCCAACCGATTGCGTGCGTAAAAACAAATACAATTGCATTAGACATTTTGTTTATTGAAGATTTATAATTATTTGTTTTAAAGACTCTTAAATCGATTGCTTTCGAGTAAAAATTAATAATATACCAAATCATCTTGATTTTAAAAATCAAAATGATTTAGATAATGAAATCTGATAGATGGCCGCATGTATCATGATTATTACACTTCTAATAGTAACGTGTAAACCATATGTATAAAAATTATGCAATGTTAATCATTGGATGTCTATCATTTTAGTTTATTATATTTATAAATTGAAGAAACACAATTACGAGCAATTTAATTGGCGTATCATTTATTTTATTTTGTACATATAAGTAATAATCTTGATATGAATCCATACACACTCCAATGAATATCGTTATCATTTTATCAAATATAAAATGTTGTTGGAGTTTGCACATTCAATGTCACAATCTATCTATTAAGCCACCAGCCACAATACAGCCAGCATATCACCACCACAACACATCTGTAGAATTCAGTATGTGAAAATTGTCTGTATATAACGCTTTTTATTGTTTGTTGTAGGTGTGGTTATTGCTATGTGGTGTTCAAGATATTTATGTGTATTGCGCGCGAATATTTTTTTTTTTTCAACTACAAATACAAAGTGACATCATGAATGAATCGTTCGAGAGATTCTACACATGGATTATTTATTTGAAAAGAAAAAAAATACGTTTTAAAATGTGTTTACCCACATACAGAAAAATATCTTAGAATTAGCCACAAAACTTTTGCATGTTCATTAAATAATTATCGCGCATACCTCAACCGGTGGATCTGTTCTTATAAATAAATGCCGAATATGAACTGCATGTGAAAAGAATAACTAATATTATTTTGTAAAAAATCAAAATCAGCAAAAAGTAATGCTGACTAGAATTCTAAACATTAGAATATTATCTTGAGTTCTTCAATTCGTACAATGTTTCGGGATACCAAATAAAGTAGCAGAATTTCTAATGTCAAAAGTTTTTCTGAAATAATCTAAATAGCCCACCTAGGCTAGTTTGATCAGTTTTCGATGATTATTTTTTAAATACATTTAGCCGTGGTTCGATCATTCAATTAATAATTTTAAAATAATCGTTCTGATTGTAAGATTTTCCTCTTTATCCAAGCACATATTCTAATTTAGGTGTTATCTTTTTAAAAATATCTGATTTTTTTATTTTTGGATCTAATTCCATTTCATAGTCAGTCAATCATTTAGTCTCACATGAACAGATATTTCTAAAATTATGTTTTGAAATAATTAATATAACCTCTCAGGTTCCGTTATGTGCTACAAATTTTCAAATACATGGTTCAAATACAAATTATCAAATGGGTATTTTAGATATGACCAAATATTTTGATCCCAATTTCAAGAAGATAGAACCTGCAGAGAAAAATATTAAAACTAGAATAAAATTATTTACTAAAATTAAATCATTTTTATCTGAAGTTCTGTTGATCATTAAAAACATTTTAAAATGATAAAAAAGAAGATTCTAGAGTTTATCTTAAAATCATTAACTTTGACTTGACTATATATAATACACTTTAATCGTTTTTATTTCTACCTGAATCATTGACACAAAGACTTGCCGCTTTTTTAGAACAGCTGAGTTCTTTCAATATTTGATTTTGATTTTTAATTGATAATGTGATAAATAAATATAAAAATAGGTGTGAAGTCAGCGTAAATAGTGTAGAATTATTATTATATGTGTAATTTTCAATTATATAATAAATTTCAGGTAGTATTTTAGTCAGTTTCATGTGCAATAAATAATCTATTGACATATTTTCAAAATATCCTGTTTATGTTATAAACAACACCCACGTTCTTGTTAGGCCATTGTTCGTGTGTTATGCTTGGATTTTGATGAGTTTATTGATATTTGTGTGGTTTGGAAAACAACTTATGACTCACTTTTTATATTTGATTTTAATTTTGCAACTTTTATTTATTTAATTACCAGATTATATTTATATAATTATTCTGATTGTCGATTTTCACCTTAAAATTATATTTTCATTAATTTTTTTAGTAAATTCACTTTGTTTCATGTCATTCTGATCGTCTAATGATATTAAAAAATATTTTTTACGTTGGATTGGGTAACCAAATTTTGTTTAAATCTGAAAAGAGAAATTTTAGTTATAAAAATAAATTTTGTATAAAATAAAAACGATTTTCAATTATCAACGAGAATTAAAAAAATAATAATTTGCTTATCATTATGAATATTTTGTTTTTTTTTTTGTTTTTTATCTTAAACAAAAAAAGACTAGGCCAATTTTTCAGTGATTCAATTTCAAGCTACGTAACTACGCGTTGATTAAAAGTGGTTCCACTTCGGTATGATTATTTGGTCACGAGATAAGCAAGACGAAATATTCATAATTTTAGGGGTATAATGACCTTGAAACGTAAATATATGTTAAAATTAGGGATTTAAAAAATCGGCCTCATTACAAGAACTTCGCACTAGGATGTTAAAATTAAGAAAATTAATTACAAGCGGTTAAATAATTTTACTATTCATAGCTTCCACATTTTCATTTTCTAAAGTCGGTTTTACACTCATACAATTTCTAAATACGTAAAGAACGAGCGATGTGTTCATTGTAAATATAAACTGTATTATATAGAAGAGAACTTTAGAATTTATCAAGAAATAAATACGAATTTGAAAAACTGAACCAAATCTGGGAATGTATGGAAATGTTACAATACATTAGTTAAATTTCAAACAAGTAAGGATTTAAATTCCCTAAGATACAAAAATCAAGTATTCAGAAAAAAGAATTAAAATAATTTATAATACTTTTTAGAAAAATAAAAGATTACATATTATACCTACCACCAAGGTACAGAGTTTGTAATTGAGCTTCTTGTAAATACTAACTGAATTCTTATATCAGAACACAGTCCATGGTCCGTAGTTATAATCCTGCAAATCATATTTTACATTGGATTATATTAACGATACGGAGACACCGTATTGAGAAATCTATAATGTTCTAATCATGCGTTTCGAGAAAAGCTGATGGAAAATTGACGACAGCTAATTTTGCGTTGAAGAAAGTCCAAAAATTACCCTGATCGAAACATTTTTGATACATATTGGAGATAACAATGTAGTCAAGAAAAAAGGTAATCCCAATCTTTCATTAAAATTATTTAAACTTGATTATCAAACTGTTAAATTCTTATTTTATAATGAGCTTTGGTTGTGAAAGGTAATGCCAAATTCACTTTCGGTTGTAATGGATCACAATATTTTGTGTTGAATGTTTGTTAAAAAAAAAATAGACCACTCCATTAAATGAAGTGAGAACATTGAACAGCTGACTTTTGTTTGACGTTAAAAAAAATTATTAACATTTATCTATTGTGATGCAAATTTCATTTTTACTTCTATAATTGATATAATGTGTAAATCTAACAAAAAATTTTTAATATAAAGCTGTATAATCTGAAACTCACACACAAAAATGAAACCAATTCATTTCTGTTTATAATAATATATTAACATATTATCCCACCAAACATTCGGCCTCATTACTAATTTACCCCAAATTTAGTTTATGAAGTCGGTATATTTACCGAAGAAACATATTAGAAACTTTATAAAATCTAGTCGGTTCCAGATCTAAGGCCGTTTATTTTCCTTTCCTGCTTTTAGACTGTTACTTGAAAATCGACGTTTGGTTAAATACCAAAATTAGAATGTATAATAACTCTTGTGTATATCTTATTAGAAATAAGTTTAAATTCTGGTGGATTAAAGACATATATTTTAAGAAAATTGAATTTTTTAAGACATTTATAATATTAATAGCAATGTTTTCATGACTAAAATTGTAGAAAACAAATGGCTTTATTGCAGGATTTCAAAGATTATTTTAAACTCTTTTTAACGGTGCTTTGCTTTAGCAGAATTTACTGTGCTTGGGTACTTTTATCACTATATTGGCAGAATATAGCTATTTCCAGAACAATCAATATAAGATAGATAGATATTCACTTATCGTATATAATAATTGTATGGTTTAAACACATGCTTGACTAATTTTTTAATTATACAGTGCAGGTATGTATGATCGTTGAACAACTAATTGTGAAGTAAATACTATGTAAAATAAATTAAATTGGTTCTATATGTTTTAGTTGATCCACAAAATTAAATATTTAATAACCATTAATCATTACGTTTATTTTCTGACATATTTTACACAGAAATATTGTAAACAGGTATAATATAATGCATGTTGTAAATATATGAGTAAACGTTTGGACAATTTAATGTGTTATTGGTTTGAAAGGTTCATATTATTTGATTTTTTTTTTTTTTTTTTAATAAAGTAAATTTGAAATCTTAGACTGTTTTCTTGGTACTTTATTTGAATTGAATAGCATTTATCTTTTCCTATCTATAATAGTGTTGAAGTATTACGAAACTTCAAGAAGATGAATATAGTTAAAGTTATTAAAACTCCAGTAAAATGGATTAAAATATTGTGTTTCTTAAAAATTTAGTTATTTAATTGGAATTTTTGTCTATTTCATTTTGCGAATCCATTTACTAAGAATTTAATAAATTTTCGAAATTTATCGTCTCAAATTCTTGGGTTTATTAGTTATCAGAGAGAAAAAAAATTAAATAATACAAATTTTGTTAAAACAAAAGTTTAGTCTTAGTTTTTCACTATTTTTTAAAATTCAGCATTTTCTTTTTTCAGAAATATACTTTGAGTGTTTTTTCCGAGTTATATTCTACCTCATCATATAGCAAAATAATTGTATAAATTATAAAAAATTTTTATAAATCGTTAGATTATTATTTTTTACTCATTTTTTCCAAAAATTGTTATGTGATAAAAGCTTTAGCCAAAATTTTTGCCTGACAATTTAAATTTCATATAAGAATTTTAAATATTAATATATTATTGACATACGAAAACCAAATCTATCTAATCACAAAAAAAAAAATATTAATAGATACAAATACTTACATATAAATTTTAAATTTGTCATTCTGATACAAATTGAAATAAAAAACCATTGATAATTGATAATAACAAGTGAAACGTAGTCAGTAAATTACCAAACTTTTTTTTTTCGATAGTAAGATTTACTGCTATTGCTTTTTCATAGACGGCAACATCAAAATCCCTATGAGATTATTCAATCTCATTGTGAAGTCTCCTCCTCTGTCTGATCCCCTCGAACTCTTGGATTGTGTAAAAAAATACAAAAAATTTGTTAAATTATTTCAGGCCTTTTTAAACTTACTTTTACAAGGTCAGAAAACATTATTCAATTCGTTTGTAATTTTATCTTTGTATTCTTATAGTCCCTATAACCTATTTCCACATTTTATACTGTTGTTTCCGCTAAATCTCAAATATTCATTTTTATATAATTAATGTATAATATCAAAATTATTTCAAACATTATTATAGATTAACATTGCGTTTAGACGTTAGGTTTTGATAAAATCATTTAATTGATTTGAAAATATCATTTCAGAAGTATCAATAATGCTACAAAAATTTTTCTGTAAGGTTTGTTTCTACAAGTCACACTATACACTACTAACGTCACAGACAATAATAGAATATCTTAATGTATTATTACTAAAACTTGAATTATTTATTCTGTAGTTAGTTTATTCAAACCTTAAGAAAATATTCGTTAATTATTGTAAACAGCCAATAATTAACGAATATTTTCTTAAGGTTTGATAAACTAACTACCTATTTTATAGTTTTACCACGTTTATATAAAACAAATTTGATAGATATTGTAACACCTTAAAATATATAAAAATTCTAATTACATCCTGTTAAATTACCTTCAATAACTTGAAACATAAAGCATTTCTTTTTTATCAGCTCACAATAAAATCATTACATTACAGTTAAACTGTAATATAACCGAAATTAATATTATTGAAAATAAATATTAGTTCTGATTTACAAACTTATTAACGAACCAAAATTTAAATTTTTAAACTAACAATAATTGTAAAAAACAAACATGTTTCGTATTTGAACATTTTTTCTATCGCTCATGGTTTAAATCTTTTGTCACTGGTTAAGATGGTCAGAATGAGTGATTTTGTTCATTAATAGACTTATAGTAATTTTTAGGTTTATAATAACCTTAAAAAATTTCAGCACGATACACTTTATCGTTTTTGTCTAATGTAATGGCGGACAGGCAGGCAGACAAAAATTTACTAATTGAATGATTTTATGAATAAGTTTATATCGCACGTTGGACGTCATGGGGGCTAGACGAGACGAAGTGTCCGACCGACACTTTTAAGCCACGCTTCTTGCATTTCATAAACCACTCTTAAATTAATTGGTTTATATATATCTAGAGTTATACAAAACAAAATTTAACATTGAAATTTCTAAGATTTCACGTAAATATGGTGCAAAAAAATAGCTTCATTTTTTTTCCTCTATTGTAGATACTTAAAAATACAAAATGTATAGCGAAAGGAACACAGTTCTTAACGGGTGACCCCCGATACTTCTCGCTCTTTTTTCTTCATTAATTTCTAAGCGCTGAAAATTTTAAACAAAATTTATTTTTCTCTTTACATTTCGTATGTTAAACAATGATTCATCCTAAAGAAGGACTTGTAAAAACCTCAAAAAATGTCTTATACTTTGGTATAAGAATTGTTAACTTCTTTAGCAAATTAATATGCTTTGAATATTTTGTATCTATATATTACAAAAATTGATGTAAAGTAGAATGTCCAGGCCTTGCTTGCCTCCATCACATCTAATTTGAGTGTTTAATAACACAAATGAAAGGTCATTAAAACTGGAGATATTTGGATACAAAATTATCACAGCATTTGAAGAAATAACCACCCCATAAGAAATACATATTATATATTGAACACTCAGTGAATCAATCATTTGTTCTATTGAACACTCAAATTGGATGAGAATAGGATTGTTGGGAGTACAACAGAAACTCATCAATTTTTATTTTGTGTGATTTGAATGATAATAGTGTCAGGTCTGTTTGGAAAATTCCAAACTTGTTTAGAATTTATGATTCAAATTTAACATATTAAATAATTATTTACAGATAATGCTGCAAAGTAGCATTCAGGTCCACAAGCCTATTAATATTTCAATCTAACAAATTTTACTGTAACTACTAAATTCAAAGCAAATAAAAGTTTGTATGTGATGTATAGGTGGTACATACATGTATGGTTTAACTATAATGTTCACAAAAAAGATTTAACTTTATAATAAGCTGGTTCATCATAAATTTTGTTTGTATAATCAGGTTTTCTGTACCTATAGAGAATAAAAAATAAATTTTTTTTTTATAATATACCATCGCGATCCACAAACAGTGTTAGTCAAAATTAAAAGACAAATTTATGTATTATAATATCATTATATATTTGTGGAAATGATTATGTTTACTAAGTTAATCATAAGATTAATTGTAGTTAGTATACTAAAAACGCACACTTTTACAAGTCAAAGCTCAAAATTTGAGACCGTAGGTTGTATATTTTATGAAATTCAACTCAAAATAAGAAATTGAAATAACCTACAAAAAATTCAACATAGAGCTTATTACCAATTCATTTCATAACAGTCGAGTGTTCAAGAAACTCACTTTTTTCCTCAGAAATATCCGGACTGCTTCTAAAACAATGTTTAAACGGGTGAAGTTTGATTTATTTGGTTTAACATAAATTCAGGTGCAATTAGTATTCCATTAGTTTCCATAGTTAGAAATAGTTATATTGACTGATGGTACAATCCCTATACTGTTATAAATGTGAATATAAGTTTTTATGTTACGCTTTCACGCGAAAACTACTTATCCGATCATCATGAATCTTTGTACTCAAATGCTTGGAGGTATAAAGAAGTAACATAGGATACTATTTACTGAAAAAAATCTATTTTTTACAAAAATAAAATTGTTTGTCAAAAAATCTGAAAATCTAGCTACTTTAACGCCATTTAGCATTCCAGTAATGAAGTTCCAACACTGAGTACTCGAATACCGTTGCACTGTATTATTAACGGTCTCGTCAATATCCTATCCAATTAACTATATTTTGAGCTGTTTGGAATTTATCCATATTTATTGTTATTTTTTTCGATCATTATAGCAATATAAAAAAACTATTTGAATTTTTGAGGTTCAAAATCTATCAATTGTTAAAATTCAAAAATATTTATTTTTGTTACAGAGAAATATATTTTATTAATTTATTTCTATTGTAAGGATCTCTGATACTTATTTAATCGTTTCAATGCGAGCGAAGCCGTGGGTAAAAGCTAGAATAATGATAAAAATTAAAGAATTTTGTCTTATACAAAATAATAATTAATATTTATGATTCACTATTTAATATTCAGTTTTTAATAAATGACTATATTTTCTACAATATTAAATGATATTTATTGATTTTGATTTCATTTTAAAGTTGAAAAACGTAAAGAACTTCGTTCTTGACCGGTGTCACCTTACCACACTAATATTTTTATTAAGATGTTTCACAATTTTGGTGAACCTTGTACAATTCAAATGAATACAAAATATATTGTATATGTAATGTACATAAACTATATTTAGTAGTACTGATTGGATAAATTTTAAATATTAGCAAGTTCTGTTATAGTGATAATATTTTCATATCCACACACACACCTTTAAAAGTTGTCAGTTATTTTGTAAATGAACGATATGCTTCGATCATTAAAAAATATATAACAAATATTTTACTATACTTTATTTGTTTTTAAAGTTGTTGAAATTATTTTAAGTATTTCGATTTTTATTGGATAGCAATATTTATTTGTTTATGACAAAGCTATTCGTATGCAAATCATACTTTTATCGGTCTTTGGGCATGAAAATTTCATTCTGTCATTCCAAAATTAGCATTCTTAAATGCTAAATAGATTAAAATATTTGGCCACCTGAGTAGCGAATACAGCTAAGGTGTTTCGCCTAAGTGTTAAGTTGCTTTTACTGGGACGCTGTTGTTTAAATTCCAGCTACTGCACTTTGACGAAATATAATTAACGGAGAAGATAATTGGCTCGCTTGCTATTAGGTTAATTGAAAAAGATTATAGATAACGACCTTAATACGAAGTTCTGGAGCTAAGAAGGAAGTTTAAATTCGTGAAGGACCAAAATTGGTCCGTTGGGTCTTATGGATCAAATATAAAAAATGTTTGCTTCATGAAAATAAACGGTTGCAATTAATTTCATGAATATATTGAAAGTTGTTTTTAGTGTAATTGGAAGAAACAGTTAACCTTTTTAATTCATATTTGACCATCAAATTGCATTTGGATCGTATTAACACTATGTTGTTACATATAATTGTTTAGTATAAATAATTTCAAATTACAGTCTTTATCAATATTTTTACAACTAAACGCTCACTTCTATTAAAAGTTATTTTTTAATAGAAGTGAGTGTGTAGTTGTAGCGGTCCGATCTCCGATCTCCGGTCATCAAGTGACAGAAACTTTCATTGATGAATTGTTTTAAAATTTGCTATTATGTCAACAGTTCTTTGTCATAGACTCAGAAGGAAGAAATCTTTCATTACCTATGCATAATACAAATATGAGTACATACAAGTCAACTTTCATGAAGGTGAATGTTTGTAAGTATGTATATACTCAAGTATGGTTGAATATAATTGATTACCATAACAGTAATATGTGTTTCGCTTAAACTATTATACGATACTTTAGCTCATCTTGCTTAACTTTATAAAAGTAACTTCATTTATCATCAAGTGATTATTGCTGTCAACAAATCCACATGTGTGTAGGCTCTCTTCTGCTTCATCTTCTTTTAAAAATTATAATGCTATGAAATATATTTAATTTATTTAAACTTTATATATTACTTAATTTATTTATTTGTATGTATAATTATAATGACGTCAGATTAATCTTAATTTTAAATATCTGTATAAGATGTTGTTTGCTTAATAATTAGTAATAAATCTATTTTCAGTTTCATTTACTATACATATATAAAATATTAGTTCTATTATGAAACTCAGAGAAAAAAGCCGTCCATATAATCTATGTAATTTTATCAGTATTTTCTATGATTTTCAAAGTCTTATAATGAAAATTAACCATTTTATCATACACCATTTAAATCGGAAGGCATCACTTTCTACCATGTGCGGATAGATGCGAAAACTTTTGCCATAGGGCCTGATGTGGGAATTACTTTCATGAATTATTTACAGATTAAAGGAAGGCCGGGAATGGGTGAAAAACTTACTTTGAGATAGATATTTATTTCATTTACTTTCTTACTGTTAGGAAAATTTTGTTAGTTGTGATACTATATTAATTTCAAACAAAAGTTGTTTGTATTTCAAAAACATACATTTATTGTTTTGAAGTTTTCTTCTATTTCTTACGGTTAAGTAAATAGAACTAGCATCCATGGCATATAGTTAATCAATTTTGCTCATTCACGAACTTGGATTCCGTGTTTTGATCTAGAATATTCCACCAAAATTTCAACTAGCAAACGACGAGAAATAGTTTTAATTTTTAAATGATGACAAACGGTCTGGTGTAAAAATAACTAAAGTTATTTGTTTTATAAAACTATTTTTTTTGTTTTTGTATTTGTATTTTTTTAAATTTTTTACGCTTAAAAGATAAGTGAATTCATGGAACTCAAGTCATTTTGCACATTCATGAACTAGTCACTTTTAGAATACAGTTTTATTGGGAATAAGTAGAAAAATATCAATTAATTCAGATAATTATCGAATCACCTGAATTGCGAACGTACACGTATTTTTTTTCTTGTAACCCTCTTGTTGGATAACATCTTTTGCACATAGAAGACTTTACACCGGATTAGATGAATATTCATAAATGTACACACTATAAAACTAATTTCAGTTGATATTCAGAAGTTGTACACAGAAGTAATGCGAGTTTTTATATTAATGTACAATATTATATAATATGTAATTGTACCTATAATATTCATTACAATGTTAATATTAACTTTAAAAAACAAATATTTATAGAAAATTGTTTTTTCCTTCAATAAATTTTATTTACATAATAAATGACTTGAATATAAAAAAAATTTAAAACTTGAAAAACAATAATTATTAAAACCTTTAATACCTATGGTAATGTTTCTCGTCAATAATAAAAACACTATAAATTTTATCATAAATATTCATTAAACTCGAAACAAAAATATATAACATAATGTATAGTGATAATCGTTTAAAGTGACACGAAGAAACGGCTTTTTTATTTTTGATTATAATATGATATTGTTAAATAAATTGTACTGCGGTAATCGAGAAAAATAAGGAGAGCACTGAACATAACACTTAAGCAAAAACAATAAGTTTAAATTTTATATTTAAAAACATATTTATAATCCCAAATATATTTAGAAAACAGTATATTATTGTTAGTTAAATATTATTTCAATAGGAGGTCATACAGTGTCAGGTAAATAATGAATCAAGACCGCCTAGAAGATTTCACATACGTTTTATATACATATAAATTCTATGTAGGTATTCATATGTAAAAACTTCTAGAAACTCTGGCTCCTTAATTTTTAATAATACGCAAAAAGGGCCAAGACTATTTTTATTATTTGAAATTTTTATTTCGAACTCCTTACATTTTAGCCCAGCTAACCTATCACGTCTTTCAAATATATAAAAGTTGACGACATGCAGGTTTGATTCCTATCGGAACGTGGTTTTCGTATTTCGAATTATGAACAAGTTCCAGCCTTACATAATCTATAATCTTAATAATTTATTTTCCACAACTTCTATGGAACAACTCTGCGAATTTGTTTAAAACAATTTTAACTTATATTTTATACATTAGAAAAAAAATTTATACATTTTAGAAATTCTGATATCTCGTTATAATGTTTTCACTGTATAGATATATAAAATATATAAGTAAATTACTTTTAAATGAAAACCTATGATGTGTTGTCAATTAAATACAATACGTTAATATTAAATTTATGTATATGAATGCATAAACACTGATAAAATTAGCAAATATTAAATGAACTACTTGCTATTTGATGTAAGGGCTTGTGTTTATTAAACTAAGAAAATTGTGACTCAAATTTTAACTTCACGTCATTTTTAGACGGCAATAATATATAGATTTGTATAGTTGTATAGTTGGCCTGTTTATGGAAGTTATTAAGTAAACAAATAATGTTGTTGAATATGTTGACGCGTATCTATTTATGAATTGCGATTACTAAAGACTTCAATTTACAAGCTCTTCAGCCTATCCTAACTTACTCCAAATTAACATTTCTTGATTCCTAAAAATACCATGGATCTCCATCTATAGACAATCATGTCAAAACTTATTTGGTGGTTTTAAATTTTCATAATTTGATCTTTCTTGTTTCGAAATTAAATAAAAAATTCCATGCAACATAATATAAAGGTATAAATATGTATCTATTTAATTTAGCATTATGAAACGCAAATTTTTGGAAATTTGTGAAGTGTATGTTAAAATTTGCTTTAATTTGTATATAAATGAAATTACTAAAAAACACAAAGTATCTTGGAACATATTAAATGTTTAATTTTTTAGTAAAATAATAAGAATACTATATATAAAATTAATGTATATTTTTACGTCCGTTTCATGTCATTTCTCTGTAGTCAGCAAGTGTGAATAACAACTACACTATAGAACTTGTTTCACGTTATATTGAAATGTTTTATAATAAAAATCTCAGATTTACTTCTTTCTTTAAGCCATAATCGTTTCTGGAGTAATTTTCTACAAAAATTAAGAATACAATACAATTTTAGTTATTGTATGAAACTTGGAATTTGTAGGCTTGATAATTATTCAATATTTTATCACTTCTATAGATACAAAATGTGACATTACGTCAGTTATAACTCTGTTATAACGTTTGTCCATTGTTTGTAAATAAAAGTTTTACGTGAATATTTGTATTCTTCAATTTGATTGGTTTTTTTAAGGTTATTATATTCATTCATAAATGATAATTCACTATTATTTATAATATCTACTAATAAACAAATAGAAACGATAAAACAAGCCTTATTGTGACCACGCAGTGAATGCGACATTAGTGGACTAAACAAAAACTATTCGACTTTAGACACTTTAATTACACTTGTTTAAACTTTTCTTTGATATAAATTTGGTTCACGTATCTTCTAAGTATGATGGCGGTAGAAATCATCAACTGGAAGTAACTTACATGTATGAAAAATTGGGCTATTTTAAGGTGCATAATATGGTTTTTTATTTTTTTTATACGGCTGTGTTTTTTGAACTTATAAATAAACATGAAAGATTCATATCCTAACGTTTTTTTGGATTTACATGTATATGAAAGTTGTTGTATCACTCATGTCACGAATTTATAAAGATGGATGTAGTTCAATGAGTAAATGTTTGAAAAAATATATTTAATTAAGGAAGTACGATCACCAAGGCAACTTTTGATAAAAGGCTTGATTTTTTTAAATACAAAGTTTAAATATGTCTAAACAAATTCCAAAAATTTGAAGGAGATTGCCCGATCATTTAAATAAATAATTAACTTTAAAGTTGAGCAATTTAACATTGGTCTTATGGGGTAACCTTCAAACATTGATACATTTCTGTATTTTTCTCGTAAAACTGTCGGTGAATATTTTTAAAAAACTTATGGATGAAAGTAAATATATTAGTGATAAATTTAATTCAAAAACATTTACACTTGCCCGACTAATTAAAGTGTATTAATTAAAAGAAAAATAAATGCCGCCACTAGCCAATGTTAAATGTATATCTATATATTGAAAAAAATCATATGGTTACTGCGTTCCCCTTACCGCGCTAGAGTCGATACCTATCCCCACACCGCCTGGCGCTCGTACTTCCTTAATTTTAACATATTTTTCATATTTTTCTAAATCTTAAAGAGTTTACTTCGGAATGTATTGCATAAATATTGCTTGTTCTTTTTGAACGGACCTAAAATAATTTTGAATGTTACAAGTAAAAATGCATGTTAAAATCTGTGTATATTCATACATAAAGATATTTATACATTAGATATACCTAGTATTTTAATCTACAATGCTAGTAAAGGTATATGAGTTGTTTGTGACACTATAATCATTATCTTGTCTCTATAATACAAAACGTACCATTTTGCCCTTATTATTATTACAAATGCGACATGAAAGTCTTTGAAATAAACTTCAACATATTATTTACCTGAAATACATATATAAACAAAATTATTTGTTCTGATTTTCACTTTTTACCTTTAATTAAAAAATGTCATAAAATTTGTTTATTTGCTGAAGCCAACTGTAGAACTTAAAAAAGCGGTAGCGAAAAATAAAGTTTTATGAAATCATTATCGTTGATGTTATCATAAGAAAAACAAGTGGAAATAACTACTAACAGTTTAATTGTTTATATACTTGACATACAATTGAGTATCAAGTCGTTGTTTTAATTCATAAAATACTCTAATTATACCTACAGTCCAGACTTTTATAAATACATATATAACAATAATAATACGTATTGCAAATATTTATGCTAAATTTGAGCTGGGATTGTGGAGAATCTAAACATTTTAAGAAAAATGTTTCAAACGATAATTGTTTGTTTCAAAAGAAAATAATCATTTTTTTGTTTTTTAACTTTTATAGGATCATGGGTTAATTCGATCCAGTAGACCCATGTTTCTAGGACCACATATACCTAATTTTCATAGTACGGTCAATATTTTCTATCATTACAATTATATATGTTAATAAGTTTCAAACAAACTTTCTAAAATTGTGTGCACCGTAATATTTTCCTCACCTTTTTTTTTATAAATTATTCAAAATGTTTCTCAGTTAGGTCAGTAAAATAATTCTCTTTGAATATCATTTTTACGTAGAAAACTGTATTTCAAATAATGTATTATATTTCAAATAAAAGTAGCAATTTTTAATGCAAAAATTTAATCAAATAAATGCACTACATGTTTGAGAATTTAAATTAATCTATTTTAATCATCAATATTCATAAATTATTAGAGAAGTATTAGATCTAAAGGAAATGAAATTTTAGTCTCATTAAAAGTATAAAAGTATGTACAAAAACAGGAGCCATTTTTGAGTTTTCGGGGTTAAAGCGACCCAGATAGATGCATTGACAAACGAAAATATTTCCGTTTCTGCCATTCTATAAGCTGATATATATTTTAAACTTATACAGAGTTAAAAGTTAATAATGGACTTAAATAAATTGAATAGTCACGAGCTTATTTTATTTATTAGATATATCAATAGAAGCATTCTTTCTTCATGAACAAGACATGGAATTTTAATAAACAATTCCTAATTAAACAAAGAGAGTTAGTACCTACGTATGACGCCAACTGCCAGTATATCCATATAAATTACACGTTAGACGTCTTCTCAAGAAAGAAAAAGATAAGAAAATAATCATTGATGGCTTATAACTTCTTGGTTTTTAATAAATTTTCATTTAATTTTCTAGTTTTGTTAATGGATTCAGTTTAACAATTTGATGTGAAATACAACACATTTAGAATCAATCCGGTACCCGATTATATTTTTAAATCGTGGTTGATATGAAAATTGTTATCAGTAATTCAAAACTACTAATAGTTTAAAATAAATATTTTAATGAATGCTTAGCGAACGAACTAACATACAATATTTTCAAACTTTGAATTCTAACCTTGAAACATATTTTTAAATTCTGCGTCTAAATATTTCACAGAATAATTCGACAACTATATACATTTCTTAAAAAACGGAAAAATTATATTTAAAAAAATCGATACACACAAAAAATAAAGTTTCGAGGTAACCACAAAAAAATGCTCAACTTTAAATAATAATAATAATAATGTACAAGTTACTACCAGTCACAAAATAAACAACCGTCCATATTATATAAAGCAAATACTAAGCTAGTAAGTAAACTACAAAAAAAAAAAAAAAAATATCAACAACAAAATAAACCTAAAACTTTTTAGTTATAATAAAAATGTATATAAAGCGAAAAGTATATATACATGTTGGTATATATAACTTTTAAACCAATCATATAAATATTTTATTATATCCCTTAGGAATTAGGGGACGATATAACAAATAACTTGTACATTTATTGTGGGTATATGTAAAAGTCCTGATGGGTTTATTTTATATCTACACATACAAAGACTGGTATGGAATAATAGTAAAAATATTTTTAGTATGAACCAATCCTCTAAGAGTAAGTAGCAAGCAGTACGTATAAAATATAGTATGAGATCTAATTCATTCTGAATCGTTAAACTTATGGTACCATCACAAAGAAAAGCACCCCGGATAAATACGACGTTTATATAATATTATGTATATATATATAAATTGTGTATCTACCTAGACACAGAATTGTGTTTTGTTGGCTGGGCTCTGCTTGTTAAATACAAATATAAATACGAATCTATCTGTCTGCCTGTTTTTATATTTAACATCAAAACAATAACAATGTACCTACGTTGGGGTGAAAATAAAAATGTGTTTGCGCACTGCAGACATTCGAAGTTTTTCCTTATTATTTTAGTTCTGCTGTTTATATTGGGTTTGGTTTCTTGTAGATATTAAGTTTCTTTTTTCTTATGGTATTTATATTGGTTTTTTTTTGTTTATGCCAAAATCTGTTTTTGGTTTTTAAATTCATCAGTTCATTTTATTTGTGTTAGTTTCAAAATACTGTACTTGAAAGAGAAAAACCAGGGAATTACTTTTAAATGAAAAATTTATATACATAAATTCCTTGTGATCTATTATCCTATGAAGTAGGAGCCATCAATAGAAGATTTCATTTAAAATTATTTTTTACTTTTTAGTTCATTTTTTTCATGTCAGTTCTTTTTTTTTTTTTTTTTTTGATAAATTTTTATTTTTACTTTTAAGTGTTTTTTTGAATTTATTCTTTAAATGTTTAAGGGACCACTGTCAATCTATACTGAACTCAAAGAACTACTAAAAAAAGAACTATTTCCTTAAATGTGTACTAAATAATTTTACTTTTCAGTTCGTTTTTATAGGTCAGTGTTTTTGCAGGCCTCTATGGGGGCTATAAAGAATGACACACGAATATCGTTATAGAAACCATTTTTTTTTAACTTGAAACAATTGAGGAATACATCATTAATTCTGATATCAAAATAATAAAATTAATTTTTTAATACGGAAAAATTTTATATACCTTGTAAATGGTTCAAATAACAATTTAGTAACGTATGAAAAATTCTATCCGTGCAAGAAGTAAGGTCAAATTGTTTTTGGAAACATATTTCTATTTTAAATTTATGAAAAATGTACAAAAGAAAAATAAATTAAAATATGGGATAAAAAATCTAATACATTTAACAGCTCTATACTGACTCAAAAATATGAATCTGAAATAGAAACTCAAAACGACATGTTTGATTACATATATCTATCTAGAAAAAGCCATTCTTTCGACATATTACCTTAAATAATTCGATTTGTGTGGCATTTCGTGTAATTGCTATTTTTAATTGTTATTATTTTAAAATAATAAAATACCTCCCAAAATACCATCATTATAATTTATAAGGGTAATTATATTAAGTAATGGTATAAAAAAAATCTTCTACAAAAACTAAATAATTTTTGATTTCCAAGTAAAAAATGAAAATACATTTGTTTATATTCTAATTGTTTTGCAAATAAAAACAGCATCAACTCTCATTATATCAAAATTTGAATGATTTTATTACCAAAAATATACAATTAGACAATAAACCATGTGTATTTGTGTGTGTGGGGCGGCTATAACTAGGAACAATAAATGTTTAAATTTTTAGTATATGCAATATAAAAATTTCAGCAAAACCCAGACGCGGAATAATAAATATATATAAAACCACATTAACTGTAATAAACTTGCAATATGTTCTCTATTATAATACGTATTTATATTCTGTTTGTGTATTGTGTGTTTGCTGATAAACAAATATATGGTGTAATTGTTTGGATATATAACCGCGATACCGGTCATTAATTCTTATCCTGTTATAAATTGCCCTAATGTTTATATATCTAAATTGATCCATATTATTTTTTTTTTTTATGTATATGAAACAGATCGAATATTTTGCACAAATTTTGAATGAAAATCGTTCCTTATCAATAATATTTTATATATGATAATCTCGACATTTGTCTTAAATCGAAGAAAATATTATCCATTATTAAGGAATGTCGTCTAAAATTTTTGTGGACCAAGCTTTAAGTTTTATCTAATGACTTATAATATAAAGCTTCGAAAATTCAGTATTTGCCTGTTTTAAAAGCATGCTATGATAATAAATGCTGGTTCAAGTAATTAATTCTAAGTAGAAATTTATGTATTTTTTAAAACAGACATTTTTACTGAAAACTCGCACGACAAGCTTTTATGTAAAATAAAATTCCAACAAAATGATGGATTTGATTTACTTCTAAGATTAACTTTTTCTACTTAGAGCATTTAAATAATAACTTTTTGATAAATACTATAAAAAAAACATGCTACTGGTTATGTAGTAAAAATTAAATAGGTACTCTATACAAAATTATTGACCATGTTGAATGTTATTGTTGATCATTCACCTACAGCCAATCTTATGTGTAGAATCACGTATGTTTATTATAAAAATGCGTTAACATTGAAAGTTTAACAAATTTTTATTTTGGGAAAATCGTTCGAATTTCCCTTGCAAAATTTGATCAATGCATAAAAACTAACAGCATCGGATAAAATAATGCTTCATTGTAACAAACTCTTTTTACATAGAAAATTCGATTGATACAATTTTTGATTTATTTAAAACAAAATTTTTGTTCTCACAAAAAGAATAAATAACTCAAAATTGTTACAAACGGTAAAGGAATGCAATCAATTAGAATTTACCGTAAAGGTGCAACCATAAGGATCCAATGTCCACTTTTAACGCCATAAGAGATAAACGAAAAGTTCAGATCCATAAAATGTTTGTTTTTAGAAACAAAGATATTTTATTTCTTCAAGTGTTTTCATTTTCCTCAATTCCAGCTCAAATACAGCTAATTAACACATTTATTCAAATGTACATCATTAATTAATATATATTGTTATTAATGAATGTATTGAATCAGATATTACTTCCTCGAGAATTAGATGACTTTCTTTTAAAGAATTTCTCGCCCTGGCTTTATAAAGTCACATTCACAACGGCTTGTTATATTAGGCATCTATTTTATCAATGAAGTTACCTTTGATTATTATTTTACTTTGATTGTGACCTTTTTCCATATCGCAAATAGAAATTTATTTGCCATTAAAATCAATCATATAAATAAATATACAAAATTGAATGATCTTTTATAAAAAGAATAATTTATTTCTAGGTAATTATTATTGAGTTGACGACAGGCAGATGGTCGTTTGGTGGTTTTTTATTTGTGTAGTAATAATATATAGTACTAAAATAATGATAATGGTGACTCTAAAGTATGTTTTAACAGTATGGCTCAAAAAATGAGCCCAGGTATAAGAATAATTAACATTTTGCATATTATAAAAATTATTTTCACATATTTTCTTTTTAAATGTCCATATGATTTGTAATATTCTATACTAATATTATTAAGAGGAAACTACTGAACCGATTTGAAAAACTGTATTTCTGTATTCCCACGGGAACAAGAACTACGCGGGTGAAACAGCGTCACGTGCGGTAGTAAAGTAAACAGTTAAATATGGTTCTTTTTACCTGCTAGTTACCAGGTTAAGAATCATATTTAATATATATATTGTTAATTCGTTTCCATATGTGAAGGATACATTTTTTTACTTTCCTAAACAATTTTAGCTATATTTAGATACTTATATATCAGTCAAAATTTTGTACACTCTTACCCTACAGCGGATGCTCTCCAGGATTAACAATTCCTGTAGGACATACGGTAGGTATACCTTTACGTAAAAGAAAAAATAAAAGATATGATATATCTCAAATACAATGAATGGAATTGACAAACATAATATATAATTGTAGCGCATGCTTGACCCGTTTTAAATCGGGTATAAACAGAAACAATCAATTAACTAATAACAGTTATAATTACAAAGATATTTAATAATTCTTTATGTTTTATTGACATGCGCTATATACGTAAATTATGTGTGTGCTGTACACATAATATACTAGCACACTGCATTGGTATATACATTTTATTTTACCTTATAATTAATTAATTAATTAGAAAACAATATTAATTAAATTAAAACAGAAAAAAATATTAATTATTTATCAATAAAACTTAAATTGTTTACATTAAATCATTCTTGCTTTGGTGTTCTTTTCTTTTATTAACAAAAGATAACGTAGAATATTAACATTCATTTTTGATAATATTACAGCAGTATACAAAAACATTTTTCTGCAAAAAGAAAAACAATTTAATAAATAAACAAATCCATTTCTGTGTATAATAATTATTAATACTTCCAAAACAAAAATGTATTCGAAATATTGAGTAAAGGCCTCCCCTAGCGACTTTTACTTGTCTCTGGTCTGTCAACTGCCATGCATTCCTCATTCCATTACAAACTGTACAATTTATTTGGTGCCCGAACAGTGAACCTCGCAATGTCTGTCTATTATCGTGACTATATGATCAGTCAAAACCAATTTAGCTTTTTAATTTCTACATTGGCATCAGTTACATTTGAGTTTACATACTCCGTTCCATCGCTCCCTGACTGGATTTCAATTTTTAATGGAGTTTTCAAAACTTGTTTGAGTTCCTTATGTCAGGACAGGCAAAAATTCAATAATAAATCTAAATGAAGTTATATAATTTTCCAATAAATTATTTAGAATCAATTTTGATTTTAAAACTATCTATTTCAATATTCTATATATATTATACTTTCCTTAGTAGAATTGCTGAGGGTCAAATAGCGAGTGGGTATCATGTGAAAAAGAGAAAACTGCTTTTCAAGGACTTTCACCTCAGTTTCTTCACGAGTCGCCTATAAAATAAATCAGTAATACTGATGTGAGTTTCTCATGATACATTCCCATTGGATATACGATCATCGATGAGGAAAATATGAAGCACAAGTATGCCAAGGTGAATTTGCCCTTTGTGTGCCCATTGAACACATATAAAGTAGGAACGTACACCTCGTAAGCGCCGGAGGTTAAACCTTTCATAAATTCTCTTCGCGATATCTCAATTATTGTCAATTATTGTCCAACAAAAAGCGTATTTTACAATATAAAATAACGTATACCTATACAATTATCGATGGCAATTGAAAAAAATGAATAAAACCGTGATAAGCTAACTAGCTACGTTTGGTTTTATCAGTAATTCCTATATTCTGCCTATTTTTGCTCGAAATAAAACTTCTTTAAAAAAGCTCAAATAGCCAATTTCAATCTTATCATCAATAAAGTCTCTAAAGCTACAGTTATCAAAACAAAATATTTCATATTGAATCAAAGATTCTTGTCTATTGAAAGTATCACAATTATAAACACAGGTGAACAAAAATATAAATATAAAAAATATTATATACTTATAACATCGAACAGATGCACTACTCACGTGTCCACAGATCGTCATCAGTAAACAACCAATAGGTTTATTGCCTTTTTTAATTTAATTGATAAACCAAACAAAATATGTGTTTTATCTTCTATAATAAGGTGTTCTGTAACTATAAACATTCGGAAATGTATTTTTATTTTAAAATTCATAATAAACTATACATAGTTATTAATTTTATCATTTAATGATGCCTGGTATCAATGGTTTTTAGACAAAATGTTGTAATAATATATGTATATAATATTTTGTACTTCCATCATTGTAGTAAATATTATTGCGAGATATTATTTTGACTTTATCAAATTCAAATATATATTATATAGTCATATAGTTAAAATCTTCTATGCCAAGGTGAAGTGATAACCGGTCACCGCATGTTCAAAAGACATGAGTTGAAAGAAACTCGCCTGTCCGGACGGCAAACGTGTCACCCGGCAATTGAAACATTCGTTCATTTCTCCGGTGATTGCTTTTGTAGTTTTAAATGAGACAAATTATCTTTCAGTTTAACCGATTTTTGTTTCAAAACGAAATAATAACTTATTTGTCGTAAGTTAATGCTTTGGGTGACCATTTCAGTCATAATATGTCACACATGAAATCCCCTGTACCTTTGGGTATTCAAAATGATATCTATTTGAATGCTTCAAAGACAGTAAGAAATCATACTTATTATCAGTCTTTAGTACAATATTTTCAATGGTATTTTGTATTCATACAACTTTTCTAAAACATTTGACCTGACCCAAGAGTTACAAGAACATTTCTAATGTTTTTAAAAATAATATCATTTTGGTCATTTTATATGTTCAAAAAAGATAAACAATAAATAATGTAAATTACAAAAAAAATATTTCATGAACATTCCGGAGCAAAAAATATGCCCTTGAAAGTGACAGAGAGGCAGCAATATGGGCACCCAAGTAGATTATAAACAACATAATAAAAAGTTGTTCGTTCAAAAGTTATTTAAATACAAAAAAAGCATCGCAAGTTATGTCGCGAAACTTAGACTGATGTTACGAATAAAACGAATCTTATTTATGAACATCATTAAAATTTAATGGTGGATGAGTCCGCTCACAAAGGACTGACAGATGTTTTTAATATTAAATACGTACAGAGGATTTAATGGTTCAAGATCTATTAGAATAACTTTGGAATAATATTGATGGTAGTTGTGTGATGTTTAAGTCAATTTGTTTGTATTTAAATGAGATCAAATACAAGTTTTACTGTATAAATATGCATTATTCATTATAAAATAATTGATTTCTACTTATGTTATCAATATAATTATTACTGTTTTAATATGGTATGGTATGGTAGTAAAATAACTTTTTTCCAGCTGCATCCAAAAAATCTGCTATTGATGCATCACAGAAATTTAATTACTATCTATATACCTTTATTAGAAATATTTGCTTCTTCTGTAAGCTAATAAATAAATATGCATGTATATAAATTTGATTGATTGAATTTTACCTCCTTACTTAAATTATCCCAGAGAAATGTTTAAATGAAAATAGTGGCATTTAAAATGTTTTGTAAATATACCATTTTTTAAATTTGAAGAAAACAATTGGAGTCCTTTTTGAAATATATGAAAATCACTAGCATGAAGTGATTGTTTGAAATGTTTTAAATCATCATGATCTAGGTATTCATGATATAGGTAAGTTGATAATAGTAAATCTATGCATTTAGGATAGGGGTGTCAAATGATGTATTTAATTCGTTGGTAAATGACAAGTTGGATTATTCTTTTTTTTTTCTGAATACAATATTCTAGGTCAGAATGAATTGAATAGATAAAAAGTTTTCACTTTTTAACACATTGTCCGTATTATGATTAGTTTAAGTATGGATGGACAAAAAACTTGCAAAATAATATTTAGTTAATAATTATTTTCTAAAATGAGAAACATTTAATTCCAAATTATTTAATTTATATAATAAAAAATTATAAATTACAAATTATAAGTCCAACACTATAGCATCTAATTACAATTGTTTAGATTTTACTTTTATTTAGAATATAATATAAAATATTTAACAAAAAATTTATTACCAAAATTTAGATGTTTTTACAAATTAGTGGAAAATAAGTTGTATTTTATTTTTATTTGATGTAATTAATAATTAAGAGTAAATTATCCTTATTATTACTCAATATAACGTTTTGATATTTGGTAGATATAAAATTTATGATGATATATTCAATTTAGTCTTAAGTTTGTAATGTTTGATAATATTGAAAGCACTAAAAAAAAATTCAGTATGGAAATTCAAAGAATCATCTAATTTAGTCATTTTTGTATGTCTGCCTGCCCGTCTGCAAGGTACCTCAAAAATGAAAAGTGCATATGAAATGAATTTTTGAAGTTATATTATAGGCTTTAAAAGTGATTTTTAATTGGTTATTGAGCAAAATCAATTAATTGGGGTCGTTGGATCCATTGCTAATATCTTCAAGTATAAGGGATAGAAGAAATGATCATCCCATAGCAACAACAAAAAAACTGAATATCTGTCAATTTGAATCATGTGGGTGCAATCGAAATTTTAGGACAACAAACGTTCTACTATTTTAAATTTGTTATTGGGCAAAATCGATTAATTGGGATCAATGGATCGATTGCTAATATCTTGAAAGTATAAGGGATAGAAGAAATGATCATCCCATTGCAATAACAAAATAATTGAATATCGTCAATTTGAACCATATGGGCGCAATCGAAATTTTAGGACAACAAACGTCTTACTTTTAAACCAAATAACAAAATTTTAGGACAATAAACGTCCTACTTTTCAAATAACTAAAGCCACATACAAAGTCTAAGAATGTCTTCTTTTAAGGCTAGGCTTTACAGTTCCTATTTTCGATTTTATATACAAATTAGGGATTTTTAGTTTTGCTTTGCACCAGTGTATGTATCTTTTTCGTAAAGAAAGGTGCATTCTCAGACATCTAAATGTATATGTTACAGTTGTAATTATCTAGATATAAAAATAGTATTCATCTAAATCATTTAAATTATAAATTAGATATAATACCAATGTAGACACGTTCAATTTTAATTGTATTAATAATTTAATTCAAATTTAACATATATAAATGCTAATTCTAGCTTATTTTCACATAATTATCCTATTAAAATAAAAACTGTGTATATTTTTATTTTGAGTACCTTAAATGACTAAGCATATTCTATGATTCAGTTCTTTTTTTTTTTATATATATTTCTTTTTGTTTTGTTAAAATTCATTTAACAAAGAGTACATACTCATGAATACTTACATTTTTTTTTTGTTAGATAAATTAAAAGTCATTAATCATTATTATTTATATTAAGTATATAAGTTTACACATATAGGTACTTACACATGTACTTTGTTAATGACATGGCGTTATCATATAAAACCTCCCGCTACGACAATTAGTTACTTAAGTAACCAAAGAATTAAATTATTTTTAATTGTTGTTCTATATTGTGTGTATTTGTAAACTACTTAAAAATGTAAATTAATTAAAATTTTAAGACGAAATAGATTGTGTAAAAGCTAATGTATTATATTGTTAACTATTGATTGATTGATTATGTTAATAACAGTACAGCCTTTATAGTAATTTTGTGCCATAATCTTTCGAGCGATTAATTCGTATTTTGTCACTGGGTGATATTCGGATTGAATCGATACCATGCTATTGTTGCTTACGATTGTTTAGTTTAAATAATTTTAAATTATGTAGCAATATTTCAAGGCATTCGAAGTGAAATTTGATTTATTTATTTATGCTTAATACTTCTTTATACGCTAGGCTGAATTCAGAATTCAGATAGTGATAGTGTGATTGATTATAATTAAAGGAGCAATTGGTTGATCACACTGTCATCGCTTGGATAAGAATGAAGTAACCGACTCCGCCGATTAAAAATAATAATGTGGCCTCTGTTGTAGAAGTGTGTGTCTGAAGAATGGAGGCTAAACCAAATTATTAATATTATTTTTTAATACACACTATTGATTTTTAATTATAAGTAAGCACGTAATCTTCGACTGGTATAATATCGATTTCAGTGTCATCTAGTGACAGAAAAGCGTGACACCAATTTACTAACAATATTTTAACATTATTCCTTATTATATCTAAAGCTCCTTGAAATATTATAAATAATAAATTATATACTTTTGAAAACAAACCGATACTTGCTGTATCTGCTGTATCAATAAGTATTATAATAAGCCAGCTTTTTTTTTCCACTCACAAAAATAGACAAAAACGTCTATAAAAATTACAATCATATAATTTTTAAATTTTAAAATTTATATTAAAACTACTGCCTAGATTCGACAGTAGTTTTAATTTTTTTAATAGTAAAAAAATTAATATCTTCCCAAAAAGGAGCGATGACCGTTCAGAGTGTCAACGTTGTGTCAACGAGTGAAGAAACAGTTTTATTGAATTATTTGCAATTTGTAATTTGTATGTTATTTCCTCTAAATTTTTTTAAAACTGCTTAGCTTCAAGTCAAAGAAAATAGAAAAAATGGATTTGTAAGAATAATATAATTAACATTGCTCTCAATTATATCATATTTGACATTTGAAAATAAAAATACTCCCACAGAAACTTTCACCAGCCATATAACCCCCACATCAACCCAATTAAAATCTATACAAAAATATTAAAACGGCTAACGAAATCTCTGGGATCCTGAAATATTTTAGTTATGCCGATGAAAAAAATAGACTTTAATAACATTCTAAATCTAAATTTGAAGTAGTAGGTAAATTACTTTGTTGTCAGTAGTAATTTGTTAACGTACGTAACGAACCAATGGTCTAATGAATGGCAGATGTTTATAATGGGTTTTTAAAACAGTTTTACTCCTTTATTTGATAAATTATTTTGTTGGTATATTAATTTTTGTTGATATTATGAAATCAAGTACGATTAAGTCTACTTGTTTATTTATTACCCAAAATTTTGAAAAGTAATTACTGATTTTAATAATGGAAAACATTTAATTTAATTCGACATAGCTTATTAGTTACTTTTTATTCTTTACATTTTGATCGTTTTGCAGACTATGAAAATCGACAAAAACCTAAGCTAATACATACAATTTAAAAAAATTTCAAATTAAATAGTTTCAATCTAGGAGCAAGTTCATTACTCAGTCAAAAATATTATTTATTTATAGTTATTTAACCTTTTAATTAACCATCTTTTCAATAGAAAGTTCAAACTTTGATAATGGGTTTGTAGGTTCCTTTATTCTTCTACATTATTCTTCTAAATTTTAGTTATATTTGAATAAACATTTCTGTATTTTAAATGTGTGAAACCATATCACAGCAGTAACTCACGAATATATTAACAATTTAATACGATCATCGTTGAAATTAATATATATTTTGAACCAGTGAGAATTTATCTTAATAACTGTTATTTAAAAAAATAATAATATTAACTTTTTATTTTTTTTGGATGTGTGAAATGTAGGAATTTAAATCTGATGTGAACGCTCCATTATGCTTATTTATGCAACTGACAATTTCTGATAGGTATTGGAAATAAAGATATTTTCTAAGTATTAAAATTGAACTATTATAAGAATATAGGAAGCGAGAATTCACAAAGCAAAATTTAAAATTGAAAAAGTGTCATTAGTTTAACATTGTCGCAAAATAAGTACATTAGCATTCTTTACTAGATGTTTCATTTACACATTTTTATGATTTTTAACACATTTATGAGTTGATAGATTTCTTGAACATTTTCATACTGAATATCACACTCCATCATCTTTATTTCTGGTATTTTTACAGTTATTATTATATAATCCACTTTTATTGGTCTATATTTAAGGCTTTTAACTAAACCGAATAGTCTGATTTTCTATTACTCATGTTTTCTGAATGTTTTCTACAATTTAATATTTTTAGGACCACCTAAAGTTTTTACTAGCCTGGCATTTTTTAGAAAATTAATTGATGTATTATTGTCCTCAATGTATAGAATATGTCAGATATTTATTATAGATATAATACATATTATTATTAAATATGTATTTTTAACTAAACACTGGATATTTGTGTATATTTTATGAATGCTAATGATTTAAAACAGTTGAAACATTTGATTCTCAATCATATATTGAGTATTTAAACAAATAAATCTGTTACTGGTTATCATAATTGTGTTTAGTTAACTAAGTTATAAGTCTGCTATTATTAAATTATTTCGAATGAAAAATATTTCATATAATAGATGATGTCAAGCCTCGAAAAATGTATGCTCTTAAACTACAATTTTAACACCAGAACGGTTAAGCAACTATTCTTCTTCAATTAAGGAGGAAAGTACTCATATCTTTACTCAGGTTTTATGAAGTATTTCTTGGTATCAGTTTTCCGAACCGCTATAGAAGTTATTATGTAGAAACCAAAATATTCATTAACTGTAACAAAAACGTGGAGTGCTGTCATAAATATCATGCATTGAATTATTTGTTCGTGCAATGACTTGAAATGAAGCAACCAATTAATTTTAATGGATTTTCTAACTTTGCAAAGCAAAATCTTCTCTATTAAATTATTTTTTACTTCTTAGTTTGGGTTAAACATATTATATAATTTTATTTTTTTTCTTATAACTAAATTAGTGTATATAACAAAATATTAAAATTTATATTAATCCATACAAATTCATTAAAAATTACAAAAAAATTTGAATATTTTTATGTAATTTATTCATCTTAATCTCTTTTCATTACATATATTCATAAAAACTTAATAGTTGAATAAAGCAGAATCGTTACATAAATAAAAAATATTATGCTTCTATTTTATTTAATTTTTTTTAAATTTATTTCTTAATAAAGTAAACTGCATGTACAAATATTTATGAATTAATTAATTTTTATTGTTAATATAAAAACAAAAATTATAACATACACATAAAAATTATCGAGCTAATAAATGATCTTTTGAATACAAAATTATTATTTTTAAACACTTTTAAAGTGAAAAAAATTTACATTTAAATTGGTGCTTACAAATTGTTGTTCAATATTTACCCACTTAATTAATATCACAAGTCAAGACTATGTTGATTAAAGGAAGTTTTTATTGCAGATGGAACACGATTATATACTTTTAGCAGGAAAGCCTAAAAAATTGCTTTTTTAGTATTTATTTATTGTATTGAGCATTCATTTTTGTTAACAAAATTTCATTTAATAGAAATACATCATAGTAAGGAATTTCACAACATTGAAAATATTTTGAAAATTGTTTTGGACGTATTTTCAAAACCTTCTGCGATTTATTGCGTTAAGTTTAATAACAACGTCACATATTGGTGAAACAACGAATTTTGGTATAGCTGTTCATATAAATCTATTTTGGTATTGATAACTGATATTGATTTTTTAATCCAGTTTTAAAACGAACCTCAAACAGTGACTTTGAAAACTTTTCGGATTTTTATCTACATGAAATTAAAAATGTAATGGCACTGGCGAAATATTTACACTTAAATGCCGTGGTGCAATGGCAAAAGTCTAATGCACTGGCAAAGTTAATTTTAAACGAGGGTCAAATCTAAAATACCAAAAACTAGAGAAGCGGTGTCTCTACTATAAAAACATAAACGAGCGAAGTTCCTTAATACCGAATGTATTTATTTCTTTGTTATTGTTTTCTTGTAAATACACTTTGGCTGCGGTTTGTTTTAATGCATAAACAAAATATTCTAATTATTTTTATACAGAACAGAATATAGGATGTACTTATTATTTTAATGGACCCGCACTTGTATTATACCTATTAGTAATATAAATTACAAAATAATTAATTAAAAATTTCAAGAATGTATAATTTCTTATATAATATTGTTGCAGTTTATTTTTTAATTTTTTTTTTTTTTTTTTTTTGTATTTATGGAAGCTTACACAAATTAATTGACGTTGATAATATTAATTTACATTATTTTTCTTTATTGTTTCAGGTCCGTAGTAAAAAAATTCATGATCATTTTAAATATTTATGAATTTATCCGTGCGGTAAGCTTTTTGTATATAAATTTATTAACAAATTATTCAAAACAAAAGGGCGACAAAACATAATTTACTTTTCAAGTTTTTACTTAGTATGCAATTTTTGATGTAAAAACTTGAGGTGATGGCTGTTATCGTATGGTTAAAGATGTCTTATTTTAAGGTTCTAAATGGCCTCAATTTTCAAGATGTCTTAGTTTAAGGTTCTAAATGGCTCAAAAGAATAAATAACTTAGAAAACTTATACTCATATTGAGGAAAACATTTAGGATTATGCATTTCTACTCGCATTGGATTGAAGGCGATTTCGAGTCTCATATGAGAAAGAATTGCTAAATTTTACTATTATCTAGAATTTTATTTCATTTCATTTTGGAACGATAAAAGTAAGATTTAAGCCCGAACTTTCCTGATTAGTCTAAGCTCACAACTGAACTATTTACGATTGTACAAACATTGTAGAAATGCTAATTTTGCTTTTTATAAACAATTATACATTTTCAAATCTTGCGCCTTAACGAGGTGTGGAGAAAAAATTACAATACAAATTGTAAAACATAACACTTCATATAAAAAAGATTCTTTGCGTTATTTCGTTTTCCTTAATACGACTAACATTTTATGTATAATTTCGAACTTTTATTCTTACCCCTTTTAAATTATCTTTAAAAAATTTATTTTAACATTTTATCATCCCCTCTTTCGGTAATGCAGAAGATCTGAAAATAGATTAACTAGAAATATTATTTAATACGCTCTTAAAAACGCATAGAAAAAATTTCAGACTTTATTTTATGTTGTAGGTCTAACGAGCCTGGGATCTTAGTTCAATAGCTTTTAAATCCTGAACTACCTGTTGTAGTTTGAAGTCTAGCCACTTAATTAAAATAATTTTAATTGCATCTATTAAGAGAGAATCGTTATAACGTTGATATTTATAATAATTAATACTTAAGGATTGTTACCTTGATTTCATATGAATATTAATGAGATTAAAAAAAATTAAAACAATAATAAATAATTAAATATATATTTAATTATTGTTATTATTATTATTGTTTTAAAAACATAATAGAAATATTCAAAATTAAATAGTGCATACAACTAAATAATACTTACAGTTGTGTATATCTGTGTATGCACCTATACCTTACATACTGATACTAGGTGTGTCAAGTTTAGATGCATTTTACATAATTTCCAAAAGAACGAAAAAAAATTGCAAAGTGTTAGTGACATTGCCCAACCGTATTGTAAAATACTCTTTTAAGTCAAAAATAATTTTTTGCAACTCTTATTGTATACCAAACCTTACAAAAAGATTATGGCTTGAATGGCTTTTGTACTTGAAATTTTCATATGAGCTTGCGTTATAAACCGTGCATATTAAAACTTGGTGGAAGGTCCAGAAAGCAAAAAATATAATATATCAATGTTACTTTAAATATATGTTCTTGTTATCTCCACTTCTAAGCCTTTTTTAAAAAAATGTACACTTTACCAGTCCTAAATCGTTCTCGATGGTGACAGTCATATTTATGTAATTTAGTACTAATATTTTGAAGATATACTTAATAAACTCTTCTACTCGTAATAATGCATTGGAGGTGTTAAAAGTATAATTTATATTGTAACATTTATTAGGAACAAAAAAGCTATTTAATTGATCATTTCCAAGGAAACTATACTATAAAATTTCAATCGAAATACTTATATACACCTGATACTATATTTTGCGTTAAACTTAAATATGTATAAAAATTTAGCTTAAAATATAAAATACAACTTCACAGAACTTCTGAAATTAAATAAAACCTTCTCTTCTTCTTATAATTATTTTTTAATTATTCATTTTTTTGAACAAATCTGAAGAGGGGGATAGTAGTAGTAGTATTAGAAGATAAGCAAAATCCCTTCAAAATATTGTCAACAATTTTATAAATTTCATAAAATTGGTAATTTAAATACTTTTAATACTAAAAAAGATTTAAATATTTTAAAGTAGAAGCTTCTTTAGAAAAGATTAAACAGTTTAAAGATGAGTCCAAAATGCAGCTAGAAACTAGTGCTTAAATACCTGAATCATTCTGTATGTTTGAGAATTGTATATAGTTATTCATACGTAAATTAAATGTTTTGAGCTTGAATTTGTGGAAGTTTTAATAGTTTTTTTTTTATTTAATAGTTTTTTGGAATACTCAAATTAGTAAAAATAAAATATTAAATACAAAATTTTTTTATTCATAAATATTCACACTCTTTAGTCGAGAACATAATTTAAATTGATTGTAAAATTTTGTAGTATCTGTTTGAATAATTGTTCTTTTCATCAAGATAAAATTTGATCTACCTCTAAATATTTCTTAAAAATTTGGTAAACAAATTCCAAAATATTTCAATTTAGACCGAGAAGCTTGAGGAAGCTTTCAGTCCACATACCACAAGGCATAATAAACTTACAAATTTTTAGATATCATTTAGATATTCTAAAACAATGTTTAGACGAAGTAAAAAAATCTAGAGCATTATTCAAATTATCGTGTGGCAATTTAGAGGCCAAATTTTCGAAGAACGAGACTGAAATTTTTGAAAACTATATAACAAAAAGAATAATAGAATAAATTTATACAATCGTGTTCTGGAAAACGGAGAAGAGCTTATCAAAGTTTTTTTATTTTAATTTTAATGAATTTTATTTAATACAAACGATGGTAGAATTGATAAAATAGTGCTCATTAACCAACACTATCATAGTCATTCTCATATATATTATTATGAACAATTAAAATAACTATAAAAATTCGATAAATCAAAAAACAGAAAATACCAAAAGATTCGAAAACACAAGACTTTTCGAATAATGTAAAATGAAGTGAACAGTTCAAATTTGTGATAAAAGACCCAAGCATAAATTAAATTATTTACAATAATTGAATAACAATTGTATAATAATTTCCCGTATTTAACTCTCCATAATAAAATAATTTTTATATTTTTGTTTTAATTATCATAATAATAAGATTATTTATGTTTGTAATATGAACGCATTAAAACAAATGTAATTAAGAAGAATAAAAAGATATTATGTGTATTATATACAATTAAATATAGGTATAACACTATAACTTAACTACAAACAATAATAATTTATTTAAGAAATCAGAGCAAAAAGATTATTTAACAATTATTTTTTTTATTTACTCAATAATTTTCATTATACAATTATCATATTATTATTTAATTCTAAGATGAACATGAAACATATTGTAAAACCACCTCAGAGTTGATTTTTAGCACAAAAAATAGAATGCTACAACTTTAAAACCTTTATGTTTCTTGACACCTATTTCTGTATTTTGTAATAGTCTTCACAGATTCTAAAATGGTTTTTCATCAACGTTGGTGTAATATACCGATTATTAATTTTATTGAACTGCTGTTTAATGGGAATGCGAATAATATGGACAATCTCTGATGTACTATAATATAATACTTTTTTTTATTATTATTATTATTACAGTTTATTTTTAGTATATAACTTTCTTACAATGTATTGTGACAATTAAGTAAGTGTTATGATATTATAAAAAATAAAAAAAATAAAAACAATTTAAATAATTTAAAGAAATTAAAAATGTAAATTACTAAAATAGAAGTAAGCCTTAAAAAATGATAAAAAGTGGAAGAGAATTATAGTAGGATGAAACCAATTGGAAACGCAAGATAATATGAGTTTATTTTTCCTTTCATTTTTATCATATTATCTTCGGTTTCCAATTGGTTTCATTCTACAATAATGTTTTTTGGTTTTCAAAAATTATTTACCCTGGTATAAAAAGGATATATTTATGTAAGAAAACAAAAAACAAAAAAAAAACAACAACTGAAGATAACAACTAACAAAGTCAATTGTTTAGATACTTGACATTTCATATAATTTCATGTTTAGGCTATTTATTATTAGCATTCATAAACTACCATATGTCTAGCCTATAAAATGTTTCAAACAAAAGCTTATTTTTTCAAATTTTTTTTTTTATTTCTTATCTTTTATGGGTCAAGGATCCATTGGACCCAATGATCACCAAAATTTGAGTTATCGTGAAACTTGAGTTATCGTGATGACGGAAGGACAAACGGACAGGCAACCGAAAATATACTAATTAGGTGATTCTGTGAACACCTATACCAAAATTTTGTTTGTGCGGTAAATATTTCTTAGCGTTTCAAACTTTTGACTAAAATTAATACACTTTGACATATTATGTGATATCCTGAAATCACAGGAAAAGTTTTCAAAATTGATTGTATATTTGCTTAAAATGAAGTGCTTTTTATGTATTTATTACTGCAAAATTAAATGAAATTAAGTGCTCAAATTTTGAATTAAAAAAATTGAGTCACTAACATACACTGCGGTCGTGATATCACGCTGGCAGTGACTATTCGAAAAATTTCATTATTGTAACTCCGAAAATCAAAAAATGAGGATAAAATAGTAAATGCTAATGTTTGAATGCTAAATGCAAATTAGTTTTTAAAATGGACTAAAAAGTATAAAATAATTTCACCAATTACAATTAATATAACAATTATGTGCTGCATGCGCCCCATGTTTTCGTTTGAAATTAGAGAAATTATTTGTAAAGACTTATAAACAAGAACTTTATTTCCGTTGTCATAAAGAATAAAAAGTTTAAATCAAATTAAAATTTTTTTTGTCAAAATCTTGTTAATCAATAACTACAACGTAATCCGCTTGTTATACATATGATGATAAAATATATAAACGTTAAAATCAATTGATAAATTATATAATATTTAAATAATTTAATGCTATAAATATGTGCACTTATATAATAAATATTATATTATGAATCGTTTGTACAATACTCACACAATACTAATAATAACAATAATAATAATAATAATAATAATAATAAATAAATATATATTTATTATAGTTAGTTTTAACATATACTGGTGTATAGAGACAAAAAAGATAGATTATTGAATAGCGTGTCCAGTTCATAGATAGATAAAGTGGTCAATTCAAATCAATTTGATATTTATTGGCAAACACATTAACACATTTTTATTAGACATACAAATCTGTCATCAACAAATAAAAACTTTATACACTTTTTAGTTTATTCAATTCAATACACATAATATGTATTTGTATTGATGTACTCGCAGCTATGTACGCGCCAGATTCATAATTTGAGTGAGTATCAGTTAAAAAGTTTTATCCACACTCTAATTATATTTATTCAAAATCTCTTAAGCTATGTGAACGTTTATTAATGTATTGTATAGGAAGTCGCAGAAAATTTAATCGTAAAATTTGGTGATTATTGATGGTGAACGAATAGCTTGGAGCTATGAAAGCTTTTGTCCATCTTCTTTATATAAATATTTTAAGTTGAGCGGTATAATTAATAATATATTCGAGTTGAAATATTTTGATTAATAAAATTAAACCTGAAAATTGTAGGAGTATTAAGATTGATTTTGTGAATCCCGGATTTGAGACATATCTTTACGTTTTATGTTCATTACAGCTCAAATCTTACGTTTTTAGATAGGTATCTATGTGTGTGTATGTACATATGTTAATTCGTAATTTTTTCGTCTAGATTATCTCGAACACAAATAATGATATCGAGGTGGAACCAGTTTTATTTTTTTTTTTCTGCTCGTTGGTAAGTTCGCCGTGTCGAATTTGCGAGTCGTACATAGATTAATCATCTCAATAAATCCATCACTAAAACCAAGAATATTTTCTTATGTAGCCATGTATTATGTGTAAATAACTCAAATACGTTTTAAAATTTGTCCAATGTATACCTAATTTTTATAAAAATAAAGTTGAAAGCACCTGAATGCGTTTACTTAAACTCTATTCAAATTATTGTTTATAATTTGAACAAAACTGAATTTTATTCAAATAATGGTGATTAATTTTGTATGTTTTTAATTTTCTATATATCTTCCCGTTTATTGATCATAATTTAAAAATTTCATTCTCATATTGTCTCGTAAATAGAAAATTACAATATTTTGATGAACTCCACATCAATATTGGATAAACCGATTTGCAGTTACTGCAGAACGTTTAAACAGTCCAATTCTAAGAATATTGTTTTGGTAGTCGTATCATGTATATGCACGTAACAACTACTTTTTTGGAAATAATATTTCATGTACATATTCATAGTCTTTAGTACTTTATTGTAGGTTTTTAAAGGTACATGTTTATAATATAAACATATACTTTTTAGGTATTAAAATTATTTTTCCATATTCACAATAGTTGCATAAAATGTAGTAATACTTGAATAAAATGAATTATTTGAAATTAAATTTTAATTATAGATAGCTTATAATATATGCAATATATGCAAAGTACTCGTAGGGAGAGCCAAATACATAACTCGTGTACATGGTGATTTATTTTGGCTTTATAGAATAGTATTTTTAATTATACAATAAGTAAATATACTTTGAAATTGAATCAAAATTGAAACAGATGTTGAACAGTGATCATTTTTGACAGTTAATTTCCATTTGAAATAACTTTAAGTTAAGCTGAATTTTTTACAAGTTACTTAATATCATAGCTTCTTACAACTGTAAAATTGCGGTTAGATTATTTTTAAAAACATATTTTAATTTAATTAATTAATTGAGTTTAAATAGCACAAAGCCTTGCTTGTAATATAATAGCTTCTTTAAAGTGTGAAATTGCGCTTAGATTATTTAAAAAAAATATATTTTAATTTAATTCCTTATTTGTTTTTAATAGTACTAAGCCTTGCTATAGCCTCCATTAGTTCATGCATGTTTTGACAGTACAATCGCGCATACGATCTAGTTAGCAAAAATATAATGCTGTTCACATGATAAGTTCGTATCCTGAATACAGAAGCAGATAATATTGTAGCACTCCGTCCGTATTATTTAAATCTTGCAATCTTTGCTTACATATAATTTAAAAAATACTTTAATCCAAATGTTTTGAAATTTGATATGCACAATATTGGCATGAAAAAACAGGCCTTGGCGAAGAGTTTCTGTAGAAAAAATATTTTTAAATGTAAAATCGAATTTGGATTGTTACCCTAAAATATCTGTTTTCATGTAAATATTATGCTTACTAAATTTCATAACATTTGGAAAAGTATTTTTTGAGTTATTCGTGCGCAAAAATTGAAAGAAATACAACATATAGATATTATTGGTATTTAAATCAGCAGCTTGTTAAAGGCTCGTTCCTAACATAAAGGCGTGTGCTTTATGTCAGAAGTCTAATACCTCTTAAAGAGAAAAAATGCCAGTTTTAACAGATATTCTTTTTATTTGTAAAGCATTAAAAACGCATTTATATTATCTAGTTATGAATATTGTATTAAGTTGTAAATTAGATACTATGATATCAGTAATGATACTTAATCAATTTATTAAATATTTATTTTTACACATATATTTAACATTTAATTTTATTTATAATAATCAATTAAACGATATTTTAATTTCATTTAAATAGTTAACATATTGTCGCCTCGTAAATGTATCGAGCTTTATTATAGGTACATAATATTTAGCGATTAACAAGGACGTAAGCGGGATCTCAAGGAAGTGGAAGCAAAATTTATTCTGTTGCCAAGATTGTGAAGTTTAAGTTAGAAATGGTATCAAACTTATTAATTTAATACTGTTTGATGAGTACACAACAATTTAAATAAATAAGTGACATAATTATATTGCTCATAAAATTCATTGCATGCACTATATTGTCAAAATACAAAAGTTTAGTACTGATCTACATGTTTTCAATTGTGTATCTTTCATAATATTCAAACAAGTTATCGTTAAATATTATTCTTGATTATTGATAATTCTAAAATTTTTTTATTCCCTTATTCAAACTGAAATTTGTAGTAAATCATTCCGAAGCAGGTAATTGTGACAAAAGATCAAACTTTTAAATGATATATTATATTGTGTTATTATTTTAAATAGTTCAGTAGAAATAAAAGATTTAGATATGATGAAAGACTTTATCACATAAAAACCATCAAGTATAAAGTAGCAATGTAATTTTTGCTAAAATTGTAGATATCATCGAAAAGTTTTTCTTAATATTTCACGCATATCATTGTAATTGATTAATATTTTATTAACCATTGCAGGCGTTACGATTCCCTTAGATTTGTTTAAATCTTAGACATACTAACATAAATTAATGTCATACATTCTCGATAGCCTAAATAAATACTTTTTCCTTTTCACGAACTTAATATTACTTTTCAAAACTATCGAAAAATAATAGATATTAATTTCATTCATTTATTGCTATTTATATTTATAATAAATGAGTTGCTAATTTCCCATGGGTTTTCGATTTTAAACTTTTGTAGAATTTGAATGTAAGTGACCACACATATAAGAATTTGATAAATCATTCTTAAACGGAAACATGAGTAATTTAAATTAACTTGGAGATGGCAACATAATTAACTATTAAGATTTCTTTAATTATATCTCCGAGGGAACTGAAAACGACCTAAAAATTAAAACAATCTATTATTTTTATTATACTACTGCTTTAATTATCTACTATATTATTCTTTTTTTCTCAATGCAATAATCCCGCCTTGAATTAAAAAGGCCACTAGCTTTGTAACTGTACAATACTCCCCGTCTGTCGTATTGCCATCATCCAAATACAAATCATAAAAATGGCGAGTTTACGTATGCCTAGATAACCAAATTACGGTTATGTATGCAGTTAACCGAGGTTGCGTACGATTTATTATTGCGATGAGCTGGTGTAGTGAAATACTCAACCTATAAATGATCAGCTTAACTACCGGTAAAAATATCACGTTTATGATCTTCCTATCTTATTAACAATGTCTAATCAAAATAAACAGGACATTGCGATGAATTGATGAACATACAAATTATATTCGAAATTAAGTTATCATCCTCTTTTATGAGTGAAAACCTGAAATAAATACCAAAGTCGAATCACGGTATTTTGCATTACAAAAGCATATGTTGTTGATATTCTTAAGTAATATTCATACTACAATAATCCACATGTATTATACTTGTAGAGTACACTCGTAGTATGTAGTAAGTAGTATTAGAAGGCGTGGTGGACACATTTATGTTATAAACACGCATTAAACTTTGAATGAACAGCCAACTATGAACGTGTCATGCACATCATCTTTCTTCCATCCACGAAACAAAAAACCAAACTAAGTAAGTCAAACCATTACAAATAGCAAACAATAATAATATTCTTTCTTACACATACACAACATACATGAAGAATACTTTTTAACCACGCAACCCTGACCTACAACAAAATTATTAACAACACCTTAACAATTCTTTAACTACATATATTTCATTTAAAACTATGCATGTTATTGAGATCATATGATTTCGAAAGAAAATTTTATTTAGTTATTTCAATTATTTGTTGTGAAAATTAGATAATAATTGGTGCGTTTTATTTATTAGAGAAATTAAGTGAGATATTTATTTACTACGCATTATGTTTAAGTAGGGCATACTTAGGATTAATCAAATTATACTTACTTAATTGTTTTGTACTTTGATCAGAAGATATCTCTAATAATTCCTTTTTTTCTGTAAAATCTTATAACATACATTGATGACACCGATAGTTTCCTAAGAATAAGGAAATTCTTTTGAAATACCTTTTCTGTGGTAGGAACAGTACCAATATATATATAACATAAATATGCATTAAAACACTAACCAAAGTTTTATCTAAACGTGATTTTCATGAATACCGCTTCCATAATACCTATAAACTTGGACAATTTTGAAAAATATGACAGTTGTACGCGTTAATAAGGCGACGTACTGCGTGTAAAATAAAATAAGTATTTTTATACGATACATTATACATTTTTTAGTTTTAATAAAAGCTTTGAAATTTATTCTGATAAAAACAATTTATTTTTTAAATAAATGATTGTAGGAAAATTACTCTTTTCTAAATGGTTGGAGATTGATACGTCTTAAACTGTTTTATTCAATGAACTGTTAATATCCGATAGAGACTTATTTAATTCGATTAACAGGCGAAAAATAAGATATTTTAAAGCATTTTGAAAAAATCAATTATGATTATCTATGTTTCTAATATTAGATCTCTACAATGTATCAAATTAAATTTTATGTTGAAGAATAATTCGATAAGTTGCAGAAGATTCATTAATTTATTCTATTGCGAAATGAAATTACACCAATCATCAGATTGTATGACCCAATGTAAAAAGAAAATTGATTTTAATGTTTGAAGTACATGCGTTGCCTTAAATGTATGTTTGTATATATAGGTCTCTACACATGAATAGGTGGTATAATAGTGTTATTGCATACAATATATTGAGTATATAAGTCATCAAAAACATTAAAAGTGTTTCTCACCTTAATCATGCACATTGAAAATAATAATAAACACGAATGCTCTATAAAAACAATATATTTATTCAAAAACTACTTTACTATCAGAGTGCTTGTATAACAATCATACGTGTAAGTAACATTTAAGTTGTTATAGATACTAACACATATTACCACCGATCCTACTTTAATTACACGGGCTTTATCAACCTTTTAATGGTTTCTTGCCTCGTTGCTACCCTCTTTTTTAATCACCACTCCATGATTTAAATTTTCTATCCCAGACAGTAAAATGACGGATTCAATTTCCACTAATCAGCAGCAAGATACGTACATAAAGAGACCTGCTACAATTTTCTCAAAACAAAGCAAGAAATCGTTTCAATCATACCTTAAACATAATTAAATTTCCATTTATTTCATCATTCAATTTTTTTCAAAAAAAATCCCAACAAGAGCTAGTTTTTCCCCATAATAATTTACACTGCCCTCTGGTAGAAATGTATACAGCTTTTACAAAAGTAAAACAATCGTTCATTTTACAATATTCAGAGTAAAATTTATCTTCTAGAAGCTATACTTCTTTAGGGCTTCCCGAGTCTTTTTATTATTTTATTCCAATTAATTTTTTGCATGCAATTAAAAAACACTTTAATGATATGTTTTTTCATGATGCCAAAGAGGTATAACTTCTGATGTGCTTACATTAATATACGCACCCATTTTTTATTGGAACGAATCAATCATTTAAAAAAAATTCATTAAAAATTAGATAACTTATTGAAAAAATTCATTCAAATAAGATAACTTATATCAGAGTTAGTCTCGACCCAACATCGTGACACGGAGATTTTATATAACATATATTTGAAAACGTTGAATTTTTTATGTCTATATTAAACTTTTATGTCTAAGGCCTCGACAATCATCGCAAAATAAAATGTCGTACCTTCTAAATTTATAATCCATAAATTTTGTAACCTTCTTGAATTCTTTGGAAATTCACCATAAGTAAGACAATTTTATTTAACTGGTATGTTTTTTTAAAATGTATTTCCTACAACATGGGACTAAGATAACTTAAAAAAAATCTGAAAATGAGAAAATCTGAAAATAGTTAGTTTTCAACGACAGAAAGTTCTAAAAAATATCATATCTGTTCAGAAACCAAAAAAATGTCCTATCACCGAGGGAATCCTATGATTTTACCAAGTGGCAAAACGAAACGTTACACGTGTTTTTGTTTGTGCTAGTAGACAGTAACCTATTCCTGTTGAAGTTTTTCCCGAAAACGTTTAAATTAAAATTATATAATAAAAGATACTCCAATGATCATTTTCAGTTTGTTGTGTAAAGAGCTTAGAAAATGAATTTTTTCGCCTTATTTAATCCGTGATTCACTGTGTCCATCACCCAGTACATAATGAACCACTCTGAACACTTTAAAAAAAATACAAATCTCTAAGAAAAATAGACAATTAGTGTCCAATTGAATAAACAAATTACAAGTCAATACTACAAAGTTTTCAATGGGTCTGTTTTTTTAAGTAACGTTAACGACGTAAGTTATATCGATTCAACAAAAAAATTGGTTCACTGTTGGATCTGTTATCCTACGTCTAAATTCATTTCACGACGTACCTCATATTCACTGTAGTAAACTGTAAATTATATTACATAATTATTATAGTATGTGTATAAAATTTTATGCGTAACCTTCAAAACAATTCTTACAACTACAGTTTAAAGCAATAAAAAACTAGTGTTTAATGCAAGAAAATATGAGGAAAACAAATATTTTATGTAATTAAAAAATGTATACATATTAATTAGGAATTAATCAAAATAAAACTGAGCAAAGTTCTAATTTAATATGTTTATAACATTATATATAAACTGCGCAATTTTTCGTAAAAATAAATTATGAATTTGAAATTATTTATTGTTTAAACACCTTGATAATTTTATGTATAATCTATGGGCAAGTTACATCAAAATTCTCTCATTCGTTTTTAGTGTTATGAATTAATAGTTTATCAATCAAATGATATTGAATGGTCTATGATTTAACATAAGAAATTTCTCAAAATTTTTTAACTAATTTAAATGAATAATTATTTATATTTGCAAGTAAAAATAATTAATAATGCAATTTATTCAATCACTCTTTCAATTTTCAACCCAATAACTTCGATTAAATGTTATTTTTTGTACTTATTCAATAATTTTCGTTTGACATTTGCTATACAATTTCCATGCAAACAATTAAAAAAATAATTATATTTTCTAAAATGTGAATGTTATATTACAATTTTTAGACACTTGTAAGGTATTATCCGTTTAAGAAGTCCCTTCCACGTACTATGCACTGTACAAAATAGTGCTTCCTTGCGTATATACAATGCAGTTTTTAAAGTGCAATGAATTTGGTACGGTCGCTAATTTTCAGTACATTTTATAAATCTATTATTGTAAATATATTAAATAAGATGCTTAATTAGTTTATAATTATTGACAATTAAATTGTACATCACCTATTTCCGGTTTTTTTTAATTTTCGCATTCATTGAAAATAATATTTCATAACGAATAGCTTATACAAAAAATATGATTTGAAATATGTAAAATCATATTTTTTTTTTACTCGCTACTTTTCTTCTGCATGAGTACAAAATCTTAATATATCAATTTTAATAGTAGTTAGTTTTATTAAATCTGTCTTTATTTGAGCTCCTTGCAGACAGCGCAATAAGTGAAGAAGGAGTCTTTGGCCAACAGATAAAGATGTTCTAGCCTCCATTCTGGCCTCTACATTTGTATTAAAAATGATAATTTAATATTAGTTTAATACTATGGTTTGATTTCGAATATGTTTTGTCAATTAGTGCCCAGGACTGTTGAATGTATAAAATTTCTTAAATATTATGCACAAAGTAACAGTGCATAATTTCTAGGTGTAATTACTTCATAATATACAATCTAACGTAAAATAACTTTATTTTGATAATGTTGATAACGTCTGATGAATGTTATATTAAATGCTTAACTAGAAGAATGCCCTTGTAAAGAAATGTAAATTATAACTATGAGTCATAGTTACAATTTCTTTTTTTTTTTTTAGCATTTTTACAGTAAAAATATAATGTACAATAATTACTTTTCTGTTGTATACGACACGATCATTCGATCCATGTAAATCATAGTTTGAATTAGTAATAGGTTTTGTAGATTAATTTTTCGCAAAATAGTTACATTTCGGGAAAAAATCCGAAAAAGTTACTATACTTTCATGAATTCTCGAAAATTTGTCGTTTATTTAATTTCATTTAGGAGATTTATCACTCGCTCACCGGCTTAAAAAAAATATTTAAAAATTTTTTCGTTCTGACGTACGCTTGTAAATTGAGCACAAATATTACTTATAAATGAGTTCTTAAAATTTGAAAATCTGTATACATATAATTAAAAAAATGAATAATTTTTATTAGTATGACGCAAAAAAAATCAGTAAATTATAAATGGAAACAAACGAAGACATGACAGCACACAAAAATAGTACAACTTAAAGATATCAAACAGTATTATATTTAACAGAAATTGCCGATTTGTTCAAATTTACTTTTACGAAATGACAAATTACCAAAATATATTCTGAGTGTGATTCCCCCAAAAACTGCTTAAATTGGCCCTTGTTATTATATTATTACATATTTTCTACTGTATTAAAACATATTATGTGAAGAAATTCAGCCGAATTTAAAATGCATTGAAAATTTTAAACTAATTCTCACAAAATCAAGAGCATCGTATGACTCTTTACCAAAATAATACATTCAATAGATGATAAATTGTGAAAGAAAATAATATTTTTACAATAGAAATAAGCATTTGGTAAAAAATATCTCACAAAAAAACTAATTCCATTTTAGTATTGAAATACACATGCATACTTCAATTGTGTTGTTAAATTGTTTTTAAAGATGAATATAAATAATAAATATGATAATTGTTAAGTTTATTACACATGATTTCTATATTATAAAATAAAATACCCCATACTGTGTTTATTAATACCTTTGCAATTGTTATATAAACTGTTTATTTAATTAATTTTTTGAAAACAGTTCTTTAAAATGCATATAAAAGTTATGTTATTATTACAGTAAATAAAAATTCAATTTTTACACACATATAAAATCATAATTTATATGTTATTTATTTATTTTTTTTTAAACAGGATTTATACTATCATTTTTATAATACTTATTTATATTTATTTAAATGTTTTTTCTATTTTATTTATTCGAAACTTATATGTTGGATGAAGACTATATCGGCAGTGGTCAATTTGAAATGGGTTTGATAATAAAATATGTTTAAACATAATTTGGCACAATTGGATGATAAAAACAGAAAATGCCTCCTGAAGGATGGTCCTTCTTTCAATTATTTAAAAATACATCGGAATCAAAGAAAAATTCGAGAGTTTTACAGTAATATTTGTTATAAAAATTAAATTTACTATAGGAGGAAGTTTTGAAAAAATTTATTTTGTTATTTTTTATACTCAAAATAATCTAAAAACAAAGCTAAAATCTTACGTTTTTATTTATTGTTTTATAAATAATTCATCATAATTTTATGCCCAGTCACAGAGATGACGGTGATCATTAAAAATTTGATATTCTTGCAGTATTTAGCTACACCACATATGTTAGAACTAGTTTTAATGAAAAGGATAATATATAAAGTACTATAAATATTCAGCTCATACAGTGTAAATTAAATATTAATAAAATGTATTGAAATTATGTGTTTACTAACTAAAATTGACGATGATATTGTGGAGAATTTTGACATTTTTTTAAAAGTGTTGCGGTTTTTATAAGTTAGAGGGGTCGATAATTAAAAGAGGTTAATGCTTTGCGGGGTTGACGTATACAAAAAAATATGAATATCACGGAAGCTTGAATAAAATATTAGTCTTAAAAATGTTTTGGAGAAAACATAAACCTAAACTGAATGTCATAAGAATGATTTTCTATATAAATTGAATCTAAGGAAAATAAAAAATACAACAATAGGAAAATTATTTGAAAAATATTATTTACATAGAGTGTAATTGCAAAATAATAATCATTTACATAATGAAAATATAAGTTTTATATATATATATTTTCATTTACGTAATAAGTACGATGTACAGAATCATTCAGAAAAATTGTTGCAAAACTGGGGCTTGATTTCTAATATTATTATCAGGATATTTTTTCAAATAGTAAAGATATCTACTTGAAAATCAGATTAATTAATCGAACGAAAGTAGTGGGTATCTGGTGATTTCGACCTATTAATAAGGGAATATAAGAAAAGTTTCATTTATTTTCCTTCATTTCTTCCAGTTTTGGAGAAAATCTCCAAAAAATACTTACGTTTATTTTTTAAACATAGAAAGATGTAGTTCTTGATATCAATGTCAAATAAAATAATCAGGGCACATAAGAAGAAAATTACTTTTTCTGTAATATTACTTCAACCTATTTTGTGCAATCAAGGAAGGTGAAATTTGTTGTTAATTCTGAGTGATGTCTGAAGTTTCTACAGCTAGAAATTAACTATTGGAAAAGAATTTAATACTCATACTTTGACGAGTTTGACGAAGTAAATACAATGTGAAATAAACAACAACATAATCAAAATTCAAATAAATGATACTTACTGTGAAACATTTAATGATTTACCCTTAAATTATTCGGTTTTCTAGTCATTTTAGAAATTGTTGGTTGTGTTCGCAAAACATTTTGTAATTCATTTATTTGGGTATAATCGACTTTTCAAGAGAATATTTTTAAAACCTGATGTGAAAGCCTTTTTATGTTTTCCAATTACAATATAATACTTTTATACTTAGCTATAAATTTTTAGTACTTACATGGATAAGTACTAGAGTCTGTAACATTCTGTGTACATCCAGCCAATCAAATTATTTTCTATTGCATATAATAATAACAAAAAACCTTGTATGTTCCATACGATTCCATATGATATTATTGTAGTCATATTGTAGGCATATTTACTTAATAATAATTTTTATTACCTATTTTTCTCATAATTAAGTTTTTATTCAATAATATAATCATACATTCCGTATATTTACATTGTTATTGTTATTGTAGGACAAAATTAAATGAACCCTATTCATACCCGGGTGTATTATTTCCGTTGTAACAAGATATAACGTGGAATGAATTTTTGTGGGCTTGAATTTTGTAGAGTTTTTATTTATAAATTTTTTGTAATAAAAATAAAATTTTTAAACCTATATTATATTGATTCATGATAAAGATTATGATTAATTTTGGATATAATCGATAAAAGTGTCTCCAAATTAAAACTTTGAAATAAATTATTTTATAAATTACTTTAGAGATTCATCAGACCTCAAAATAGATTTGATACTGATCCAAGTAAAAGTAATCCATTTTCATAACAAAGCCGCCAGAATTCGAACCTATGTTTTCTAGAAATGATCCCGACGGCTGTGTTATTTTTTCCATTCATAATCATAATGTTACATTTATCCATGGAATATGAAACAAATTTCATTTAACATAGTTTTATGATAATATGTTAGTAGAAAAAGTTGTTAAAACCTTAATTCGTTATAACACGACAACAAATAATGAGCTAAATCGTGAGCAATTCACTTTAAAATTCCAGTTTTAAGAACAAATTTTTGAAGCTCTCTTTACTCGGAAAGTATAGGGGAGCTATACTTTGTAATTGAAATACTTATTTATAAAAATACAAAATAATTTGATCTAAGAAATTTGGTCAAAGAATCGAAATTTATTAGAAAAGATATTGTTTAATACAAACAACTCGTAACATCGTGTTCATTACTATCTATCTGAACATCACTTCAATTTATTTTGGACAATTGTATTTCCATATTGCGTCCTTTTAAGAACATGTTTCTGTAGTAGGTTTAAGATTAAATTTTTTTTTTTTAATTACAGTATACGAGTATAAATATGAATGATGTAGTGGACAATGAGAATTTGTAAATTTGTTAATAATAATCCTTGAATTTTTTTTATGTAATTCAATAGGATTGTATTTAAAAGAGATTTCGAAAAATTGTTACTCATGGTTAGCTTGCAATTTATTTATGTGAAATTTGTGTCAATAAAATATTCACATAAACTAACTGAAATTTTTAAAAACAATAAAACTTATTATTTCAACAAAAAATTATGTCTATAAATATTTATATATTTTATTAATTTAATATTTTAATACTTGTTTAGGATTAATAAATAACTTTATTTATTTATTAAAATAATTATGAATATGTATATAAAAGAAAATATTTGTCGACATCATGAGAAAATCCTAAATTTAGTTACTTTGTTTTACTGGTAAACAGTTTACATACTTCTTCACTAAAATTATTTTTTTATACATACAGCTCTGATAAATGTGCGTAAAAGAAATATTAAACCAGTGAGGATATGAAGTGTGGAAAACAAATGAAAAAGTTAATTATATTGATACTCGACATATGGTTCTGCATTAATATTTGAACAATTATTATTCATGATAAGGATATGAATAATATACAATGCTAGTATATGTTTTTATTAGAAAATTTTGAGCTGAATTTATGGCTTATCTAAACAATTTGCGAAAAAAATGTTTCAATGCACACAATTCTAATAAATGTGCGTAAAGAAACATTAAACAAGCTCGAAAAACAAATCAAAATATTGATTGCTTTGCTACTCGACATATGGTTTTCCATTATTGTTTCAGTTATTATTATTAATAATAATACTTTAAAAAAAAACCTAATTATGTAGTGCATGCAGTAATAATATATTTTGCTAATATATGTTTTCATTAGCAAATTTTAAGCTGTAAGAACATTAGGTATCATATACGACTAGGTTCGTAAAAATGAGTCATAGTTTTTGCCTAGGACCGTACAGAAAAGGTTATCTACACACTACGAAACTAGTCATATATGCGTATACACACATGTTGGTAAACTATTTTGGGGAATTTTTCACATATTGTTGAATTTTCAATAACAAATCGGTGGATAATTTTTATTTATTTATTTTATATAAAAAATAATTAATTAACATTTTATTAGTTCTTCAAAAGTTTCTGCTAGTTTTTTTAATTTTAATTGCTCACAATATTAATTATCTGAACTTTAATTATAAATAACTCGAATTTAAGACAGTGATAATCAATTTCAATTTTTATTGGTAATTGTATCTTAATACCGTTAATAAGTATACACAAATTTAGAATTTTCTCACACTATGACTTCAGAAACACAACAACCCTAATTATAAGGTTATTTAATAATGGCTGTTAACTATTACATATACCATCGTAATTACCCATCATAATTTTAAATATTCAAACTTCAATATCTATATTATTCTTTTATAAAGCATTCTTTTAAAGTTGTTAAATTTTTGATTGACTATCCAATGGTTTATATTGCATCTATGAAAAAAAAAAAACTACAACGAATCTAATTATTAACGGCTAATAAGTGTGAATTGTATTATTTAATTTGTTTGCTCTTCAAAATTTTTTTTTATAGACATTTCCGTGACACTATTAATACATAATGTAAGTAACAATCCATATATGTACATTTAATACTAAATTATTTGTCTATTTATTGAAATAAATTACAGGTATATAATATTATATAGTGAAGTATCAAACAGTGTGGTCATTTTAAAGTGATTCAAATAAATAACTATGCTAATGGATTTGAATAATAAGTTATCTATCATGTCTGTTATACCACTTATAAACTAATATCTATAATATACACCATATTTATAAAATAATATTTGTATTATTTGTAACACTATTAACCTTTTATTTTTTTTTATTATAATCAATATCCGACGTTTATTCAAATATAAGTTTCTTTTTTGTCTGTCTACTAAAAAAATTGTACTTTTTAAACTTTTAAAAAAGGTGGTTTAGGTTAATTAACCTGAAACATTGCAATTAAGTAGAACCATAAAATGAAATATCACTGAAAATTTTTACTTATGATTAGAATATTACATGTTAATGCATTTTAAACTGGTAACCCGTCTTTTAACATGCCCTTTGGAAGAAGTTTGTTGAGTCATTTTTATTAAAAACCTAACCTTAGTAATTACAAACAAATGAATTGTTTTCCAAACAACAGAATATAGACGCTCCATTATTTTAACGATTAACATGCCCAAATAGAAAACATGAAAAATAATGCTTTTGAATCATGAAAAAAGAATCACATTTTGGCTTAATTACATGCACCAATAACCATCCAACTACCAAATTAAAATTGTCCAGGAGACGAAAAATCTAAACGAAACACTCGAACTTGAAGTTATTCCCTTATTTGAAGACAAGTTAAAGGTTAAGATCAACTCATCAGACTTCGATGAAGTAAATCGATTATGCAAAGACCCAAAAGCTCCTATAAATTAAGGCTTACAATAATATAAAAATTTAAAAATGTTGAAGTGCACAAAAATCTTCATTAATAATTATTTACCATTAGAAATCAGAATAGAACTAAAATAATACCATTCGAATTTCAATAAGGTTTGTCATTTGTAGAAACACATCGAATTTACACCAAATTAGGATACATATATTCTATTAGAAGAATTATTTCTTACACCATGCAAAATATTTTTTTAATGGCACCAGCAAAATTTATGGTAATAGATAGTCCACCAAAATCGATAATGAGACTGCTATACTTTATTTGCAATAATTAAACATACCGTTATTCCAAGGAAGGTTACAATCACGAACATTTTTACAAGTAGATCTATCGGTTTTTTACTCGACATATAGGCAAAATGTCAAAAATTTATTATTTTTAGTTTAAAGTTTGCAACGCAAGTAAATATTGACAGAACTATCGGTATCGTTGTACATAGAATCACCTAATAAATTCATTTCTATCTATCGGATAACTCAAAAGCGAAAAGATAGCGAGGAGTATTCTTGACCTAAAAAATGGTGTTCGCGGATTAGCAAAATCTGTGTATTGAATCCAATATTTGCATGACCCAACTTTTAAAAGAAACCATGAAAGTTAGAAAAATTCATAGACATAAAATATTCATCAAAATGAATTCAAAATTTTGAATTGAAGATTTTTTATTGAAAAACTTAATCGAAGACAATTTTGATTTGCCAAATTTTGTGTGGATGCATTTAAGGTCGAAATTTTTGTTTGTCATTTATTGTTCCAAACTATATCAGACAATTCAAGTAGCGCACGATCGATAAAAATGGTGATTTAAAACTGATATTTTTAACTTTTTTGGCAAAACGCATGAAAGTTCGGTAAAAGAAAATAAGATGTTCATGAATTATACATAGAAATCATAATCTGAGACAGTGAAAAAAGTAGTAATTTTCTTTTATTCTTTTTCCTTGGATTTTATTAACATCATTAATCCGAAACTAAAAGAAGAGGAGTTTGACCACAAGACTTGCTTGTTTGTGGAAAGTCGTTTTATTAATTTGAAAGCGGCTTAATCGGATTGATTCTTAACGGAATTGAGTAAAGGGCTAGTCAGTTTGGCGATGGATAATACTTCGGTTTTATAGAATTCTTTATTCAGATGGAAGTAAATTTAAATGAATTAAATAGTAAAAATTGTAAACAAATAATTATCTACTGCTCCCAACAAAACAATTTGATATTAATTGAACTTAATAATTGTAATCTATCCGTTGTATTTTATATCATAAATAGAATATAATTACTCAGAAAAGCGGGTATGTAACAGCTAGTGCTGATTATTTTACATATAAATTCAACAATATGAATCATCCATTTAACAAATATAATAAAACAAAATAAAAAATAAAAAGATGAATGTTTAATATCCAAAGTGCTACTGTTTAAGGACAGTTCAGTTTGTTGTTATACGTTGAACGGGTAAAAAAATAAAAAATACATAACAAGCAAACAACTTAACTTTCCAAACTAAACCTTTTCTTTATAACAACTTAACTTTTTTTTTATATATTTTTTTAATTCCTTTGAAAATAAATAAAGTTGTTATTTAAATTGATTGTAGTAGTAGCAAAACATATAGGTAAACCTATTTGTGTGTTGGTCGTCTCACTCATATGTGTGATATCCGTATATATTTGAAATATAACATTGGTTGTTGGTTCACTTCTATGTCGTGAAACACAAATGACAAAGTTGTCTGATGTGGTATGCATATGAGACATATAGGTACACGCGCTCACTTGCATACATAATTTATTAGTTTATTTTAGTAGCTACCGTTTTCTTTTTGACACTTTTTGTTTTTTATAGCACTAACACCTTTTTTTATTTAGCAGCTTTGACGCGTGGACACTCTATCGACTCAGATTTACTAATCGTGTTGAAATTCTATCGAAGAAAATAATATTTTAGAAAGCGTTTAAGTTGAATGTAGAACTTTACTAATCAGTATACCTAAGCTTTTCTTACTACATTAACTGAATTAACAGGTTCCCTACTAGATTGTCAGTTTAAATTTACAAAATTCTGATAAATTCGGACAAATGTCTACTATTTATTATCATGATAAAATTTTTGATGAGTTGAAAATGAGAATTGAATGTCTAACTAGAATATACATTTTAATGTTAAAGAAAAGCGTCAGGTGTTTGATATTCAATGTTATAAGAAATGTTATTGATATAAAATTATAGTAAAAAGCTCTCTATGCTTTCAATAATAAAATTGATATTTAAGGTAGGCACTTTAAACTGATTAGACAATTCTTGAAAAACAAAATCTTATATATAATAATTTTTTAATGCAATGAAAAAAAATTTGTTATTTTGCCCATCAAAATGTGAAAGTAGGCAAATAAATGGAAACTCTTAAAGATTTTTATCCATCGCTTTCGTGCCAAAAAAAAAAAGGTTTTATGGGTGATTTTATGAGAAGCGGTCATTGTTTATAGAAAAATCGCATAACAAAATTTTTGAATATTAATGTAATTTATATAATATTTACATTCACAATGAACTCATTTGTACATACTAACATTATTAATCTTATATTTTAAAGGTATATAAATGTTTATAAGTTCCATGGACATCAATAGGACCTCTTACTTATAATCACTATGATGGTAAACATGTACGACGTCATTTATTCAAATCTCCTTCTTTGTTTATTTAAGAATTATGAACGTCTATAATTTGATTCGGGTTTTTTAAAAATTACTTCGAATTAATGTTCGGTAAAGACGTTTCAATTGAAATAATAACAAAATTTCTTTCTTCCCTATTATTATTTAATTATTATTTAAAACTCTTGCTCACATTAACCAAATATATATCTTCCTGTTCCCTTCAACATTCAGTTTTCGCATACGCATCGTGAATTTCTCAATTAGACAGTATCAAAATATCGTATCTTCATCGGCGCTTAACAAGTTAATTGGAAAGATTCCGTTGCATTGATAGATAAAAATAAATCGGTAACGTCTTTGAAACTAAAAAATACGTAAGGCGTTTAAATATTGCATAAAACCATTTGCAGACTTATCTTTCAGACTCTAAGTATGATCTGCCCTTTCTTAGTTTTTAAGGAAAAGCTATTAAAATGTAACGATACTTTAGGGGTTCAAATTGGAGTAAGAGCAGTTGTAATCAAAGAAGTACAATCTACAAGTAGAATTTTTTGATCAAAGATTTTTGTTTGTATTTAGAGTCCTACCCTTTATATTGATTACAAGAAGTATGCCTTACTGCAGTATATTTGTTTTGTTTGAATATAATAAAGACATCAACACACCATTTCAAATCAAAATAAAAAAATAAAATAAAATGAATAATTTAAGGTATTGGATAGACTATATATTATAGCCGAATATTTAAAACATAAAATAATAGTGAAACAATCTCCATTAACAAGACAATTTTGTTTATATATTTTATTGATAAAAAAAAGATCAATTAGCTCTGTCTTTGTTTATTCTTTACTATTAAAATGAAATAGACATATAAATGTAGGTATATATCAATTAATAATATATAACACAATTTTAAATAAAAAACAAACAAATAATCAATTCTTTAAATATTTATAATCTGGTGTCTTAATTTATATATTAAATAAAGTATTATTTCAAAAACAAACACAGGCTAGTCCACAACCACTGATAAATTGTATATTTGTACAGAATGTATCAAATAAATGTACATTACGTTACATATTTTATACTAGACATATATAGAATATGTCAGAGTATATTAAAAAGCAGAAACTAGTCTGTTCATAGTTTGTAACGCTCGCAAATATTGAAGATACTTACAAAATAATGGATTCGGTATTCACCGAAGAAGTTAATTAGACCATTTACATATTTTCATCTGAATGTTGAAAAAAAAAAATAATACAATTTTTTCATCTAGGAAAAAATTTTGGTGTGTTGTAAGAATTAATGACCAATGATCTGCAGTTATTTCCTACGCATATATTAGGCTGATAATTTTTCTCATATTCTAATTAAAAAGGTCTTTAAATGATACACATACTCTTTAACCTTTATGTATTGAAATTGTTTAATTTAAACAAAATGTTTTTAAATGGCGGTATATTGTTATGCGAAGTACTAATACGAAGTAATAATATTCTTTTTTCAATTTTTCTAAAACGTAAATTAATTTATTTTAGCCTTCATAAATTTAACAATTTGGATAAAACCAATGAAATTTAATTTATTATAATTCTGATAACACTAAAATATTGTCAAATGCGTGCACTTTTCCCAATATAAAGAAAAATGTGAGCACTTGTCTGGATAAGTTTGACAATTTATTATATAGAGTTACAAGAATAAAATCATTCAACCATATTCTTTTGTTATTGTTAATTTGTTAATATACATATTAAATATATTTTTACATCCTATTTTATCCGTATTTATATTTTTATTACTGTCTTAAGAAATTAGCATTTTTAATATCTAAATAATTCACCCAAGATAATTTTCAACTAAAGTTCAATTGTTTTCATATTAAGGCTTAATTTATCGATTCTATTTTTTGGTTAATACATATATTGTAAATATTAGATATGTACTGTACCGCATTGCTCACTATAAACAATAGTGAAGTATTATGTATAAATTAATATAATAATCTTCAATCAACGAATCCAATTGTAGAATACAAATGTTCACTTGAAACTTTTGTTTACAAACCATTACACTAACGATAACGATTCAGCTATTGCTAACAAAATTTTAATCATTCATTACATATATCACATATAACTTTTAAAATAACCTTTCGCAATGGTCGAACGCATTCAAATATGCTTGCTTATGCGTACACTTAATCCTTATCACCTGCTATTACATTATTGTGCCATTCTATAATGCCTTATAATTTCGATTATCAAATAAGATATATTAATGAATACAGTAGACTACAATAATAATTACCGTAAAAATATAAAAGTTTTTAAATTGAAACTAATCAAATATCGTTACACAAACAAAGTTACACAAAGAGTTTATACAAACAAAAGAAATTGAAGAGTAGATTACATAACACTTAAAATTATGAATCACTCAGTTGATTACAAGAAATATGCTAACAAAGTAATATGTTTATTTGCTTGCGTCTTCATCAACTTTAAACTACCTCATCATATGCAAATGAGTTTAACTGGTTCATTGGATGAAAAAATGTTAATTGAAAACTAATAAAAAGTAAAAAAAAAATAGAATGTTTATATTGAGTGTGAATAAATGTAAATAAATAATTATAAATTTCGAATTTTTTTTATAAAATATATTTTCTAAATTTGATCTTGAATTTAAATTTTATTATATATATTATATATTTATAGATTGTATTGAGATGAATTAATAAAACTTGTTACATTTTAATTTAATTTATTAATTTAATTAATTAATGTTATTAATTGTCATTGTAATATAAGGAGTGTTCGCTTTGTTGTCAAATAAATCGACATTAACCCTTCGTCGGTAAACCTGGGTATTTCGTGTCCGAGCCAAAACTGTTTAGGTCAATAATTTTCTAACGAGTGAATAGATAGAGCTACTATCCCTACCTAAAAAAAGTTAAATAGGAAAGGGACTTGACACCTAAAGTTGAAGGTCTCAGTCCCTTCTATGCAGTAACAGTGAGCAGTTGAAAATCGAAGCGGAACACAAAATACCCAGGTTTACCGACGCCGTATACTGAACTTGCAGGTAATTGAAAATTTTTTTTTTCATTTTAACTTGTTTTTCGCATGAGTAAAAGTACAGAATGAGAAAAAAATTTTTTTTTTTAAATTACATACATTTTTCTCAGTGTTAGTACAAAATGGAGCAACGGTCGGCTGATCATGTGGCACGTGTACTTCGCCAACGAGAAGTAATTTCTTATTTTGGAGGTGACGACAGCGAAGAAGAAATCGATGCTGTGGAAGAAGCTGATAGTGAAGCCAGTGAAATTAGTGTTTCCGATTTAGAATCGTTAGAAGATGAAAGTGAGTCCGAAGAAGAGCCGGAGACTAGAGAAGGAATCAGACGCCCAAAATTTGTCTACGGCAAGGACAAACATAAATGGTGTCTCACCGCGCCAGAAACCCGAGGCCGCAGGTCAAGTTTTATAATTGTTTTGCCTAAAGCTATTGGTGCAGCTGCCTCTTCACGCACACCTTTACAATTTTGGAATGCATTATTCACTCAGGACATTTTGGAGATAATTTTGAAATACACTAATGACGAAATTCAACGATACGTAACAAACAAGGATGCAGATGATTCAGCATCATTTCGAAATGTTACAATGAATGAATTGAAAGCATTCATAGGCCTTCTATACTTCTGCGGCATGCAAAACAGCAACCGGGTAAATCTATCAGAGATCTGGGCGCGCGAATTTGGTTCAACACTGTGTAAAGTGACAATGTCTCAAAAACGATTCGAATTTATTAGTTACCGGCTACGATTCGATGACAAAACTACACGAGATGCAAGACGCGCCGAAGACGTACTTGCACCAATTCGTGAAATTTGGGACATTTTCATTAAGAACTGCCAGAAGAATTATACTCCAAGTCAGTTTTTGACAATTGACGAACAATTGTTAGGGTTTCGTGGTCATTTTTCAGCACGCGTCTACATAAAGTCAAAACCAGCGCGGTATGGAATAAAAATAGTTTCCATGAATGACGCGAAAACTTTTTATATGTACAACGCCATACCGTACGTTGGAAAGGTGACAACAGAGCGAGGTGAAAATATTCCTTCCTATTATGTGCGTAAATTGAGTGAACCAATTTATCACACTCATAGATATATTACATGTGACAATTGGTTTACTTCAGTTGAGCTCTTTAATAGAATGAAACAACAATTTGGTTTATCAATGGTCGGCACGCTACGAAAAAACAAGCGCCAGATTCCAGAGTCATTTAAAAGAAATGCTACAATGGGCACTGTGAGATACGGCTACGATGGGCAAAACATTCTACTCTCGTATTGCCCAAAGAAAAGTAAAGTGGTTCTGTTGTTATCATCAATGCATAAAACCGGAAAAGCATGTGAAGAGACTGGAAAGCCAGAAATGATTAAATTTTATAATGAAAATAAATGTGGCACAGATGTTTTTGACCAGCTCTGTAACAATTATTCTTGCGCCCGTGCAACCAGCCGCTGGCCAATGCGTTTTTTCTTAGGCATGCTAGATCAGGCCAGTGTTAATGCATGTATTTTATACAATTTTTTGCCTGAAAATGACAATAAAAATAGAAGACAATTTTTGAAGGAACTCGCTTTCTCTCTTATAAAACCGCATTTACATGATCGCGCAATGAGACCAGGATTACATAAATCGTTAGTAAACAACCTCAAAGAAATATTGTCTTCGGATGAAATTGGCAGACCAACATTAGGAAAGGATAAATTAGAGAAGAGAAAGCGATGTTATTTTTGTAAAGTCGATAAAGACAGAAAAACGCAGTACTGCTGCGTGAAGTGTCAAAAAGCAGTCTGTGAAGAACATCGTCTTATGTGTTGTGTAGATTGTGTAGAATAAAATACTTTTGCAGTTAATTTAATTTAGATGTAACGAATATAAGTTAAAAATAATTTAGTTTGTAAAAAAAAATGTTTTTTGATAATTAAATGTGTTTATACTAATGTTTGATACATCTTTCATTGCCTGTTTTACCTGTCCAAACTTAAGCATTTATTGATAAAAAAATGAAATAAAATATTTTTTTCCTGAAAACTGCATTATTGACCTTTAATTTGGTTTATTTAAAATTACAATATCTTAATTTTTCATAAAGTTACGATTTTTTGAGTAAACCTCCGTTTTTTTAGCAAGTTGCTCCAGTTTTTTAATAAAAAATATATGCAAAAATGAATTTTTCTACAATTTTATGATTGATATGTTAAGTTGAAGGTTTCACAGATGAGCATGAATTTTTAGGAAATTTTTTGAGTGCATTAACAGGTTGAAAAAACGACCGGACTACCGGAAATACCCAGGTTTACCGACGGAAGGTGTCGTTTACGGACGAAGTGTTAAATTGATATTTTATGTTTTAAAGTAGATATTATCTTTACATTATCTTTATTTCCATTAACAATTTTTTTTAATGCTACTGGTGTTAGTTAACAAGTTAATCATGTAGACTTAATGATAAGACGTTTTTCATCATGTCTTATTGAATTCCTATTCTGACAATTCCTTCAAATTATTTTTATAGAGCTTCATTTTATGTTAGGTATCCATCTTTCTTTTACCATTGCACTGAGTAGACATGAAAAATTTGTTAGGAAACAGGTCATGAGAAAGTATTAATTCCTTAAATTGAAATTATGAATTACTAAACATGCTTGATAATATTTAAATTAATATTCTTAACAACCTGTGAGAATGGTTATTATAAAATTTAATATTCTAAAACTGATCATAGAATGAAAACAAGGTTCTAACAAATTTTAAACTTTGATAATAATTTTCAACCAATCAAATAGAAATTTCAAAAAGAATAAAACGTATATTTTATGAATATTTGTTATATTTAAATATTCGACATAAATAATATGCAAGAGTATATTAATTTTTATGCCAGAGTATACTAAAGTTAGTAACGGTAGGCAATATTGAGCGTACAAACAAAATTTTGGTATAGGTGTTCATAGAAACACCGAATTAGTCATTTTCTGCTTGTCCATCCCTCAACACGATAATTCAAAAACAAAAAAAGATAACAAGTTGAAATTTTGTTGACGTATATTCAACACAAATAGTGAGTTTAAGTTATTGAATGAGCCAAATCAATCCAACTTTTAAACTATTATATTTAGAACAGAAACAAAATTAAAAAACAAAAAATTTTGTTTTTAAAACAAACAATTTTTGTTTGACAAAGTTTTTCGTAAAATGATAGGATTTGCAACAGTTTGAGGTCAAATTTATCTAATTATTTCAAATTAGTAATTACAATACATATAATTAATATTATACAAGTATATAAACTGTATAGACTGGATATATATAGTATTTTATGAATGCTAATTAAAAACAGTCCAAACAATAATATTCATTCAAATGTCGATTATTTAAATAATTAATACTGTTAGTTGATTCATTCAAAACTCCACGTTTTACCTATAGTCTATAGTTTAAATTAAAATTGTGATATAATCCTAATATATTTTATTTGATAAAAAGATTTATGATTTCAAATAAATATTCTTTTAATTGAAATTTTTATAAAAAAAAGGAAGTTGTTTATAAATTTTACTAATCACTAAACTAATTTTTTTGATTGACTTCATGTATTGAAAGGCAGTTTTGCTTCAAGGATAAATAAATACTAATACATTTAATATCAAAATTTAACCCTATTGGTAAATAAAACACTTGCATATGATATATATATATATATATATATATATATATATATATATATATATATATATATATATATATACATATGTATATATATATATATATATATATATATATATATATATATATATATATATATATATATATATATATATATATATATATATATATATATATATATATATATATATATATATATATATATATATATATATATATATATATAGCTCAAAGTCTAAATCCAGCACTTTTATGAAATCAAAATACGGAAGTAAATTGAAATGTCAACATGATAATATATTTCTTACATGAGAACAAGATTTGTATATAGAAATATTAATAAAAAAAAAAAAAACAAATAAAATTATAAAGAAACTAATAAAAAACTTTTTGTTTAGTTGTTAAATCGAATAGTAGAAAAATAAGTAAAAATATATAATTATTATTATTACATTATAACTAATAATTAATATAAATATATATATACAAATATATGTATGGTTTGAACAATAATGTAGTTTTAGTATTATTAATATAATTCTGTTGACTACTGTTTTGTTTGCAGGTATCTATCTATCTATTGTTATGTGGGAAGATATGTTTTTATGTTTCATTTTATATTCAGAATATTAAATTTGTTTTTATTTTTATTATTAACTTTTAATTTTACTCATATTATTGTTTTACATTTATTATTTGAGTTTTCCCTTTTATATATTAAAAATTGGTATATTTAAATAGTATTCGAAAAAATGTCTTTTCCAAAAGTTTTCTTTTAAGTCTTTTATTCCAAAGATATGCAATCATTTCATACTAAATTTTTAGTTTTGTATTGAATGAGCCCATGTTTTGTGTGTGGCACTTTTCGCGTTTTTTATAAAATAAAACCAACCCTTCGTTTTCATATCAAGGTTGAAAATACATTCATAATATTTAAATAATTTTTGAGTTATTTGTACACGAAAATAGAATTGTATCAATTGCGATTAAGGTAGAGTTTTCTTTAAAATCAGATATTTTTAGACTCTCGATATCTATTCCTGTCTTAAATATTTAAATTTCGGTTTTTCGTAACACCTTTAAATACATAGGTATTATTATTTGAAAATATAATTTGAAAATTTTTTAAGTAAAATATAGCAAAGTAAAACAATAGTATAACGTTAATGATGAAACTTGAATAATTATTATTTGCGATTTATTTTTATTTTATAATAAGGAATATTTATGACTGTTGCCTTAATTCCCAATTGAAAGCGTACAATTACGTCAGCGTGATTTAACTGTCATTAGAATCTATTAAAAACTATTTTACAATTTTAAGATTACTTGACACTTTCAACCTATTGAGAATGAAGTTTTTCCGTGGAAAACACCTGCAGGCTGGAAATTCGCTAGCGAATTGAGCGAATTATAGAGTTCATGTTTAATAGTTACGAAGGAACCAAAGAAATTACAATAAATAAGAGCTATTTGTTTTTATACACATCTACAATTTTTGTATTATAATGAAAATAAAAGTATGATTTAAAATGTCTTGCTACATTATAAAATTAGAAAATAATTGATTTATAACCTGCGTACATTTTAAACGGTATACCGTTATTGTTCTTAAATTTGTATTTTACGTAATATTTTATTAAAAATGAATATATAATTAATAAAAATTCTTTTATACTTGTTAATTGAATATAATTAACATTACTTAAAAAATTAAAATTTAATTTAATTAACATTTACAACTCATTACCTACGACGTTACGTACTTAATATATTTATGTTATGCTTAAATTTACTGTTAAAAATTTATACAATGTCAAACATATTATTATTAACTTTTACTTAGATTTCAATTATGAAATACGTATTTAGATCATTAAAATGTATTAATAATTTATTATTACACCATTCTTCAAAATAAATTAGATTTTTTTTGTCTCTAATATATGGAAAGCAATATATTTTATATTATACTATTTGTCGACAAGGACTTACTTCTGTGTTTCATAAACATACAATATATATTAATTTTAGATATTAAAATATGAAATCTATAATTTGATTCACACCAATATCCCGTTGGAACTTTGATAATAAAGATTTCAAAATTTACATGATGTTCTAATTACTCCCCTCATAATTTTATTTATTTATTTTTCCAAAAAAAAAAAAAAACAGTTGGTAAATTATAGTTTCCTGATTAATCAAAGGCATTGTATTTAAGGCTTATTTTGTACTAACTAAAAAGTATTAATTATGGATATTTAATATAATTGTCCCCATTATTAGGGATATTTAAAAATGAATCTACTTAACCAAATTTCACACCCTTTACGAGTAGAACTTCATAATTATTAGTGTTAAAACTCAAAAAATATACAATGAAATAGTTTTCTATATTAAATAATTTTTGGTATTTTAACGTCTTGAGGCCTAAGGTAGGGTAGTTCCGTGCAAACCGTCACCAAATTAGAAACGAGTAACATCTCCTCAGAGAATCATTACAATTAGCTAATTCACACTGATGATGACTACTTTGTAGTCGAAATACTTATTTATAAAAAGACAAAATAATTTCAAATAAAATATTAACATTTATTCATTATAATGGTTTATTTCACGTTAAAATGAGTATCGGTATAAAAATCTCAAATAAAATATTAATATGTATTCATTATAGTTAGCAATTTCATTTTAAAATGAGTTCCGATATAAAAATCTCAATTAAAATATTAATATTTATTCATTATAATTGATTATTTCACTTTAAAATTTGGATGGATCATCTTGTGTTTTGAAATTAATTACATTTTTAAGAAATATGTTACGAACATTAAAGTATCTAGTACGAGAGGCAATAGATACTTGGCAATCCGGAAAATGTTAACCTGAAAGAGTCAGAATGATGATTTATGTTTTTCTCTTTAGAGAATTTCTTCTTGAAGGAAAGTTTCGTAGTTTCGTAGCGATTGTGTAATTTTGTTAAAGGATCTTTTGTGTAACAAAAAATGTCATTTAAGTTGGAAATCCGTCTAGGAGCTTCTGGGTTAAAATAATCGGATTAATTTGATTGCAGCACATGTATCTTCTATTCTGTCTAATAAATAGAATGATTTTCAAAAATAAAGGAAGAAAAAAAAATTTTAAATAACACTCAAAACTAGATTTTTACTATTTATTGTATGCACAAATAGTTACCTGAAAGAGATATTTAAATAAACTTTAATAAAAATATATGTAAGTAAATACAAAAATACTAAATGATTATTATTATAAAAAGAGTAAGAGATAGATTAATGATGATAATAATGATTACTGATGCCACATCCATGTATCCTATGAAATTAAATAAATTCGAAATAGAATAATAAAACCTATATCTTATGTATAAGGTGAATTTTTTTCTTAATTTACAATTTATTGTCCACAATTCATTGTTATAGAGTTCGTTCGTTAAACGTCAAAGTAGAGTTCGGCCATACTTTAAACGACTTACGTTTTTAAAACGTGATTAAAAATTAAATTAAAATATTTGTTGATTTATATCACTTTTGTTAATCTTTAATTAATTCCATAAAAAAAAAGTGAATATAACAACTAACAGAGTTGATTTTTTAGATACTCCATATATGACTGAATTTCATTGTTTGGACTATGTTTAATAAGCTTTCATAAAATACTATAAATATCCAGTCTATACAGTTATATACGTATTCATGTATAATAATAACATGTATTGTTATTACCTATATGTGTTTATTAGCCAAATTTGAGCTAAATTGTAGAGAACTCAAACATTTTACGAAAAAATGTTTCAAACAAAATTTGTTTGTTTCAGAAAAATAAATATTTTTTGTATTTGAACTCACTTTTTATGTTTTGAATACGTCAACAAAATTTATGCTCGCTATCTCTTTTTGTTTTTGAGTTACCGTGATGTTGGACGGGCAGATGGTCAGTCAGAAATGGAACAATTAGATGTTTCTATGAATATCTATACCGAAATTTTGTTTGTGCGGTCAATTGTTAGGTGGCGTTACAAACTTAAGTCTAATATTGATTAATAATAATCCACTTTGGGTAATGGCTATATAGCTGAAATAGCTGAAGCCAGAAAAAAAAAAATATTGATTTACTCTCAATTTTATTGAAAATGTAAAAGCTTGATCATTTAAAAATTACAACTGTATTTTGTAGCAGTGGCATGATATTTTTATTAAATTTAATTTTGTTATTTCGCTGATTAGATTTATATTTATTGATAAAAATCGTCGAAATGCATGGTAAAATAATTAAATTTCTCAATTTCTGACATGTTTTAAAACAAAAACATTCCCTTAAGTACAAGCTTTTATGATATTAGATAAAAGAACATTTGAAAAGACTTTTAGTTATATTAAAAAACAAAAGATATATTTATCAAATAATGCTGGAAGCGTAAGAAATCAAAATGGGTTCAAGTTCATGAATGAGCTTTCCCACCTTTCAATTTATGAATAAAGCAAAGTTCAACAACAAAATAATTTAGTTTCTTGAAAACCAATAACAGTTCTATCTCAAATTGAACTAAATATCAAATTATATATATAATCAATATTATTGTATATCAAATTCTCAATAACTTCGTTTCATGTCAAGATTGTGCATGAAAATTGATAAAAAAAAATCGTGTAATGTCTTAGGTGTTGTGCTGATAATAAATTTGTCATAATTTTTATTTAAAGGCTGTTAAAAATCATTCTGTATCATTCGTTTTACATTTAGCTATATACAATAAAACATCAGTTGTAAGATGTAATGTTTGTTGAACGATAGATATATAGATAGATGGATGGGTGATCTGTTTTTATAGCTGATTAAGTAAAATTATAAATGAATTTGTTGTTGAACGTATATAAATGTAGTTTATATAATATAACTGACATTATATAAAAGATTTTTCTTCTATAAAACAAATCCGTTAAGTCTTTTGTAATGATAGGGTATCATTATTATCATTAACAAAGAGTGAAGTAGAAGAATATAAGAAGAGATGATATAGAATTAAACTACCACACATCAACATCAGTACCTATCTATCTATATATATATATATATATATATATATATATATATATATATATATATATATATATATATATATATATATATATATATATATATATATATATATATATATATTGTAGACAAGATCCCACCATCATTCACATTGACTATAGATATTATATGAATAGTATTTTATACAAAAATTAAAAATATTATAAACCAAGTTCTTTTTTTTAACATGGTTTGGTTAAAAATAATAACTGGAATCATACCTAGATTGTAGCCTGAAGCTCTATGGATTATTTTTTTATTGAGGGTTGTGTATGTTAGGTGTGAGTTTTGTCACAACGATATTCGATATATTTTGATTCCTTTACGCTCATTTTCTTTAACAAATTACATATTAAAAATTGAACAGAAAGTTTAAAACAAATTGGATATTTAAATTATTGAAATTATGGAAGTTCTAATATCCTAAGGAAAAAAAATCGATACTGTGTTGTGGCGTAATTCTGTCAATCCGCAAAGAGATTGAATTTAAATGATAGTTTTCAAGAACGAAATGAAAAATAATCTTTGGACGCTAATAAATGTTTGTTTTATAATCACTTTTTTCAGGTTTGTCAAGGTACTAAAGGTACATTTTCCATTCTAATGTTTAAAAAATATATATATATTTTTTAAAAATATCTTTTATATATATTTTAAAAAAAAACTATATAAATATATAGTTTTTTTTTAAAAAGTTACTTAAAATATAGATTACTGATCCTAATATGTTATATTTCACTTCAAAATTGTTAAGTATGCTATATTTCACTTCAAACTAGACTGAATATCGTAAAAAAATTCGACAATTAAATTAAAATTGATTTAAAAATAAAAAATTTTAAAGCTTTAAAATATTGTTTGCTAATTTTTTTAAATTAAAAAAAAATATTATATAGAATAAAACGTTTTGAAATAAAACGTTTAAAAACGAGTAATAAACTTAGTCATCATGGTTGATGTCGCCCATTAATTACTTATGAAAAATTTTAATTTATTTTTTTGTCACACATGAAATATTCTACGAAAAACTTTCAAGAATGTGAGGATTATTTTCTAGCTTTTTTATGAATAGTTAAATGTTCCCCAAAATTTAGCTATAAATCCGTGTCTGCTGGTAACACATTGAGCTCTCAATGGTGAAATGCGGCGGTTGTTTGGGTAATCTTTATCTATTTTTTAAAAGATTGATTCACCTGTGTTAAAAAACAGAATATTTGATAATTTGAGTTTGTGGGACAATCATGTAGCCGAGAAAAATACTAATCACATTACTCACTATATGTTCTCCGGTCTCATATAAAAGCAATACATTGATCTATGCTCTTGTTATTTTAAGACCTATTGGTATTTTATTTATAGATGTATCAATGAATTTAATAAATAAATAAATAAATATTTTCCATAAATAGATAATATTTTTAAAATAATTCAATAATATTAAAATACAAGATATAACTACATTTTTTTATCTATTTTATTTTAATTTAACTATTCTTTATGTTTTGTTTCCGTTCCGAAAATATTTGAAGAAAAGAAAGGAAATTAAAATATAAAATTTTGACATATTAATGGTATTTTTCTCCCTTGAATAATAAAAAATTACCACCATTGTGACATATATTTCAAAAAAGAAAATAATTAGTATTTAGTTTTGGTTGATTTATTTTATACTAATATTACACTTACAAAACGAATAAAAATATTAGTTACTAGTTTGAATTAGGTCTATACTGGATGTCTCTTATGTCTCTTAGTTACCAAAAGTCAATAAATATATTGACCCAGCCAATAATTGACTTAAAAATTATACCAATAATGTTAAAATATAATGATTTATTTTTCTTATCTAAAATAATTAATAATATTTATGCAATTTTTATAAATGATTATTTTTCTTAAAATATTTATTGTTTTTGTGGTTACAAAAATTGATGTATAGAATCAAAAACATAACTAACATAAAAAACTACTTGACGGGAACGAAACATCCCCGCATTAATTTTTCAGGCCACACTGGCAGATGGTAGAAAACTTATTTGACCTTAAATATGCAAGATAATAAATAGATATAATATTTTAAAAAATTTTTTTCTCTATTTATTAGTTTTTGCAAATATTTGATTGTAAAAATTACTTTCTGGAAAGTAATCACTAGAAAAATAATTATCTATGAAATGATTCGTTTTGTTTGAATTTTTTATGTTTCGACTAAAACCACTACGAAATAACCCACGCGAATTGCTCTTCGTATGAATACATTTTGAGAAAGTTAAAATTTATGTATAAAACACGTTATGTAACGCGCACGTAGATATACAAATAAACGATATTTTCATAGTAAGTAATCTTACTTTTTTAATGGGTTTTACTTGACATTATATAAAATTAACTAGTGGGTATTTAATTTATAATAATAATACCTACCCAATACTTCATTTTCAACTTAAATGTTTTTCACTGAATTGAATAAAAAAAAAAAAAAATAATGAAAAAGAACAACGGAAATACAAAATAAGTTATTGTTGTGTTTTCTTTTTTAACCAATTGTTATGTATATTTTTTAATTATTGGTGTTGCTATTATTGTTGAATATAAATATTTCATTATTTTGACATGTTCATAATAATTATATAGACATTGTTATTATTCTAAACTTGAAATATTAATTTTCTTGTCAAGAAAATGTATTTTTTTTTATTACGAATATTTTTTTTTTTTTTAAACTAACGATAAGAAAAAATTATTTTTAATGGGAAAATTAATGAAAATATGGAAAATTTCCGGCTCCGAAAAAATAATAATTATAATAAAAGCACATTGATTCTTAGAAATGCGAAGCGGAAAGTCTATTACTCCGTAGATATACATTCAGTATTTTTTAAATGAATCATATAAAAATTGTACACTGTGATACGGTTATGCAGATATTGTCATAAATGTCTTAATTGTATAGATTATATAAGTTCATATAGCTTATTCTATACGAAAATTTTCAAAGTTGGACATTTTTCTAGGCTTCTTAAAATCAATGCTATACTTCTATGAAAATTGTCGTAGAGGAAAAGTTGCAAGATAAAATTAAGGTCACTTTTATATGCATACAAGTACCTTCAGTAGAGATTAGAGAAACTCTAAACTGATCACTTAACAATTGTCCAATTCATAATGAATCTTTTTTTTTTTTTCAACTGATTTCAAATGTTTTTTTCGGCGTTCATATGAAGAAGGAATTGAAATTTGAAAATTTTGATATCAATATCTATTATTTATTAGATATTCGTATAAAAACAAATATTATAAATTTTGTTATATTTTTATAATAATTTTCTACCAAATTATAAAAATATTACAACAAAAACATCATTGATGTTTTAAAATAGTCTTTTTTATTTAAAAAATGTTATATTGCCTATTTTAATCGAAATATCACAAATTGAATACTTAAAGAAGATGACGTATTTTAAAAAAGTTATTTAATTTTACCAAGTTTTATTGATTCTTAAAATAATGAAAAATAAAGTAGTTCTCAACATACATAAAATTTGTTTTTAATTTTTAAATAATGAAACAGAAGATTATATTGGTCGATTTACTTTTAGTCGAAGTGCTTCTTTTTTTCCTGTTATGAAAATGCCAAATTTCTATTATTGTAAATTCGAAATAACCTTTTAAAAAATTCACAATAAACTATTAGTTTTAACTCCACTTATGAATCTCGAATTTGGAAATATCTTTATATCATTATAGGGTATCTACAACCTAAATTCAACGTTTTTAGAAAGATGTGCATTCGTTTTTAAAATACCGATTATCTAGATAAAATAATGATATCGACGGAATATTATTCATTGGACGTGGAATTAATTGTTTTTGTATTGCCCTTTTTGGAAAGTTCGTCGTGTGGCCCTTGCGGATCGCACGTTAATCACTTATTTTTAGATATAATTTTAACACTATTGATTTTATTTTGATACACAATCTACCATTCATTTCAAATATTGAACATTAAACTAAACGTACCACCCTTAATTATATTTAAAAATTAATGATTCTTAAATGTATATTTAAAATTCTTTATATTTCAACAAAAAGATCATCAATAATGCGCTATATGCCCTTGATCTTATAATTTCTACGTTAATCTTTCACAAAAGGTTTCTTATATTTCATAACATACGGATACGGATTAATTAGCTATAAACAAACCGTTGTGGTATAATTTTTTAAGTATAGTTCTGTGCAAAAAAGCAAATGTTTATTCATTCTGCTCAATACAAATAAACGAGAAATATTTTTAAGTAATTATTGGGAATTTTAAATTGAAGTCAAACATTGTCATTTTAAATGTAACAAGTGAAAATAATAACTAATTGGATTAATTATTAAGATACTTGATATATGATTCGGTGTCAATGTTTAATCTTAGGAGGGTTGGGCATGCATAAATGGACTTAGGTGATCCTTGAAACACATATAACAAAATATTGTTTATACCTTCTTAGCGTTACAAACTTTAAACTAAATTAATAACTCTGATATATTCTAAATATGTCGAGTATAATGACAAAGAACGAATAAATTATCATTATTAATAATCATAATAATTTATATTTTACTAAATATTTGTCATTTGTAAGTTGCTTACGGGTTAATATTTCAATATTAGCATAATCTTAAGGTTACAAAAAACTGAAGAGAGCGGTATAAGATACCTGACGCAAATAGGGATCAGTAGATAATACTCGGTATAATCTCAATAAATTCTAAGCCGCTAGTGACTTCATATTATGAGTAAAGAACGATTTGTAATAAACTTGTAAAAATTTGTAAAAAAGTTGAAATGCAATCTTAACATATAAATTCTTGTTTTTATTGGGCATAAATAACTGGTTATTTTAGCCCATCCGGTTAATAGGGCCCACTATTGTAATCTTGTAAGTCTAATTGACTTTATCTCGAGAACATATTCGCAAGTAGAGTGGACAAAGTCTATAGCATGTTTGGAAAAGATAGAATATAAATGGAGAGCACTGACAGTTTTTTGAATTTTTTTAAATTGTGAAACGTTTTGTGCGTGATTCTATATTGAATAACGACTAAAAACACTATTATTTAGTAGATATGATTCGCATATATCTTTTATTCGCATATCTATTTTTACAAAATTTATCTGGAAACGTTTATTTATTCGCATACAATTAATTTTAAATGGCTTCCAGGATATTTCCATGAATTGAAAAAACAGTACTATAAGTTATTCATGGTTAATTCTCCAGAATGACTTAATGCCGATGAAAATCATCCATAAAACGTGGCCATGTCCATAAGCGTTACCGATGTTAAATCCATATCTCTCTTATTAACCATATTAATCATGTTTTTAAATAAATAAAATGCTTTCTTTTGTTATTGAAAGTGAAATTGTCATTAAGTTAAGACTTATATAGTTTCTCTTAGAGAAGTCAATTTTACTTTTTGAGAAGTGTTTTTGTATGCCCCAAGAGCAATTATTAAAAGAAAATATATAATAAAAGTTCTATAAGTTGTATTTTCTAATTTAAGAAAATTTTCAAGGAATTCTTAAGAAGATAATTTAAAAACAACAACAAGTTTACAGATAGACCATATTCAACTTGGGTTTAATAAGGTCTATCTTTATTTAGGCCCAAAATGAGAGTTTTATGAAAGTAAAATATTTGAAAAATATTGTCTTGAATTACATTTTTAGTCATTTTTGATTAATTAAGTTAATAAACTTTGTTGAAAACTTGATTTTATCCTTATAATTCACAAATTGTAGCACATTTAAGTTAAAAGGGACTGATTTGCCTCAGGTATCTTGCTTGCATTTAAGGTATTATAATTAAAATACTTAATATTTATAATTAAAGCTCTTTCTAAATATTAAGTATGTACTTGAACCTTATACATATTTTAAATAAAATATAGGTAAAAAGATACCTTTACGTGCATTGAACACCTTAACGGGGTTGACGTAGAATATTGTTCTATGTCGTATGTAAAAGTAAGTAAGATGATTGTATTTTATACAAATGTTTAAGTAAAGTAAATATGTAACACAAAAATAATGTTTTATATTTAACTTCCTTCTCACACCTATTGTTAGGTGTGAATATTTATCTTTTATAAATGTCCAAGAATTATAAACAATTAGATCTAAACACGCACCTCCAATATACTACCGTCATAATATAAAACACTACGTTAACTAACTCTAATATAATTCAATTGTATGTAGACAACATCTATACATACTATAAATTAAAGCCCATTTTTGTGTATGTCTGTCAGTGTGTCCTTGCAATTTCGAAAAGTTGTTTACGGAATTCATTATTTTTTCTTGTTTAAATCCATGAAAAGCATAACTTATTGGGAATGGATTTCTCAGAGGGATTTCGGTGTATAATTCATGAATATCGTACGTTCATATTTAACGAGTTTTCCAGGTTTTTTCTAAAGAAGTTAAACAAATGGTTTGGAAATGGCCGTTTTTCGCATATGTAAACTAAATTGTTTTTATACGTTGAAACAATGTGTGGAAAATATTGGTATTAAATATACTTACTTAAGCAAAAAAGTACCGATACTAAAAGCCAGTGATCTTAGAATAAATAACTGTAGTCCTTGTTATCATTAAGAAAGTAATAAAATTTATGGATTGTACATGAATAAAAATGAGAGATTTAAATTTTCCTCACGCTTATGATATTTTGTCATCAAAGGTAGTCTCATTACTGAGGTCATTAGGTCAGAAACTATGGTGGCCTAGCATTTTTCCATCACCATAAAACATTTTTATAATTTTTTATGAATTAGAAAACCCCCCTAAAGAAAATATTTGTATTTGAAATTTATCATTCTTATTCAATGTGTGCGTAAAATAATATTTTTATTGGTAAGAAAGTTTAATAATAAATAGTTCCTTCTTTCGATTTGCAAACTTAAGGTTTGTTAATATTTATTAAAAATCAATTTTAGGCTACGAGGATATTGCGGCACGTATGGTGTGCGCGATGCGATTTGACGCGATAGGCACGACGCGATCGTGTCACTCGCGACGAGTTGGGGAACGTATATTGCCACGCAGTTCTCTCGCCCAGTAGACACCCTTTTTTTTTGTGTTTAGTTTTTGAATGTTTTATTGGTAGATTTGTAAAGCGTGCGTCGCGTGGTATGAGAAACTGTGTTTCTGTGTTCGGGGAAGCCAAGCCGGACTGCTAGTATCAAATATTGTAAAATTAAAATAAAAAATGATTTAAAGAAATTATTTTCATTCGTTCAATGTTTATACATTTTATCATTAATTTGTTAATTAATTATCTATATTCAGGTATGTTTTTGTTAAAGATCACATTTATTTGAATGTAAGTTGTCAAGATTAATAATATAAGTAAGGTTTATACGAAAGATTTCACTTATTGAATTGCTTTCATCCATTGTGCACGCAATGAAATTTGACGATATTCAGAAAGTTGGAAGAAAGTTAATAAGAAGGTCTAGATCAATAGATTGGTGTGCTTTGAATATAATTATGGCAATTATAAATAAAAAGTTTGAAAAATCATCGATGTCACAGAAAGAAACATTTAAAATTGAAATATTGTTTGTTCGAAACAAATGGTTTTCGAACATTTTCAATTTTTAATGGCTGAAGAACGTGGTTTTTTTTTTTAATTTTCTTTTTCAATATTATTTTATTTTTTCGTACCAATCTATTAACAAGAAAGGTTGATTACAAAAAAATTTTACTTATAGGCAGGCAGATATAAATAAAAAGTTGCTCAGTAAATTTTAATGAACATTTACTTTTGTACTTTTGTCATCAATAGATAATATAACTAAAAGTGTGATGATTTTGATATCCAATTAATAATTCTAATTTTAATAATTATAATTTTTCAAAATTATTCTAGTTAGATGACACACATTCGTAGAATAAGTGTTCGTAAGTAGGGGAGCGAACTTAATTATATTTGTGTTAAAATATTCAGTCTCATTTCTTTTATTTAAGTCATTTGTTTAACAGCTAAGGTTATAAAATGAGTACATTATATGCTATACAACAGCACACTTCATTCCACGGCGGTCACCTGTCTAAATACCGACTGTGTCTGATGTGGATTAAGTATTAAGGTATATATTAAGGGATTTTGACAAACATTTTTCTATATCCTTAAGTGAAATGTCATTGACATAAAAAGAACTGAACGTATTTTTTACAAATCTTTAAAATAAGGAAGATCTAGATATTTGGATCTCTTGATTATACAGAGAGCTTAATCTTTAGCATAATCTTTACGAGATTAAAACTTCTTCGTTTTCGGATGAATTTCAATTCATTTTTCGAATTATCCTATGGCATTGAGTCCAGTTTTAAATTTTTATTAGTAAAATAGCAAATTTTGATTCAGTTAACAACCAAATTTCAAATAATTTGATAAAGAAGTTCATATTGCTAAGATAAATGTTCACACAATCGAGAAAGAAATGTATTCATTATTGGCAGTGCATTTGTTATTTTTTTTAATATAGAAATCGAACCTTTCGAAATGTATAACCTATAAATTTATTAGCCTTTAATAAAATTCAGGCATATTTTTTTTATTAAATACAGATAAATAATAGGTAAATAGTAAAATATAGATAAATAGCAAAATCTAAAGTATTCAAGAATTCGCTTGAACAGTTCTAATCCACGGTATAATTACAATATTGTTGTTATTTTTTTCAATAATTATTTTTCGTGTATAATGATTTGTGTAATGTAATTTGTGTAATATATATATATATATATATATATATATATATATATATATTGATAAATATAAATCATTATTTATTATCTTAAATTTTCAGCTGAAACTAATTGAGATTTTTTTTAAACCATATACAATTATCCGCTATTTTCGAATTTTGATTTCATCGATATTACGCCCCAAAAAATTGATCAGACATTGATATCTGTAATAGGCGATAAATGTTGTATGAAGGAAAATAAATTGATTTGTAAAGATATTAAAATTTTATTGTGAGGTTCATTTTCAAATTTTTATATTATAATTAAGAGCAATTAATAAAAAATAATAAATTAAAAAAATAAATAAGGAATGAAAACTTCCATTATCTAATAAATTTCAAGAGGTAATTTTCCTTGGAATAAATTCAGCTTAAATTTAACGGTAAAAACCTTATTAATTTACCAAATATAGGCAACCATCATTGAAACATTAGCACGGAATATAACTTCCGAAATAAATAAATAAAATTACAACAGTTTGATGTAATATAACAGTTGATATAAGTATTTCTAATTAAGAATGAAAAAATCGTACACAGAAGATAATCTGGTTCTGGTTCACACGTTTTTTGTGAAATCAAATAATATTATATGTGTATAATAAAAAAGAACTTTTCTTAATTATTTTATATTATTATATTTTTTTTGATACCTATTAATTTTTTCTCAGTTCGTTTTACAAGATGTAATAATCAACAAGCAGCAACTACTGAATAAAAATGATGTTTCGTTGAATGAGATAAATTGATTATTATTATCATTATATTTATTATAATTATTATGATTTTTGTTACAATTATATACTTTATATTTGTATAATTTTTTTCGCAATAATTTTCTTGATTATTAAAACAAACGACGTTAATGTTTATAATAAGTAAAATATCAGTTAAAATAATTCAAGTTCATATGCATGGAAATTTCCATTAATTCACAAAGTTGATATAATAAGAACCATTCATATATAATACTAGCTCACCCGGCAAACGCGGTTTTGCCATATAAATTATTTCTAGTTTCAATTGTAATCAATTACAGTTAGAAACACGATCATTGATCAGTTATCGAGGGGGATGAAAAATGATTAAATTACTAAAATGGCTTTAAAAATTTAGGGTTCTATGTATTTTTTAATGCCACATTATCACATTATAAAAAAATTTGGTCAAAAATTAAAAAAATTTTTAAAAGGTGAACAACCCTTATCACCTAGATAGATAGTAGCTGATTCTCAGACCTACTGAATACGCATATAAAATTTGGTAAAAATCGGTAAAGCCGTTTCGGAGGAGTACGGTAACAAACATTGTGACATGAAAATTTTATATATAAGATAATATATTTTTAAGGTTGCTATAAATATACTAGAACTGTAAATTTAAATAAAAATGTGCCCAGAAGATATGGCAATTTTGTTTTCCATTTGAAAGAGCAATTGGGCAGTCTCAAAAACTCAAAACTAAATACAAAAAATTCAACGCCGTTCATTATGTTGTCTTATTATTTATTGAAATTTCTCACGTCATCATTATGTCAATACAGGTTATATGTTATATCTGGTAGTAATATTGAATTTAGAAAAATTTATAAATATTTGTTTTTTAAACATTTTTCTCAAACCGGGGTTTTTATCAAGGATACTACTGTGAGAAGTTAGACAATATTTTAAAATAATTTTAAACCAAATCGTTAGAGGAATTTGTGGTAAATACAGTAGTATTTTGTTTTATTCATGTATGTTTTCTTGTCTTTTCGATAATTCTCCAAAATGTTAAATTATTATCCTAAAATGAAGAATTATTGTTATAATTAACATTATTAAATCAATTATTGATGAAAAAAATTAAAATAAAATCAATCAAAAAAAGAAAAAGGCATGAATGAAAAATGTTGATTAAATTGAAAAAGACGACTTAAAGAACTTAAATTCTGCGTTCCTATAAAATCAGAAAAAAAGAGTTCTTATAGAGCTCATATTTTCAGTACGGACTTCCAACAGAAAATTATGAGTTGCTAATAAATTTGAAAAAAGACTTTTCAAAGAGCTTTTTATTATTATACCAGTGTAGATGATTTTTGAAAACAAAAAAAATTATAGTAGAATGAAAAATTATAGTAATTGGAAACGGATGATAATATGATAAAAATAAAAGGAAAATTAAATTACGGGCGATCTGAGTTCGGGAACTAGGGGGGGGGGTGTTTAAATGGCTTAGTTGTAGGTAATAAAAATATCTACAGCTTTTGTATTTACACTTTTTTCTCATAACCTCAAAATTTATGTCAAAAAATGAAATAACCAAGTTTTTGGTTTTTTATTTATTTTTCTACGAAATTTGGTGAAAACTTACCTTTTTATGTTCCAAATACACTGTAATTTTTTTGATTTAAAATATTTATTTTTTCATCTTATTTTGAATATATATCGAAAAAGCACGCTAATTTTCAATCGAAAAATTTTAATGTTATGTGAAAAAAGTATAAATACAAAAGTTGTAGATCTATTTATTACTTACCAAGTTTGCTATTAAGTTTTTTCCATAGGACTTGTAGTTTTACCGAAAATCGAAATAAACCGTGTTTTACCCTTAAAAACTCACGCCCTCCTGCTTCCCACACTCAGATCGCCCGTAATTTATGTTTCCTTTCATTTTTATCATATTATCTTGCGTTTCGAATGGGTTTCATCCTACTATAAATTGATCCCACTTTTTATCATTTTTAAGGCTTCTACTCTGGTCTATATGAGTTCTTGAAAAAGTTGTCATTATAAGCCATCTTAAATTTGACATAAAAACGGGTGGTTTATAATAATTTTAAAAAAAATTATGTACAATTGTTATTCTACACATCAAATACAGGTTAAATACTATAACTGCTTTTTGAAATCTTTCTGACTTAAATGTTTGTTGTATAATGAACAAAACTCTATTCATTGGACTCGCTCGTTTCATTGGACATTGCTTGATTAATATATACAGTCTCCGTTAAAAATTACAATTTACGTGAAGGCTACTTTAATAAAGATTATTTAAACATCATTAGTCTTATTTTGCAAGCTCATTAACTGATTTTTTTTCGAATTAATTTACTATAATTTATTGATTTAAACAAAAATAATGTTATTAATTCAATGTAATTATTTATGCATATAAAACAGTGATAATAATTAATCGTTTTCATATTTTTGTTACAGTTTGAAACCACCACCGAAAGATGGCGTAACAAAAAGTAATCCCAGTAAACGGCATCGTGAAAGACTTAACGCGGAATTAGATACATTAGCAAGTCTATTACCATTCGAACAAAATATATTATCAAAATTAGATCGTTTATCAATATTACGACTATCTGTCAGTTACTTACGTACCAAAAGTTATTTTCAAGGTAAGTGTTTCATAATTTTGTTCATATTTTTATAATAATTATTATTTTATGCTGTTCAATAGAAAGTTAGTCTAGGTGAAGTTTTTAATTAATAATTAACAAAATAGCTCATATATTTTTAAAATCTGATCAATGCAATGAGTTACTGACTGCTTAAGAGATTCAGTGGTCATTTATAATAAGGAAATTTCTAAATTTTTGGTTCTTAAATAATAAATAAATAAAATTTACAAAATTCTCACCACCTCACTAGATCTCGAAAACAGGCCATTTGTCGAAAACTTATAAAAGCATTTAAACCAAAATTTTTCTTAAATTTATAAAACTCAGTTAATTGGTGTCATACAATTTAGAGGAAGGGGATATAGTCAAAGATTGGACCTAAAATTAATCCAGCAACCTTCAAATCCTGAATTTATAAGATATTCTGATTTTAAACACATTGACGAAATGTGTTCCTCGATTTTTGTACACTGAAAGAAAATTTGTATACATAGGGATAATCTTTCTCTAATTGTTCGGTTTTATATATGTATTAGAATAAGAATTAAGAGAAAGGTTCTTGTCAAGTATTGGCTAACAGGCTTTAAACAGAAAATGTTTAAGCTTTAATTTAGATTAACTTTGTAGCTGTTAACTTTTTGGTATTAAAGTGCTCCAAAAAGGGCTTTGTCAAGGCTTTCACCAAGGATTTTATAAGGCACATATATTTATTATTTTATTAGTCATATAATGTTGTAAGGTAAGATCCAAAACATTTCCGTAAAGTCATTTTTAAAAAAATATTTAAAAGAATATTCGACCCGATTAATTGTAACGGCCAACTCTTATTTTAAATTAAATAAATGGTAGTTTTTAATTTGTTTTTTAGTTATATTATTTATGGTCAATTACAAATAGAAGGAGTTTTAGGAAACGGAATCCTATCAAAAACATATATTTCATTTATATCTAATAAGTATTCATCAGTATGTTTATATTTTAGAATTCCCTTTAATTAATTATCATATTATTAATAACAATGTAATATTAAATTAATTATTCCACTTAAAAAACTAAAATTTAAATTTATTTAAAATTATAATATGATAATTATGTGTAAAACCGCCCAGTAGCAATGAGAAAACTTATGTTCTTAATTGCTTTTTTACTTCTTCAAAATACACAAACGTAAGTATTTATTTCATTGTGAATATAAAAAGACATTTTTTAATTTTATTTAATATTTCAAATCTTTTTTTCCTCAATTTAAATTAATTATAAATATATTATTAAAGAAAAAACTTAAAACGGTTTATTCAGCTGTCATTCAAACCTTGAATATTATTCCATTTCCGATTGTAAGTGTACAACGACACAGTCATAATAATTAACTTATAATATTCAATATATAAAAATTTCATTGGTAAATTGGTAAAAAAATCGCACATGCAATGTTTCATATACCTTAATAAATTTAGACGTATGAACGCTATTATTAGAATCAAATCTATGATCGTAGAGTAAAAACGATTCGATTGAAGTCTTACAGAATACAATGTATTTTCTCATTTAAATTAGTATAATTTCGATTAAGCCGTTTGGTAAATTCAATTTTCCTAAAAATAATTAGGTGTGTTGAATAATACTGATTTGTGAAAAAAAAAACTTTGAAAATTTTGCAAAGCCTTACTATAAGAGCCATACTCACGTATGTTTGTGAAACGCGAAAAATTTTGTTTTGACACTATGGAGTTACAAGATGCATAAAATTATATCAAATGAAAAAAAAAAAATTTTTAATAATGGTTCCGGAGCCCGTATAGAATTTCTTTTCAACCTGATATCAAAAGAAATGATTGAAACAAAAGAACGTCTGCAATAAATGAAACCCGTTCAGTGGAAGTGTCGGTCAGTTTTTTTCGTGTCTAGATTTATTCATGACAGTGTGTATAACAAATCAATAAAAATTAAATAATTAATCGAAAATAAATGCAAATTTTTACATCTGCATTTTAATTATTAATACAAAAAATTATCAAAACAATTAATAAAATATAAATGAAATTCATATAAAAAAGTAAAAGAGCAGTGAATACTTAATTTACTCGACAAAAATATATACAACTTTACAATGTAAAATTGAATAAATAAGTAAATAAAAATAAAATTACGATTAAAATTGATAGAAATTAATATTTGGGGACATTAATTTTTTGTTGTTTATACACCTGCTGCTTTAATGAAATGTGCTAGTCATTTTAATTTTAATTAGATATTTAATTTTATTACATGCTTGAATGTACGTTTACGTTTATTGTCAACTAAAAATCATCGATTAAATGTCTATTTTCTGTCCTCAGGTTCGTTAATTGATTTTAATTATAATAATATAGGTATAGCAATGCTTAATGTTGAAACAAGCTATTTGTATTTTGTATGTAATTAAGTTGAAAAAAGTAAGTTTGTAAGAAGCTGCTGTAAGCTTAATTGTAATTTCTTTAGTTTCTCATTCTTATTATTTTACTTTTCATTCAAGACATATATTACTCTAAAATTCTTAGTATCTGCATACATTTTTACCATTTTTAGTTGCATATAAAGAAATTTCCCGAAAATTAATATAAAAATAAATGTATTTAAAACAAAAAAACAACAAATCGCCTTAAATTTTAAATAAATTTACAATAAGTTCCTAAAACTAACGAGAAGAAATGGTTTAAATGAAGTTAAAAAATAAACTACATAATTTTAAAATAAGCATATCATTAATTATTGTTTACAGTATACATAATATTTAAAGCAAAAGGCAGGCTTTTCTGTGTGTCTAATAATTATTATATATTTTACTATTATTTTATTTTTTAATTTATACAAATTTAATTTAATATACCGGCGGTTCCACTAAAATCTTTAGGATTACTGAAAACATAATTGTTCATTTCAAATACTGATATGAATTGTTCATCTATATTTGAGTTTATTATTTTTTTCACCTATTTGAAAAATATATTTTTGAAAATTGCGTTAGAATCGGATGTTTGATCTTAATTTCAATTTTATTATCTGTTGTATTCTTGTAATTCATAGAAGGATCACAAAACTTGGATCTTCAAAATTCTTTACAAAATTGTTCAAAATTGAAACATAAAAAGAAAACTCTCAAATAATAATTTAAATATTAACTATTTATTACGAAACTAATTTTAGATACAATCAAATGATATTCAAGGTATTTTTGAAGGTTCCTCTTTCTTCCATACACATAATATTATATTCAAACAATTGTTCCAGGAATTAGTTTATAAATAAATAACAATACTTATTTTGTTATTAGAATGATAAATAATAATCAATTTTTGTTAGTCAAATTTTTAATCCGTATACATAACAAAAATATTCAATTTTTAAAATTAAAAGATTTCAAACTGGATCAGAGTTACCAAGTATATGTCATTTTTATGTGAATTCAAGTATATTATACACCCATCCAACGTGTAAATTCCAGGACTATACATCTAAAAGAATGGAGATGTATACTTGGAAACTTTTATATAAAAATTTTTTAGAAGACCAGTCTATACATTTTCAATTTGTGTTTATTAATTTTCTTTTGCTAAAATAAATGTGTTTTAGATTAATTTTGATATAAACATTGTATGGATGTATTATGTTGTCTATATGACTTGTTCAATGTTTGCATAAAAATTAAATAAATTCATGTTAAACATCATTTTTTTTTTATTACTTTAATATTATCTTGATTTAAAAAAAAAAAATAAGCATGTAACGCAGTCTAATCTCTTAAAAATGTTATTTTAAATGGTTATATTATGATTAATATATATACGACTTTTATTATTTATTGTTTATAATTTATGTTTTAATTTGAAATTACATTATTTGTTAGAAATTGTATGTATTTGCCAAAAAACAAAAACATTGAGTAATAAAATATCCAAACATAGTTAACTTTAGTATTTTAAAGGAAGTTAGCGAAACCTTGGACAAAAAAAAGTAGAAATTTATCATTTAAACGAATTCTCACATGTAATATGATTTTAAAACAGAATTTGACAAATTAACTGGTCAAATCATTATTTAATATTTTATTAAGAAAACTAATTTTGTTGATCAAGCTTAATTCTCTAAGAACGGAATTCTCTAGAAACTCCAGATAGGTTTGATTGATAGGTTTGATCTGGCTCTAAGAGCCAGATATGCAACTTTTTGTGTTTTGCAAGATGTTCTGGTTGGACGCTTGGCCTATAGTTAGCTCTTGATTTACAAGAAAGCCAGTGATTCTAAAAACTCAAGATAAATTTGCTTAATAGAAAAAAGCTAGTTTTTTTGAAATTATTCCAAACTTTGCATGAACATATTTCATTTGAAAGTTTGTTTTTAAAAGATCAAAAAATAAAAAAATAAAAATAAAAAGTTTTAATCTTTTTAAAACAAACTTTCGAATATCTCATTCGTAGTGACTTAATCGTATATCAAGAGCTAACCAGGCCAAGTGTCCAATCAGAACATCTTGCAAAACACAAAATTTGGCTCTTGGTATATACTATTTAAGAGGAATCATTCAATTTTATTTTTATCATCAAAATAAGTATAACAGTAAAGGTATAGATGATCATTTTATATAAACATTCATTTCTATACAAAACATAATTCGTTCAAGTATAAGTAAAATAAGTAGCAAGAACTGCTTCTTGTATGAGCTTGTATACTCCTACAAATAGATGAGTATATACCTATATAGTTAGTAGTACCTTTATTTAATGGTAAAATCGCGTGTCAATTTTCGGTAATGTTTCCCGACCTTCTGGTATATACATATGTCTATATAGTATGCACTATTCATATGTACTGAGTATATCATTGCAAAAATCAATTCTGTATTCTCTTATTAATCGTCACTGAATGATCCCACTATAATTTGAAAATTATAATAGGATAAAACCCATTGGAAACGGAAGAGGATATTACAAAAATGAAACAAAAAATAATTTACTGGCAATAGATGATTTGATTCTGGCAAAACTACAAGTCCTATGGAAAATAATGAATTGGAAAAATTGTAGATAATAAACAGATAATACACTTTTTTTACATAATCTCAAAATTTATGGGAAAAATGGAAATATCCAAGTTTTTGGATCATTTTCAAAAGATCTTTTACAAAAAAAATTTTTCTTCAAGAAAACTTACTTATGTTCCAAATATACTACAATTTTTTTATTTTTATTTAAAGTATTTATTTTTTCATTTTGATTTAAAGTATTCATTTTGAATAAATATCGAAAAAGCATCCCAATTTGCAATCGAAAATATTGAGGTTATATGAAAAAAGTGTAAGTACAAAAGTTTTAGACCTTTTTATTACTTACAACTTTGTATTTAACTTTTTTCCATAGACTTCTAGCTTTGCCGGAAGTCGAGATAAACCATGTTTTACCCTTACATACTCACCCCCTTCCACTTTCCGACCACAGATTGCCGTAAATTATTTTCCTTTCATTTTTGTTATATTCTATGCCGTTTTCAATTGGTTTCATCATTCTATTTTTTTTTCTCACTTTTTACTGTTTTTAAAGACTGCTACCCTGGTCAAAAATTTCGCCTATTGATTAAAATTTGTCTACAAAATGCATGTTTACAAAAATACCTCTTTACCGTTATTTATAATCAAATTTATATTAATATTTTTTCAGTTCATGGTCATATAATACTCTTTGATTTGTTACACTTTGTACATTATTTAATACTTTTACGCTTCTACTATAGAAAACCATCTATCTATATTCAGTATTTCATTTATATAAAAAATAAAATGAGTATACTTTTTTGTGACTACATTTATTATTGGAAAGTTAAAGGGAGTATATAGGAAGTCTAGAAAACCTTCATTCTATTCCAGATATTGATATCCTGTAACCCCGGAACTGTATTACTGTTATAGCATTCACTTCATTGTGTTGTTATATTTAAGGTATATTATACATGTAATGGTTATAATAATAATACAACTTTCTCTATACCGAGAATTATTTGTAATATCAAGGAATTTAAGCAAATATTAACCGCATAATAAAAATTTTTGTATAGGTGATAGAAAGCCGAATTTTTGGTAGTGTGTTTTACTTATAAAATGTGACGTCAAGTTCGTGAATGAACAAAATCGGTTCATTGGGTTCAACAGTTTCATGACCCAACTCTTAAGAAGCAAATTTAAAAAGTAAAACCAATTTTGTTTTTTTAAACAAAGAACTTCTGTTTTAAATGTTTTTTGTTAAATATTTGAATTCTGCAAAATTTTATCTCAAGTGTAACTAACTATCACAAACTTTGTCATCGCGTCTTGTAAACTCTTAAATTGTATTCTTTTTTTTTTTTGCGAAAAAAAACCTCTAGATATATGAAGAATTGCTCTCTCAAAATTTTCATAATTTTCTTTAAGCAGCATAAGGATATATGGACGTATATAGAAGATAATTAAATTGATTGCAGTATACCTATAGGTAGAATACCTATAGTCAAAGAAAAAAATAAAAATATATTACATTTTCCTTTATTCATTTGAGGATAATAACAATGGAAATTTTGTTTCAAATAAAATTCAAGATGGTATTAAAGTGTATTGTTGTAGCTGAAGTAATTTCGAAATCTATATGTAACAGATATCAAAATCATTCAATTGTTTCAAAAATTTAGTATGTGTGTATTGATTTAATTATTTTTTTAAAGTTAATAGTTCTGAAACGGTTCATATAGGGATAATTATTTAAAATTTAATTCAAGATTAATACTCACAACAAAATTACCATGAATATGTATAATTATTAAGCGACGAAAAAACAAGATTCTCAAATTACCGCGTATATTTTGTACTTATGATCCCGCATAATTTTTTACACAGTTGCCCGATTATGATAATATTTTTATTGGAATGGGTATACGTCAAAGTTGGTCTTGAATAAATTTCTACCCTAAGGAAAGGAGATTTATTGTTGATTTTTTTAAATTTTAAAGGTGATTTTAATTTTGGCTTTAAATTTTTCAATAAATTTAATCAATCTTATATCGGTCGTTTTAGTGTTTGACGTTGAAATTTTTTATTACGCAGTCGGTATATTTTTTATTTAAAAAAAAAGTGTCTTATTATCATTATATTGTGCCACAAGTCAATATCACTGGCATAGAGTAACTATGGTAACATATCTATGGTAACAATATTACCACTTAGTTACCATAGATACTAAATATTATATGCATAATAACTTTTTCAACTAATTCACTCTATTTTTCCTCTGTTAAAGAACTACGTTCTAAAAAGAAAATAAATTTCGAATATCTATGCATGATCGGAAAATCGGTTATTTAAAGAACTAAAGTATATTTCCATTGGAAAGGGGGGAAATTGAGGTACTTAACGTTTGTAGTTCAATAAAACCCACCCACAATTATTATAAGTTAACTGTATTATTATCAATAATTAACAATCACTAATCATTTTGTTGCAGAAAGGCTATCGTGTGATATTTAGCTATGGATCCGTTTTCCTGACTTGTGTTCACTTACCTTATTAGAGTTGACTGAATGAAGTATTACACTCTCGATTCTCCTCTAACTGATTTTTATCTATAGCCATCAATGTAGTCATTGATTGAAATCTATTATTTTAAAACAGAATCGTTAAAAATAAACGAGACAAACAGTCTACTGTTGTATGTGAATTATGGATAAAAAGTATTTTTGTAATAAAGTTGATTGGTTAAAAATATAAAAATAATGCCATGGCTTTGTTTTTATACGTTTTTTCAAGATAAAAATGTAGGTACCAACTACAGACAATAATATTTTATTGTGTAAAATAAAACGTTAACTACCGATGCTATGGTAGTTTTTGTTGTATTATTTTTGATTGTAGGTGTATTTGTAGACAAATATAAAGACACATTTATACTGAACTCGAGTTCATTTAAATTATTTATAAAATTCTTCTGTCTAAATATGAACTTCTAAATTTAGTTCGTTTTTTAATTTTCATGGCACACTTTCCTTACGTTAAAAGTACTGATCATAATCGAATTGGCGAGTTGCCTTTATCTCCACTAGTATTTGTAAGTTATAATATACACAAGAAGTTTTAGGTGACATAATTATGATTAGCTTAAGAGGTTGCCGGTTGGATTTTAACCATTTTTTTTGAGATTTTTGTTGTTAGAACGAAGGAAGAGATAGAACTTTCGAGTTATTTTTATTTGTTCATAAGTATTTTAAGAGTATACTTATAAATTTTGAGCTAAAAATATTCATTAGAACCAAAGTTATAGAGCTCTGAAGACACCTCTATCGAGAAAATGAACACTCACTCTCTCCATGAAATTATTTGATTGGCTTATCTGAATATAAAAACTTGTTAGTGTTTTAATCTGTAAGCTTATATACACGGAATGGATTATTACGAAAAGAAATTTTGAAAATTGGATTTTAAAAGCCTTCGAAACTATAAATTTCGAATTTCAATAATATTTAATAAAAATCTTGAAATTAAATATTGTTTAGAGTTGAAAAACGGAAGTAAATAGCTTCATTCTTGATGTAAGTACCTTGATCGAATTTTTTATTACTTTAAGTGTCATTATATCTAACAAAGGTTTTGTTGTACCGCGACTGCCATTGTAGTATTGTAAAGAAAATATTTTCAAATTTATTAATTTATATGCTCTTTTATCGAGATCTTTCATTTCAGTGATTTCAAAATCGTAAAATTTCATCCAATAATTTTTTGATAAACGTAAGATTTAAGGTTGGACCGTTTAGGTACATATCTTAAACAGAATTTTGAACAAACTATCTCGAATGAAGTAACTTTAGTATCAAAATAAATAAGACAAACAGTTAATACAGACTTTCAGTACTATAGCAAATATGTAAGCTTTACTGTTGGTTATTAATACTGGACAGAAGTAAATTGCTACTTATTTTAAAGTATAGCTTCCAGTATATTGTACATACTGGCTAAAATCAATGGTACCTATTATCATACAACGTTACAATACATATGGATCCATGTATAAAGGTATACAACAGCTAGCCTTCAAATGTTACATGATGTTGTTTATTGCTCAAAAACTGATAAGCTTTTGTTAAAAGAGTATACATTATTACATCTACTTATGTACAACAAAGCCATGATTATACACACGGTGATATTCTTTTAATGCTAAATGCTTCTGGGTTTATCCGTTTCTTTCTCATTCTTCAACTTTTTCTTCTAACAATTGTATTTTCCTCATTTCTGCACCGGTTTTATAATACATAATATAATATTCATTTTAAATTGATATTATAACTTTTCATATTGAAATCGTTATTGAAAAATATTCTTTTCTACTAAAAATAACTTTAAAAAAATCCTCGTGTATCATATGTATTTAATATTCATAAAAATCAGTAAAGTTAATATTTATTATTCTTTTCTACGAATAGAGAAAGTAACGAAAAGAGCTAGGCGTATACTGGGGTAATTTGTTACAAAATTTATATTGTTCGAATATATATTAGCTTCAAGAAAAGTTTTAGCCATAAGATAAAAATTTGTATTTAAAAAATTTGTTGTTACTTAAGTTTAAGCACCATATATTTCACTCATCACTTAATGAAGCTTTTAAATATTTCGATTGATTTCTTTAAACTGGTATTTACGAAGGTGTTTATGTCAAATTTCTCCATATGTGACTAAAATCGACAATTATTGAAGCGTGATTATTTAAGTTATATATTTTATGAAAACTATTTAAATAATGTATTGAAAATTCAAAAGTAAAATTCCATCGAACTTGTTTGAAATCTACACGTTTGACTGAAGTAGCAAATAAAATAGACTGAAAAATAATATTTTAATGATATTTTAATGGTATAGGTATGCGAAAATTTAACTTTCGCCGAGTTTTATACCCGCGCTATACAGAATATATTCACAGAATTCCATGAATCATATTTCCTTGTTCATTTTATTACACATTCTGTGATTTTTTGCAAAAGAATTATGCTTTGACAATCTTGCATTGGAATTCAGTTTGTAAGATTCAAACCTTGTTTGTTATTTATATTAATAGACCTTGTCAGGTAAAAAACCAAAGCACCTAAAATAAATTCCTAAACTGAAATCAGAACTTATTATGCCAATATATATCTCCTTAAAAACAAATGATTAAGCCACAAAGTAAATATGCAAATTTAAATACTTATTCGTCCAGTTGTGATATAGCGTCATAAAGCGGAGAAACATGGAGGCTGATCGAGAATGATAAGGAAAGCTTGATTACCAGGAGAATGGACATTGTATGGACAAGTCCCGAATGTTAAAAAAAAGTACTTGATTGCAAAGTTTACTACACAAGGAGAAGAAGGAGGTACAAAATCAGATTGATGATGTTTTAAGGCGAAAAACAAACACTTAGAAAGTCTATTGTTGGGGACGCCAAGGTTCACCCTGCGGTGTAGTGCCATTTGGTCAGTTCTAGTCAAAACATAAGTATGAAACGAATATTATACTAACATTATTAGAATAAATGAAATAAGTATCGAGGCATTAATAAATTGGCTAAATTACTTAAAACAATTAAATAAAATCGTATATTAGACAGCCACTTAATGGTAGGTGAACTTATTTTTTAACTTTATAAATAAATAATAGCTTATAGTTCTATCAAGAAAAGCTTTGCCTTCAAGTCTAAGAAAAATTGCTGCATAATTATAATAAAGAAAAAACTTGGGTTTCTACTCTGAAATAATTCCAGGCGAATGCATATATTATGGTAGTTAATATTATTATTTTTATTATTATTAAAAATAAGTGCAGAAGCTGGCCATATCACAATCACAAAACATATAGCTAGGTAAACATACAGTCACAACCCACTTAAATTCCAGATTTGTGAATTGATATTAATATATTGTTAGTGTGTATTATACCAAATGCATTCAATGTTAAAAACAACACCTTTTTATATGAAAAAACAACAAATAACACCTTATTGTACACAGTGATACAATAAACAAACAAACAATCAACTTTATAAAACTATGAAATATATGTTAGAAATGAGACATATAAGTATTTTCCATTCTGACACTCACTTAAAATAGCTGTTTTCCAAGTCAGCCAACCAGTCATTGACAAAGAGTATCTTAATTTGTTCGGGCTTTGAACATAATTTAATAATTTATCTTAACATCTTTATTTTAACTTTTTGAATTAATTTTTGTTGCATAAAATCAAACTTAATTCAATTCATGGGTATTAAGCTGTAAAGAACCGGCCAAAAACTATACCTCGGCAAGTCTCGCCAATCCCACATGATTATGAAAAATGAAAAGGTTAAATATAAAGTAGAAAGCTGTTTTCATGATATGCACTCACCTGCAGTCTAAAACTGACAAAGTAATTTAAAGCTATATATTAAGATGAGTTTGTAATAGTTTTTTTTGTAAACAAAATTTGTAATAATATATCGAAAAAGATAATAGAAATTATATATTTTAAATGAAGTGTTTAATAATTTTATGTGTCCAAAAAACCATATTCACCCTATGTAATATTGGTAGTTGTTTATACTTCAAAGAAACCGGCAAATGTAATTAAATCATTCTTTTTTTTATCATTGAATATCTTATTTCAATTGTGTTTCATAAGATCAGAGTTAAAAATCTAAGATCTATACATAAGATGTTCCCGAAAAAACAGGGGTAGGCCTTATAGTATTTTTAAACTTCAGATTCATATATGGATAGTTAAAATTATTTCGTTATATTACATTTTTATTAAAAACATATTCGATTGTTCCTATACGCAATTACAAAGACCCATAAAAATTTTAACATTTTTTGGTCCGAAATCCATGGATTATTTTATCTAGTTTTGCAAAATTTTAGCTTAATGAATCTGATTTTTTTGCGTTTTTTGTATCATCAAAATGTCAATAAAAGAGTTGGGTATGGTAAGGCTAAAAATAAAGGCAAAAAGATACTCATGCAGATAGTACAAATTTTAATGCAATTCGAATAATCGACTAACATAGTAGCCTTTTCTATTAGGGATTAAATTAAATATAAGGATTTTGCAATGACTGAATGATGTTATGGTTCATCAAGTTCTATATTAACAAATTGTTTTTGACTCACCGTATATAAAAACGTATGCCAAGAAAAGAGAATATATTATCATTCAAAGAGTAGTTACGGGTTATATTTAATTGTTTTCAACAATTCAACAATAAATAAACTATACATTATAATAAATTCCATTTTCAATTAAATAAAACGAATTTTGTAAATAAAAAAAAACCAAGCCATAATAAGATAATACGATTACTGTTACACATAATATCAAATATTCATTTACTAATTAGTCACATTTATATTTGAGTATTAATTGAATATTTTTTAAAACACTTTGATGATCTTGAAACATCAAAATGATATCATTTCCGGTTTTGATTATCGGGGCGGTATTATAAGTTTATTCATATGGAAGGCAATAAGTGTATCACATCGATAAAAAGACACTTGATATTCGCTTACAGCTTTTATATGGCGAAAAAGAAAAAATTCGATTATTATGTCAAATTATACCTTAAGGATATCACTATATTATGTTTTTCATAAACCTGTAGCTTGACAAAATTTTTATGAGCTTTGGTTCATACAATATTTAAAGCTTTTATTTGAATTATGTAAAAAAATTGTGTTGGCGGTGAAAAATACATTATATACGGTATTATATAAATATTTTGCTGGTCGCGCAGGATATAACGTTACAAAAACTCAGTTTTCCGTCTTTTTTTTTCTCGATGTTCTTGTACTTTTCTGTTAGCAAAAATTTCAAAACAAGAATATAACTTTAGATTTTTTACGAAGACTCAAGTTTCAATTTTTTCTTGTTTTTATTTTGCCGTGTAAATGGTCCTTATTTACTCTTTTTCATGGTCTTGACATAGCATTTTCATTATTCAAACAAATGATATTTCGTGTTTTGCAAGTGATTTAATGTTCCGTATCAATAATTTTCCTAAATTAATAACAAAGCAAATGTCAGTACTATAAAATTAAAGAATTTTTTTAATGGATATACCCATTATATCCAAAGTGTTATTGCTTGAATATAGTGGGTACGTGGCATCCTTATCGGATTTTTTTCTCTTTTGTTTTTATTAAATATTACAAAAAGTTTACTTTTTATTTAACAGTGGTGACTATTTAATCCAAATTTATGATACGTGCATATATTCTGGATTAATAAAAAGGATTAGCATATATAATTTTTCCATTATTTAATTGTTTAAAATTCTAATTTTTTTAAACATATTTTCATGTAAATTCACTATGGTAGGTAGCTTTGTTCACTAATACATCAAGGGATAAAAAAAAGCATCGTAGGTGGGTTATTTTAATTAACTTACCATATTTTAATGATTTTTATGGCCCAGTATATGAAACGTGAAATTTTAATCGTAAGATATATACCAAACAAATTTGTTAAGCTTATCGGAAAGGAAATATGAATAAGTAAACTAAAAATTATTTCATAAAGACTTTTAATTCTCATTTGCTACTTTGAAACAAATTGATACTAAAAATAAATAAAATAATAATGGTGATTTTTACCTTTTTCTAAGTTTTACTTTAGAAATTTTTTAAAAATTTCACGTTAACTGTCGGCTTCGAAAATCATATGTAGTAATGAATATTTATTCTTTTATTTAGGAAACCTATAAGGAAAAAAGGTAAGATTATTTCGAATTAAGAAACTTTGGGTTGAGTTGATAAATATTTTTTGGGTTTAACAATTTTAATTTAATAAAAGGGAGTTAGTCATTGAGGTCTATTTGATTATTTAAAATTGTAAAATTTATGTTTTTATTTAATTTATTGATCTCAAAGGATACAGCAAATTTAATTTTGGGATTTTGTCGCAAATATGTTACACCTCCCGCTGGTTTGTATTAATAAAAAAATTAAATAAAACCCCAAATTTTACAATTTTAAATAATCAAATAGATCTTAATAACTCCCCTTTATTTATTAAATATGAAATATCGAAAAAATATCAATTCCACCCACAGTCTCTGCATTTAAAATAATCTTACCTACTTTCCCTAAGTATTTCCAAAATAAAAGAATAATTATTGATTACTTGATAATGACTTAAGTCAAAAGTTTAAAGTTCCATTATTATTTTATAAAAATGGATTTTCACAACATAAATTATACCTCTATCAATTTTATAAATTATCTCCATGGGATATGCCGGCTGTATTATTAATATATTTTCCCAAGATTTAAGAGGTTTTTGTAATGATAATTTAGTATATTTAAAACTCAAATTATATGATTTCATAAAACCACATTTCCATCTTTCAACCTCAATATTTGATGAAAAATTTTATTCAAAACTTTTATTGCAAGTGTAGGTGCGTTTAAAAATCTACATGTCCCAAAAAAATAAAATAAAATAAAGTTGAAAAGAAATAATAAAAAAATTATTTTGTAACTTATTTTCACTTAACTGATGAATTCAAATCAATCTGTACTTATTCATGCGTATTATTTGAATAATAGTATCACAATAAATGAAAATGACTCGTGGGTAATAGTGTTTGGATTTTCTGATTTTTTCTGAGGTTAATCGGTTTTACAATCGATAAACGTGAAATATACGAGGGTCTATTCAACTATGTCGAAGGACGCTAGAAAATATTGAAAGCACACAAATTAAAACATATATAAAAAATTTGAAATACAAAAAATTTTATTATTTTTATGTAAATACTCTTTAGATTCGACACAATTCAAGCTCAAATTTAGTGGCTAAGCACATATAATTATAATTATCATATATGTAATACTTTATTTATATGTATATATGTTAATGATTAAAACTAGTGGTAACTTTGAAACTGATGCATATGTCAAGTATCTAAACAATTAATAGTGTTAGTTTTTATCATCACTTGTTAATTATGTAGTTCGCTTTTTACTTAACATTTTGATTAAAAATGAGACGACGAAGATCTAAAAAAAGGCAGTATAGCATAGTAAATAATATAAATAGGTGAACACGGGCGGGGCTGCTAGTATTTTATAGATATGTATCGTATAAAAATACTCAATTACACCAATTCTTAAAAGAATTATAACTTAATAAAAATTAATATATATTAGAATTATCGTGACTAATAGACTTTTTGTAAACATAAAAAGGCAGAGAAACCCATAGAAATAATATATATTTTTTTTATATATATAAGGCAATACAGCAAAAGTTGCTTGCTATCAAAAATACTTATCACAAAATACACATAAAAATTTTAAATGTTATTTATTATTTTGAGGGGGTAATCAACATCATTTTATAATTAAATATTAAAAAATTAAATGTAAAAAAAAAGACCGGAAGTTGTTAGATATTATATCCATTGGAATAATCTGATGTTAAATCTCCTATGAATACATATTTTGTTCAAAATATACTGTTTGATAGAAGGCAGTCAGTCGGTAAGGAAGCGGTATTGCAATAACATTATATCATTTTATATCTATGTCTATTTAGTTTGGTAGTATTAAAATAAATATGTATTGATTCGAAATTTGAAAGTATAAAAATAAAATTAATAGCACAAACTTCAAAAAATAGACTAATAGTAAAATATTATTTTAAATTAAATAAAAATTTCTTCGAAAACTTTTATTGTGATCGATTAGAATTGGAAGTCAGAACCAACCCATCTATGATTTACTTATAATATGATAATTGGCAATGGAAATTATTTGAATTATTATTTTTTTATCTTTTACATATATGTCCATTTTTTGAAGTAAGTTCTGTTTTTTAAAATTTCTATACTTTCCAATTTCGAATAAATTGAATATTTAAAAATCAACCCCTCTATAAATTCATGTATAACCACTTCAAGTATTGTCTATTTCCAGTAAAAGCAAATATATGATTTTAGTTAGACACACTTGTTTTGAAAAGAAATCGGATATTGAAAACTACTCAACCAAAGTTGAAAAGTATATAATCAATTAAAATAAAATTATAGAAATCTGATTTCTAGTTTCTCAGAAATAAGGAGACAAACATACATACTTTCATAGAAAATCATCGGAAATGTTACTCACGTTTTTTTTAAGTCCCCTTTTCATCTACTAACAGCGACCTCAGTATATTGTATACAACAACAGCACACAGAATTTTGAAAATGTATAGAGTAAGTTCAGGTAAAAATTAAGAAGTAATTTTTTGAAACTTTTTTGCCCAAAATAAATTTTTAAGTTTTTGAAAAATGCAGACACCTACTGACGTTAATGTAAACATTGATATTCAAAGTTAATCAAAATTAGACACAGTGGATGGGTGACCACGAATAGAAGACAATGTATATTTACATAACTATATATATATATATATATATATATATATATATATATATATATATATATATATATATATATATATATATATATATGTATATATACATTAATTCAAATTTTTAGTAGGCCAAGCAAAGATAGACTTATTTATTACTATTTAATTGGATAGGTATCATTTCTTTATTCAAAATCATTATATGCACAAATCAATCAATACCAGTCTTTAATTAAATTTTTTTTATACCAGTCTTTAGTATTAATTAAACCAAATTATAAATGTTATTTATTATCCTATTCCACTTGGCACACGTACTTATTTATTGAATTTATTCATCATATCTAAACTTTTATGATTTTTAATTATATGTTTATGGACCTTAGATAAAACGGTAATTTGACTATTTAAATGACTTAATTAAAACCAGTATGTGCTTAAGAATGTTTAAAAGATATTTTGAACGCATTAAATAATTGAACTTTTTCACCATATTTTATCCAAACAATAGTTGACGCTGAAAAAATTATAAACTTTCAAATAATTTAAGAACAATTTCCCAAATTATTTTGCATGTCACTAGCAATATAAAATTCGGTAGTCCAAAACCCTCAAACAATTTAAAGCCAGGATAATAATTAAGGCACATAACAAAGTTCTTAATCGTTACCTTCATAAATCTTTGCTTAAATCGTTTACACCTGTACAGAAAACATAGAGATATCAATGCATTAGTCTATTTTAGATTTTAATTTTACGCAGCTTTTATGAATTTTAAAAGTTCTAGTTTACTGCCAATTGGAGAACCAAACTTGGCTTGTCAATTAGTTAATAGAAAGCTAAAATAATAGTTTTTCTATTTCGTTCTTGGTTATTATTAAGACAAAAGCCACTAATATCCTGCTAGTTTGTGCTTTATAATTTGAGTTTTAAGAATCAAAAAATTGTAACTAGATAATTCAAATTAGTTTTATTGCCATCTTACCAAACACACATATTACCAAAAAATTTACACTTGACATATACTATACACCAAATATTTTGACAATTTTTGAATAATATACTTTGATTGAAGCAATTTCACAATTCCTTCTTATCACGTCATGTTTTAATTTTAATGTTTCTAAAAATTTTTATTTGATATTTAACTTAAATTATTCGAGAAAAATTAAATTGGAATTTTTAATAGAAATGATTAATGGATTATATCTAAAAATTAACTGAGCATAAAACGATTATGGTTGAATAATTATTAAATAAAATTCGTTTTTTTAAAGTGCTTCAAGTACAAGAACTTTTTTGAATAATAATTTTAGTGAAGTTTGACGAATAGTACTTATTACAGTCATCTATATAAGTAGAATTTAGAACTGCAAATGAACTTCTAAAAAAGATATAGGATGTACTAAAATATAAGTTTTTGTTTGATTCTAAAACTAGGTACTAGGTTATGTAGAATAGCAATAATAACTGCTACGATATTTGATAGATTGTCTATAACCTATTAAAATCAAATTACTAATTGCATTAACAGTTGCTTAGTTATTATTGCAAAAATTTAAGTTATCACTTGCTCTTAAGAAAAAAAAAACATGGGTGCAATTCGAGTTTGAATTTTTGATAAATGTGTGTATTAAAAATGTTGTTATTAAATAGTAAAATTTTTTATATAAACAATACTCGTGTACAAACCGATTATTAGGATACCTTGGAAACCTTGCACGCACACACACACATACAAATCCTATATTAAATACTGAATAAACCTTTTATCTCACTCTCTCTTACGCTATATCCTATAGATGTATGTGCGTGCCTCTTTTTACTGCCGCTTTTTTATTTTATCGACTTTGACATACTCGAGTTGTAAAGATACTTTCCGCTAGTGATGTTAACATTTACATGAATTTATTGCATATTAACATATATATATAAATATATATATATATATATATATATATATATATATTTATATATATATATATATATATAATATATATATATATATATATATATATATATATATATATATAAATATATATTGCATATATATAAAAAATGATTCACATAATCATGTGGTCAACATTTCTAACGGTTTTCTTTTGAATATCAATAACCAAAAATTTATATTTTTACTTCAACATTTGCAGTTACAACGCGTTGGATACAGAAAACAAATGACACTGAAAATTTTGAAAAATTAAGTAGTAGACTAATAATATAAGATAGAGTAATTATGATAACTTATATCTTACTTATACTGATGACTGAATGCGCTGAAATTAAAATCAGAAATTTTCGATTTTCTGTTGAATTATTTAAAAATACATTTTTTAACACTCTGTATACAAACATTTTAACATTACTAAATAAAAAATGTATGAATAATTTTCATAATTTTTAACAGTTAATAATCTTAATTGGGCGTATATACCAAAAAAAAGTTTTATCTCAATATATTATATTACACATTCGAAATATTTTCAGTGTTATTTAACTTTTTTTTTTCTTTTTTACCAAATATAATTTGAATAAAATATGAATTTTGATTTTTTTTTTTTTGTTAGTTTTAATTTATGCACCCAATTTAAATTAGCATCATTAAACATTATTTATAATAGTTAATATTACTTGGTTACCAATAATTTTAATTTTTTGTCCTCGTATGACATTACACAGTGATATACAAAATTTAAGGCATCTAATCGAATTCAAATTATGAATTTTCAAAAAAACATTTATTGTATTTGGTTTTAATAGTTTTTTTTGCCATGTTTGTAAGTAGATTATTTATAAGTAGTGTATATCAAGGGGTAGAACCGCAACCGTGTTCCTTGAACCTAGACTTTTTGGTCCTCTGTACCTGCTTTTAGAATTAATAGATCATTCATAAATTAGTTTCATATAAATTACAAAAGTGTACATAAACAGACACTCAAAAAAAGTGACAGGTATAGATCTAGATAAATATTTCAGAGGGGGGGGGGTAGAACTGAAGAGTCTCGAAAACTGTAAATAAAGTATATTATAAATAACAAAAAGAAAAAAATCTTAAAATCATTAAAATTTAATTTGAAAAGTAGAAATGTATTTTGATTTTGAGAGGAGAGATGACCTCCGCAATTCGTACAACTTAATAAAAACAGTTTGATAAAATTAGTTTCATTACTCTAGTGGTACACAAAAGTTACACGCATTTGGTCTCTTTTTGTGTTTGATGTTTTAATCGTTCTGTTTCGTCTTAGCCCTCATGAGTATTTTAGTAAAATTGAAGACAGAATAAAATATGATGAGAAATTACTGTTTTTTGTTGGAAATTGTCTTAAATTTATCGGTTTAAAATTTTTTACTGTAAGTAAAGTTTGGAACCAATTTTAGTAAAAGCAAACAAACTCAAGTCGATCATAATGTAATAAATAAATTTCTATAAGATTATATTACAATCATAATTTTTATAAGCTCTTATTTATTATTATACAATAATTATAGCTCCAACTACTATCGTATGTAAATTTTTCAAGTAAATTACACCAAAACATTAAAAAAAACTGTTCGCTTTACCGTTCCTTATAACGTATATTAGGTGTTGTTTACTGAGAAAATAATAAAATAAAATAAAGAAAAATTGTGACCATAGTAGTGGTATATTTGTGAGTGAGTGGTATGTAGTCACTGGTTGCTATAATTATTTTTAAAATGACATTAAAGATAATTTACGATTAAAGAGTACTGATGTTTGACCATTAGTATTATTATATATGTGTAATATTGTATTCGTACTAGGTCGCAAGGCACCATGGTTCGTTTCTGAATTAAATATTAATAGGTTGGAGTGTTTGATGAAAAATATATGGTATTGTGCGATCAACCTGAGTTGTGTATTAGGTAACTAATAACGGTATCTACTGATGATCTTACAACGTCAAGAGTTATTTGGTTTTTTTTGTCCTGGTTGCAAATAGCTTTAGTTTTTCTTCAGACAAACTTGTATTGTTTCAAATTATTATATTTTTCTATCTATCTTTTATATCCTCAACTCTTTTACATTATCCTCGCCCAAGACTATATTATTTTATTTCCAAACTCAAAACATTCCGTTTAAATGCATGATTAAACTAATTTTTTGAGCTGATAGTTCATTAAGAATGCTGGGCTTTTAAACTGCATCATTTTCACTAAGATGTTGCAATAGTGTTCAATCTTATTTGCCGAACCTTGTTTAGTTTTTTGTTTGAAACAATGGAAGATTTTGTTCATTTCCAAGTATTTGACCCTTAACTCAGTTATAGTGATTAACCAATTGTTTAAATATGTTAAAGAATACGGACTATCATATACGAATATTGTACATTTCCGATAATATTACATACATTCGGGTGAAATTGATTATCTCATTTTTTTGGAAGTCGATTAAAAAAACACATAATTCGTGAGTTTAATCGATATGCCGATATGCAAATAAGCCAATTTTTTAGATCTTCAATACGTCCCCGTAACTTTGAGCGTGCTATCTTTTTTTGCTATTGAGCTGAACTCGAGGACAGGCGGGCGGATGATGGAAAAGGACTAATCAGCTATTCTATGAAGACCTATATCAAAATTTTTTTAATGACTTCAATATTCTGTAGCATTATAAATTTAATTAATACAGTCTAACATATTATAATATAAATTTTGAGTATTCAAATCTACATACGCTTCGTAAAATTTAAAAAACCTTCAGATTGCTGACTTTTTAAAAACTACCCTAATAAAAGAAATTGATTTTAAATAACCATTAAATATCTATTAGATTTCCAATCTAAAGGTTTGAAAGTAAAAAGTAACTAGTAAAAATTACTAACAGAGTTCATTGTCGACATATGATTAATTATTAATGTTTGAGCTATTTATTAATCATTATTATTTTTAAAATACCCTAAATATGTAGTCTATATACTTATAAATACACACATAATAATAATATTTATAGCAAATACGGGTAATTTTGATCTGAAATTGAAAATTGTGGGTAATTAAACTTTTTTTGAAAAATTTTTCCAAGCAAAACTTATTTTAAAATTTTATGTTTCAAAAGTTTGGTCATTGATCCATTATATACAAATATCGATTTTGCTCATTTACGGACTTAAACTCACTTTATATTATTATGATGAATTGGTAGGCAGACAGACGGACAAGCGGAAATGAACAAACTGGGTGATTCTAAAAACATTAAATTTTGTTAGTGCCGTCAATAGTTCAGAGTTTAGACAAAAATGAATAGACTTTGACATATTATACATAGACTTGTGGATGGAATTCGGTGCACGAAATATGAGAACTACTAACAATATATGAATATAAAAATTTATAAATGGTCAAATAAATTTGAATGAATAATATTTTATTATTAGGTGGTGTTTAAGTTGGTAATAGTAGGTACCCGGACGAACAACGGGTGTATGATTTTGTAACTTGATTAACCATCTGATAAATGAAATATGAAAAAAAATACATACATATATATATATATATATATATATATTACATATATACTAACAACCACCAATACATATAGAATAAATATACATATAGTATAAATATTATAAGAATACGATTACTCATATCGTTAACCTTCTATTATTATAGTTAATATGCGCCATTTTGCATATAAATGACTTCCAAATGAGCTAACGATAACATATATTAACTAACTGTACACTGAAAATATATAGCTCATATGTTTAACCATATACGGGTGTAATTGAGAAAATATTACCTACATCATTGTTGTTGTGTTTCTGTAAGTAATAATTTTCATAAAATATGTCACCTTTGCTATTTTTGTAATCTATATGAAGGTATTACTTGAAGTCAATGATTAAGCAATAAGCTTTCATACTTTTACATTTTATTTGTAGAACGACATATTAATGAAAACAACAAAGCCTTTATGTATATTGAAAAATTAAGCAATGAATGAAAACAATAGATAGATTGAAATATGAAACGAAGGCAAATATTCAAGGTACTATCCAAATTTGGGTACAGTTATTCAAAATATTACCTTATGCGCGTATTTTCGTGTGCCTGTCTGTATGTTCAAATGGCTGTCTACTATAATATACTGATAAATCGATTATAATTAGATCAAAAGGACTCTAGACCAACCTTTAAAAACAGTAACAGATACAAAAAAATTCCAAGATAAAAAGTATCTTTTACAAAACACTTTAGGTAAGATTTGCTTGAAACATTTCTTGCTCAAATTCAGATCATAAATACATTGTCAATTTTAGTACATTTTTTTATATAAGAAACTCTTATAATTACATGGACTCCATACTTAGTGTATTTTATAAATGAAAATAATTATTCTTCGTTCAAAATTTGATTCTTAATTACATGTCGGTATTAAACCAAATAAATACCTTAGAAGAAACATATTAGGCAGTGGATAGAATAAGGAACTATATAGATAGTGGCAACAGCAAGTAAAAAAAAATTTATCGACTGATTGAAGTTTCTATAAAATTGATCTAAACTTATATGCTTCAAATGATAGGCATTGTCTTACTGACAGGAATGGAGGGATTCTTTCAATTCTAATGTTGTTCTCCATAACAAAGACAAAAACTTTTGTTCGAAATTTTTTTTGATAAACGTTTATATGCAGTAGAATTTAACTAAAACAAACATCATTTTATTTGTATAGAAAAGCAACAAATCGGTTATATTTTAAAGGTCTATTTTAAACCAGTTTTTATAAGAAAAACTGAAGAATGATTGTACTCCATGTGTAGTTGGTAAAATATTCCCATTATGGTGAATAAGATTATTTCATAATCGTTATGCATACTTCTTAATTATAAATATTTTCCAACTCACGCCCCATTTATTTTGCACAACTAATTAACGAGTAATTACCGGCTAATGATACGCCTATTTTAAAGTTGATCGGAAAAAGTTGTAAAATCATTTATCTCCGTTATGGTAAGAGCATTTATTTTGATTTGTACATAATTAAGAATATTTCGAATTAAATTGGAAAAAGTTGTTTCGTTGAAGTTGACATATATTGACCTTCTGCAGCTTTGGAAATTATTTTACAAATAATATTTAGAATCTTATATCTGTAAACGTTTGGGTGAGGAAGCTGGGTATAATATTATTATATTAAAAACAGTGAAATGAAAACGTTTTCAATAACAAGAATATAATTTTGTTTTTATTATACAGATAAAAATATTCACATAGTCAATAAGTTAAGTTTAATTTCTTTTCAACTATTGAAACAGATACACTGATATTCATATTGGGCATATGTATAATATATATGAAGGTATATTAAACAAAAAAGTTTGTAATATTAAAAAATAGATATATATATATATATATATATATATATATATATATATATATATATATATATATATATATATATATATATATATATATATATATATATATATATATATATATCATCTGACTTTCTATCATTAAATTATCTCAAAAATGAAAAATAATTGCGAGTTGAATTTTTTATATTGTATTTAATTTCACTTAAAAACTTAGTTTAAGTTCATGAATGAGAAAAATCGATCAATTAGATCGCATACTTAACATACTTAAATGTCCATATTATATAGCAAACTTATCTACTAGTATGGAAAATTGAATGTCATATATCGGACGTTTAAACAAAATACAAAATTTATTGTTGTTAACTTGTTTGAGGTTTTGCAACATATAGAGATGAAAAATGTATAAACTGACTGTAATATTTTAAATTATTAAGAACTCCAAAACCATAGTTTTAAATCATGATCCTTGTTTATTTTCATACAAAATATAAACAAAAAAATTTTCAATTTAACACGAAATACTTATCTTTTTTTTTTGCGACAATTTTAATAATAACAATTTACCTACGCAAACATACTAAAGATTTTATTTTCTTCAAAATTTTTATCATAAACGATTTATTGCATTTTAAATCAGCTTTTTAATAATAACAGTTTCTTAATGTTAAATACAAATAACAATTATAAACCATCAATCAATTCAATTTTAACCCACACATAACTTAGGTATAGAATAGTTTATGACATAACAAATAGGCATCTTCCACCGACAATAAGGAGACGATATATATACATATTGTTAAGAACTTTATTGAAAATAAAATATTATTTTCAATGGTTTTTAATAATTCATAAAAATAATCGTAAAATAAACTTATTATTATTATATTTAAATATTCTTGTTTATAAACAGCAAATAGTTTTATATATATTTGCAGAAAGTAATATTCCGCCAATTAACCTTTACGCCCTTGTTTTCTATTTTAATATGAAAATAAAACCAAAATTTTAAGATAATTTTTATTAGTTAATATGTACTGTTCGTTAATCGTTGCCCGTCTCATTAACAAATGATCTTTTCATCGTTAAATAATGAGTTTATTTTTATATATTGTTTGTATATAAACTTTTATTTCAGTTTAAATTTTAATGAGCTTGCCATAAAATTTTAAAAAAAGTGTATTTATTAGAAATATGAACCTAAGTATAACGTGTTGAAAATATATCCTTAAAAATAAAAAAATGGAAAACGTAATAAACAATGTGATAAAAAATTCAAAAAGAATATTAATGTATAAAAATTCAAATGGCAACTACCAAATTCATTTTCTAATAACTGCTTCCACAAAAGTTCCACTAATTTATGATACTAAAATAAATCACTAATTAATTTGTGATATCAAATACTTCTATGAAGTGTATAAGAGTAAATTACAATTAGTGTAAAGTTTGTACTCCAAGAAAATATTTACGCACAAACAAAAATCTAAGAATATTCTGGACACTAAAACGTAGTTCACGTTCGTTAATGAAAAGAGATAAAAAACTAAGCAAGCTATGTACTTAGTTCGTGAATGAGCAAAATCAGACTATTGAGCCCAACCTTCCAAGACCCAACGTTCAGAAGAAAAATTCAAATTTAAAAATTTCTTTGAAACAACTTTTGATTATAACATTTTTTCGTAAAATGTTTGGATTCGCCATAATTTTAGTTAAAATTTAATCAATACATATATTAAAGAATCATTTAAAAAATATCCTATTTTATACTTTAAAATATGCAATTAAGCTTTGCTCTTAAAATAATAAAGTCTTACATATTAAATATCTGAGATATTATGCCCCTACTTTTTAAATCAATATTTTTGAATGTCCATAACTTCAGATTTATGTTCGTGAAGTTATTCTTCTTCAATTGAAGTGATAAAAAATGTATGTATGCAACTTTCCTATTAAAATATATTGATCTTATTATATATATATATATATATATATATTTATAAATGTATACCTAATCTCAATATTTATTTAAGGCATATTAATGATTAAAAATTTTTCTAATCTTGATACTTAACCATATTTTAAGTATCTAAACAATAAATTCATAGCCAGTGTTTGCTCCTTTTTGAATCATATTGATATAACTGTAATAAAATATATTTCTTATAAGTGAATAATACAAAATTTAAATAATCTTCTATCAATTTAAATTCAATTAAATTGATTATTTATGTAAATGTAATTATACGAAAGATATTATTAAACCATTGATAGACTCATAATGCTCTAGTGCATTTATTTAGAATAATATGTTTCTATTATATCCGTGATATCACCTAATGATATCCATATTAAACAAAGATAGAGGGTTCACTTCTATATTTTATTGATAGTTTAAAACTTAAGAATATTGAATATAGAAATGATACAAGGCTGCAGTCGAGACAATATATCTACTACAAACTAACCATACATGTTTGTTCGGGTAGATTTTTGAAAATAATTTCTTACTATTTTCAAGATGATCTAGATACTTTTTATTATCTAAAAAATTTTAATATAGTTTAGAATTTTATGACAATGTACAACTTAATTGTTTCTTGTATATAGTTTGTAGTGCGAAATAATATACAAAAATAAAACAATTGAAGCTAACTACTAAAATTGGTAATTGTTAAGATACTCGGAATATGATTGCGTACCAATGTTTAAACTATATTTCATCATTAACGTTCCTAAAATACTTCGAATATACCGTCCATGCATTAATTCATTAATAATCACTTATATTATATAAGTAATTATTTATAAGTGTTTATAAATTTGGGCTTCAATCGTGGTACAAACGTTCACGTAAAGTTGTTTGTTTTGAAAACAAACAACTTTTTTTCTTTTTTAAATTTTTGAATATTTCTTCTATCTTCTATGGTTTAAATGCTTAGACATGAAACCATGGGACTCAATTTTGATCATACAGGAACCTCAGTTTATTTTAGATCCGTAATACGTTACTAAAATTTCAACTCGCTGTGTTTTATCGCTTTTTAGTTATTTCGATGCCGGAAAGGCATGAAAGATGCCCCAACAGACAGAAATTGACTAATTAAATTATTCTATGAACACCTATACAAAAATTTTGATAGTGACTTTTCTATTTATAGCGTTATAAACTATAGACTAAAAAAAAATGTGTTCCACCAATACTTCACTTAAAATCCATATGGATTCCAAATTATATAAGAGTTTTTCCATAAATAGCTATTATATACTATTGTCTATTGTATGCGACCCACAAACTTTTAAAATAATATTTTTGATGTTAGGAATCTCAAAGCAGTTTCAAAATATGCAAATTAAACACTTGATACTTTTTAGTTCGTTTCAAAATTGAGTAGGTGTATTAAAAATATCCTTTATAATTTAGGTTTATTAGTACACAGATTATTAATAATATTATCAATTTGGACTTAAAACAACCGAAATATTTCCAATTATTTTGAATTGAAAATGATTATTTTATAATTGAAAATAATTAATTTAAACTTGATTTTTATAAATTTTATCACTTACAATTTTACTGATAGATTTCTAAAATACTTGAAAAAAAAAATTATTTATTTTACCTAATTTATGCATATTAGTCTAGAAATACAAAATTTTTTTATTATTAGGAAAAACTGATTGCGTCTAAAATTATAATTAAAATTATCCAAAAAAGTCATATGAAAAATTATAGTAAAACTTGTTTATGATAAGTATTTACATTTATCAAAAACTACATTTGCCATAAAATTTTGATTTCCATTACCAAGGTGAGAATAGTTTTCTGGAGTCATAATCAAATATTGTATTTAGATTTTATAATAGATTGCGTATTTTTTGTGTTTATAACTGTACTAAAAACATGTATTTAATATGCATAAAGAATTAATACTATCTTTAATTCTATAAATATGTAAAACAAAAATGAATTCATTCATTGATTTTAAATTAAAGATAATAATAAATAGATGTATCTATGTGTATATTTATAATCATTTTAATGGTATCTTTTTAATCAATGTTTTTAGTAGGAACCCACCTCCACAAACTTTAAAAAATATGTCTTCATTGTTTTAAAAATGTGATTTTTTTTTTCAAATTATTCACCACAATGCATTATAAGAACATAAACAACTATTTTGTTGCAATGGATCTGAATCTACAGATAAAATAAAAACAAAACAAATTAAAAAAGGTTTTAGGTTTAACTTATACACTTACACCATTAGCTACTTAACTTGAATATTAGCTCCGTTTTTATCAAGTGGTCTAGCTTATAATCCATGCACTTTCGATTCCGAGCTAGTACGTCAGCCACTCAGTTGTCTTTTATATTTAAAAAAATATTTCAAGTATTTATGTCTAAGTGAAGTTTTTGCGTTTTATCGTGCCATTTTTCTAATTGTTTTCTTCATAAAAACCTTATTCGTACGTTAAGTAGTTGACTCTGTCTAACAGTGTCATGTTTTTCGCGATTCATTTGTATATGATTTATATATACATTTAATATATATATATATATATAAATTTTATACTCAACAAATAACGACTGGTAATATTTTGATGAAATCATTCAGTTCTAATTTATATATAATAATTACGTATCGATTGCATCGATTCTTCTGTCGATTCTTCTTCGATTTCATTATTTGTTGAGATAATTTAGAGGACAAATTCCAAACGCATATACATTATACATACGAACAAATACACACATGCAAACTTACACTCAGACATCTTTCTAAAATTGTGGATTTGAGTTCTAATAAGCCTGAAACACAAAGATATGTCACATTCTGGATTCACAAAATTCACCCCACCACAATTACTTTGAAAAGATAAAAAATGTAAGACTCAAATTATTTTTAGTGTGCTAATAATTTGAATGTAGTTTGTAACAATACAAAAAAAAGTTTGGAAATATTTCTTGTTAGCATTTTGAAAAGATTTTGCAGCTCTAAGAAACGATTTGTATATAAATTGTGATTGTATTGTAGTTTCTATAATAGGTACTTGCAACGCTTTGATATTTTATGAAATACATTGGAAACTTTGACTAATAGAAATTTAATATAAATATCATTTCAGTACAATTCCAATTATACTATTTATCAGAAATTCTATGGTTATTTCAAATTTCAGTTAAGTCATACTCTTGTAATAGGTTTTAAAAAAATCCTTTTTTTGTTATTCTTTGCTTGTTTATTCATACAGATATCAAACGTTTTAAAAGTGTAAAATTTAGAAAAATCTGTGGTAATTCTCACAAATTGGTCTATATTTATAGTTACTTTTGATATTTGACGAGGTAATTAATAATATATTGTAAATGAATTATAATTACTGTGAATGTTCGTAGTATATGTGAAACCCATCTCAAACAACAACAAATCTATGATATCTAGTTGGTTTACCTGACGTAATTATTAATTATAAAACTAATGTTAGGGTACTGTATATTATCCATCATTCGTTATAAGAGAGGTGTTCTTTTATATACAGAGTGGTATTTAATCGAAGTTAGATACGACGTAAGCACTGTAACAACACAAATCAATTATTTTTGTTGTCACGCTTTGTTTATAAAGTTTTTTTATTATAATAATATATCAAGATCAAAAAATATTATAAGAATGATACTCTATCAGATAAAATAACTGAAGCGATAATACTACAGTCATTTGAAATCACTAAAAACATGCGTTTGAGAAAACTAACAAATACTCTTTAATAGCAAATATACTAAAAAGTACAAAATAGATTTAAATATGAATGTTTTGTTTTACACTGAATTAAAACTTCACTAATTCATTACAATTAAATAAGTTTATTAAGTTTAAAATTAGAAGAAAGCGATTTAATAAAAAATTATTTTTATTACAAAAATCGGCTAAGATTAGAAATAGGCACATTAGGTTCTAGTGACAATGAAGTGAATTTTTTAGTTATACACTGTATTCTTATTTCAAAATTAATAAATAAAAAAAATTGGTAAAAGTGGGTTTTTTAGTTTTTTAAAATTATATTTTTAATTTCAGACAATGCTATTTATCTTTCTGCTATGGTTTCCTGTAATTGATATTGTATTTTATTGTAAAATCAAAACTTTATTTCTTCCTAGCTACTTAAGCGTATACTTTTACTTTGAAACCATCGTCTACATTAGCCAAATATAATATCATCCTGTATCGGTTTTTTTTTTTTTATAATATTGTTGCATTAAGTTGTCTATGCGGATACTATCATTAATAATTGTAGCCAATCTGTAGAATATACCCAGGTACATATGTGAATTTACCACGAGAAATCGATTTTTCAAATGTATTTCAGTCGTACCCGCCTTTTTCAACCGAGTAATAAACAAAACAAAACAATGTGTTTCACAAAATACAAAGAAAAAATTAATTATTACAAAAAACAAATGTTGGTTATGTAGTGAACTGCTTTTTTTCTGTTAAAAAACAGATTTTTATATCAAAAAGTGCAATTAGCGCTAATTAATATCATTTTCACTAATTATAATTATTTAATTAACAACTGTTGATAAAAAAAGTTTTTTTTTTTTTTAGTTTAGTTTATTTTTTGTGTTTTTGGAGGTGGAGATGTTAAATAGTTCATATTTGAAATGAGCTTATTACATGCGAATATTACATAAAATTATGAGTTTTTTTAAATATAAATTAATTATTTGAAAAAGGATAGCGATATTATATTCTTGTTGGTACTTTTACCAGTTTTTTTTTTAGTTGATATAAAACCAAACCTTAAATTTTTCTGATAATTTGTAAAGCATTTATTTCAATTAAATTAATGCTTGTAGCTTAGTTTTTCATAAGCTGTCTCTAAATGCAAATGGGTACAATATATGTCTCATGTGTATAAAATATGCAAGGTACTGATACCACATGGGCAAAAATATCCAATTTAATTATTGTTGAACATATTTATCAATATTTTGGTTCTTATTTTATGTTTTACTTTTGTGAACTTTTGTTTAATACAATCGTATTTAAATAGAAATTATATTACTAGTCGCTCGATTGAGCAGAAGATCTCACTCAAGGTACCACCACATTCACATAAGAAAGAAAACACAGGCCATACTTCTATATCGTAATTGGTTTAAGTAATTTTATTTAGATATTATCAAAGTACAATAAAGACACATTATAATATTTACATTATAATTTCAAATTTATTTTTGAATACTTTAAAATCTTATTAAAACATAATTGAACAGAGAAAACTTTTGGAAACTTAAATACAGTAATTGGTTATTTCTTATTACGAAGTGTCTGATGGCCCAATGGGGTTCCAAAACTACATAGTAAATTTCCTGGTTTTCAATATAATAGGAAAACCCGTTCGAATGTTACAACCAAGCAAACATACATACATGGATACTGACAAACGAAATCGCCTAGATATATCACAGACATCAATAAGTAAAAAAAAAAATCAATTGTGTTTATCTAAAATAATTTTCTTTTCAAAGAACAAAAGTGAACATTGAAACACATTGAAACAACAGTGAAAATTTTTAATAAAAATTGATGAATATGTTAAAGCAAAATAGAAACGCTGTAGTATAAATAAAGGTAAACAAAAAAGACCGAATGAATATCGATGTAAACAAGTCGTAATGAGTGCAGCTTTTAAAGGTTATACCAAGAACTTCCTTATAAAACAGCTTTATTCTCCTACCTTATTCAATATATTCATCAACTACAATAAATATTGTATATCGATCATTTTAATTACTATGTTCATTTATCGTATTTGAGCTGAATTGTTGCAAATTCTTTTGGAAAATAATTTTCTTATAAAAAAACAAACAGTTTTTATTTTAAATTTTATCTTGATGATTTAAAATCTGGATTGTGGATACTTGGAAACCAATGTACCGATGAAAATCTAATGGCGATTCTACATGTAGATATTATATTGTTATTCTTCAAATAATTACCATAATAAAATTAAATTCTACAATTTTCAAAAAAAAGTTAACACTAAAAATATAAACACCTTTAAAATTATTATGGATGTCACGGCAGCAGTGCATCATAATAACTCAATTTTCTTAATTTAAAATTTGAACACCTCATCTTATTTTGCAACAGCTAGCAAGCGCCTAATTTTGAGCAATTTAAATTCATTTTTGAATACTTTTTTATTATTTTTGTTATTCCAAGACGTCACTGTTAGCTTGATAATTTTTTTGACAGTGAGTCATAGTGAATCAGTGCAGTAATTTTTATTGTCATTTTGATTAAATTGATTTATAAAAGCACCTTATGCGAGTACTTACATTCTGTTATAAATGTTATTTTTCACGTTGCTCTATCACCGTGATTTCACGTCAGAAGTTCATCATAAATACTCAATTTTCTTAATTAAAAATTTGCCCAGCACCTAAAAAGCACCTAATTTTCAACATATTTAAACTCAATTTTGAATACTTTGCTCTGCTTATCTTGACTGATATAAATTATTTCGTTTTCATTCTGCAAGCATTCAAAGTTACAGCATTCAATCATTTTCGTATTTATAACAGAAATTTATTATTTTAACTAAATATTAATTTCTAATTAATCTTTGTACTACCGCCACAAAAATTTACATATTCAAATTAAAATATAATTAATTAAAATAAAATACAATATATTTTTAAATTACACCTGCATTGTACATTCAATTTTGATTTCAATCTCAAAATATGAAACAATTTTTTCTTAAATATTAACACCACACGTTATTTTGATGTAATGTTAGTTCTCGAGTAAATAAAGCCATAAATATTGTTTTAAAAATCATTTTACTATACATATTTTATTGTAATTAATAGTTACGCAACACTTATCAAACATTTTAACATGAATTAACCGTGTTTGGCATAAAACATGCAGCCGGGTATTTAATTAAATATTCATTTTGCTTAAGGCACTGCTCAGTCATTCATTCAAGTAAATAAAAGGAAACGCAAAAGGATCGTCTTAAAGTCATCTAAACCGTTAGCTTGTTTATAAAGATACACCTTTCAATAAGATTTATGACTTGTCAAATGGATTTTTTACACATAAAGTTTTATAACTATTTTACTTTATATTTAATAAATGGATAATTAAATATTATTATTTAGAAAGTTCGCTAATTAATTGTAAATAAATTTTTATATGTTTGTCTACATGTACTTCTATATACAAGCCGTTTTATAAATTGGCATATCCAAAAAACAATAATAATAATATAAATAAAATTAATAACTAATTAAAAAAATGAGTTTAATCGAGAAACGATTTCAATTGCATATTTATTTTTAGGAAACCTTGTTCTAGATTATATGAAGAGTCAAAATTATTATTTAGAATGCAGATCTTTATAAATAATAACCTTTAATTTTGTATGCAAATTTTTTTTTATTAATGGATACTTTTTTCGATCTGTGCCAAACTTTAGAATTAACTGGTACCTCACTGCCATAGAAGTACCAAAACATTTCAGATTTAATAATATTTAGATACATTGTCAATTACGATTTTGAACATTTTGTTCAAACCCTTACACAGAATACAAATACAGGAAAGGAATCTTTGGCATCCAGAAAATGGATTATCGGCCTCTGGTCTTATTTTGGCCTTTGATTAGGCCCATATATAAAAAAATCATTCTATTTAGATATTGTTAATAAAAAATACTAAAATCGCGATTAAAAAATGGGGTGACGGATCCTACCTATTAAATATTAAAAAGAAAACATTTCATTAAAATCGGTCTAGTCGTTTAAGAGGAGCTCAACCACAAACATGGTGATACTAGATTTTTATATATTACAATTATTGTGTACTAACACAAGAGCTTTTCTAACAGGTAAAAGTGGCTTAGGTAATAACGGAGAAGCTTTAAAATTTTGTTGGCATATTTTAAGAAAGTAATGTACCTACTAAGCATTTTAAAAATGTCAAAAAGCTCTATAGATTTCTTGTTAAATTCATTCTATGCGATTGTTTAGTCGTATAATAATTACTTTTGTATACAAATTAGATCTTTAAAACTGTACTTAGGCGATGGTGTCATTATTTATACCTAAAATCAAAATTTGCAATAAAAAATATACGGTTTCATTTAAATAAAATGAGATGACACGTATTTAACCTCGAAGATTTTAGGTTAAACCACCCTTTTAAAAATTAGTATGAACTTGAATTTAATATGACATAATTTATACGACTCTGGTTATTTGTGGAGTTTTGATTTTATTTCAATTTTTTTATACATCGTAACAGCTAAACAACCCAACCGATTTCGATGAGTGGGATGTCATTCGATTTTTTGTATTATCCTGGTATCATAGGTTATATACTTTAAAAATGAAATTAACATTGCGGATATTGTAACGACTTTTGGATATATTCTAACGAAGTTTTGGATATTCAACAAAAGATCGTATTTGCACATATAATCAAGTATGGTGCTATTCAAGAAAAATATTCACACATGATAGCCATGGTTGCACGCCACATTATCGAAATAGTCACTAAAAAATACATATTGGGGGGTGTAAGATGGGAAGCGACCACGGACGCCTATAGACTGACCACCACTAAACTCGAATTATACTACTTTTTTTTTTCGTTTATTAATTATTCAAAAATGATAGCCATTTGTTTATATTGTCAATCTTTTATCTGTAATAAATAATAATGATAATATTATAAAGGTGTTAGTTTTTAATGAAATTTAGACGACACGGGATCGGTGAGTTCGTAAAAATATTTAGAGAAGTGAATTGAGGTATATCACATCCATTAACTGTCATGTAGATATTGATTCGTGGTTTGAATCGAATTATTTGCACCTATGTATTTATCTTTTAATTACATTCTTTATACAGATCTGCATATACTGTGTACAGAGGTTATATGCATGTCTCTAACCAAATATATAATGTATTGTTTTTTTATATGTATATAAATAAAATATATAAAATATATGTGTATATATATATATATATATATATATATATATATATATATATATATATATATATATATATATATATATATATATATATATATATATATATATATATATATATATATATACATATATATATATATATATTATGTGGGTGTAAAAAAGTGATTTAAAATTGTTATTTTAATTAATTTTTACAATCTTAATGTACATATAACATTATTATTTCATTTTATTTCAAATTAAAGTATTATTTTATAATTTAATTAAATTATCATTTTTAATTAAATTAATTTAAATTCATTTTTTTGTGATTTATAAAATTATATGTCAAATAAGATTTTAAAGCAGTAATAAAATGTTTGTACGATATTTTCTATGATTTATTAACTGACAGTTTCGTTAAATTGAATGATTTATTTAAAAACATATTTTTAATTAATGTCTTAATTAAAGTTTATTAACTTATAAAGGAACTATATTGAAATAAAGAAATGAATCATTTAAAATTTAACTTCATTAAATGTTTGCGATTTCGTTTAAGTAAGCTTTTATGCACAAACGTTATTTTTGTGTTTTTTTATCAATAAATTTGTTGAATCGCTCTCACAATAATATGCAAATTAATTTCCCATTTTGTACAAAGGTTATTTTGTCTACACTGCCAAGTTTTTGAGAACATGTTAAAAAAATATTTTATTTATACAGAACTTTATATTCCAAAATTTTTTATCTCATCTAATTTTTTGAACAATAAATATTAACGTTTTTTTATTTGTGTTTTTCAGGTAAGATATCAATTTGGTTGTACTCTTCATTCATTCTGCTTGGTTTCGTAAGTACATATATTTACAAAATTTTGGTGATTTTATGCTTCTTAGTAATAGTATTTAAGACCACTTCTCTGATAATTGTATATTTATTAATTAGCGTCCTTTATTCTGTATCTATTCGAGCTAGCTTATGTTATTTGATCCAGCAAGTCTCTATCTGAAGTTTTAGTTGATATGTTCAGAATTGGCATAGCTCAAAATTGAATGATAATTCAAAATCAAATACAAAATTTTTTACATTATTTTTACAATTCCATTTTAGTACATGATTAGATTTCAAGCAATTTGCAATAATTAAAATATTATTTTTGTCCTGTTGCCTATTGCAATGTTAAATTAGAATATAAAATCACAAAAGTATCACGATTTAATATATACTAAAAAGGAAAATAATAGTAATGACATTTTAATACGCCTTTTAAAGCATTAAATACCCAATTGCTATGTTGTTTTGAATTAGTTTTGTTTATATATCTTAAATATTCATTTTAAACTGGAAAAATAAAAACATTAATTGTACGGTGTATTTTATAATTGTAAGAAAATATGGAAGATTCTGGTCGTCGCGTTTTTTATTTATTTGAGTATATATGCCATTGCAGTATACAAGTCATACAGGTGAGATAAAAATGACAATTTGAACAATTTTTTGCGTACCTACGCATTGTATTACCACATAATTCCGAAATTATACAATTTTACTACGATACATAAACCAAATATTATATCAAAAGAAGGGTTTCGACAAAACGAATAAAAGAGTCTATATGTCTGTCTTAATAGAAAATGTTATTTGTCACGAGAAAAAAAATTTCAAAGAGTAAATGGTAGTGTGCGAATTCCCGAAAGCACCTGCTGAAAGTAGCATACATACGTTCAAAACTTGACAATTATCGATAATAGAATCATGCGACAATCTGAATCTTCCACGTTATTTAAAATTGTAAAATTCATTGATTTTATGGTGTATTTTCTAATTTTTTCTGTTTGAAATAACTGTTTTACATAGATAAACATAATTATTTCTTATAAACAACTCAACATAGCATAACCATCGGGAATTTAATATTTTAAAATGTGAACAAAAATGCAAGTGTTGAATTTATTCTTTTTTTTCTGATCCTTGAAACTTTTATACATCCGATTCTCGATATATTATTTATTATTTAATAATCCCAAAACTAATAATAATAAAGACATTCCAAACGCTTATTATGGCAATAATAATTATTAACTCACCTACTGTTTGTTAGTTGATTTGAAACTAAGTTCTTGAAAAGCTAGAAATTTTCAATTTTAAATTTAGAATTTATTGTCAATGCAATATTATTGATATAATATAGTAATGTTGTAAAACTTAATACCGTCAATTCAAACGGCTCTACCATTAATTTTTAAGAATTTTTTAGAATTTAGAATTCGATGGTCTGTGTTTAAAGAACGTTTTATTTATCGATTATGTTTTGTATCTGTCTCAATTAAGCATAAAATCAATTAAGACATAATTACTATAATACGAAAAAATTTTATTATCTGATAATACCTAATATTTGTGTACATAATTTGATATCATATTTCTTTTATAATAAACTTTAATTGCATATGATTATATTTATGTAGAAGTATGAAGAATAGCTTCAAGCAAATACTAAATTATTTCCTGATTTTATAATTTATAACTTCAAGCGATCACCAAATAATTTATATGCTTATTGCTTATTAAAAAAAAAAAAAGTTAAGTTAATTTATTTAAAATAGTCACAGTTTCTTATGATATTTTTTCTCTTCAATAACTTTTATTGTTGTGAGTCAGATTTCAGATCTGTTTTAAACATAAGCAATAAAATTTAATTACATTCGTAGTTCCTATATTCCGTTAAGTTAAATGATTCTAATAGTCTAAGTGTCTAGAAGTAAGCAATGTCAGTCACAAATTCCCATCTACAAATTCTCATGCGACCTAATATAGTTTACTACAATAATATTTTTTTCTGAAGTAGCTCAACTACTGAGTTTCTTCCGTTTAATTTTTGGTGGATTTGTCAAGGTTGAAACTGACCGATATTCATTTGTTTGGTATTGAAATAGGAAGATCATAAATATCAAATGAAAACAATCGTTTTGTTCAATATATGATAAAACCAGGTATCGTTTTCCGAAAACCGGCAAATTTTGAAAATCAATAGTTTCTTACCTTTCGAATAGTTAGTTTTTCACAGAAGCGAGGCGGCAAAACATTTATTGTGATTGAACATTGCAGAGTTGCATCATTTGAATGATTCTTCTTTAATGCAATAAGGTATATTTCGAAGTTGGTTACATTTAAATTTATTACGAATTTCCATGTGACCATTCGTAGTCGATGCCTATCATATTTTCGTTAACAAATTGATTCATTTGACGACGATATTTAAAAGAAATTTGCTACAAGCAAATAATTTATTGTAATTTTTACTTAAAATACTATTTTTTCTTCCTGTATTTTGAAATCAGTTTTTTTTTTTTCTTTTTAATTTTATTATTTATTAAATATATAAGAATGATAATAAGAAGATATATTTAGTGAAGTCTAAAATTTGTAACTCTGGAAACAAATGAAGGTACAACTGTGCTTATTCAAGCTGAATATGAATGGTATATACAATTAGACTTAGTACTTAATTAGCGCGATTTACTTAAAAACTATAACAGATAGCCAGTTGGAATATTAATGGTATATTTTAGTTCTAAAGTATGAATTTAAATTCTTGAATGAAAAATCAATAAATTGGACTCCACGGATTTATGATTTATCTTTTAAATCATAAGAAACAGATTCAAACTGTAAACACAAAAATATTTGTTTTATAAAATCAAATTACTTTTGTTTGAATCTTTTTTCCATAAGCTGTTTAGTTTCGTCGGAATTCTTGCTCAATTACAGCTAATAAACCCATTAATAAAAATAAATATTATATAATACATATGTATTATTTAGTATATTTTATTAACGTTAATAATTAAAGATAGTTCATTCATTCGTCTACATTGTCACTAAAAAACACTCTTGGTTGTCTATCTTTACATATTTTAATTTAATTCAACATTTAATTTGCATAGACAAAACTATAATTAACGTTATCGAATTTTAAAATTTTCTTAAACTACAATTTAATCAATTACCCAGATTTTGCATTAAAAAATCTCACTTCAGAGTAAAAACAGTCTACCTCCCATTTTTATACAGGCCAGTAATAATGAAATTTGATCATTTTATCGATAAAACCAAAATTATTGCAAGTAGTTGTGTGCAGCAACAGAGTTCCAAACGACATTTTATACCATTGATTAGAGTTGACAGCTAACTTTGATAATCTATCTTTGGTTTAAATAAAATTCTCTCAATTTTGCTGCTCGTTAAACTTGAATTAAAAATATAACATGGTAAACCCTATATTCCATCTCTTTTACTATCTGTTTCATTTACTCTAATGAAAAGCATGTTGAGAAGTTGTCTAGACAACGTATGGTATGTTTTTTTTATTTTACAAAATGTAATCATCTTACCTATGAACCTTAGATAACAGACCAGTAACTTTCTAATTCTGTAAGTTCATTGACCAATGGTAGGTATTAATTTCTATGATAATTTGCTTATGATAATGTCCTGTTACCTAAATCGTTCATTAATATACTTCTTCTAAAAATTTATATGGCTTAATGATGATTATTTCTCACTTTTTTTCTGCTATTTTTTAGTTTTAGAGTTATCTCGATGACGGGTACTGGCAGCCGGATTAATAGATATGCGAAAATGGGCTAATTAGGTGATCATATAAACACCTATACCTATTTTGTTTGTGTTTTCAATTTTACGTTTCCATTACAAACTTGAGCCTAAAATGAATATACTCTGATACATTGTTTATACATTTGTCGAGTGGGATAGTAAATATTTTAGTAGAATTTACTAGCGTGTAGACTCGGAACACATAAGATACAAACGCAGAAATGTCTACTTTCTTAAAAATGCGCTTTAAGTATATATAAAAATTCGATTATAGTTTAATAATTTATCAGAACTTCAATAATTAACGCAATACATCATAAAATTTTATATTTCGATTTTTGAGATGGTAAGAACGACTTTCTGTCAGACCGTTAAAGATACGTATTGAATTTGAAAAACGTACTAAATAAAGATGGTACCAATTTATAATTCATTAGTGAAAACAAGATAAATTAAAAAAATATATAGTGATGATACTTTGAGCCCAATCAATTGAGTTTTTTAAATCAAAGTTGTTAAAAAAAAAATGGTTATGTGATACTATTGAGTTTTTTTTTTCCAATATTATTGTATTATTGCTGTAGCACTAGCATTTTGTTTTTATTAATTTATTTGGTGTGATTGAGTTGATTAAATTTTTATTGGCTACCACATTACGATTTTGTGTTGCAATACATCAAAGAACTTCAATTATTTTCATCAAAATACTGAATAATATTGCTTGCTTGCATCTTCAGAACGAATTGCAATTCGTAAATATTAACCGTATTTGGACAATGTACTGAAACGATAAAATTATTGTTTAATTTAAGTTCAACTTAATAGAAATACGAATTAAATTTCCCTGCTAAGGTAAAAACAAAAATTCATATTTCAGAAACCGTTTATTTATTCATCCAAATTGAAGACATTCTAAATATAAATAGGATCAAAATATAAATATGATCTAAAATATACTATGAATTTCTTGTCTCCACACTAGCGAGTCAATATTTTTAAATGATAAATATATTTAATATACCAGGGAAGATAATTTTTGAAAACAAAAAAAAAATACAGTAGAATGAAACCAATTTAAGATAATATGATAAAAATTAAAGGAAAAATAAATTACGGGCGATCTGAGTTCGGGAAGTAAGGGGAAGGGTGTGTAAGGTTAAAATTCGGTTTATCTGACTTTCCGGCAAAACTACCGTCCTATGTAAAAAAACTAAGTCCTATATAAAAAAAATCAAATGGCAAAGTTGTAGGTAATAAAAAGATCTTCAGCTTTTGTATTGACACTTTTTTCACATATCCTCAAAATTTATGTGAAATATTGAAAAAACCGAGTTTTTGGTGTTTTATTTTATTTCTCCGAAATTTGATGAAAACTTACCTTTTTATGTTCCAAATACACTATAATTTTTTTAATTTAAAATATTGATTTTTTCATCTTATTTTTAATAAATATCGAAAAAACAATCTTATTTTCAATCGAAAAATTTTAAAGTTATGTGAAAAAAGTGTAAATACAAAAGTTGTAGATCTTTTTATTACCTACAACTTTGCAATTTTAATTTTTTCCATAAAACTTGTAGTTTTGTCGGAAATCGAAATAAACCGAGTTTTACCCTTAAAAACTCACCCACTCCTACTTCCCGAACTCAGATCGCCCGTAATTTATTTTTCTTTTAATTTTTATCATATTATCTTGCGTTTTCAATGGGTTTCATCCTACTGTAATTTTCTTCAACTTTTAATCATTTTTAAGGCTTCTACTCTGGTCTATTAGTGATATTAAATTTAATATTTCCTAAAAATGCATATCCATAAATTTATCTCATATGCTATTTCCCTGCATAATATTTGCTTAAATAGTGTTTTTTGCAAATTTTTTTTTTTTTTTTGTACATCTCTTTGCCAGTAAAACGAAATATTAATTATGTAGGCCAAAAAACAATACATACTGGTTGAAGAGTTTGAATTTTTTTATCATAATTTATAATTTCTATAAAGTTCCAAACAGCAGATTCCAAAAATTAATATGAATTAAAATGCTCCGAAACTTTTCCCAAAGTTTTTTATTTTTTTGAAAATGTCATTTTTAGATTTGATTGAATAAAAAGATCTTTGAATATTTTCAAATTAACTGAATGAGCTAAGAATTTCATTCACGTACCGTAGGGCCTGTAATCCCATATCTAGGTTCATCGAAACATAATATTGACAGGCGTGTAACAAGACGAGAAAATTAATAGAGCCTGTTACGGAAAAATAACCTAATTTATATATACCCAAATTTTACAGTAACCTACACCGACCTGAATTTTTCATGTGAAATTAAAATTACAAAATATACGATTTTTATGGTGTATTTTAAAATTTATTCCGTTTAAAATTAAATTTGTTATAGACCTTAAAACACTTAAAACACCATTAAGTCGTATATTTTGTAATTTTCAATAAACAGATTCATGTTTGTGCATTTTTTTGTATTTTTGGCTTTGTATGTCACATGTTATAAAAAATCAATGTATTCTACCATTATGGAAGTAGTATCGGAATAAATATACAAAATAATAATATTTCGACAGCTACTGGATTTTATAAAATAAAAACATATACAGATATTTAAGTACATTTTATTTAAATTTTATTATTATTGTCGTGTAAATATCACACCAACAAAATATTATTCAGTGTTTTAAATATATATATATATATATATATATATATATATATATATATATATATATATATATATATATATATATATATATATATATATATATATATATATATATATATATATATATATATATATATTTTAAACACTGAATAATATATATATATATATACATATATATTGATTTTTATTCAGTTTTAGATCATCAATATTCTTCTAGCAGCAATTTTAACAACTACAAAATACTCCGGTTTTTTGTATTTTTGTTCATATAAGCTGACGGAGATGCAATATGAGCCGTTTTTTATACTGAATAGCATAAAAACTCTATTTCCGCATACAAGTTATTCATTGAAGGAGCTTTCACTATCTCTTACTGTATTTGAGTTATCGCGATAAAGAACTGACGAAAATGAACTTTTTAATTTTTCGATCAGCTGAACCAATATTTCATTAGTGCCTTTAGTATTATCACTATAAAATGCAGATTTCAAAACAAATAGGTACTTATTAAAAATTATTTTCGAATTTGTTTCGAAGGGAGTTTAATTTCTCATAATATTATTTTATAGAACGCTTATAAAAATTTCTTGTTTTTGCAGTTTTCAAACATTTTTAATAAGTTTTCTTCAATGTTTATACATTTTTCAGAATTTTTGCAAAAATTCAGAAGTCAATACTCGTTAGAACATAGTGAGCTTTGCTTCATTTTTCATCTTTATTATGCTGAGTCAAATATTCAATTCGTATACTCTTTTTAATGTGATACACTTTTTACACTTTTCAATCTTTCAACAGAGTGATTTCCAATTTAAGAACTATCTAATTATTAACTTGCTATCTCACCATTAAAAATTAACTATACTTTAATAATTTAGGAAAGCATTTGAAACAGAGTCATAATATATTTCAGATTTATTGATGATTAAATATGAACTATAATTTAAACAGTTCCAATTATATATAAAATTAAATATATTCTATATAATATTCATAAAATGACCCTTTGTATTCAGTCCTAGTCATATATGCAGTATACATGTTTTCAGATAGACATAGATAGGTAGAAGATATATATATTTCACCCTGTTTGACAGAGTGAATACAGTTCTTGATGTTGTTGTTGCTGTTGTTGTTATTATTATTATTGTTGTTATTGCGGGAGTTAAAACAGCTGGTGGTGCCATACTCTCATATTTTTAATAATAAGAAAAACATATTGTTTATAATCATCTATCTAACCAGACCAGCTACGTATATTAACTCGACAATGGATATTTTACTACACCCCTTAATTATTTATCTATTTTGTTTATGTACAAAATATAAATGTGTCAGTTAAAGCACAAAACATATTCTAAGTCGTATGTGTATTATTCTAGGTTTTTATTGCTAACCCTTGAAATATCTAAGCTTTTATAACTGACTTTAGATTTTTATTTCTAACTTTAACTAAAAAATATGATATTATCATTTCGAACCGCATGTATGTTAGATTAATACTAATTACCTTATTTTACCTTTAAAGTTACGTAATTTGTTAGTCTTGTTGCAAAGTGACCCAATCAGTGAAAAAAGGTCATATTTTAAATGATTGCATTTAAATAAAAAATTGCTATTTAACATTGAAAAATGTGAGATAAGACTCAATACGATAGTAAAACTTGAAATCTGAATTCAAATTGATTCAAAAACAAAAAATTTATAAGGTATCTAAGATTATATATCCATCTCATTGTTTTAAAACAAGGATTTGCATTGTTATCTTATGTACCGTCATTATATAGTATGCCCTTCTTTGTTTAATATTCGTGAAGTAAAGTCGCTTCAATTCGTTTGAAAATACTTATTCGACTTCTCTATTATAATATTGACAGTAATAATTTATTAGCAAATCAGTATAAGCTTAAATTATAAAACTTTCGAGCTGTAAGAACCTCCAAAGTAGGTCGTAATTTATAAACGTATGTTATATAACATTGTTTTTAAACATTTTCTCTTCATAAATTTTTTTTTTGTTTGAATAAAACATCATTAAGATTTGCCGGTGTGTTATGGTATATTAAAATAGAAAATTAAATTTCTAATTTAAATTCTATAAATATAAATATTTCTTATAATATTACTTTTAAGACTAATATCTTCCATTTTTAACTGTAAAACATTTAGTAAACATGTTTAACTAAAGTTTGATTCAAAACGTCAAAATTTTATTCTAATCTTCTTCTGAATCCAATAAAAAGAATTTCATTACATATGCAATCTTCTAATATGTATTTACAACACTAACGGCAACTCATACAGTGGTATATAAATACACGGGTGTAATTCGTACATTTCGAAGTGGACATTATGTTAAACATTCCAGCGAATGTTTTAATTCCGTTTAAGTATTTCTTTTGTATTTTTTCGTATATTTAGATAACGTTTTTCTAATTTACAGTACTATATTTTTATCGTTTCGATTTCTATTTTCAACACCCTAGCTCTTAGTAGTTACTAATAAAGCAGTTACTAAGATAGTATCTGTTTATCTTCTAAGATTTTTAGTTTCTATAATTATTTTAAAAACTTCTGATATTCAAGTTATTAAAAAAATATAAATGCTTAAAATAGAAAATAAACCAAATCTAAATACGAAAACTTTAAAACAATTGCTCATTCCATTATAAAAAAAAACGGAAGTAAATATAAAAATCACTAATAATACCTAAACTTTTATGAAAAGAGTTATTAAATTTTAATAAGCTCATTAGTCAACATATACGGTAATTTATAAAAATTCGTATAAAAAATATACGATTTTATTCCGCTTAGCCTAACAATGTTTCCTTAGCAATAAGTTTCGAATTTCGGTTGTTCTATTTTAAATTATCTGAAATTTGTTCAGACTTCAGATATCCATTTTTGGTCTAATACGAATATCATTGAATAACAAATGCAAAAATGTGAGATTCGCAAGATGGATCTTACTGGGTCATCCGAAATTTTTAAATCATATTCTGAAATAACAAACAACATAACGAAGGACAGATATTTTTCAGATTGTAAATTATGGGAAATATTAATTATTTACACATTCAATCATTATTTCTTATTATATTCAAATGTGTACCGGGATTAACTATAAGTTTCATAATTACTTAAGGAGATATACGTGTTCGAAAGACTTTTATCAGTATCTAATTAACAGCTATGTTTTATCATGTATGTTTACTTTTGAATATGAAATTGAATATTTTTTTTTATACATAATTTGATATATTGTCTATTTAATTTCGTATGAACTAGATCAATAAAAATTCACAAAAAATAAACATTACTAAAAATAAAATCCAAAAAATATATTATAATTATAACGGTGGTTTTTTTGAAAGTTCCGGAATATGATTCTTCACAATATTTCACCCTTATGGCTCTAATATTTAGTAGCACATTTAAACATTGACCACCAGGTGAAAAATTAGCTAAACTCACCGGCCCGAAACGAATATTACATATTGTACTTTTTATTAGGTATATATATATATATACTTTAATTATATCATTTCAAAATAAATATACAAATTTAAAAAGGGAGACTTAGACATCAACATCCATATTATCTACAATTTAAAATATTATTAACGTCTGTTAAATATTTTAAATTCAGACTGATTTTTTTAAACAGATGATTCATTTATTTTTTTTACTCCTTCAGTTAATTGTAGTACAATATGACTAATTAATTTTATTAATCAAGTTTCATTTTTTTATAGTCGAAGGTATAAAATTAATTCTAACCTTTATAGCGGTTAAAAGTAATGTACACAGCCACTAAATTTTTGCGTAGATATTTCGTAGAATTTACTAATTAATACATTTTGCTTTGTATTCCTGTCAACCTTTCCATAATCACGGAAACTTAAGCATGAAAAAGCATGAGATAAGGATATGAAATTTGGTTTGTATATTTTAGATCTGAAAAGTGAGTTTAAGTTCGTAACCAACAAAATAGATCAATGCGTCGTTTAAGCCATAAAAAAATAGAATAAAAATTTCTTAACAAAAAGCGTTTGTTTATAAATAGTTAATTTTGTTTCTTAAGCAGCTATTTAGATACACCAAAATGTATTTTTAACTTCCTATAAGTTTGGATATACATACTAATAAGCTGTATTTGTGCTCTAAATACAGCTAATAAACATAAATCTAAAGTCATAATTAGCCAAGAACATTTTTTAATATAATTGATTTAATTCTTATGTTTTTGTCTTTTTTGAGACATAAGTATTGGAAAGGTTAAGTATATATCTAATATACCTTCTTACTTAATCTTTATAAATTTAGAGGATACTAAAAAAAATAAATTTTAGAAAGAAAGAAAAATTATAAAAGAAATTTTCTGAGGCATAAACGGTATATAATTTTTACAAAATAAATGTTCTAATAGTATTTATATTGTACACATTTGTTTGGGGTCAAGGAACCGCACCAATTACAATATATAAGAAGTCACATCTAGTATTTGTATGTATAGAAACGTTTTGATAATGAGACCGATTTTGGGGATCCCTAATTTTAACATTCCATTATGTTTCAATTTTTAAGACCAAATAAATTTGACATAAAATTATATAACTTAAAATTAATTCTATTTATTGGAAAGTCATGTGAATAGTGCTGGTCGCACTATAGACACTTATTTTCCAATCATTTTATTAGTATAACGTCTAATATATTTATTTACCCTAAGATGATTAATACATTATGGGGTTATGAAATAAAACTTTGAATCAATTTCAATGGTTGGTAAGAAACGGAAGGGATTTTTTTAATAACTCGAACAATTCAGATTAAGATATTTCAGGAGAAGATACATTGCAGCTGATCATAATATTATAAACAACTGCATAGCTGGGTTCAATAGAACGCGTAAGATCACGGTGGTAGTGTAATTACATGCTAAAATCTAATAGGTTCTCATTTAGCATCTTCGACCCTTCAACTGCTTTCCCTACATACATTTTTAATATCACAGAAACACATTTTGAGAACAATGTAACTACTATCAATAAATTGTCCAGATAATTGCAATTAAATAGTTACGTTGGCGTTAATAAACCGATGTTTTAATTACTCAATGAAGTTTTCCATTATACATTCCCCAATTGTTGTATAACAATAAAATTATTTTTATATCCAATACGGTTATAAATAATAAATATAATACCTTGACTACTACCTTGAATTTGCCCATAATCCAACCTATTAACCACTGTGTACCTGAAGAAGTCAGTCAGGATCTTACAACCTTAGTTGTTGATTGCAAATTAAAATACATATAAATGTTTATAATAAAGAACAATAATTATTATTTATACAACATTTACACTCAACACGCCTATCTCAAATTTGTGTTTTTTGCAATTTTTTTTATTACTCTTTTGATATCTTAATATTATGGGGTACTTATTTCCACCAGAATTTATAAAATCTCTTTATTATTCATATTTTAATAGTTTATTTTTTATATTCAATCTTTATGTTTATCTTTATGATTTGAATCTTAAAATTTATTTTTAATTTTCAATGTCATCAACTATAAAGCTCAGTTTCTATTTTTTAATTTTGTCGACTTTAAGAATTTTGTATTTGGACTTGATGTGGGTACAGTATAGGAAATTGTGTGAAGACTAGGATTGGATAGGTGGTGTGTCTGCATCCGGGTTTTTAAAATGAACTCTATCGATTGAAGATTTGGATTTGTGAGTGGGAAACTGCAGAAAACCCTCCAAACCATATCCGATTACTTTGTTCTTGTCCATGCACCGACAGGCCTTTCCATTAACCACCCCGCCAATTATAATTGGCAAACTGCCAATGCTGGAATTTCCCGCCCAGTCCCCAGTACTTAAACACAAAGATCTGTACATGCCTTTATCCTTACGATTCTGGTTAATAGCTAGTACATTTAAATTTCACTTGATTTAATAAGTTAAGTTTCAGTTTGCTATATTAGGCGTGGCTTACTTTTTGGCATTACATGCTTCATTATTAGTAGTTCAAATAAATAAAGGAAAATTTCATGAGTGATTTTGAAAATGCTTCGCAAATTTAATGATTCTTAATAATTATTAGTAAGTTTAACCATCTTTAAAAGTTCAAAATTGTATTTTTATCAATTTTATATGTCAAATTAAAAATCATTCGAGAAGATTTTGTAAATGCATCGAGGTTTTAGCATCTACAGCAAGATACCGTCAAGTTATCGTTCATACTTCTTAATGAGACTTGCTATTTCTCATATCCCACAGTATTTCCAGTTATATTTGAATCATCACGTGTCATTAAAAGCTGTTAAATTCAGGCATCCCCAAAGAAAAATTCTCGCTCGTCTAATCTAAAATTTCTTATATTTCAAATATTATAATGAAAATCAATATAATATTTGACGTAAAAACACTTCAAAAAATGGTTAAAAATAATTTCGAAAAATCACATTTTGAATATAGTGTTACCGTTATGAGAAGATTATGCTATGTAAACTTCAGTATATATAAAATCCCAACTACATAATATTTTACATTTATACTTATAGTGTTGATTATTACTATTATAATTTACACCTCCATACACTGATCGAAATTTCTTCGAATTTTCTAGGACATTCGGTAATCTTCTAGAATATTTTTTAATGTTTGAGAAATTCTGAAACATTCTATAAGATTCAATGTAGTTTTTAAACATTCGCCGAACATGATTACAACATTATTCTCAAATCATCGATCTGTATCTTTAGTGGATCGAAAATATAAATTATTTTTTTAAATATACAACAAGTGAATAAAACATTTATATTTTTTCATAAAAATATGTATTTTATATGTATTGCAAGACAACATCATCTATTATCTATGTTAAACACTAAAAAAATTATTAGGTTTGAGTCTAAAATACTGGTGTAAAAATGGTATACTATGACAGAAAACAACTATTCTTACAGAATAGGTGTTGTTGACAAGCATATTACATTTTTTTTTTTTGTTATTTTAAGTCACTTTTCAACAGCTTAGGTCACATAGTCACTACATTGGGAATATACTATACAACAACAGCAATTCTATGCGGTCACCCATCCAAGTACTAACTGTGTGTTGCTTAACTTTATTGATCGTTTAAGATCAGTAATTCCGTTACATCAGTGGGGGTCAACATAATACATTGTGAGTATAAAAAAAACAAGATTGACTACTTATCCATATCACTTATATCCGTGATTATATTATAGTATTTTGTATATAGAGGTTATGCGGAGTTCGGATTCATTTGTTTATTAAAAAAAAAATAAAATACAATGAATGATCTTCAACTGGAAATCTTTTCTTGATGTAGTATGTTATGTGTGTTTTATAATTATAAAATTTTAATTAAATCATAAATTTGTATCTAATATTATAAATTAATTTTTATTATTATTCTTGTAGTTATGTGCATTGCTTACTGTTGGGTTGGTTGTATCTTCATTTATTTTATTTTTTTACACATCTTATAATATTTATGCATATACTAGGTGTTATGGGTGTTGTCATGCGGATTTAATTTCAAGAGTCAATACTTTAGACGACGGTGTAAAAAATGACATTTTTCAATAAACAATTTGGTATTTACGGATTGACCCCAGACTGACGTAACGTAATGGCAGGCTAAGACCAATCAATAAAATTAAGCAACAGCATTCACAATCTGTATTTGGATGGGTGACCACCTAGCAGTACTGTGTACTGTTGTTGTTTAAAAAAATAATAATAATAATAATAGTCCCCTTTGGGATAATAATAATAATAATATATAGCTGAAAGAAGCTAAAGCCAGAAATTAAAAGAAAAAAAAAATTACGGATTGAAGCGTCACTTTGTGCAACATTTTGAATTTGTAAATATTAAAAACAATATTTTGCTCTATTCTACCATGATTATGTGATGAACATCATATAATCAAAATTTACTTTGGGGATTCAATATTTTCTAGGCTCACATATTTTAGACTCTCTCCAATATTTAAATATACTCTGACATATTGTATGTGTCGAGTATAAAAATTTAATACAATATTTCACTAGTAATCCGCGACCTCAAAAGGATTTGAAAATTTTACTGTTCCGTTCAAAAACTTTTTGACTTTTTTTTTTCTACTACTTCACTTCTTGAAATTGTTTAAGTGGTCACACTTTCAATTTGTTTAATGGTTTGAAAAAATTATTTACTTATGCAACTTTATAAATTATCTAGTTTTAAGTCTCTGTGAATCACTGATTTCCCTGGATTTCCAAAGAAATTGACGGTGGGATTCTTGGGCATTTTAAATAGTAAGAGGTGTTTTTTCTAGATTTTTAAAACAACTTCTTAACTAGATGCTTGAATTTTTCCACAGGAATATTTTCTAATTTTTAAGTAGAACTTGGGTCATTTGTTAAAAAAATTAACAAGAGTATAAGCCTAGGGCCACCATATTTAGCACCCGTTCATACTTGATTGGCTTTTCTGTTTGTATGTATGTAACCTTATTCATTCTGGGATTATATATTAAGTCACCACTTAAAAAAATATTTTAAATTATTGTCTTGGATTAACTTGTTCATCAATAAAATTTTATTTATCGATAGGCACATATTTCGAAAAGATGTTTTTATGCCCAATAATACAACTAAGTAGACTATTTACCTTTATTGATTATTTGTTCATTGCAGTAAAAATTAAAAATATTTTCTTCGAAGTGAAACATTGTTTGAAAGCATCTTTGTGATTTCAAACTCGGTGAAATGAAAAAGCGACAATAAAAAGAGACAACTACTCACACCAATTGGATAAGTGGATACGTGGATATATACGTGGATATACCCTATGTAAAGGTAACATAACAACCATGGTGTATTGATAAATATTTTTTTGAATTAAAATATTTCGTCAATATATTATTAAAAATTTGAGAAAAGTTTTATAATATTTTTAGACTGTTCAGAAATTATTCAATTTCAATTTTTTATAATATAACATCAAATTGACCAAAGAAATGTATGTTTCTTTAAAAAGGCGATAGCGCCTATAACTCATTGTACACCCAAGTTTTACAAGATAAGTACTGTAGTATCAACATAAAATTTAACAGTATATATTTGTAATATAATAACAATCAAATATAAATTATTATGTCTTATAAACAACTGAGAATTAGTTACTTAATTTGTTGATTGCAATCAACAATTAATATAGGTAGTAGATGCAAAAGAATAAATAAAAAAACATTATATTGCTTTATTTTATAAAAATTACTGAAGTACCAACCAACTTTGTTTGACGTTTGCATAGAACATAAACTTTTAAATATGTTCTGGAAACAATATGATGTGTTTAAAGAGAAGAATATCGGCATTAACCTACCACATGTAAGGAGAAGCTCAATCGATTGACGCGACGCGAGTAGTCAAATGCGTAATATATAAAATTCGTTTTGTTCATGACCGTGATATTAATCCTATTACAATGCATATATATTGTATAATGAATCATTTTTACACTGCTAAGAGCATGAAAATTTGTTGCCTATAGATGTGGTTTCAATGTACACGGTACCGATGCTGAATGAGCTGTAAGTACTAGAATATTGCGAAGGAAAATGTCGAGTGCAGATTAAGTAAAATATTGTACGATTTTCCACTTTACGGTTTTCCAGGTGGAATAGAAGAACAGTCGTGTTTTATAAGGCCAATTTTACACATTAATAAATCAGTCCGAAAAAAATTTATATATATATATATATATATATATATATATATAACAATTGTCTGAACAAACTAAGAAAATTAGACTAAGAAAAATAGAAATTTATTTTGCTCTTAAAGACTGTGCCTTACAGTTTATTTCGTGCAACTATTTTGAAAATAGTTAATGATTTTATAAGTAAATTAAAAAATGTAAATAAAATTAATGAAATAATTTCAACAATAATATTAAAATATAATCAACTTGTGCCATAAAACAAATGAATTGTTATTCGATAAAGTCCCCCTGCTTGAGGTTACACGTGCCAAATATATTATATATTTCAATATACATCCTTTCACACACAAGTTTAAATGATAAATGTATTATATTTATAACTATCTTATTTTGTTTTAAATAAAACAATTGGAAATTTATTGATTGTATATTTAGTAATAGACAATTCTGGGCAGTTATAAGAGTCTCAACCTCTTACTTTTTGTTGTGAATCTAAACATTTCTTCTTAAGAAAAAATGTTTCAACTAAAAGTTGTTCGTTTTGAGATAAGCTATTTTTGTATTTGAATTTTTCATCAAGCTCTTGTAGTTTGAAAATTCATTCATAGATCGATTCGATCCAATTCAGTGATTTTCCTTACTTACTTAAGTCGACTTCTTAAGCACAGGATATGCCATACTGACGTTCAGACAGACGGAAATGGACTAATTAAGTGACTGTATGAACACATAGATATTCCAACATTTAGTACCTGTAATATTTGGTCGCATAGATAGTACGTATAATATCGACAGAAAATTTCTATTAAAAGCTGATAATGTTTTCCAACATTATTTGAATAGTTTCATTGAAGTTCATACTCGGTAGGGTGAAACACCTACTTATTCTACAGCGCTGATACTTTATCGAAGATTTGTGACTAAATGTTTTACCTTTTATGCAAAACATCGATAACTTCTGTGCTCTGATGCATTCAGCTTCTAACAGTTTTTATGATGATCTTCACGGCTATGTTTTCTGCAATGCCTCTAATTTCTATGCATTAAATTTTATTTGATTCAGTAGTGGGTTTGTCACTATTTTATTTCTAATTCTGAATAAGGCCATTTTCTTGTGAATACTGGGTAGAAAAATTGTTATTTACTGTCTATATGAAAAGAATTGAATTATCCCATATATATACTCAACAATTCAGAACAGAGTCCTGATGAGGTTTAGACAGCGCTAAAGCTACTTCTCCCCACAAAAGTTGTAAGCGATTTAGCTTTGTATGGAATATTTCAACGAATTCTTTCATTTTAATAGATGTGTTCTACATAGAAGAATTTCAGCTAGTAGTTGATAAAGAACTGACACTTTTATTTGGTGGTAACCGCACATCTATCATTTGAAATAGTAGTAGTATTTGTCCATATACACAAAGGATAACTAACATTAATATATAATAATCACTATAGGGGGTGCTACAGGAAATAGGGTTGACTCACCTGGTGGTTAATTCAATGATGCTTTTTTTAAATATTGTATGTCTATCTTGAAAACATCGCTTTAATTTGACTTTTTTTTGTATATTATCTTTTTTACTCTTGAATTTTCCATTTTATTATTGTTTCTATATGTATGAGACATTAAAATTTTAATTTTTATGGAATTAAATTAAAGTATGAATCATTTTCCTAAGGGGATTACTTATATAAAAATATTTTATTTTCCTAGTTCTTCTACATTTTACATTTTTATGTTTTATTATACATCGACTTTTTAATTCTGTGGAAGTTTTGTAACAAGTTTTAAAAATAACAAAATTAACTTCTTCAAATATTAAACGTACCTCATTAAAGAATTGATTATTAATATAATATGATCAACAAATTTAAGCATTAGAGTTGAAACTTAATTGTTTCCATGTTTTTTGATTAGCTGCCACATTTGAATTCGACATTAATGAAACATGTTGCCAAATATTTGTTGCAAGTGTCATAAGACTTTCTTTCACTATTATATACTTTCGAAATATCTAATTTTAATTCTAATTTTTTTCTTTGTATCTGAATAAATAAAAAGAGAAGCAAAACAAAATAAAGCAAAAATAATAAAGAAGTTATTACTTAAATTATGTTTTATTTGAATGAGCAAAATATGATAGGCTGAACTATTTTCCCCTACTAGAATGTTCCCAGAGAAATGTTTCAAATAATGGTTGGATAGCTGAAAATATTTTCAAACTTTAAGTTTGAAGGTAATCCTAAGGAAAATACCAGGAAGTTCAATTTTATCCAAATGTAACTTGGCAAAATTGGAAGACAATATACCAAGTTATTTAGAATAAACTTAATGTTCGATACGATTCCTATCATATAGACACAACCACACACATACATAGTTTAGATTTAAAAATTTACTCCGAAATTTGGATAAACCTGTAATAAATACATCTTTTACTAGTAGTGTTACAAAAGGTTCTCCTGAAGATTTATGATCGCATAATTATTATAAAAAATTTAACAAGTAAGTCTTACAAAAATATGTAACTTTTTGGGCTTTACTCACTTCCTATGAAAATAACAAAACATTTCAATATTTCGAATTAAAGAAATGTTTAAAATTGAGAATTTACATTTCTCTATGACAAGGTGGTGTCATCCACTATTAACCAATCTTATTCATAAATACTTTTGATTACGCCGTAATAAAACAGAGGTTTTAGTGATTCTTTCTCACCAGAGTATTTATTTTTTAAATTTATAATATGATAATAAATCGTTTAATATACTATAAATATTATCAAATTTTATTGTATATTAAAAATTAACACGATATGTTTTATAGATTTCCTAAACATCTTCATTTGATAATAATTCCATTATGACATACAACATTAACACAGGTCTAAAACTGTGATGACACCTGATAATGTAAATATTAATAATAAATAATGCATGTCTACGTTTTTTTTTATATATTTATTTTTATATAAAAACTAAAATTTGTATATAAAAATTTATCCAATTTATAATCAAACACATGTATAGAATACATATTAAAAATATACGATCATAATTTTACCACTAAGATATCTTTATGTAGACTTTTATTTTGTTTCGAACTAAATTTTATGTCTCACTAATTGTTATTTACGACTGTATAATATATTAATGGATGCATTTTGATGTGTATGTACGAAATAAGCTCCCATAATATATAGAAATACGGTGAGAATACAAATTGTCCATTTTAGATTTGTAGGACATACCTAAAACATATATAAATGTATACATCAAAAATAATTAAACTGTGCATCATATACGAAATTTTATACTAGTTAAGCTAGAAGAGCAAAGTGTTCAAAATTGAATTTAAACATGCTTAAAGCTAGGTACTATTTAGATGTTGCAAAATTGAATTAAGTGCTCAAATTTTTAATGAAGAACATTTATAATATAATGTAAGTATCAGAATTAGGTGTTATTTAGGTGCTTTTACGGTATGCATTCACTAAATCAAAATAATCAAAATTACAATAAAAAACACTACAATTTTGGATACTTTGCTCTGTCAGCGTGACTAGAACCGAAATTTAAAAAAGTATGAAATAAGTGAAACATGTAAGGTTTTAGTTATTTTTGTATTCATTATTATTTGCTAGATTTTCCATTATTACAATAAACCACGCCCTTACGAAAAATAATTTTCTGATAAGAGTAAACAATGTTTTACGAAAGCCTAATTAGCAAGGAAAGTAATATAACAAGTAAAAATTACTTCTGTGCTAAGATCCTTTTATCAATCTGCATATGATTGAGTACGATTTTTGAAAATATGTTAATTATTAACATCATTCAAATATAAATAATACATTTATACAGATATGATAATTTACTGCATGTATTATAAAGCTATTGTAATCCTTCTGTGTATTCATGACCAGATTTGGAGTTGCAAATTAAGCCAAATGAATAATATTATGAAACACATTCTGAAAATTCCAGCATTCAATATCTTTAGATTTTGAGAATTAATGATTAGAGGCAAAAATAGACTAATTGTAAAATTATAAGGCTCTATGAGCACCTTTACCAAGATCTAGCTACTCGATCTTATAAACGCCATCATACTTAATACAAAATGATATAAGTTCAAAAAAATCACATTGAGGAATGTTTGTCTAACAAAATATCGACCTTATGTATTTTTATTTTTAAACTAACGAGAGTTCGAAAAATCATATTAGTTAAGAACTGTTAATTATATAATTTATTCGTCGTAAAACTGAAGTGTTTTTGATTATACAGAAGATGAGGTTTAATTTTTGAATTTTTAAAGATTGTACTTACTTTTTTTACACCTTGTATATTGACTAATATGTTTAATGGACATATTGAGAGAATTATTTATAAATAGAGAGAATTTAGAGGGATCTATATATAAAAATAATTAACCTTTAAAACTGTGCGTGTATATTATTATATTTACACTATCACATCACAAACTTTCTAACACCCTAAATTGTACTTACACTTAACCCTTTTGTAATATTAATCACATACACAAGCTCAAAATAAAAATATTGATACTTACTATAAGACTGGAGACATTAATAGTTATACGTACTTTATGGAAATTATTAGTTGCTCTAAGCCAAAGTAACTATAGAAAGATATTATCAATGAGAAAATGATATCAATGAAAATGTAAGATAAATTATGTTTTCACGAAATTAAATCGAAAGATAAATGTTTAGCGAGGTTGAATTTAATATATTTGTTACTATGAAAATTAAATTACGGAACAATTTAGGGACGAGTTATCCAAAAACGAAAAATAACTAAAAGTTTAAAATTTATTTCACGTCATTTGCCATGAGATCGCGTGAAAATTGTATACACATTTTATTACAGGACAAAAACTTGAAGCTTGAATGAGCAAACTTTCTTTGCTTCATTTCAAAAAACAGTATAACATAAAATTTTTAGAGCTAAAAAATGGTCGAGACTCGCTATCATAAAGTCATATTCAGAGTTTCAGTTTGTAATCAATAAAAAAATGATTACTAGTAGACACTGAGGGTTTAATAATGTATTGGATACTAATACTTGGGGGGAAGAATCTTCTTTATAAAATCGAAGTCAGAGTATCATTCCAAAAATAGATTACCAAAAAGAAAAAAAAAACGAAAATAAAGAAGAAACAACAACAACAAAAATATCAAACAATAACATTACAGTGATTGCGTGTTGAAAAACCATTTTGCAAATTACATATATTATAAAGACAAGAGGGGTATATATCTTTACGGATAAATAAATATATTTGAACACCTTTCATTTAGAATGAAATAATAAATGTACAAAATTCAATTGTGTGCTAGGTTTTTACCTATTTAGTTTACGGTTTAGTTTGGTAATACAAATATATGAGGGAAACAACCAGTTATAAATGTAATGTATACTACAAAAGAAATGTTTCTGTTTTTCTACAGTTCATACCAAGGAAAACTTGCTTTCGGTACAGGATGCTCTAAATTTGATTTACCTATATATCCTCCGATATTGATATCTTAATATACAAGATTCCCGCCGTGTGTAAATATAAAAAATTAACAACTTTTTTATGCTATAAAAAGCTATATAGATCCCATTTTTTGGTTTGATAAAATGGGAAAGTTGGTTTCAAAAATTTTGGGAAAACTTTTGTACTAGTGACTGGGTTACAATTTTGTACTAGGAAGCAATGATAAAATTTCACTCAAAAATTTTTACTAAATAAGACACGCATTAAAATGCGTCATCAGAAATTTAATTATTCTGCTTTTTGTTATTATGTTTATTTATATCCCATTACTTTTATTTATAACATCTTCTCGAACAAGTGCATAAGACTGTATTAAATGGAAATAATTAATTGGCTCTGGAGGGTGAAAACGAATGTCGTTGAAATATATATTTCTAGTCAGTTCCAATTACGTAACAATTATGTAAATGTAATATTAATTTCTGTGGATCTTTCTAAAGTAACTTAAAAAAATCTATGACCATAAGAAAAGGAGGATTTTTGTACAGAATTGAATTTTTAAGATAACAATTTTGTAAAATGAGAATATTTTCTTTTTTTTTTCAAACAAAAGTAAGAAAACTTAGTATGAAAATTTGTTTCAAATTTATATACCAATGTGCGGAAAGTTAATTAAACTTTTGTAATTATTTTTGCAATCGAATTGCGAACCTCCTGTTTTTTTTTTTTTTTTTTGAAGTGGGTAAATAATTGTATCAACGTAATAACAAATAATAACTGCTACTTAATATATATACTAATCGTTTGTAAATAGACCCTTTCCAAGAAAGGAAGAGAACAGCTATTCTTTTACGTGTAGTCGCGAAAAGGTATTTATTCAATATTTTTCTGTCTTAAAAATCCAAAAAGGGAACCAAATTTAAAGAAAACCTGTACCTGTACCTGTAAAATGGAAACATAATTTAAAGAAAACCTGTACAAAATTTTCTATACTAAAAAAGTAAGTTAATTTTAGATTTTGATAAAGATTGCAAACCTAAATTTCTGCTTAAAAGTAAATGAAAGAAAGTGCGACACATTGCAAAAGAAAAATGTATCGTTTTGCTCAGAAATCGAATATTTTTTTGAGATTGGAGTCGCAGTCGTCTAGTCACTAGAAATGCAGAGTTGTGCCAGGAAATAAAACTGCAAAATGTTTCTGCGAAAAATAAAACTATCATATCGACTATATATTCTCATATTGCATCGACTTATATAGACTGTATTATTATAAACTTGATCTTTAAATACCTTCTATAGCCTGTATATATGATAGGATATGCGAATATAGTCTACAAAACCGGAAATCAAATTCTTAAAAATTTGAATTGAAAAACATATTTTAAATAAATTCTATTTTATTTACATTTTACAATGGAAAATATTTTTCATAAATATTCCATTGCTTCTTCTGTATTATATATTCATATCTATAAGCAGTATAATAATATTCAGTCAGTACAGTCAATATAATTTATATTTTAGACAAAACAATAAATTTATGAATACAAATTAGTTTGTATATATGAATTTTTGTCTGCATATTTGAATAAAAATTTACTTGTAATGCTAGTTAATTTGAATTTGGTGCAGAAAAAACTACTACTCACATACTCCGTACCATTTTCAAGAAAATCAATGTACAAGATTTTTTTATTTTATTTTAAATACATTTTTTGTTCAACGTTATGATTGGTACCATTATTTCATTTTGTGTAACATCGTTTGCGTATATTTTTATATGTGACATTGAAAATTATGGTACGCTTTGATCATATTTAGGAGGGTGGGGAGGGTGAAAACCAGTTAAATTTTATTATCGACAGTAGACCATATGACTTTTTTTATGAATAAAAAAAAGCTGGACCTTAAAATCACTTCACTAAATTGCAGTGTTATGGTTAGTACAAATACAGAAATTCTGAAAAATATACACAAGCTTCAAATTGAAAGATATTTGTTTTAACGTAATTTTAATAAAAAGAAAAATGAAGATAACAACTAACTGAGTTACTTGTTTAGATACTGGACATATATATAATTGAATTCAGTGTATGGATTATTTTTAATTAGCATTCATAAAATACTATAATCTCCCCATTCTATTCAGTTTTATATATATATATATATATATATATATATATATATATATATATACGTCTACAATAATAATAATTTGTGTTGTTTGTTAGCCCAATTTGAGCTTACATTGTACAGAACTCAAACATTTTACAAAAAAATATTTCAAACAAAAGTTTTTTGTTTAAAATAATAAAAAATTATTATTATTTTTATTTGAAATTTTTATAATTATTATAATATTAAATTTTTATAATTTATATAATTTATTCTTCTATCTTTTATTGTTTAAAAGTTGGGTCAGGGATTGACCGATTTTGCTCATTCACGAACTTAAACTCACTTTTTATGTTTAGAATATGTTACCAAAATTTCAGACGGGCGGACGTTCATAGAATGACCTATAAACACTAAATCCCATATTTAGATTGTCCGGCCACTATAAGGTAGCGTGACAAACTTATATACTCTAACATATGTATGCCGAGTATAATAATTTAAATACAAATTCAAAAATCATGTGTATAAAACTAATATCTAGCTAGAATTTTGAAGCTTGGAGGTGTACTCAAATAGCCTACTTTTCAGAATTTTCGAAGGGGCCAGTTTTTATTCTTAACGATTCTAGCTTCTCGTGAAATTTCAAATTTTACATTAATAATTAAAAAATAATGTTGAAAGCATATATTGGTATTTATTGAATAGGGTAGAACTTAGGAAATTAAAGCAAAAAATAAAGATTTACAATGTTAAAATAGTATTTATATTATGTTGTATCGTAAAATTGCATTACATAAAAGGAAGTTTAACAAAACTTAAGTTTTTGTCCAAAATATTTTTTATTATCAAATTATTCTTCAAAAAAATTCAAGTGCTTAATGAGTAAACTCCAAAAATTGTCACTTTCACCATGTCGGTCAAGGCATTTTCATTTTGTCATCGTGTTCGTAAAATGGGTTTTGTATTCGATCTTACATAATAAATGCATTAAGTTTACAATATCGTAATCAGATGAAGTTTTGATTGATAAAAAATACATATATTTCAATGTTCATTTATTATTTACCTACTTAATGAATAAACTTTTTCACGCATATTTGCATGCTTAGGTTTCGTGCATGTTAATATACTTATTCATAATCATTTTTATTTACTTGTTGCATTTTGTCAGAAAGTGAAGACTTTGACGAATAATATTATAATCTGACTTTAGTTTAATTGCTAAGTCTTTCTGAATCTGAATAGAATATCTCCCAAAGATGTGGAAAAATAAGTTTGGGTATAAATTAAAAAAATTAATTACGTAAGCGTTTTATTTCTAGCCAAAGAAACTAATTGTTTACAAAGAAATTGTATGTTACTTTTTGGAACAATTTTTTTTAGTTTTAAAAAGTTTAACATGTGCTATTAACTTGGATACTTAAAGTATCTATTTGATTGAAATATTGAAATAGAAACAACTAATTTCAAAACAAGTTGGTGATTTAAAACTTTGTTTAAAATTAAACTATGTAATATTATGACAAAAATAGTTGAAATTTTGCTGTAATCTTAATTGATACAGATTTCCTAACGATTTCCCCATGTTTTTGTACACACTTAATATTAAATAAAAATTATTTAACTAATTGTAAACTCTGGATGAAGCACGTTTTTAAATCTGACTAAAAACTACAAAGTAATTAATATTCTAACCTTCTAAAAATTGTACCTAAAAGTATGTTGATATCAATTTCAAATAGTCATGAAAATATTTATTAAGACTTAAGCCGAAAAACAGTAGCGTGTGAAAAATCGATAATAAAAATAAAAATTTTGTTGTAGTACCAATGCTATAAGCTTTCGTGATAGTGTCGTTATTGATTGCTATTACACTTCTTAAAGTTATCTATGATCAATGGAATATACCCTCTTCTTCTTCTTCTTGCTTAGCTCTACAGCCCTTGGTGGGCCTTGGCTTTCTCTACAATAGAGTTCCACGTTCCTCTCTCCTTTGCTTTAATTTTCCAGTTCTTTATCTTTAATTTTGATAAGTCTTCCTGAACTTGATCGAACCACCTCAATTTGGGTCTACCTCTTTTTCTCGTATTGAATAATTTTCCCTTCATGATTTTCTTAGGCATGCTCGTTTCTTCCATTCTTTCAACATGTCCAATCCATTGTATTCTTTTAGCTTTTATGAATTTTATTATGTCTTTTCCTTTAATTAATTTGTCTAGTTCAAAGTTGTATCTTTTTCGCCAGATGTTATTTTCTTTTACAGCCCCATATATCTTTCGAATTATTCGTCGTTCAAAGTTTCTTAATATATTTTGGTCTCTGTTGCGCATAACCCAGGTTTCTGATCCGTATGTCACTATTGGAATATGCCCTACCTTTTCCAATTCAAATATTATAAATATCTTTCTCGCAATTGAATGTTCTTATCAAAAATTGTTATTATACTGCAGATTACCTCAACGACAGTATAATCATAAAAATTGTTGTGTAACAGCATCATAGAAATTATTCTAGTGAATCTTCATTCTTCATTCTTTATATAAAATATACAACTCTTTTTTCAGCCAACGTCTGTAATGGAATATAGATTTTTACATAAAAGATTGGAACAGCTTTATGTCAAGGATAATAATTAATATATATATGAATAGGACCACCCTTCTGCAAATAGATAAATGGCGGACAAAACAGTATAGTAGCTGACGCGCTTGTATCAACCTCTAGAGTTTCGTTCAACTAACAAAAGCTTTTGTATATTATTAAGACGTGTAACGGTACCGAGACCGACGTCCTCGTATCATCTAAATACACATCTACTTACACTCACACACACATTTTATCCGTCTATATCGACTCGGCGCAGCACATTGGTTACTATAGTTACGACGCTCATATAATATACCTCCTCATACTAGTCGACATCGTTTACTATACACCCGATGTACAGACAGACAGGCAGACAGAACCTGGTATTACGTATATAAAAACATAATATACTTTATACAGTCAGCCATAATAGAGGAAAAAATGGCGGATATATTTTATGAAAATGTTTTTCTACTTATTATTTTTTTTTTTAATACCTGTTTTGGAATTAATCCAATTTGAAAAAAGTGAAAAATTTAAATGTTTGAAAGTAAAAAGAATATTTTGTTAAGTAAATGGAATAGTTTTACATCTGTAAAAACACATGCGCGTATAGTTTTTCAGTATAAATGAATGTAGAGATACATTTTATTACTAAATGACATGCAATTTGTGTTACGTAAATGTTAGAGCTTATTTTAAAGAAAATTAAAAGCACTTATAGAATAATGCTCATATGATGGCATTTACTTAGATGATGAAAAGTTTTATTAAAAGAAATGTCTATATTAAAAATTACAACCTACTTTCTATATTTCAAATCTTCAAAGACCGTGTTTGATTGACACTTGATACCGAACATGGGGTATATCCACGAAATATCGATTTCCAAGGGATTACGACAACATTCAAGGTGTCCAAAATTAGGAGTTAATTAAATGTAAATGGGAGTCGGCAACAGCAAATCTCACATTAATCGGTCTTAAAAAAATTAAAACGTATATATGCATGAAACGTTGAATGTTGCTATAATTGTTTTCTAGATTTCAGGATTATCGCTATAATCTAAAGAAAGGGGTTTTATTATGGTGCTAATCGTGTAGCATTAAAAGAAACAACTATGGATATCCTTTATCAAAGACATTTAAAAGTAAGTAATTTTAACTAAATTCATATGTGAGTTTCATGTGTTTAATTGTTTCAAGATTCAATACTGCTCTTAATTAGAATTAGGAATCTTTAAAAGTAACCATACCAGCTAACAGGAATGCATTTGAAGTAAATTGAATTTAATCCATTGACATGACGTTGAATTCAATCCTAATTTATTATTTTTACAGAGCACGTTAAACTAATGACATAGAGCTATAAGTAACATCAAAAGGTATGCAGCTATTGCTTACATAGTTAGGACCCATTCCAGTTATTATCTTTGTGCAATTCAAATGGTACTAATGATTGAAAGCCTCCTGATGATATGAAGTGGTCGGTTTCTAATGTGAAATGCAATTAATTAAAGATGTAATCCATAAAACTTTTCAGTAAAATCTCTAAAATTACATTAGGAAATAATTTATTATCCAGTTGGAAAATGAAATTCATATATACTTATTTACAATCATAATAATTGTCCTTACATTTTGTAATAAAAGTGCAGCTAAATAATCGAGAACATTAACTGTTTTTTCCAATTTTGAATGACTATGATGTTAACTCCACTAAACTTCTAATAATTGCTAATAATTCCAATTTCACTAATATATTGTCTATGTATAATGTTTATGTAATTTCTATTGACTTGTTATTGAAAAACGCAACAAAATGGACTTTATAAATCGTAAATAATATCATATAAACTGATATTTTTACTAGAGTCATGCAATATTTTTCCCATAAAATATCTATATTTACTTTTATAAAAGTACCTATAAAAAAAATAGATACTCAATAATAATAAATTTCTTTTATTCAATTTAAATAATCTATCCTTCATATAATTATCGTAAATTATACAACTTATTTTACTTTTATATTTCAAAAGAAAATTTCAATAATCGAAAAGAATAACTAACCAAGTCGGCTGTTTAATTGGTCTGAGTATGCGTGAATATTATAGATCTCGTACATGAAGTTATGAAATTATAAATTGAAGTATTTATGAATTTTGAAGTTAATCTGTAGCAAATCTAAAGTGATTACGAAAAAATACCACTGAATTTATTTATTTTTAATAATTTGAAATGTTCTCATGCGTATTGCGATTTGAAAATTAGATTGTGTGTTGACCCGTTGCTCGATTTAACACATTCATTAACCAAAAATCTGGAATATGCTGTTAGCTGGTAGACAGAAAAAAATAGTATAGAGATAAAATTTGACCTTTAACAATTATTGAAATAAAATCTTATTTTTTTAAAATTTGATTACACCAATTTCTTTATTATAAAACTAATTTTTCAGATTTGTCCAGACCTTGTTTGTTATTGGCGGTTTTGTCTTGTAAGCTTACCCTTCTTCTATACACGTTTCCTAAACATGTAACAAAGATCTAAACTTTAATCGTAAAAGTACTTATAAATGATAATGTGATAAGTAATCGGGGCAAGAATTCGTCTTTAATAAATTTCATCATAACCATTTTAATATTTTATAATAATTAATTTTTCTCACCAAATATACAAAAAAAAAAAAAAAAATATCAAAAATCAAATGATAATACGTAAACATGATTATGGTGAATCAGTGAATACGCAATGACGCCACTTGCGTGACTGGTTATTGAAACATATAGTGACGGCAGGCCGCGTGTTATTTTATAAGCTATATATGCATGTATAGCGGGATATATGCAAGTATCACGCAATCCATATGAATATTTTGTATATCAAATATGAGACAAAAATCATATAAATATATATATATATTGTTATTATTGTTTAGATACCTACTTACTCAAAAAAATTTATACTATTATTTATGATTCCAATTAATCATATTTAAATAATTTTATTCATAGTTTTATTAATTAATCGATTCATATTACATTTAAACAAGAACCAGGCGAAAATTATGGTGTTTACCATCAAAAACGTGTATGTATATGACAGTTGTCTTCTATGATTACATGATATGCGACATTATATTATCAGAAAGATGCTATATTATTATCTGAGTATTGAAAATGTTTGCATGAATCACATTTCATAAATTTTCAACTATTTCAAATTTATTTCAACTAGAATTCCGTTATGGCGATTAAAATTCGACCACAATCACTCAAAAGCGACTCTCTCACTGCCTTTAGGCAAAACAGTACATTAAACAAAAGAGTATACATGCATGTGTATGGTAGTGTGTGTAACATAAGCCACACCTCTTATATATATGTGTGTGCTATAGTGCGTGTAATGCTTTTTTTTTATTTTTTTTATTTTTAATATATAATTTTTTTAAATATTAGCATTTTCCTACCCTTCTATATATAAACTATAAGTGTGCCAAATTTCAAACTGCCCCATCTGCCTAATTTTCGTAAAATGGTGTACAAAGTTTTTGCTTCACGTATTAATATATCGATACCCATCAGTTCAAGAATAAAAGTTAAACAATTTGCTATAATCTAAAAGCATATTTTTAGCTTGATTTTTTATCCAATAAAGCTGTTATAAAATTGAAGTTTAAATCTGTATAATATCTAAGTCACTAAATGTAGCATCGTAAGAGATGCACCGATTTTGAAATATCTTTTTCGTTATTGCAAAATTTAAAGATGTCATTCATGATCGAGTATTATTGGCAATGATTATGGAAATTCATTTATTCGTTTGAACCATCAACATTTTTATTCCTAATAAAAATTAAAAATTTGAACCTAAAAAATTATTTTCCTAATTTCTTTTATTGAACTTCGAACCGTTATTTGGAACTAATTTATTCCAAAAATTCAAACAGTTATAAAAAAACAGGCCCAGCCAAACTTAAATTGGCATTTATTAATTGGTGATCGATAAATGGAGCCTTAATAATATTATTCAAGGTTTATACTGTAGTATGTTCAAACAAAACACAGCTAAAATCATATATAGCATTATAATTGCATTCGAATGGAAGTAGCCAGTGGTTCTGACCACCGAAAACGAATTAATTTTTCTCAATTGTCGTCAATTTTGAATTTTTTCTCTGAATATATTCGAATCGTTCTTACTAATTTTTACTTTGATGTCAAGTTTATTTTGAACACAAGATTCTTGACCTATATAAACAATTACCGTAATAATTAATACAAAAAAACTTTTGTAAATATAAATTAATTTTATAAATAAAAGAAACTAAACAGTACTTATATTAACCATTATTATTTTCATCAATTTCTTATTTAAAAAAATCTAATTTTTTTTTTTACGTCAACTACCTACTACACATAGAAAACTAGTAAGAAAAAACTCATGCACAAAAAAAAATAGTTTTATAAATTAGTGTAACACCATGATAATCGTATTTTGAATACAATGTGATCTATTATAGCTGTTTAACAATTATAATATGCGAGGTTTCCATTTCATAATTCTAGAAGGTCAAAAACGGGATAATGATTCAGACAAGAAACAAATCTTTCTTCGAAATTTTCCTGATTTTAAAGATAAAATTTCATGCAAAATGAAATATTTATCAAAATTTGCACTTAGTATGGAAGGTTCACACGAATGAGTATAGCTTATGAAAGTGGCATACAAAAATTAATATCGTGTGCGTAGTGTCAAAATATTTGAAACTTTATACATTGACTATATTAAAATTACTGTCCTTCAAAACTGTTTATGTGTGTCCAGTTTGGATTAATAAGCAAAAATACTAGGCTTAAATGGACACAGATCTTTTTTTTAATTAATTTGGTTTCTTTAAACACTATACGTTTGGAATGTCTTCGATTTTCTTTATATCCAGAATAATAGATTTAAACATTTTGAAAATTATAGTTGTAAAACAACATCATTGATATATCGTCATTAAAACGAATACTCATTGTGGAATATATTCGGTAAAATAGTCAAAATGTTCGGAAGAACTTGATTGAAAGCGTTGAAATTTGGATATTTGGTAAAAAGTTACGCTTTCTTGATTTTTATCTAGACGTCCATTATTGTTTATAACAAAATTATAAATTATCGTTCAGACGTCAGACGAACAGACCGACAGCACACAGGCATGCAATGAAAGTTTTACAGGAAGTTCGATACACAAAATATAAAAAATATAAATAGCAAAACTTAATTATTTTACATAAACAATATTTCCGATATTGAAAGATATAATTCTTAAGTCAATTTCAGTTATTTGAAAGAAACATAGATAGAGCATTAAACTAAATAGATTAACTTACATTATGTCAAGTTCCAATGTATATAAAAACCAAAAAATAAATAGTAATAACACCATAATATAAGATTCTAGTGAGTCAGTTAATATGTTTTTAATGGACCTATATAAATCTATTTTCTTATGGGTGATGGCTGAACTAATCGGATATCCGGCATATATATACAAGTAAATTTAAACCATTGATTCTGTATTGGTGGATTCATTTAAGTGTACATTTTATTAATGTTAGCAATCACAATAACATTTACCCTTGTAAAATATACAAGAGGATATTGTGTATTGTGTATTCGAACCAAAAATTTAAATTTTCTGTAAAATTTGCTATCTTCATTATAAAGCTATCTTTGTTACAAATGCTTAATTTCAACAATCCAAAAAAAATATTGCGGTCGGATGACCACCATCAAAAACTAAGTTTTTTTCGTTAGTTTTCAATTTTAAACGTTATTTTGTAGTTTTGTATGGAAAATATTCGTCTATTTTTGCCACCCGAAAATCAATAAATATTATTTTGTATTTAAGGAAAAATTGTTATCTATTAAAATTGAATATGGTATAATGAATTATAAACATTATTAATTATTTTAAAGAACAAAAAACTCAAATTTTATCATCACATTCATTTTTTTTTTTTTTTTTTTAATTATTAATGAGAACTCTAGGATTTTTTCGAATGAATTTCGATTTTTGCCCCCGATTTCCTAGATCAAATTATTTTGTCTTTTATAAATACGTATTTCGAAGTAGTCATCATCAGTGTGAATAATAGCTAGTTGTATTGATTCTCTGAGGACTTGTGCAAACCGTCACCAAATTAGCAACGAGTAGCATCTCCTCAGAGAATCATTACAACTAGCTAATTTATACTGATGATGACTTATTAGTAGCACTGACGACTAACGAAATTTAAACACATTTATAATTATCGACTTGTGGTAAATAAGGTAACTATATTACGGTACTTTTTCTGCCAGTTCATTCTATGTAGCCTCCTTTAAAGAACTACGTTCTTATAACTGTGGAACTAACTAATGGATTGGGTCCAGTTAAAGTCACTGATTCGATGTTTCTGATTAAAATCAAGTGTGTTTAATCTGGAACGATTTTAAGACTTCCATAATGTACGAATAAACCGTCTCAGTGGCTATGCGAGTAACGACACTAACATCTCTACACATAATTAGGCTACTTAGACTGGCAGTTGTGGGTTCGAATCCAGGCAGCGACAATTTGATCGATTAAAATTATCGGGACGGTTATTGTCGCTTGGATAGGAACGAAGTCAACTCCGCCCACACCATAAATTTAATTGTATAATGTAATATCGAATGTAGTTTTTTTTTTTTTTTTTTTTTTTTTTTTTATTATACTGCACTTTTAACAGCTTTGGTCATTTGTGCAGTGTGTTTATGGTATTAATGTGTCTATTTTGGTGTTATATCCTATTTGTAAGTTTGGTATTGTGGATGAATTTTAGAACTTTTATTGTATTTTCTTGTTTGTTTGATAGTATTTCTTGTATACTTATTGGGAGCTTCAGTTTTTTTCGTTCTTCAGTATACTTTTTGCATTCTGTCAGTATGTGTTCCACAGTGATTGTTGTATTGCATGTTTGGCATCTTGGTTGCGGTGACTTTTGTAATAAATGACCATGGGTGATTTTGGTATGTCCTGTTCTTAGACGCGTGAGGATAATTTCATCTCGCCTATTGCGTTGTACTGATGAAGTCCAGAATGTTGTATCAGATTTTATGTTCGAGAGTTTATTATTGTTGATACTTCTCCACTCCAGCGTATGATAATTTATTAGGATTTGATTCAAATGACTCAACATGTCTTTTTTGAGAGCTTCCTGTAATATGTTTCCATCTGTGTGGGCTTCTCGCGCAGCTTCATCAGCTTTTTCATTTTCTTCTATCTCTGAGTGGCCTGGTACCCATAGAAAAGCTGTATGTATTCCTTCTTGAAGAAGGTCGTAGTAGAGATATTGAATGTTTTTTATAACTGCTATGTCTGTATGTTTATTTTCTATTGCATTTATTACACTCATGGAGTCTGTAGCTATTAAATATTTGTTGCTTCTTCTTTGATCTGTAGTAATATGTTCTAACGCCTTCAGAACTGCCATTGCCTCTGCTGTAAAATTTGAACAAAATGGTGTAAGCCTATATTTATATTTTACATTATCGATCACAAATGCACATGCTGTCGATATGTCTGTCTTTGATCCGTCAGTAAACACTTTAACGTAATCCCTATAATTTGCAATTATTTCCTTAAACATTAGTTTGTATTGTATGTTGGTAGTTACTGTTTTTGAACTTTCACTCATTTTATAGTTTACACTTATTTTATTATTAGACCATGGTGGGAAATAATGTTTTATCGTTTTGGTTTGTAGGACTTGTGTGATAAAATGGTTGTTTAAATTGAATTTATATAGGATTTGCTCTAATGTTATTGAGATAGGTTTTGGTAGGGATTTTTTTATTTCATATATATGCTTATATGGGTTATACATAATTTTATTTACCAAATATTCTTTTTTCTTCTCTATTGCATCTATACAAAATTTTACAGTTAGATATTGCCTTCTCATGGATAGATTATATTGTCCAGCCTCAGCATAAATGCTAGATATAGGTGTTGTTCTATAGGCCCCGGATATTATCCTATGACATGTATTGTTGACTACATCCAGTTGTTTTAATACTGAGGGTCTAGCGCTATTATATATATTGCATCCATAATCTAATTTAGATCTTATTATTCCGTTATAAGCTTTTTGAAGTGTTTGTCTGTCGGCTCCTGTGCCTCTATTCGATATTATTTTTAAAATGTTCATTTTCTTAAGTACGTCCCCTTTCAGGTTGGATATGTGTTTTTTCCAATTAAGTTTTTCATCAAAGTACATACCTAAAAATTTATGACATGTAACATTTTCAATATTTTGATTATTTATTTTTAATGTAATGTTTTGTTTTTGTTTTTTATGGAAACATATGTATTTAGTCTTTGTAGACGATATTTTTAAGCCATTTTTATTGCACCAGTCTTCAATATCATTTAAGGTTTCTTGAAGGTATTTTTCTGCATATTTGGGATCAGCTGTTGATATGTAGATGATGAGATCATCTGCGTACATCTGTGCTTGAGCAGGAAAATGCACAGTATTCAAGATATCATTTACTGCGATATTGAACAGAGTTGCAGAAAGTACAGAGCCCTGTGGTGTTCCATTTTGCATTTTATGTATATCAGAGAATTTATTATTAATTTTTACATTAAAAGTTCTGTTTGTTAGAAAGTTTTTTATGTATTTGGCTAGATTTCCTTTGATATTCCATTTCTGCAACTGTAGTAATATTTTATATCTCCATGTAGTATCAAATGCTTTTTCGATGTCGAAAAAAATGGTATACATGTAATTCCCTGCTGCTATTGCGTTTTTAATGTTTGTGTCTAAAACAGTTAAACAGTCAGCGGTTGAACGATGTTTTCTAAAACCAAATTGGTTTTTATGTATTATATTTTTTTCTTCAAGAATCCATTGCAATCTTTCATATACTATTCGCTCCATAATTTTTTGAGTATGGTTGGTGATTGATATTGGTCTGTAATTACTTGGATCTAATTTATCTTTATTGGATTTGTGTATTGGTATTACTGTGCATTGTTTCCATATATCTGGTATAAGTCCTATTTTCCATATTCCGTTTAGTATATCAAACAAAAACTGAAGAGCTGATTTGTTCAATTTAGTGATTGTAAGTATATTTACATTGTCTGGACCTGTAGCTTTGTTTTTTATTTTGTCAAGGGCGTTTGTAAATTCATGAAATTTAATAGGTTGATTATATGTATGGTTATCCTCATTTGATTCTAGATTTATTATTGTTTTTTCAATTTCATATTTAAAATTCAAAAAAATATTATTATATTGAGAGTCGCTTGAAATTCTAGAAAAATGTTCAGCAAACTCATTGGCTATTTCTTTAATATCTATTAGTAAGTCATTATTTTTCTTTAATGCATTTATAGTCTCGAATGTGTTATTACCATTGAATTTCCGTATACTCGACCAAATCATTTTGTCCGCCATGTTGTTATTTATGGATTGTACAAAATCATTCCAAGACTTTTGTTTTTCTAATGAGATTTCTCTTCTTACTTTGGCTCTGTATAGTTTATATTTTTCGAAATCGTATTGTGATTTTGATCTTTTATATCTACCAAGACATAATTTACGTTGTTTGATCAATTTTGCAATTGTATCAGTCCACCAAGGAACCCTTTTTCCTTTATTATTGATGCTTTTTTTTGGTATACATTTTTCAGTCGCTTCCGAGATAGTGGTATATAGGGTATTTATATTAGTTTCTATGTTTTCTATGCTGTCATTTGGGATACTGGATTCTATTTTTGTAATATTATTAAATGTTTCCTAATCTGCTTTGTCATAGATGAATTTTTCTAAGTTATAATTTTTACTCTCGATATCTGCGAAAGATATAACAATTGGGTAATGATCACTCGAACATAGATCGTTATAGGTATTCCATTCTATTCTTGTGAGTAAATTAAGTGAGCAGATTGTAGTATCGATTGCGGAAAATTTACCAGTTGCTGTTGAAAAATGTGTTGGATTTCCATTGTTTAGAATCGAAATATTATCATTATTAAGTAATAAGTTTTCAAGTTGTAAGCCCCTCTGGTTTATATGTTCACTGCCAATCATTGTGGTATGTGTGTTTGTATCACCAAGTAGCAAAAATGGTCTTGGTAATTGATCTATAATCCTTTGAATATCGTTTGTGTAGAATGTCTTATTTGGTGGGATATATATATTGCAGATAGTATATTTCTCATTTTTTTTAATGTGTATGTTTGTAGTTATAGCTTGCAAATTTGTTTGTATATGAAGTTCGGTTGCATAGATTGTTTTATGTACAAGCGTTATTACTCCTCCTGATGCAATTTGACCATCTTGGTAATCATGCCGAAATTGTTTATAATTTGCTAATTTGATAGATTTGTTGGGAAGCAGATGTGATTCTTGTAAACATAATATTTTTGGTTGTAATTTTTGTATTAATAATTTTATTTCATCTAAACGGTTATGATAACCATTTACATTCCATTGAATTATTTTATGCATTTATATTAGATTGAATACCATCATCTGAACTAATCATGAGATCAGAATCGGAACTATTGTCTGAATTATTTATTTTGTTTTTTAGTTTTGTAAGAGCTGTTTTTAGTATTCTATTTTTGCCAGCAAGGATGTATAATGAGTCTATAAGATTTGTTATATGTTCGTTATTTGTATTGTATTTTTTTAAAATTGTTTCTGATTTTGGATGTTTACATATATCAATAATAAATTGTTTCAGTGTTTCATAGTCAAAGAGATATTTTTCAGGTTCTGAATTTATGGGGTCCTTAAATAATTCAATATTTTCGTAAATGAAATTTTTTCCTGTTAATTTTTTTTTCTTTTTGCTCGATGGTTTTTGGATTTTATCGGAGGTTGATGGTGGGATATTTGATTTTGTATCGCTTAAATCATTTGAAAGATCTGGTTGTCTGATTTTTTTAAAGCTAGTACTTTCTATTTCAGATTCTTGACTGCCAGATAGTATTCTTTTATTGATTGTTTTCTCAGTTTTATAGTTTTCAATGTCTTGTTTGTCATTTTCAATATTAATTTTAATGTCTTCTGACTTATTGTGGGTATCGTTTTCGTTTGAGGAAACGTTCTGGTTTAGGTTTTCTTGTGGGGTTTGATGTTGTATTAAACTATTTTGTGTAGATTGCGTTATTTGTTCGTTTGGTAAATTTGGGAAAGTTTCCATGTTTACATTTATGGTATTATTGTTTGATGTTTGTTGAAATCTGCAGTTTTCGGAGCTATGTCCAAATTTTTTGCAGTGTATGCATCTATCTTCATCAATTGTCATGTAAATTTTGTATGATTCATTTTCATACGTAATTTGTATGTTTTTTGGCACTTCTGGGTGATCTGCGTTTACAAATATGAATCGTCTAAAACTTTGAATATGTGATAACTTTTCATTCGATATACCAGCTGACATAAAAAACATATCTGATACACATTGTATTCCAAAATACTCAAGGTTTTGTACTATGATATTATTTGGAATTGTTGGCATTGCCCAGATTATAATTCTATGGGATTGTGTATTGTAGCCACGCAATATTACATTAGTATCTCTAACGTTCATTGTCTTTATATTATGAATTAGATGGTTTGCATCTTCTTCAGATCTTAAGTAGATGCAAACTCTTTCTCCAGCAATTCGTGAAGCAAAAATAATTTTATTTGGATTAATGTGTTGGGCTAGCGAATTGACGTATTCATAATAAGGAATTTCTGGAGATGCGTTCATTAAAATAGCTTGTGTTTTCTTGGGAAAGATCATGGGTGTATTTTTGGTAAGGGTTCTAGCATAAGTTTGTTTTGATGGTTGTGGGGTTGGATGATTTTGTTCTGTATTTTGGTTAGATGTTTGGATGTTGTTTTGGGTATTTGTTTGGGTATTTGTTTGTAATTGGTTTACTATTTGGTTTTGTTGGCTAAACATGATGATTTTGTTATTTATTTAAATATTTTCTTAAAAGTAATTAACTCACCAATACTGCTCACCAACGGTGAGCAGAACAGGTTTCACTGTATCGCTCACTATATATTTGTTTTTAAACTGTTGTTATATCAAACTTGTAAATACACATAAATATTAAATGGACAAATATAAAAATGTATAATTTTAATGTTTAAATTAAAGCATTTTTAATTACATTTTGACGAATGTAATAATATTCGTACTTCACACATTAATTTTTATATTCACTATTACAAAGTATTCAATTTTTCGATTACAAATTTGGATTGTTGCTCTTTCTCTATATATTTAATCTTTCCTAAACAGACATTGGATTCTTAATAATCGAATGTAGTTTAAATAAACAAATAATGATGTGGGTGATCTTGTAATAGACGTATATGTCTGAAAAACGGAGCTTAAACTCCATTATTATTATGCTGTAGGAATAGACACGATGGTGAAAGATTTATTCTCATAAGTTTGAATTGCATATAAACGGTTTTCATATTCATTCTAAACATAAATTCCCAAACAGTTTGCCAAACTTTATCATACAAGTTTGTTTGATGGCAGACATTTGCTGCTTGATTAATAACTATTAATACTTTCTCAAACTGTTACCAGGGAAAATATATATGTATGTATATATATATATATATATATACATACATATATATATATATATATATATATATATATATATATATATATATATATATATATATATACATATATGTATATATATACATAAATTAAAAATATATATTTTCATGACAAATCAGTTTATCAAATCATCTTAATCTTCAGACATACTAAAGATAATACCATTAATATTTTTATCTTACAAATGAATGATTAGAAGCAAATATCCAGAAAGCTATGGATATTTGCATACGATGGGAATTGAAATGACATTATTAAGAGAAAAGAGAAGCCAAATTTTTATCATATAGTCAACTCCCTTCTCCCGTGTATTAAAATCTCCAAAAATGCCTTAATTTTTTGTATTAAAGCTAGGAAAATATATATTATCTTATGCATCTTCTTCCCGTTTCTGCAATCACGGATGTTGCATTTTTCTACAGCTCGAAAGGCACTAGAATAACTTTCTATTGATTTTTCACATAATTTTCCATACCTACATATTGTAGTATATTTTATTCTTTTAAAATACATATAATTTTCCAGAATTGTACACTGTAACATTTTTTTATTTCTATATATTCATATAGATAGATAGATTTAAATGAATAATAATTATAAATAGCTATGTACTGTGTAACTTAAATTATAACCGTATACATAATGCATAATAATAATATATAAACAGGTATATATAAATATGGTATGATATATAATTACAGTTAATTAAACATCAATTGTATTAATTACAGATATACAACAACAAGTAATATTAAAAATGTACACATAGAGTTTCTCCAAAATAATACGGGTTGATTCGTATAATCAAACACACAAGTAATATCTTAAGCAATCAGATCCCCTTTTTATGCAATCGGTTTCGGTTAAATCACTTGAAAATTTAGAACTTTCCATTATTTTTTGTAGAATCAATTTTTTTTCTGTTTATTTGTTCTCTTTTTGACATATTTAGTAATAAGTTTTTATTTTAAATCGGATGTCAAATCAATATTACGTTATTATAAAGTTCAAAAATAATATTATAGCTTTCAAAAACCTAATTACTTTATTTGCGTCCGTTTCCACTATATTTTGATAAATATGCCTTTTAATAATATTTTAAAAATTCAATAAAATATCCATTATAATACTTTTTTAATTTTATTGAAAATGAAGTATATTTTTCTTTTTACACTTTTAAATTGTTATATTTTTAATTTGGAAAAAATTTGGTTATTATTTTCTTATAGTTAATATTAAATATTCAACTAGACTCTAAACATGTATTTTTTATTGATTAAAAATCATAAGAAATGATTCCTTGAAAATGTAAAATATTATAAAACCTTTATGAATATTCAAAAAGGTTTGAGTTGGAAAATTCATTAATCAAAACTTGTAGCTATTATACATAGGGCCCAAGATGGCAGCAATGATATGAAAACTTTATCCTTTACATCTTATAGAAACAATTTTTTTTACATATTTTCATTAATATTTTGTTTCTTTCTTTCAGGTAAGAAAATTTTTGAAAATTTTTCCTTCATTCGTTTTTACAATGATTGTGTAAGATAATATAAATTATTATTATTATTATTATTTTTTTTTTTTTTTGTAAACTTTGTAATTTATGTACATTACTATCAAGGGTTATTTTTTGTTTATGCCTTTCTTAAAGTCTTTTATATTTAAAGAATTATCAACACATGATCATATTCAAGAAAGCATACAAATTTTCAAATATCTATAATGTCAATTTAATACAATCTTTCAAACTAATTTCAATAGAATTATTTGTCTTATATAGTTTTGATTATTTTAATCTTTTAGATTATTCCACTATTGTGGATTTTGACTATACAATTCAAATACGAAAATATTGATTAAAAAAACAAGATAATACATTTTCTTTTTTTTTTTTTTTGACATATATACTAAAAAGAAAAAACTAATTTTTATATCTGTTTAATAGGCTAACTAAATTAAACGGATGTCTGAAGAGAGGAACTCAAAATTTCTTAAAATTGAATTTTATACTGAAATTACAATTTTTGTTTACTTTTATGAATCCGTGTATTCTTGGTTTTTTAAGACTATATATTATTGTAGTGAACAGTCTATATAAAATAAAAGATTTATGAGATGTTAACATTTTCAGATAATAATGTTAAATATCATACATTTTCATAAAAAAAAAAATTAAATAATATCACAGTATGTAATCTGTTAAATAATTTTAAATAACTATAATTCGTTTAACAAACTGAATACATAAATAATCTTAAAATCATACAACAAAAATTATTGTAGAATGAATATTTGCATCAGATAGTGTAGTCCATATGAAGATTACGTTTATGGTAGTCACCCAAGCTCTTAGAGCAGTAAAAAATACTTTAGCAAACATATAAAATTCCTAAAGCAGAATTAATAATTAAACAATATAATACTGAATTTTATTTTAAAAACAGTTTCTTAAGATTATAAAAAAATTAATTAAATATTTATAAAATTTTACTTCAGTGATATATTTGTATTTGGATATTATCTAATATGTATTCGCTTCGATTAAATACTTATAAACAAAATACGTTGCTCACAAGAATTCAACTTTTAAATAGTGCCAATTTCATTTTTGTAAGCAGTTTATTAGTTAGCATTTGTTGTTGTTTTTTTTTTTTTTTTTGTACGGAAAATTACAAGCTGTATGTCATAATTGTAAAATTATATTTCAAAAAGAAATATAATTTTAAAATAATTTAATATTGGTGCTTTCATATAAGACGGTGAAACTTTTTTTGCAGTTGGTAAAACAGAATTAGTCGATTACTTTATTTTGCTACTTGTTTTTAATTTGCAAAACTTCGTTTCATTTCTATATATGTTTAAGTTTTAGGTGTTTTGCAGCGTATTTATTACTGGTATGGTAACTAAGACTATTACAAACATATTATTCATATTATACCCAAGCTTTATTTATTTTAAAAAAATGTTATCATATATCCATATCATATTATATCTGATACAAAAAATATAACTGATAATAATTACTTTAAATACAATTATTTTTGTTTCTTTTTTTTTTTTAATTTTAATTATATGTTTATTATATATAGTATGGGTATTTAATTTTTATAATATGTTTTTAAATTAAAATGTTAATTGTTTTTAAAATTCTAAATTTTATTACAAGTGTCGATTTCAATAAGCTGTGAACAATTTGAATTATTTTAATGATTTTCTTTTCAAGATAATTTTCTTCGTGAGTTTTTTCAAATACATTATTGCATTGCGGTTAGATTTGTAAAACAGTCTTTAAATATGTAAATAACATCAATTATATTGAAGTAAATGTTCTTTTTTTTTGAGAAACAAGAAAAAAAACGAAAACAAAATTTATAGCGAATATATTATTGTTTTTCAAAAAAATTTACGATTATGCATGGTTTTTTTTTTTCTACTGATAAAGGGTGTGGTATTTATAGCGTTTTCATTTCCCTTGTAATAATTTTTTTAAAGTACTCAATTTTACAATTCATAAATTAAAATATTTTAAATTTAAATAATTTTATTTTGCTTTACTTTCATATAAAGTAGGTTTATTGAATGGGTAGTAATTTTTAATAGGAGATATTATGAAATTCAAAGAAATGCAGAGAGAAATGGATTTTTACGAAATTTTAATTCAAATTCAGTCAATATTCATCTCTTACTCTCTTTTGCTTTTTCAAATTGAAGTTATTGTATTAACGAATAGTCAGCATATATAACATTTACGGAGAAAAAAACAATTTCACCACCAATTATAGGTACGGCAGATAATAATATTCTATTATGGCAGATCATTAATATTTATGGACACATTAGTTGGTAAATGATAAAAATAATAACTGCAGATAATAATAAAAGTAGATCACATAATTTCACGATATTCAAATTTTTTTAAATTAAAATACCCATTTTTTTAATTACATTCCTTAAACTTTAAAAAAGTTCTCTTATTCTCCTGATAATTTTTCAAAAATTCATTATTGAATAGATAGATTTAGATAGGTTCTAAAATTGATAAAAAATTTTATAAGTATGAAAATACTTTAGTGGAAGGCATGTGTATAAAATATTACTCTCTGAAATTAGTTTTTCAACACTTTCACCATATTCTCTATTCTCAAATTTTAATAAATATTATGTTTCCAGTCTCAATTAATTGTTTTGATATTCGACGTAATTAGACTGTTAAACTGTTAGTAAAATAGTCTAAATTTATAATACTCTAAATACCTGTTATATTTAACAATATGTAAATAATAATTAATTGTAATTATGTATTAAATTGCTAAATTTGAGGTAAAATTGTGTCAAATTCTAACATTTTACGAAAAAATGATTGAAAGAAAAGTTATTCCTCATTAGAAAATAAAAATTTTTTGTCTTTGAGTTATTCTTCTATATTTTATGGTTTTTGGATCCGTTGTAGTCAATTGACCGATATCTGATTAATAATAAAACTAACTTTAAAGTTTTAATTGAAGCTTAATTTTAAAAATATTTATTCACTTGAATGTATTTTAAACCCACATATGCAAGTAATATGAGTGCTTATGATTTCAGGTACACTTTTGTTTTAAATTATACTCATATTTCTTTTTACATATTCATAAATTAAGGCAATTTTATTTATTTATTTTTTTTTTAATGTAATAATAGTTTTTTATTTGTTTGTTTCATTTAATTACAAAAAATAAAATTATAACTTCTATTAATATCTAATTTGTAGTTATAATTAAATAAGTAAATTTAATTAGTACAAAGTTTTATGTAAATTATATGTCAGATTAGTATTTGCAAACAGTAGTATTCTTTTCGAGAATATATGGTTAAATAACAAAATTTGTACGACAGTAAGTAAGATAATAATTTAATTGAAAATACTTTGTCTACACTTGATACACAGTTACAAAGTAATCCCACGTACCTGTACAATTTATAAGAACCAATTATAATAATCGCTTAAAGTTGGGGTTTTTTCAAATTTAAATCATATAAAAAAAGCGATAAATGAAGGAAACTCACAAACTGATAGCAACGATCGCTTTGAATTGGTTGTATTTTGATTTGTGAAGTGGTAGAAGAAAGTCATCTGGAGACAACAAAATATATCGGGTCTTATTAATTTGTAAATAAACTAACAATTTCAATAAAGTCAAGTGAAGATAAAGTATTATCAATTTACTTTGTTTGAATATGCATTGTGCAGGCTTGCATACCTCATTTAAATCTGCATAGTTTTTAATAAAAGAATTTTAATTTTTTATAACAAATTAAAATTTGTACACATGCCGATTTCAAATATTGGTATAATTAATATTTAAATCGCAATTGCAGCAGTATGGACTGAAAACCTATAAATCTGAAAAAAAATAATTTATATCCGTTTGTATTATGTTAAGACTTTAAATAACAAATTGAAAGTGAATCTGACTCTCCGTGACAAAGAATTTTATTTCGTTCTGTAGCTTTTTTTTGACAACTTGTATTACAACTTTAGCATTAAAAATACATAGAAAATACGTCAAATAAGTGGACTATTCTGTCGAAAGTTGAAAAAATAAATGGAAAGCTTACTTTTGTGTTTCTGAATATAGGTAACTGATATCTATAGTTTAGTTTACTTTTAAAAAATAATAAACTTAAATATCCTTGGAAGGTTTGCCTTTTAGAAATAAAACTTTTTAAGTATCGTTGTGAAATCAAACTCTATAAAATGAAAAAGCGACAGTATAAAAAGACAACCAATAGGATATTACGTTTGAGAGAATTTGATTAAATTGTATGTAGGGTTTAATGGGCAAGGGAATGCGGTAGAAGGCATTATACAGGGTTTATTACAGGATCTGTTTTTTATATGTTAGTGTTTACAGGCATCACAACAACTGTGAAGTATTTTACACATATATTTGTAAAGACATCATAACAACCGCGGTATACTGTTTTTGTATGTACCTACACGTATTGTATATATATTATTTCGGTAAAATATTTAAGCGAAATTCAAACTAGGGTATATGAATAAAATGTATAATAATTTTTGATATTAAACTTGGTACCAATATCATCAGAAATAAACCCTACAATTATTCTTCTCTTGAAATTCGAATATTTGCCTCCTTATCTTTATATTTCATTTGAACTGGACATATATTTTCTTATTTTGTTAAAAGTCAAAAAATCTTCGTCGATGATTGTTGCCACTATAGTCAAGGGTGAATAACATAAAATAAGATGATGAAGATAAAATAATGACTGGCTCGAAATAAAAAATTCACATCATAATTTAAATATAGTAACAGAACGTATATACATCGAGGTTTTTTTCGATATACTATCTGATACTGAATAATCTGACGACGTTGATGTCAGTTATTTTACGATATTTCAAATAAAATAGCTTTGTGTTGTTTCAACCCCCCATTTACATTTTAAACGAATGTTGTAATTTTTTAATACATTTTATATTTAAATAACCCACCTCAAAAATTTGCATTTATGATTATACTAAAGGTATATCTATTATATATATACATACTTTCGTACCTACTCAGTTAGCTTTATTTTAATAGTGACTAACATAAGGTCATTACATTTTTTAAAAGCTTTATAATGTATATACTGCATTTTGAAGTGTGAAATTTGATTATTATCTGGAAGGGGAATAGCTCTTGCAAATATTTTGTTTTAAATTTGAAGATCGCAATCAATGCATTAAGCAAGCCGTGGTGATAATGACTCTTAAAGTCGAACCACCATACAGTCAATGTTTACATATGCAATAACAGTGAAAATTAATTGATGCTTATTAATAATACACGAACTTTTGGAAGAATGTCCGAAAATGAACGAAAAAAATGATAATAGTAAAAAAAAAAAAACACAAAATAAAGACAGGGAAGATGCAATATAAAAAATTTGCTATTGTACCCATTAAAATGTGAAATTAGCTTAAATACTGAATACAATCCGAAAATTAAATAAAAATTAATTCAAAAATAAATAAGTTATAAGCTCTTAAAGTTTGTTTTCCACCTATTTTTTGCGATAAAAGTTTAATGGGTGATTAAACTTATTATGATAAGCGGTCATTTTCTATAGAAAAATCGCACAACCAAAATTTTTTAATGTAACATTTTTATTCACAATTAGTGCCATGGCCATCGATATAACCTCATATCGTACAATGACCCTTATGTATAATCACTATAGAGATTTTTTTTATTAACTTCAAATTCATGTTTGTGTAAAGTAAAGACGCTTCAATTGAAGTGATAAAAAATTGTTGCATCATCCCAACTAAATTTTCCAAGTATTATGAATAATGTCTTACATCTTTTTAAAAGAGTAATAAAAATTTATTTTATATTATTGTATATATTATTGTTTTAATGATAATCTGGCGAGATTCAATTTTAATAGAATAAGTAGGAACTTGTCATTTTTTGTTTCTTATCCACATCTTGTGATCTCAAAAACACTCTGAATGTCGATTAGCATAGGTCTGACATTTTAGGGTTCAGTTAACAGGTCCTACCAGGCTTAGCTTGTGACAATAGTACCATATGTTAATACTTGATAATTGTAAATAATGTTCTCATAAATAAATTGTTCCAAATACATATTATAAATGCTGTTTCGTTCAATTTATTCTTTTGTTATTAATATAATTTAAAAATAAGTAACTTCCATAAAATGATAAGTTATAGTCAAATTTATTTGCAACAAGTACCAAAATAGAAAAGAGCACCATCTGCTTGGAGAATTATTACGATTCATACTGATGATGAACATATTGTAGTTGAAATGGAAATTATATAAAAAGTACAAAAATCTTTGATGTAGGAAATTGGGGCAAAAAATAGAAATTTTAATTAATTTTGTTATACGCCTTCTTAAACTTATTTTGCTATTTGAATTTTCAAATTTTTATTTCCATTCACCCTATATTTTTGTTTTAATTGAAAAACAAAATATTAAATAAAAGTATGTAATAAATGCATTATAATATTGTTGAAACAGTAAAAAAAAAAAGTAAGATAATGGTTTGGCACATCTACCTTAGTGTATATTTAATGTATATATAAATGTACCTACATATAAAAAATGTTTCAACCCTTATTAATGTATGCAGTGTAATTAAAATAAACATAATTACTATGCGCAGAAACTAACGTTAGATTGTTATGTTGCGTCAATAATATAGTAAACATATATAGTGTATACCAGACATACATATTATTTTACTGTTATTTTGTAATAAAATACATCAAGACTTTTTATTGTCCAAAACTCAAGAGGTTCTGTATTTTATCTATACAGACAGATAAATTTAATTAAATGATAATGTATTATTGCTAATAAAAAAATAATACATTAAAATAAATTATTAATTTTAAATTTGTTTCATATGTCTTATCTATGATGAGAGCCGAAAATCGCAGATGTGTAAATTGGATGATATTCATATTGACACGAAAAATAAAATTTAGCTGATAATCAAAATTGATATTATTTATTGCATTTTTAAGTCAATTGAAATAAATAAAGAGCTGACAATGTTAGAAAATAATTATGAAAGAATTGTTGGAGCATTGTAAAAAAAAAAAATAAATGTTATTTCTTTTAATTTAAGTACTTCTCAAAATCACAAAAATATCTCAAAATCACAAAACAGGAGAAAGTAGCCGCAAGAATTATATTCACCTGCTGGTGGCTCAATTATCGACTCAATTTGCCACGACTCTAACAAAGCTTACCACTGACTTGTAATGGGTAATATTATATATAACTTTACCATGTATGTTAGTAAATGTCTTAAACTGTTTCAATTTTCTAAGGAAGGATGCACATTTATTTAAAGTTAATAGGTTTAAGAAAATTAATTCGAGATCATTCTTTAATTCTACATTACAATTTTGTTTTAAAGAAGTTTTTAATAAGACAAATTCAAGAATTTTTTATCTTTATATATAGTCAAATTTTATTTTTATATTTCAAAATTATCATTACTTCCTCTACAAATGTGTTTTTAGAAAAAAATTTATCCCATATTTTAATGAATTTTAAAACTTAAAACTATTTTAATCAATTATGAGCACTTTAAAAGTGGTAAAATTTAAAAAGCTAAAAACGCGCAATAGCGTAATAATGTTGAAACAATTACAGTGTTTCCAGTGTTTTCTTCAAAACTATATTACCTGAAAGTATAACATCATGGAAAGGCATACACATAAGACGTCATCATAATTTGACAATATACAATATCGATGACATTATACATGGATGCCATGGATTTTATACTTTCAGAACACAGACATTATCAACGTGTGACGTAAAAATGTGAAATTTTAGTCCAGGAACGATCTTGGTGTGCTCCGTACAGAATGTAAATTTTTTTCAATTTGATATAACTTTATAATTAATTAACAAAAAAAATATAAATATAAATATATGAAAATTTTTATGTTATAAAATTAGATCTTTCCAATTATTACAAACAATTTTTTTTCAAAAGCCTTATTTCAATCACAATATAAATATATAAAAGTTATTTTGTTATTCAAAATAAATATTTTTTGTTGATAATATTCTGGCAATTTTTAATCCGCATTATATTATATGAATATTCAATTTTTAATTAAATAATTATAAACTGGGCCTGAGTTAACAAGTTCATTCATATTGATTTAAAAGTGCATTGAATTATATTAATTACATCAATCAACCTTTATTTATTGGTACGAACTCCTCATTTTAATTAATATAATAATATTCTTTATATACAACAAAATCTGAATAATACAATGCATACTTTATTGTGTAGTATTTCGTAATTAAAATCTAGATTGATTGTTCGAGCAAAAACAAGTATTACATCATATGGATAATATTTGTTCAATATATAGGTATAGTAAATCAAGATATTTTAACTGAAAACTAGTTATTTTTTTCAGTAAAGAATATGAATAGAAGTCATTTTCCTAAAAGTAAGTATGCACTTGGAATTAATTGCAAATTAATATTTCTCCTCTGAAATGATTAAAATTTTGAGTATTCTGCTGAATTAAAAAATTCATTTAGATGTTAATATTTAGATGTTAATATTTAAACATTGTAATGGGCAGAGAATGATTGATCTGTGATTTTGAATGCTTTGATGAAAATTTCTATTGTTGATTATTACAAAAATCTTGTATAAACAGTTAATTGAAAACTTTTTCTTCATGGACACAAAACTGTTTTTAAAGTTTTATAAATCGCATGGCTTTTTGCAAACATTACTACCTCTTACATGAGAAAATTTTATATTCAAAGTCACAACTTCGAATCTATTTCACCATTTATCACTCGTTTTCTGTACTTCAAACATTATATGAAATAAGACAACTGATCGAACATAAGAACATCTGTTTGAATGAAAAACTGGAAAATACATTTTTACTGTACTTCCCAGGTTAAATTAATTTTCTCTTTTTAAATGAATAATTAGTGGTCAATTAATAATATAATGTTCGATAAATTCATTTTTTCTGTATGAACATTAAATTTTTATAAATGCTTAATTATCAAATTACTGTTGATGAAACTTAAAGTAAAATAACGTGTAACTATTTTATGAGGTGATTTACAATATTTTTAGTCATATATATTACTTTTTAGTTGTACAGTATTTTTATGTTCTTAGATTAGTCATATAGAATAATTATATGAATTGACTTCATATTATTGACTACTTATCCTTCTAGATCACTTTTACTAATATGATGTGATTGAGATCATCAGTTTAATGTAAGATTTAACCCTTATTCTTATGTTTGAAAATTGACCAAGAATATAGTTCGATCAAATGTGTTTTGATTGTAAATCTCACTATCATAATAATGGTACCATTTATGTAGTACTTTACCCAAAAACATTTTGATACACTAAACAACAAGATAGGGCATCGAATCAGTATAAATTTGATGATAACCAAACGAATCATTAAGGATTGTGAAACTTCAGCAAGTTCGTAAGTATTTAGGAATATGACATCAAACAAATTTATTCTCTCTAATTGTCATTTGAATTATTGACAAATTGAAAAGAAATAGAAAACGAAAATAAAAATAAAACGTAATGGAAAAAATGAATTATATCTGCATATTTAAGTACTGCAAACAATTCGATTTAGTCTAGAGAATCAAATAATTAGATAATATATCTCATCTATCAATCTATCAAAACGTCAAGCAATTAATTAGAAACAAATATAATTTATGATATGTTTATAAACTAAGATTTTAAAGAGTATTAATTTCTAGTAGCTTGTAATTAAAAACAATAATAAGAATAAATAAATTACAATGATATTAATTAATTTAATTTAAACTAATTCATTATTTTTACAATTTAACAATAGCAATTATATCAAAACAATTATAACAATTATTCAAACGAATACATTATAAATATAATAATTATTATAAATAAAAACAGTAATAAATAAAAATCATTAATAAAAATTAATTATTTCAAAAATTATGATTCAAACGAAAATGTAATTATGAATTGTTGTAATTTTTATGAAACACTTCCAAGAATCATACAATACTAACAACATAAATAGAAAAAAACAAGTATTGAGAGTTTTAGAAAAATTGAACGTACATTCTGACGTTACTAAATGAATATTGTATGAAGAAAAAAAATTGATGAACTATTGATGCAAACAACGTAAAAATTAACGATATTCATATCTTATTAAATATAATTTAACGGTTGATAAATCTATCATTGTCTATCAATTATGTTGCCTATCAATGTAATATTTAATTTAGATTTATTTAATTGTGGAAAAAAATAAATATAAAAAACCCAGTTTTAATAATATGTGGCTGATTTCTTTTTGTCGGTATTTTTCTCACATGAAAATGTTATTGTTGGACTCAAATAAATATTTGACAAACGTTTGACACATTGGAACACAATACAGATAAATTTACAGTTGTCAAATTAAATTTTGTTTTTTTCAGAATTGAGTATAATTGATAAAAGTATTAGCTTACACATAGACAACGACACATACTTATAGGTGTATGAAAATCTAAATAAAATAAAAAGAATTCTTTTTATAAAAGTGAAACCAAGTCATTGAATATCAATTAGATAAACGGATTGGTTTTAATAATAATATTAATAATTAACAAAGGAGTCATACTCTAAGATTGAGAAAATGGAAAGAAAAGGAGGGTATATAGCTAGGGCTTAATTTACTAGGAGATATCTCGGTATATACTTTAGCACAACTTTAATAGAAAACTTTTTTTTAATTCCATTGGAAAAAAAGAAACAATCCCCCCAACAGTAAAGAAACAATAAATACAGTGTAATTAAAACAATTTAACAAATAGTTTGTAAGTAACAAATCAAGCACGATAAGTGACTGCACATATCAAATTTTAACAAAAAAAATATGTAGAACATTAACTTATCACATACTTTTTCAATACAGTCACAAAGGTCAATTTGCCTCTCTACCGCAAATAAGAAAAATCAATTTCGTTTCAATCAAATAGAAAGCTAAATTATCGATTATTTTATAATAAAATTTTTATATATTCAGGGCCAGTTTTTCAAAAGCAGGGCCCCTGTTTAATGAATTAACCGTCCATTAACTTTAATTGGCATATACTGCAGGAATTTAACTTTTAGCAATAAGAAAAATAGCAGACTGTTCGAATATTATCACAATCGTTCAAATGTAACATGTATCTATAAATTTTATTAAAGAATTAAAAATAATAATAATAATAATAATAAATTTACTGTTTAGCATTATTATGAAGTTATAGATTTATATATATATGATTGTCGGTATTTTATTATTTATCATTCTGAATTACAATAAAATTATTTTTCATTAAAAAATATTTTTACATCAATTACTATAATTTATAAATAACAAATATTTAAAAACAAGTAAAATTTATTATGTGAATAGTGTTGGTAGGTAATTAATCGAAGATTGTGCTGTGCTTTAATCATCAATATGCTAAAAGTGGCAGCCAGTGAAAGTGAAATAATGTAATAAATCAAGGGTAATTATGAACTTCAAATTTTCAGTGAAATGCTTTTGGAAAACAGAATATAATTAAGGATACAACACTTAATTACTTACTAGCTCAACTCATCACTTCTTCCGCGTAGAACTTAAATTTAACTGAAAATATTCGATAAAATTTTTCACACAAAGCGTACAAAGCGTACAGTTTATTCGTAAAATTTTAAGCTAAGTATTTTACGTATGTATAACTCACGTACTGTTTGTGACAAGACAGATTTCTTTATTTTTATACTGTAATGTTATAACTCACACTACATACTTTTAACACATATACTCACTTACTATAGTATATACCCACTTGGAAAGTATCTTTTAAATGTTTAATTATCTTTATTGTTTATCTAAACGACGTGGTAAAGTCATCCCTTTTTTTTAAGTTATTCATGATATAATAGTATTTTGGCAAATATGAGTTTTTCATTAAGATAATAAAAGTTCTTTAAAAAAAAAAAAGTTAATAAGATATTATTTCCACCAGTTTTTCTATGTTATATGTACAAAAAAAAAGTCTTTTTTTGATGGAAATTATCCCATGTTTGTAATTAATGTATTTAATAGCCGAAGTTTCAAGGATTTCTTCAAATATTGCTTTCATAACTATATATACCACCTTAATTGAAACTACTAGCACTTAATCGTGAAGTAGTTGTTTGTAAGCAAGCTTAAACTTTAATCTATCTCTTTAATAAATTTTTATTCTCATAAATGTTCGACGTTTGTTTAACAATATTTGCGTTTATTAAATTTGTCTTAAATGTTTAATAGTTCAGTATAAGGTATATAGACTATAGCTAGGTTCACGGATTACAAATGGATTAATTTAGTATTAAATTAAAAACTTTTGTATAAGTTTACGAAACTAAGATTGAAAATTAATGTACTAAAATTCATAAAATACCTATCTTCTGGTATAAAAAATTAGTTTAAATTATTAATTTTAAATTTCAATTATGAATTCAATTAATTAAAATGATTAATATATATCATTGTATGCTTAAAAAGAACTGAACTGAAACTATCTTGTTTAATTAAAAACATAGCTATGTATTTGATTTCAATGACTTGATTTCTGAATTTTTTATCAATCTTTTGTCTGATTTAAAAATAAATGCTGTTTAAAATAAAATTTAATAAGAAACATAGGCCCTCTTTTTCTGTTATATATTTTAAAATTATGTAAGTTGAAATTTCTTCTTATACTTTGAGCTGTAGTTTTTGCAAATTCTTATCGTTTTATATAATATTCAAAATAACTTAAATTTATAACTTGATATAGACTAAAATTAATAGAAAATTACAAGAGGCAAATAGTTACATGTTTTTGTTTTTTTTGCTTAAAATCTCCAAATTAAAATTGGCCATAATATTTTTCCACAAAAATTATTAGAACTTAAAAGCTTCAAAATCTTTTTATCTTTCATCTCACAAAATCACTCAAAAATTTATTTTATTTTTCCCATTACATTTTTCAGTTATTTTGTTCCTTTCATACTTTTCAAAAGTTTGATCACACAGAAAAACTATAAAATCGTTTGAAAATCTACTGAATCTTTGTAGGTATTTTTAGGTATAAAAATCCTACTTAACATTAATCCAAAAAAAATCATCAAATGGACTTTATAACACATTTTCAAATATAAGTCTAGGATAAAATTATGAATTCAGTCGAGTTTCTGAAACCAATCTTTAATTTAATGTGTGGGTATTGATTGCTCATATATGAAGGAATAAGGAATAAGGATAAAAGGATGTTTTTAATTTAGTTTTCATTTAATATTGCAAGTCTATAAAGAAAATCTAAACTGAAGAAAAATAACCCAGCTATTCGGCAAATGTATTGGTTTAACTAAAACAGTTTCTCGAAAAAAATTCTAAATATCCTTACTGTGACTAGAAAGAAGCTTGATACTTTAAAATGTTGAATTTTTCCTCTCCATAGGGTTGTTTGTAAGTGACATACAACCATTCAAAGAAACAATAAAAAGTGTGCTTTTTTTGTTCGAACTATGCATTGGAGATGTTATGTTTTTGTAGTTTTTCAGTATTCCTATAAAAATGAAACCGTGTTCAAAACTAATTTGAAAATTGACATGATTTATTGAAGATGTAGATTGAACTTTAAAATAATATGAAACCTTCAAGTTGAATATTCAATATTTACAAAAAAAAAAAATAAAAAAACAAAACCCAAAATTGTATTTGACGAAAAAAAACTGGTTTTCTATATATTTTTTTTATATGAATATATCCCAACATTCATTCTGTCGTCATATTTAAAATACTAACTGCTAATATAATGTCAAACTAGGGCGAATACTGTTTTTTAACATCTGGTGAATTTAAAAAGTTGGGCCCATATAGTTATAGAATGTGCTACCTTTTCAAAAAATATATATTTAATATACCTGCCTAACAACAAATTGATACTTATCGTAAAGTAGCGATCTCTTTTATTTTATTTAAAAAAAAAAAGTCATACATGGTCTACTGGACACATTTGACCACCATAAAAAAATATTATTTACCGATAGTTCATTTGAATACAGAAGCAAGCCAGCGGCATTGTTATGGGGTAATATTTACATGACAAAAAAGACACATAATATTTTTTGTTATACATAATTTATTGAATAAATCGGTAGCTGCAGGTCGTTTTACAATATTTAAGGATAAGTTAAAAAAAAATAATATTCATTTTTATTGATTTTATTTTTGATTCTAAAATAATCTATCAATTAATTTTTTGAAAATTGACGTTTTTTTATTTCAAGTTCCAAAAAAATGTATATATTGTTTTAAATTTCAATGAAAGTTACAGAATAATATTTTAGATTACATGGTAGGGAAAACAAATTGTTTGTCTAATCATAAGATTGGTATCATCCAAATAATTGTGTACCTATAGAATTAAATGCTTTTCTCCAAAAATACAAATGACTTTCGTAAAAATAATTATAAGTTAAAAATTTCTATAAATCATTTCCTTAGTGACCTTATTCGCCGTCGAAGCTTGCAACAGAAAATTTGTTTGCCTCATTCCCTTAAAGGTCGAAATTTTTCCTATAAATATTTTTGTAATCACCAAAAAAAAAATATTTTAGTTGGATTCTTTAAAAATTTTGTGCGAACATTCATAAATAAATAAAAATTTATTCCGGTAAATAATTTTTTTAAATTTTAATAACACTATACTTTTTTTTTCCATGAACATTGAAATAGGATAAATTTATAAAAATCATTGTGTGAATTATCAAAAAAGAAAAATACATTCAGATATAAAGGATACATTCAAACATGGATATTCTTCTTTGTTTTAAAACGATTAAAAATCTAAATGAAAAGATTATCTTAAATCAATAAACATATCCTAAATAAGTGATTTGGAAATAAAATGAGATATGTAATTTCATAATATACATCTATAATAATTATTGGTATATTTTATGGTATTGAATTAATAGGAGGTAATAAACCAAAATTCAATGAGTCTATCTATACATAATTGGTTTTCATTTATTCGAGGTATAATATACAATAAGTCGATGTTTGATAACAGGCATCTATCATGTCAATGTTTGTCAGAATAATTTCTTCATCGGAAATATTGAAAGAATTTTTTTGCGTTTACAACACTTCCCTTACCTGCTAAATGAATTCATACTTATAAGTACCTATTTATCAATATTTTATAATATCTAATTCAGATTTACAAATGTCCAATACTTACTTAAGCATCTTATAGATTTTTTTTTTAAATTTTAATTCTAGTTTTTCAAAATTAAAAAATTAAGAATAGATATATCGATATAAAAACCGCTTTTATTTTGATATAGGTATTCATAAAAAGATTGATTAAACAAATACTTTTTACTTAAATTCTATCTACTTCTTAGATAAACTTCTAAACTTCTCATTTATCATCGAAATTTACTATAAAATAAAAATGAAAAATATATAATTCAAATGATCGTCATTCATCATTTATAAATGTTGACAACAATAACAACAAAATTTACATATAAAATAATAAATTTTTTTTTCGTTGGTTTGTACAAACCGCAGTCTTGTTTTAATAAATGTCAATCGTTACTTATACCGTTTTTCTTAATGACTCATATTCACTCTTACATATGTTTTATTTTTCACTTATAATATGGAGTTATATAAGCTCTCTAAACACAATATACTCCTTAGCTTATTTACATAAATATCATTTTACACTTTCAGTAATAGTAATGAAAATATAGAGTACTTTGTTATTAAAAAAATTTAATTATTATTCCACCTTCTATCACATATTTATAGGTAAATAAATTGCTTGGCATACAGATTGATCTATTTGGACAATGATAATAGACATTCGAAAAATTTCGTAATACTCATCTTGATTGTTAATTGAACGGGGAGATGTCAAAAAATAAATATTTGAATTACAAAAAAATGTTTATTGTGAAACTATTTCATACAATATTTTACTTCCAAGTTATATCAAGCGTTATCGTAAGTACATTGTCCCCGTTTGAGAGATAAAATTTTTTGTACCTTTTTCAAATTTTTTTATATATTCGACATTCTAAATCTTTTATCTTATTCAGATTATCGCACATAACTGCAAAACCGAGTGAATATTTATAAATTTAGTTAAAGCTGTTCAGGACAGTCCCATTTTAAAAACAACCAACCTATCAATAGGGTTTTTTACTTATACTGAGTTTTCTATCTTTTGAATCAAAATGTGAAACTAGAGTTCATACCATCACAAAATTTGAAAATTAAATTAAAATTGATTCAAAAACAAACAAGTTATAAGCTATCAAATATTTGATATCCATCTAATGCTAGAAAACGATTCTTAACATGTAATTTATACAGAGATAGTAACAGTTGACACCATAACCTCATATTTTACTCTTTGTGTAATTAGGAATTTTGAATGTTCATAGTTTATGCTGATTTCCAAACCTTTAACCAAATATCTTCAGATTCTCGTACGCGAGCGTATCAGTCCAAATTTTTTCGGTCTGAATAAATATTTGATGGAATCATATCAATTGTTAGAGATAATTGCCAACCGGATCATAATCCCGATTTGTTTGTCATACAATTGAAAGTATATTTATTAATAAATCTAGACTAACTTGTACACTACTTAAGCTATTTCCGTTCATAACGTTGTTGATTTAGATGAAAATGGCAATAAAAAATGAATATCATTTATAAAAATATTATACTAAAGTACATATATTTTATGTTTGGTAATAATTTCTAACATTTTATTACTTATTATTTAAAATTATTAACACAAGTTTTTACAGTTTTTCATAATAAAAAAAATGTTTTATAATATAATACAAGAAAAAGTCATTAAAAATTTACATTCTTCATTCTTTAATATTGTTTTAATATTATGGAAAGTCAAAGGCTGCTTTGTTTCTTTATTATGTTTTCAATAAGAAAATATATTTGTTTATTTTATATTTATTTCAAAATTATGAATATTTAAAATTTTGTCTGACATTGAGCATTTGGTTTTTATATTCATTTAATAAAATTTTGTCCACATTTTATAACTAAAAAAAATTGATATATTCAGTGATACTTTGATCTGCGTTTTAACCATACTGTAGGACATCCATATCATCACATGTCGACGTTCAAAAGAAAATATTTTAATTTTTTAATAAAATTAAAATTTGAAAACATTAAAATTTAAGTAAAATTTATAAATTTTATGTTAGCAAATTGGAATAATGCAAGTTAAATTATGAAGTGTAATTACGCTTTTGAAAAAAAATTTTTAATTTTAAAAAAGATCATGCGTTTTATAGCATTGTCATAATGTCACACATTGATAATGTGTTTCGAAAATATAAAATCATGTATGGTATCCATCATTTGTGCCATATCTGGATGCCCATCTATAACGTTTTACTTTCAAAACACAGCCAATATTATATATGAGAAAATCATGTATTTTCTATAATTTTTAATTGTTAATTGAATCACTTTTAAAGTATTCATAATTAATTTTAAATTTTTACAATTTTTTCACAAGTTTTTTATTAATATATTCTTTGTTTGTTTGAATATTGTTTACTTTAAAGTTATAAAATTCATTAATACTTTATTTTTCAAAAACCCAAATTTGAAAATTAATTTATCAATATCACTCTTTGGGGATGGTTTGTTTATCCAATAGTGGAGTTTGAATTTCTCCACTTATCCACCTTATCAGACTTAACCATTGAGACAAAACATTTCTAATTCCGTTCGAACGTTAAGGCCTAGTAATAATTCCGCTGGCGATATTTTGTTTCTCGAGAGAAATATTATAACTAAGATAATCAATAATTGTTTATGTAGCTATGAGCTAATATAAACTGCATATTATTATGTAATGTAACTTAATTTCGAATCAATCAATGTGATTCCATTTAACAAGAAAAAGGGAAAGCCCAAAATGTTGAAAAGTCGAAACATTATATTTGCTAAAAGGTTTTTCCCTTTTTGCCCACATATATTCTCGACAAATGGGCAAAAAGGCGGACCTCTCAGTTTTTAGAAACATTTGATATTTTAACCACTTACTTAATTACTTTATTCTTACCCTATAACATACTAACTGTTTTTGAATAAATGATTAAAAATCAATTGGAAAATCAAGTATGGGATCCAAATAAACTTGAATATGACCTTAATGTATATAGAAAATTTAAAAGTTAAATATTAGTTTGTATCGAATACATTAGGTTGTCGAAATATGCTTCGACCAAAAGCTTTGAGATAAACTTAGAAGATCTGTATCAGTTATCATATAAAATGCTCGTTTTTACGGACACTTCCTCCACTTTAGCCATCGATGGTTTTATTCAAACTATTCTATGTACAGGGAGTACAAATTACAGGTCCTTCACATTTCCAACATAATTATAGAATATTAAAAAAAATTAAAAACATGTATAAATATAGGTATAAATATAGGTATTTAATAACGCCTTTTTGTGGGTTCATTAATTGTTATAAATATCTGAAATCATTTTTCTATGTTATTTGATATAAGCTAGACATATTAAAGTATCCGGTTCTGATTGTTTTCTAACACGTAAGAATTATTATTAAAAGAAGTATAAATGATTGTATTTTACTTTTAAATGCATGTTATTTTAAGTTTTTTTTATAAAAACAATTAATTGTTTTCTTTAACTTCAGAATTTACATAATTACCTTGATGATTAACAAAATAAAGTATATACCACCAGTATATGCCTAAATCACATTATGTAGAATCCATTAAAAAGAAATATATTTAAATAAAAGTAAAAAAATTTCCACACTTTTGTTTTTGATATGAATGTACCTAGTGAAAGTTTTCTCTGGAAAATATATTTGAATACATCTTTTCAATTCCCTGGTAAAAAAAAAGTAAAATAAAATTGTTTCTTCAATCCTATTCAAATTTTGAAATTATTTTTTCAATGAAATTTCCTCTTCAATCCCATTGATTTCCTATGCAATACTATGCACTTTTTTATCAGGGTTTTCACTTAATTTTATAGTTCATCTAATACGTGAGGCCATTTTAATTATCTGGGATTATAAGAATCAGTCTAAAATTTGTATATAATATACTAATTTTAATAATTTCCTCTACGTAAAATTCGAATGAATTGTCTATTATCTTTCACGGAAATGTTAAATTTTTTGTTGCTCACTTAAGTTTAAAATTCAGTCCGCTTTGTTATTATTCTAAAATGAAGATCATTCAATAAATTTTTTTAAACTATTTATTCTTTACGTGATGATCAGACGACGAAAATTTTGCAAAATGGTTTTTGGAATTGTTATTCCAGCACACATTTTTTTTTTTTTTTTTTGAGTAATTAGGTATAAAGTTTTCAATTTGATAATCGAAAAAATACACACAAATGTATTTTCTAAACTAAAAGAAAATTTTCCAAAATTGATAAATATTAGTGATATGACATAAAATGCATTTAAGCTTCCCTCTTTTATTTGAAAATATATAAAATAAAGTAAACGTTATTAATGGATACAAAATATAATATAATGTTTAAAAACTTATGTATTTTTTGCATATTCATTGTATGAATGACTGAACATTATTTTCTGACAGGTGATGTGATCATTTAAAACACAATTAAGATGTCTTTAGTATCAAAAAATTATTTTTTAGAAATAATAGCTGAAATAAAAAAAAAAAACAACTACTACAATACTTTTTATGGTACATTATTTTTTTGGTGGTTTGACCTACCACAGCTGGAGACATTAATGGATATTACATTTATTATTAGATTTTAAATATGTATAAATGATATTTTTTTTATCCAAAACCCGTATTCTTTTGAGAAATAAGTAAACTTTTATTTAGAGTTTTTTAGGTAATCCTTTTATTGCTTTTCTTAGTGTATACAATATATACAATAAGTAAATATATATTTTTCTTATTGTATAGCTGGAGTGTTTGAGCATTTAAGGCTACTTGCATACATTAACAAGTGAAGATAACAACTAACATATTAACTGTTTAGATACTCGTCACTTGATTGAATTTCATTTTTAAACTGTTTTCAATTATTTTGCGATATCAATATTTCCGATAATGTCCTACGTTTGGATTTGTATCTATTTGAAATTTTGACGGTAGAGGAATGTTTTCTTTAAATTCACTCTCCTATTTATTGCATGTAATTTTTTCCAATAACTTTGGTTAATCTCAATATTTTGCTTAACTTAAGGTTTGAATTAAAGACAGAAGTTTTATTCGATATTGATTTTTGGTAATATTTGTAATTTTTCTTAAAATCATTAATTTAGGAAAAAAAAATGCTGGAACAAAAAATGATTATTTTTTTTAAAACAAATTACTTTTGATTGAAACATTTTTTCATAAATTGTTTAAATTTACTACAATTTCACTTCAAATTTTGGTAAAAAGCACATTATTATTATATTTGTTCTAGCAGACCCGCTCACTTAGATGTAAATATATGTTCAGTCTTTACTATTAAATTGAAATAGTTTCCTAAAACAAAGAAACTATTTATTTTAAATTACCTATTTTAAATTATATATTATCGAACAATAAAATCAATAGAATGAATCTTAATAGGTGGTTCCAGAACGGGCAAAACGCATTAAAAATACAGCAGATGTAAAGAATAACAAACACTCGTGCTTGTGTGTATATACATAGTTTTGTCTACCTTGGCTACATAAAAGCGAAGAAGGAATGATTTACCCGATTATTTATTAAATGATTGACAGTGGACACGTGACTTAAAAGAAAAGAGGAGTTACGTCTATAATCATATCTAATATGTGTATTAAATAATAAATTTATTACAAAGTCATAGTTATCGATAATAATAATTATCCAGTTAGATACCTTCAATTTATTTATAATATGTACAAAGTGATCATTATCGATGGATTGGTTATTTATAGTTTTTAGTGACACTATAAATTGTCTCTAAAATTTAATTATGAATGTTTTACATTTTATACTTCAATAGATAAAAAATACAAAATAAATTTTTGTATTAAGATGGTGTCGTTACAAAACTTCGATGAATTTTTGAAGTTTCGCCCCGTAACAAACTTCACCATAGGAAGGTATAAAAGTTTTCTTTCGTTTTGGGAAAAAAATGTTTTGTGGACAATGAAAATATATAATAGTTTTTTATATATAATAGTTTTTTATATATAATAATATCTATCACATAAGAAACAATAAAATAAAAATGATAAGAAACTATAGAGCTGCCAAGAGGAGAAGAATAGAAAGGAAGCTAGTGCCCCCTTAGAAGAAAAGTATACTTCGGCTCAACTTTCCCATTTTACCTAACGTATAAGATGTTATGTAAATTTTGTTTAATAAATAACAAATTTTTTTTAACTATAAAATCAAGATATTCATGAAAAATATTTTCTACTAGAATCGCCATTTGCTGGCTTTCAAAACTTTTTTCGATTTTTACTTTCTTTAAATAATTAAGTCTATCTTTCTTATTAAATTATTTTCAAAATATTCATGCTAAAATACTCAATTATCTCCTCTGTTTTGTTCGATATAATAAGTACCATAATCTTTATTAAGCACCAAATGCTTTGTATTTCATAAATGTAATGACAATTTTAGCAATCAATTTCAACATTTGCCGCGATTATGGAAAAAATATTCAAAATTACTTTCATTTTAGATCCTTTTTTCCATGTAAGTTAAGAAGACAGTGATTTTTATAATCAATGTAAAACAAATTTTACCCCCCCCCCTCTCTTTTTTTGCGTTCAATAAAGTTGTGATTTTATTTCTAGCCTAGTGAGGTCTAGGTTAAAATATTAGTATAAATCACTCGGTAATATTTGATATTAATTTATGATACGATTAAATGATTATCAAATAACCGGTGTTATTATTACCTAACCAATACCAACCAATACATATATGTCTGTCTGTAGGTATACTGCTGTATAAGGTATATCTAATATCTATTGAGTAGCAATGTTTACCTACTACACAATATAAATTCATATGGGTAGTTGTAGTAGTTCAAGTTTTTATTACAAAAAAAAAGGTATCATCGTAATAATATCTATCACATCATTCATCTATTTTATTAATGAAGCATTAATGTAACTCTAGTAAGTGGAACAAATATATACAATAAGCTGACCAACAACGTGTGTTTAGAAAGCTATGAGAGTGAGTACAGAAGGTTCGAGCAACACGAATTGTTACGAAACATTATTTTCATTGCATGCAAAAGCTGGTTAATCGGTAAGATGTGCTGTTTGTATACTTCAAATTGAGAAAAGCCTACTTAAATTTCGGCGATACCTGTCAATTATTACGAAAAGCCATTTGCTTCCAAGTTTTTGAGTTTGCGATTAAACATCGTTATTGAAAATATAAACTATTCATGTTGATTTACAACAACAAAAATCATAATTTGAAAGGTGACTATGAAATAAATTAGGTTTAGTGCAATATTTTATCTTTCAAATATTATTATAAAATTTAATTAGGTTTTATCATTCCTGGTGTCAACCAAATCTTACAAGATAAATTTTGCACATTCTTCAGTGTTCGAATGTGTTGAATTTTTCGATACAAGAAGCATGGCAATAAAAAACCAATTAAAACATTACATAATAAACGAATATATTATGTAGTGTTGTAAAACTTGGTTTTTTCAATACGTTTTCACCATATAGAAACAAAATTCAGCATTTTTACCATTAAATTAATGTAAATCATAAATTTGTATCTTTTCGTTTGAGTATTATAAAATGGCATGTTTTTGTTTATACATTCCAGTTGGAAACTAATAATATTTACACAGCTTATAAGTTCAAATGCGCTTGTTAATTTGTATACTTTTCAAAAAATCATCTTTGGTAAAAATAACTGCAATAACTCCTGTCGAAATATCATGTTATTTATTTCTCTCTATATGATAAGGTGTGACGTATATTGTATTATATAAAAATGGAGTTTTACCTTCGTTTTTCAGACATATCAGAATGTACATTACAGTGACCGCCATTATATGATTTCTTAAAAATCACAATAATAAGAACCGTGTGCGTTTCCCAGATTCAGATAAGTTATGTTATCAATTCTATCTTTCAAGAACTTGTTACTGTTTTTAAATTTGTTTTTAATTCAAATATACGGTACACTACACATAAAATAGCATTAATATAGAATTTAATTCACCCTTCATCTATATAATTATTATTCAATAAGTAAATAATGTTTTATATTTAATAACATAGATACTACACACACAATATTATGCATTTAATGCAGTACCGATATAATATAAATTATATTATACTTGTTTAGTTTTATAGAGAAAAAAAATTTTTATAATCGATTATAATAAGCATTTTGAATCAATTTAATATTTATTATGTATCAATTTTCATCAGACATTATATCAAAATGCTGTGTCATTATTCAATTAGTTCTTTATGTATTAATTATTATTGACAGTATATAATTTATCATTTCATATCTGTTTGATGAAATAACATTGTAAGAGGCAGATTTATTACATTTTATAGATATGTTATTTGAGCGCTATATAAACAATTACAGCAACCACCTAATTGTTCAAGAATTGAAATCACGTTTGTCAATTGCAAAATATTCTATTTACTTAAAAATTCAATATATTTTAGATCAAACAAATTTCTCTTAATTTCAAATAAAGAATACCGTGATAATTTATGGCATTGGTAACCGAAAACTATACTATAATAATTCGCTTGTTTAATCTAAATTGTTAGCGTTTTGGTAACGACTGCCGCGCTCAAATTTTTTCACGAAATACTAATAAAAAATTAACGGAAGTGTATACTCTGTCGTATTGAAAAACGACTGACGTCATTCAAAATTCTGTAAGAAGTCTTTTTTTGTTCAACAACACATTTCATTGATTAGCTACCGAAAATTCTCATAGTAATTCACTTTGAAATTCTCATAGTAATTCACATTTTGTACGGCCTCTGTAATTGATCGATCATTTCAATTAGTTCATGCTTTTCCAAAAGATGGCTACTATTGGCTGTATCAATCTGTGTTATAGAATTTTACTCAGGACTAATTTCCGTACAGTCTGATCAAACCCATGTATATATAATCTTGCAACCATGCTAATGGATATGTACATTGCATAAATAATCTATTAAATATAAATATCAAACTACTAGCTGACCCGACAAGCATCGTTTTGCCATATATTTCTAATCCACATCAACATTTTCTAAGTATAGCAACATATTCTCCATATTTTCAACACTCTATTTCTAAATAATGAAAAGCTGAGACAAATCAGAATAAATAATGATATAAATTTATATTTTCAGGTAGACCCGCCCGGTTCAAGCGTTTCTGTGTTAATTTTCCCATTTTATTAAATGATATTACATCGATTACATGCGAATGTAATTCTACCCTTAAGGGTAGAATTTCAGAAAATTCTTTCTTATGGAAATCACGGTATGTAGTGTACACCCGTTACATTATATGCACCCGATATTTACCCGATATTTGGTGGGGTACACCCCGTACTGCATTCATCCGATAGTTTGTGCTGTGGTACTTATACACTTGATGAAAGGTATATGGAACTCATAAACCTTGAATGATTTCGGTAATACTTGAACAATGCGATATACACACTTTATACAGTTGACAGTTCGACATACTGCAAGTTAGTAGAGATAAAGAAGTTTATTTTGAATTTCAAATTTAAATTTTGGTTTCTATGAAAATGATGCTAATAGGATTTGTAAGATGTGAGAAAAAAAAAGACAAAAGATGTTTCACAGCTAGGAACATTTTGTATTCGAAAATTAAATTGTCGTTTATAGTATTTTCCGTTACTTATTATTTATGTTTCTGACCGTTTAAACCTTCCCTGAACTTCCACAAATATTTCAAAACCAAAATTAGCAAAATCGATCTAGCCATTCTCGAGTTTTAGCGAGACTAACGAACATATCTATTCGTAGACATTTATGTTATATATTCTTGAAAATTCAAATTTTTTGGCACATGTAAGGCTGGTAACACGATTCATATATTCTATAAATTCAATGGTTTTATTAATTTTTTTTTATATTTTTTGTTACAGTTGTCATGCACAAGGATAAAGAAGATAGTGGTAATATCCATAGGAATCGAGAATTAACAGCATTTGATCATACTGTATTAGATGGTGAAATGTTTTTACAGGTCAGTACATTCTATTTAAATTTTAGTTTAATTTTTTGTCAAATGCCCTTTAACATATGAATATATCAAGCAATATAATATCTAATTGCAATATAATATCTAATTATTAAATACACCGTAAAATTAGTGTATAATATAAGCGTGGAAGATTCAGGTTGTCGCGTTTTTTGATAACTTGAGTATACAATGTTAAAAGCGTACATTTAATATTTCATCTCATCGAAGATTGTCAGGAATTGGTTATTGTAGAGGGATACGTTTATAGAAATTTACGTTTCTACTGTATAGTATCTAAAATTTTATTTTCCATGAAATTTTATTTCGCCCTTTATTATTTTCGATACTTGCCATATAACGTACCAATTCACGAAAAACTTATTGTATTTTTTTACAAACAATTATTGTCTCGATTATCAAATCTTTCCAGTTATGTGTAAATCGAGTACAATAACATGAAAATAGAAATAATATGGTAGCGTTGCAAAGAAATGTTTTAATAATTTCCACACTTTTATACCATATTTGAAATCAAACGCTTTAAATTAAAAATGTATATTAAAAAATTAATCAATTTATAAAAAATTATAAGTTATATTTTATCATACTCGACATAGGTATACACAGTACGTCACAGTACATTATTTTAGTCTAAAGTTTGTGATGGCAGCAAATATTGGCACACAATTTTGGAATAGGTGTCAATAGAACCGTTTAATTAGTCAATTTCCGCATGTGCATCCGTCACAAAGATAACTTAAAAGCAAACACAAAAAAATCAAATTGCGAGGTGAAATTTTTTTGGCATACTTCAGCCATACATAAAACGTAAAATTAATCTCCAACTTTTATACCATTAAAGATCAAGAAGAAAAATTGCACTATTTGCTTACTATTTTTCTGTATTTATAAACTATATTTATTTATTTTTTTTAAATCAATTCATATTTATTTATTACAATTACAAATAAATAAGTTATTGGGGCTTAAATATATTTTCACTTTTGAATTAATTTACTACAAGACAATAAAATTACTGTTACTGCAGCAGCAATACCAGCATCTTCATCTTCCATTTAATTTTATTTATATTATTTATAATTTAATATTTTCAACATTCAAATATCTGAATTTGAGAACAGTAATAAAATTCAAAATCCAATATTTTAAATCGTAATATTTCCCTCGAAATTGAAACCAGTATTTGTGTCAATTTTTTTTTTAGTTGGGTCCATCGGTCCATCATGTAGCCATGAAAATTTGTCGAATATCTAACCCAATGTTGGAGGCCAATTGTCGCATCCTGTGGCATTGGCTTTATAAACAACGTTGGGTCAAATATTCGAAGAATGCAGTTCATGGCATATAACTTGCATATAATATGTGCAGAGTATTTTATAAATGCTTATTATTAAAAATAGTTAACTTTTTTATAAGCTTTATGAGAGTAATGACGATAATTCGTAATGAAAATTGACATAATTCGAAAACAATAATTCCGTTTATGAAGGAAGTGAAAAATTCTGAAATACAAAGAAACAAAACTTCAATAACAAAATGTTTATTAAATGTTTCCAAAAATGAGTTTACGTTGGAGTTGTGTGTACATGATATGATTAAAACTACCTCTTTAAATATATAATATGAAAATAAATAGGGTTTCCTACAATTGTTTGCTTGTAGTACATACTAAAATTATTTCTCCTTAAATTTTAATTGTAAAAATAATTTTATACGAATGCACTTCGAAATTTGTTGAGAATATTTATTTTATTTTCAATTTTAATCCATTAAGTCCATATTTTTTAGTTAGACAGTTGCTGTGTTTTTATTAAATGTCATAATTATCAAAATAACGCAGATCCTGGATTGTAAAAATTAATATTTTTATTCAATCGTTTTAAATAATACTGTTTTCAAACTTCATAAGTAGGTATTATGTTATATTGCAAAAGAAACTAATCGTTATAATATTTTAAAAAAGCTAAAACCATTTCCTATGGTCATCAATATATATTTTTACAATACTCCTTACAGTTTCTATGTTTCCAACTCGAGACGAAGTGGCCAAAATATAAACAAGCAAACCAAAAACAGTTTTCATTTCTAGCCAACACATTTTTGAAAAATATCAGAAAATATTTATGAAAATTTTTTTTTCAAATCGCTAACAATTTTTTGTCCTTTTGATATCGCGAATCGTCCTTTTGACTGTCGAGAGATTATCCCTTTTCTTTTTTTTTGTATTCAAACGGGGTTTAACAAAATGATTTGAAAAGCCAATAGTTGTGTTGTAAATTTTTATTATTAGTAGGATTATGTAATACATTTATAATTTAATATCTCGAATTTCTGTGCCAATAAAAGTAAAATCAATATTGGTAACATTGGAAATATGAGTTCATTGAAGTACCTAGTTTAATCTTATGATATTTATGCCAAGTTAATTGCCCTAAGAAAGTTTTTGATAAAATAGAATAAAAATTCACTTATCTTGTTGCTTTCATTGAAGTCGCCATTTGGGGTGCCAAACTAAGTAAATTAAAAAAGCCTTTTTTGAGCTGTGTGGTAGCACTTTGTATTCAAAATTACATACTACTAAATTGTAGGATTGCATTTTTAAATTAAATAAATAAAAATACTATTACATGAAGACTTTTAAGTAATTTGGAAAATTTTCTGACTAGGATAACAGGAGCATTTTTCTCGTTCTTAAAAGGAAACCTTACGATTAATTATATGAGTACATAATCAGTTATTTATTGGCAACATTCTTCCAACAAAAAGTCAAGATATAAAAAAAAATACATTCTATTAGAACTAAAGTTTATTTTTATATATATTTGTTGTAGTAATAAATAATTACTAATTGATTAAGTTGTTATAGAAAACAAATGACGACTGATGTTAAAATATGTTTCTTTGTATATTTATTTATGGTTTTAACGTACTGTGATATTATAGACTTACAAAATAATAGATAATCCTCACTTACAATCATCTTAATGAGCATAAATATTATAAGTGTTTTGATAGTGACTAGTGACTCGTTTTGTAAAAATACTGATTTCATCAAAATGTATCACATTATCTTCTATTTTATGTAAATCTCACCCATTGTTATACTTATTGTCAGTATGTTCGTATTGTAAACGATAATGAATATTTTTCCTATTATTGAAATTATCTTGTCGCATGTTTTTGTTTCTGAAAGGAAGGATGACTGAACAGCATAGGGAAGTTAAAATGATGCGATTGTATATTTATAAAAAAAAACTTTTCATTTGGAACTGTAACAAGTGAAGATAACAACTTACAGTGCCAATTGTTTAAATACTCGCCATATAGTTGAGTATCCATGTGAACGAATTGTAATCATTAACATTCATAATATACGCTAAATATTCAACACATACACAGCTATAATAGTTTGTTATATAATAAACCGTATTACATATGCGATTATTAGTGAAATTTGAGCTAAAATTTTCAAAAAATTTCAGTAGTTTTAAAATAAATATGAACAAAAATACTGTTTTTTGAAGAAACAAACATTTTTTCTTTTGATTTGAAGTTTTTTTTCATCTCTATTAATTAAAAATTGGTTTTCGGTTTCATAGAATCAAATTGACCGATATTAATGGTTCACCACCTTACCTTAAAGATGTAGAAGTAACTTTAGACTAAATTTAATTCGCTCTCCATATATTTCATATAAACCGCGCGATGATACAAAATGCACCATTGATATTTATATGTCTATGGATGACGGCGGTGTATTATAAAAAGGCATAATATAAATATAAACAAATCTATTGTTAATAAGAATGTATTTAAACAATATGGTTTTTAAATAAGTATTAAAAATATATTTAATATATATGTAATAAGTAATTATACATTATTGAACATTTTAGCTGAAGGCATTCTTTTTATATCAATAAATATTATAAAACAACACATAACATATATTAAATTATATAATCATTTATTTTATATCGTATGAGTTCGTTTATTTTTTTTTTTTTTTTTTTTACATATTAAACAAATTAATTTACTTTTCAATTATTGAATATTATCATGACTAATTTAGACGTTTTTATTTATTTTATTTTCCTAATTTTCTCACATTTATTTCCAATAAAACCTAATGGAAAATTATTTGAAAGCAAACATGGTGTCCCAAAATTTATGCAAGAAGTAAACTGATAATAAATGAATAGTAAAAAAAAAAATTTTTAAACCACCTTTTATTAAAATTATTCTAAAAAGATCAAAATAAATATTAACTTAAATCAAACCTATCAATTTTTTACATTATTCAATTTAGATTAAATAAAAACTTGTCGCAAGATTTACATAAAATACATATGTATTGTGTAATGAAATAAATTTGTGATTTTGATTTAATTTTTAAAGTTTATTTTCTTCTTTTAGAGCTTTTAAATATTTTTACTTTTAATTTATTATTAATTTGGTTGTTATTATTCGTATTGTTTTCAACAAATCCTATCCTTTGATACTCATCATGAAAGTGGGAGTTTTATTAAGTTGGTATGCTTGCAGTTTTTTCAATTTCAATTTTTTTGCCTTATTTCCTTCATCAGTTCACATACAAAAAACGGCATTGTCTATTATCGGTTTTTTAAAGACACATCAAAGTATTCTTACTCGAATATATACCGGATCTTCAAAAATTTAAGCTCCAAGTTTCATTAAAAATGGATCTTGTTTATCGAAGCCATAAACGAGAAAATCGCCAATTTGAATCTGTTAATCTACAATATAAAAGATATAATTTTGAATCAAATACTTCTTTTTTAATTAATCTTTGTAGAATGTTAAAATAAATGTAGAATCAAATTAAGAAATGTCATGACATTTACTCATATTGATATTCACAGTAACGCCACTGAAATATGAAGAAATAAAATAAAAAATTTTATTTTTTATTTATAGAGTACACAGTGTTAATAGATGTTGTTCAATAAAATCTAAATTTATTACCATACAAATGGCTATAAAGATATATTTATTCGTGTAAATCGCTTTTATAAAGCCATCAAGTTCCTTTTCTTCGATTAAGTTCGAGTCTTTATATATATACGTATAATGTATAGTCTAGATTAAATACATAGATACAGTGTGTACAACGCTGGTAAAATACCGTACTTGAATTTTTTTCTTCAATTAATTCAATACTGATGATGTTACTGCAGTAATAATATTTGCTTACCGGAGATACTTCTTATACAACATACTGATCCTGATTTTAATTTTATAGTGTGAAAAAGTGAGCTTACATAAATAAATGGGTTCAGGCTGAGACTTACTTATCAAAACTCTTGATATGTAAAAAATGATATATGAACATCAGATACCACCCAACGCTTATCCTACGATCTATAATCGGTAGTGAATCATTCTGTTGAATAGTTTTGGCTCTTTGTCAGTAACATCCTGACAAATATTTGCTTCTTGATTATCTGAAGTTTCTGGATTATCAGCATAGGAATTTAATTATACCCGTAAGGAACATAATCGAGGATAATAAATCGCATGCTCATCTACAACGGTGGTGGTCTACACGTTCAATACTGACATAATTTGAAGCATTGTTCGTCTTCTTATTGTTCTGTAAGGTAAGCGTGTGCTCAAACTTTTACATACAAACGGTGAGCAATGAAACCTGAACTCGAACTTTGATAATATTACTTCTTGGCTTCTAAACGTTCAGGAACAGTCAAATGAATTATGAAATTGCACAGTGTATCGATTATTTTAGCATTTGAAAAAATCAAAAATATAATAAAGCATCAAAAAATCTGAATTTTGAAAATCTATATCACTTACTGGAAAACCCAATACAAAAAAATTATGTTAAAGAAGGCTTAAGACAAATTTTTTTTGTAAAATTTTATAAAATCGCTTTTAAGATAATTTTGTGAATTATAGTTTCCATGGAAGATTTACAATTTTGAATATATCAAAATCGTGATTTAACCCCTTTTAATCATTCATAAAAATAATGTCCAAATAAAAAACATGTTTATTATAAAAGCAATTAATTTTAACTGTAACACATTTTTGCCTGGCATTATATCACAATTAGACGACGACCCACTTTCTTTCAAGTTTAATATTTCATAAAGATCAGAATTCCATGTTTACGAAATTAATCATTCTAATTCAGTTTTTACATTCACTTGCCAGTATAAGCCTCCATCGTTCTTTCATCACATTTTTTTAATCAATTTAATAGAAATAAATTGAATAAGATGTATTTATAATTGTTAATTTCGAGAAGATAAAAGAAAGAATTCTTATAGTGAATTTTACTTCTCCAATATTTGATAACTTGGTTTATGAGCAACTGTTATTTCTTTAATTTTTTGAAATCTTTTTATACTCTTTTAAACTCCAGTACTAGGGTCTCGATATGAAATTGAGGGCGCTACTCAAAAAATAACTTTTAATTTTGATTATAAAATTGCATTATTCAATCCTGCTATTCCTCCAAAAATTCAAATATCGATACAATATAACGTATAGACACTGAAACGTCTGGTACTACTTAATACATATGCGTTAAACATGTATAAAATGTGCCTTTAGACTCTAATAAATGTTTGATTCTGTTCACGTTTTTATTTAAAGGAAAGTTTTTATTTTTATTTTAAAACTCATACCAAGGTACCTACTATAATAAATATTTGTATGTTGTTATATTACTATCAAAGTCCAAAAAGTGAACGTTTTATATTTGATAGTGAATTTAAAAACTATAATTTTTATAATACCAAAACACCAACCACTTCACTCATTCTAATTTCAATCTACACTACAAATAATTCAAGATTCTATAGCAGTAACAAATACGTTATACTACACTTTCTTATAAATAAAAATCAATACATACTATTGCTTAGTTACTCGATATATAATTGAGTATCAATGTTTGAACTATTTTTAACCATTAGCATTCTTAAAAAATGTTTCAAACAAATGTTGTTTGTAAGAAAAAGAAACAAATATATATTTTTTTATATAAATTTTTCTTATATTTTTGCTGGTTTAACAGTTACGTCACAGATTCATTGTACCCATTAGACCGATTATGATCATTCACAAATTTCAAATCTCTTTTAATATGCCACCAAAATTTCAACTCGCTACATCCTTTCGTGTTTTCGTTATCTTGATATGAAAATTAGATAATTCTATGAACACGTATACCTAAATTTTGTTTTTGCGGTTTATAGATTTCGAGAAATACTGGTCAGCTATTGAATAATAAATTTATTATTTTAATAAAAAACAACTCATCAAAATTATTCAAATTTTCCGGAAATTATTATGTGTTAAATAATTATTATATGAATTAATGATCCTAAATATTTAAAAAAATATCAAAATTATGCCGAAATTCACACACGAGTTGAAAAAGTAAATTGTCATGCACTGTTTCCATAGTTTAAGATTATTGCTTTAGATATTAATTAAATCAATTTAATTGATTGTGTACCGAATATACCTATGTACTTTTGTATCATTGAATCAATGAAATAAGTAAACTAAAATGATTTGGCTGATGGCCTTAAAGGATGCTTAGCTGACATAATTTTCAACTTTGTGTATTCTTCAACATTTTTATTACTGTTTTTGGTTCTTGCACTGATACAACAAACACAGAAAATCAATGAATTATAATTTTATAAAAATGAATTTATTTATTACATGTGTGTAAAAAAAATTATTATAATAAAATTATTAATATAATATTTATATCTACTATATATATATATATATATATATTTTTTTTTTTTTTTAATAATATTTATAATTCATTTTTTATCACCTGTGATGAATATGTAAATTTTTATTATTATTAATATCTGTTTATTATTTTAATTCGAGTGGTTTTATAAAATATTGTTATTAAATTTTTATTATAATTCATATTTAAAAATAATTTCTATCGCTTATTTTTAAATAATTAGTTTTTACTTTTTGTTATGTTTGGAGTATTAATCAATAAACTTTCAAAAAGCGATTAATTTAAATGCTACTATAAATAATCCAAAAACTAGTCAAATAAGGTGTGAAGGATTTTAGTTTCTACATGTAGATGATTTTCTGAATTCTTCCAAAACTTTTAGTCTATTTATTTACGGTGATTACTAAAACTCGTAAATAAATACTTTTTTGGTACAATTATATAAAAAGGAAATATTTCTTAAGAAAATTATATAAAAATAGAAAAATATTAATTCTAATAATGTTTATTTTCTTAAATAACCTCCAAATTCATTTTTCTAAATAATAATAAATCTTGAATATGGAGCATCCAATGCTCTCCCATATAGCCATGCCTAAACCCTTAAGATTCGGATACACATTGGATGAAACAAATATAAATACAATTTATAATTTTTAATGAAAATTTTTGAACCATTCCTAAAAAAAATGGTTGTAATTTTGTTCAACAGTAAATGTTTATTTTCTGAAATAACCTCACATCCTATTTAACTTAGATCGTTAACCGTTCAGAGTTTATGTAATATATTTTGGAACTATCGTCGTTTCGCACCCTATTCCAAGATGTGGAATCTTTTTAAGGGAAAAGGTAAACTCTTTCTGAGAGTATAAATTTTAAGAATCCAAGTAATCAAATAAAACAGTGATCATCAGCCTTTTTGTGTTGCAGTATTCTTTTAACTTTATATGAAATAATTTTATATATTTTATTTAATTATCATTTTAAACAATTTAACTTTATCGAATAATATAATAAATAACTAAATACCAACTATTTTTTATTGTTTGAATTTCTAAAATTTGGCGGTAGTGCCAATTAGCACAGAAAACTCTTAAGTTATAAGTCTAGTCTTCTAGTTAATACTTTTTAACATTTTTTTGTTTTTCAAACAGATCTAAAATTCAAAATAAAAAATTAAAAGTAACGTCCTTATAATTAACTTAAGTAATAGAATGCTTCTATGCTTCTAAAATTGAATCGTCTTCGATACGCAATGTTCAGTAAAGATGAATTTTAGAGATAAGTGATCTTACTGCATATTTTCAGCAAGTATTAAAATTTTTTAAGCTTTTCCTGGAATATTGATATTTACATAACATTATTCTCCAATCGATATTTTCACTTAAAAATGTATGTTTCATTTTTTTATCACAAACTAATTCTGTGTCCATTATTAATAGTGTATTGTAATATGCTAATATGCAACGCGAATTATATTTTAAACCTATACATAATATAATATTTCTATTCGATATTTTTTATGAAAAAGAAATTAATCAATTTGAATTCTAGTCTATTTTTATATCGATTTTTTCAACAAAATAAAAAATGGTAATATAATTTTTATAATAAATTAACATACTACATATTATTTTTTATCACCATTGATAATCTTTGTTTTTGTTTTTGTTTTTGTTTTCGTTTTTTTTTTTAAATAAAAGTAACATGTTTGTGATAATTTTGATAATTTAGAAAAAGCATTTTATAATACTAAAATAAAAATTTTAAATTGTTATATCTTACATAATAATACTAAATTAGTACACTTTATACTTAAAAAAAAATAAATAAATAAGAAATATAATACGTAACATAAGCACTAATTATATAAACATAACCTTTATACCTAATAATTAATAATTATATTAAACAATTTGAATATAAATATAAGTGGAATATTATTATTATTAAAAAATTAACATTAAAAAATAATATACTAAAAAAAAAAAAAATATATATATATATATATATATATATATATATATATATATATATATATATATATATATATATATATATATATATATATATCTAATGCTCTCGTATATATGTCAAGGTATAGCAAGGCCTTAAACGACCAAAAATCGTTATTTTTGGACAACTATATCTCAGAAACCAGAAAATATTTTGTTTTCATTTTCACAATGTAGCTTCCCCTGGTGTATATCTTTGATGTCTACTCAGCAAAGTCGACATTTTTTGTAGCTTGCGAGCAATAAGGTCTCAATAAAAAAAAAAAGTAGATTCCGTTCAAACGTTTTGGGGTATTTGCTTGAAAAAATTACTAAATTTCTGCATTCATTACATTTCCTTAAGTAACTTGATAGTACCAAAAAGATTTTTTTATTGGCAATTTTTTTCAAGTAAGTTCCTCTATAATGAAACAGATAAATTTTACCTTTATTTTAAGACTCGGATCTCCTGAAGTAATTAACATAATATTTTGATAAAATTTTGGCATTTGGGGTATGTCCAAAATATTCTTATGAATCAATTGGTATATTATTGATAAAACTATCTTCGCCTTCCATCATATTGCTTGTAGGCTTATAAACTAGCATCTACTAACTAGAAACCAATAAAAGTATTTTTGCAAAACGAGAGTTTAGAGTATTTATAGTAAAAGTGAAAGATTAAGAGTAAGGTAATATTTAAAATATTTTTTCTTGAAGTTTTAATTTAAAAATAATATTTTTATTTATATTGTGGAAAAGCAAGGAAAACAAGCGTCTGACAAAATAGCGAGTTTGACTTACAAAAATCAGAACTAACCCAGCTTTCAGATAGAAACAATCTGCATACGATTGAATTTGATCAGTCCAATAAGAAAAATTAAAAATGCAACACTTATCTAATAGCTGAATTCGAAATAATTGTAATCCATTAAAAATTTGTGCTCGAAAAAGTGATGAATATTTGCATTATAAATTTGTTTTCATATCTTTGTCTTTTGTTTTAGTTTAGATTTAGCTTTATTTTTAATCTTTTCTGACAAAAATGATTTTTTAAACCATGCTTTTGAAACTTATAAACATGTCTATCTTATTTTTATAGTAGAAAATGTCGGTAAATTTGAATACAACGATGAAAGTATTATTAATTTTTTTTTTCAATGGGTTTTATATTTCATATGATAAAACAAAATTCAACCAGAAAAAAAAAACGGTTTTTTATAAATTTTTTTTGTTATAATTCATATAATGCTTTTAAATAATATATATTTTTAGTGTTGAATATTTTTGGACCACTGTGATCTGATGTCGGTGATGTCAGTTGATTTGATACATAATGTATGATGTATAGATAAATACAGATAGATATACCGGAAAATTCGACAATTTTTTAAGTAGTTTTTAACGTTTGTAACGTTATTGATTACATATTTTATGCTGTAAAAATTAAACGAAAAAAACCTTATCGTCTTTTTCAGTTTTTTCTATTATATAAATAATTAATATTGTTTTACATTATTTGAATACAGAATATATAACCAAATTTATTTGATACCGTTTCGTGTTTTTTGTATTTTAAATATGGTTTTGTCTTTGATTCACTTGTAACTGAGACTTAAATAACAAACATTTCATCTATTTGTATTCCTTCTTGTATATTGTTTAACCGTTAATAACCGTTATTTAGATGTATTCATTAATTCGTCTAATTTTTGTAATATTTCATTTTTTGTATTTTTCACATGTTACAAACGAATTGCCCTTTTTACAACGTTTGGGATAAAAAATGTGTGTAATTAGTGACAACTTCTTATGAAATTTTAATTTATCAAGGCTCAATCATTTATATTAGGAAAAATAATTGAATGTAATTTTCACATCTATATAAATTTTGCTACCATTGCAAAGAAACAACCATTTATTTAGAATTTTTTCCAATATTAATATTGCACAATTGTTGAATTTATAGCCATATACAAACAATTAACAACGATATTAAAAATAAAGATGCTCTAGAAAACCCTCTAGTAAACGAATAAATATTCTAAGTCATTCATATAACAGTGGTAAAGATTTTACAGCCTGACATTTATAAAATAAATAGTAATTATTTGAATATTTCTTATGTACTTACGGGTCTAAAAATTAAAATGTTTTTCTCACGAAGTTTATATCTAATTCAGGAATTAGACAACTTTCAAACTGTATAGAACTCTAAGGCATTTTAGGCTACAACAATACTTAAAAGAATTATGAACTCTTTTCGTGTTTTATGGTTTGCGGAAGGGAACTTTTCCAGTTTACTACTAAAGTTATATTGTGACTACAGTGGGTACATATTGAATCTATACACCAACAGTACACAGCAATCCTAGATGTTCACCCATCCATGTTCTGACTGTTTCTGTTTTGTGTGCTTAACTTTGGTGATCGGTTAACATCAGTAATTACGTTACGTCAGTGGGGGATCCAATTTCTGTAAAATATTAAGTATAAATTTTGCTATATTTAGAATAAATAAATAACCCAGTATCTATAAAATTTTACCTACCTTGTTCGTACATATTTATTTATATTTTTAAATATGTGACCTTAATGATTTTTTAATAACTATATACTAGAAATCATAATAAAATATAATAATCTTTCTGTTCTCTCCACATCTTATACACCTTACATTTTAAAATCTTTAATCTTGTTTTCTGATTATAGTATAATAGTTAAGATATTTATAATTTTTATTTTGTTTTAGTCTAAGTTTCTAACTACCCTTCCTTCATCTCTGTCCTTAGATACTTTACCATAAAATTACAACAGTATGGAATAAGTTTTTAAACTCTAGGATATATAAATATTAAATACATTAAATTCATAATTATTATAACAGTATTGTTAAAAATTTAAAAGAGTATTAACATAAAAGTTAGAAGTTAGTATTGTTGTCATTTTTTACAAGTTGTGGAAAATAACAAATTCTTTGTTTTTGAGTTTCTTTCTATTTTCTTAGTCGCAACTACTTGTTAGTTGAACTAAAAAATGCAGTATACAGCTAGTATTCTATTTGAATACCTTGTTAAAAATAGTATTTTTTGTAAAAAAAGTTTAAAAAGGTCAGAAAAATTTAAATTTATAAATTATTTTGAGCTATTGAATTATTTTACAAACACGAAGTGTTATTGGCTAGTCTACCAATATGAGGTTATATTCAATTTTGGAATAAATAGTTATTCGTAGTATAGTAAAATATTTTAAATATTTTTGGAGTTCTAATAATCATATTTTAAATCTATGTATTCATATTTTAAATCTTAAAATTGCAATGTGTTTTGAATCAGGTTGCAAGCCATCTACTTGCATTATTCTGTTGCTTTATATATATATTATTTATTTATAAGTTATAATTTTTTTGTGATATTTCGTATAAAATGGACAATATAAATGTTTCGTTTAAAATTTATAATATATAAACAAAATAATGTAACGAATTTGAAAAAATATAACAATATACCTATCATTTATAACATTTTATTTTTTATAAATAAACTCTTCAAAACGTGGTTTAGTAATTAAATTTCATTTTATTATTTTCCTTTCAAAATTTATGTCTTCTAAATTCTTTACAAAAATTTTCAAAATTCAAAACAAATATAATATACCGGACTAAAAATTAAATTATTAATTATCCTTCGTGTCTCGCACTTCGAGATTACGAAGGTAGTATCACTACTTTTATGTCAATAACCACAAGTTCAGAGCTAAAAAATAAAAAACACAAGCGCCTCTAGGTTACCATGGCACCCTGTTATAGTTGTTTACTCATTCGTTTCTTTTGTGTCAAATATACCACACGTCAGTGCATTAAATAAACATTTTTAAATTTTATTTTTACAATTAATTATAAGTAATGGGTAGTCATAAGAAGAGATCCAGAAGCTGTGATCATTCAAGAGAAAGGACGTCTAAAAGACTCCGAAAATTAGAGGACAGGATGGAAGAAATCGTAACGGGTTTTTCTGCAATAAGAGAAGTCATTCTAACACGAGAGGCTTCAGTATCAGTGACGCCTAATACAAACACAACAATTATTGAAGGTAATTGAAGTAAATTATGGCTATGTTTAAACGTTAGCATAAAATGTTAACGTTTTTAAACAGACTTTCATGCCCGTGAGGCGAGTAATAATATTCAAACTAGAATATTTATAATATATATATATATATATATATATATATATATATATATATATATATGTTTCTATGAGTGATTTGTTTTATCCGTGAGGTAAAATAAGTCATACATGGTAATCAGACTTTTCCTGGAAGGTTAAGTAGAGATTAAATTACTCTGTCTTATCCGAGAGATAAGTTGGAAGTAAAATAAACAAACTAACCATGTTTGTTTTTTAACAAATTAAACAAATGAACTACGATTGGCATCAAAATTAATTTGTTTTAATTTGTCTGCAGAGACCAATGAGCAGGAGCAAGATCCTGCGGCACAGCAACATATTGATTCGGAGAAAACCCAGATTATTGATCTGGATCCTTCCACCGAGATAACTGAAAATCAAAAAGACGGACCTACAGAAGTAGGTGATCTTACTGTGGAAAATGTTAAAGATTCTGTTACACCGGCTGCAGACGAAATTCCATGGGAACTAGATGCAGATGCTCTTCGTATCTTTGGGGAAGATCCTGCACAAAAAGAGCCTGAATTGATTTTACATTCAAGTGTCGCTGTGCGTTGGAAAAAATATTTGTCAGAAGGTCTTAAAAAAGAGGTGAAGGATTCACTTTTGGAAAAATACCCTAGAAAGGGTAAGCTTTCATTCGAACCACCGATTCTAAATGATGAAGTGGCGGTAAATCTGAAAGAATCGGCCTTGAAAAAAGACAAATATTTTGGAGCAACTCAGAAATTGGCAGGGTCTGCTTTGGCAGCGTTGGCTCCCGCGATCGAGTCATTGGCACCACTGAGAGATCCAGAAAGTGTGAAAAGATTAGAGCAGATCTGGGATGCTGCGAAGTTACTAATCGAAATTCACAGATCTCAAACAGTGGCACGTAAGGCTTGCATCCTACCTACTTTATCCAAACAATGGTCTACTGCACTGGAAAAAAGAGTAACAGATAGTTACTTATTCGGAGAGAAATTAGTGGATAAAGTAAAAGAAATTAAGGCTATTGGGAAGGTTGGCGAGGAAATGAAGTCAGCTCCAGCTAAGAAAACTTTTGTTTCACCCGGTCCTTTAAACTCGAAGGGCTCGTCGAGCCAGAAGAAGTCAGTGTCTCAGACGGGCGGGAGAACATCAGTCATGAAAAAACCACTGACTTCCAGATTTCCACCGAAACAATCAACTTACCCGAAATCGAGTCAATATCGGCAACAAAATCAGCGATCTCAGAATCGCTAGTCCAGCAGGACGTAAATATTTTTGCGGGTCGCCTTAAACATTTTATAAAGGTTTGGGAATCGATCACTGAGGATAAGTTTATCATCCAGACTGTGAAAGGATATAAAATACCTTTTGAATCAACCCCCCTCCAAATTAATCCTCCACCGTCCAGAAATTGGTCGGAACAGGAATCGGTATACATTCAATTAGAAATTGATAGACTACTTTCAATAGGAGCGATTGTGGAAGCTGAGGAAGTTCCAGATCAGTTTCTTTCTTCGTTTTTTCTGGTTCCTAAATCTGATGGTCAGCAGAGGTTTATTTTGAATCTGAAAAAGTTAAATACTTTTATTGTTGCAGAACATTTTAAACTCGAGGATCTTAGATCAGCTTGCGGTCTTCTAGAACAAGGTATTTTCATGGGGACGATTGATCTAAAAGACGCCTATTTCCTGATTCCTGTGTGGAGACCACATTGCAAGTTTTTAAGATTCTTGTATAATGAAAAAATTTATGAGTTTGTGTGCTTACCTTTTGGTTTATGTACGTGTCCATTAACATTTACAAAATTATTAAAACCTGTTATAAATTATTTACGTTTCAACGGTTGGCTCTCGGTTGTGTACCTGGATGATTTCTTATGTTTGGGTCAGTCAATTGGAGAATGCAGAAAAAATCTAACTCAAACGATTGCCTTGCTGAAGAGGTTAGGATTTATTGTAAATTATGAAAAGTCAAAATTAGTGCCCGGAAGGAAATGTAAATATTTGGGATTTATTTTGGATTCAGTTTCTATGAAGGTTGAGCTTCCGCAAGAGAAAAAGTTCGCAGTACAGAATCAAATTGAAATTCTTAAAAAGAAAGGACGTATGAAAATCCGTGATTTTGCCAAAGTTGTTGGGTCGTTGGTAGCTTGTTGTCCAGCAGTAGAATATAGCTTGTTACATTGCAGATTGTTTGAGAGAGCAAAAATCCAGGCATTAAACAAAAGTAAGGGTTGTTTTGATGCTATCATGTCAGTACCTAAATTTACCATAAGAGACTGGGATTGGTGGCTGCTAGCTCTACCAAATGCATCTCGGAAGATTAGAAACAATCGGTATGAGAGAACAATTTATTCGGATGCTTCTTTATCTGGGTGGGGTGCTTTTTGCAATGGTGAAAATGCCAATGGATTGTGGAACCAACAGGAAAGGAGTCTTCATATAAATCATTTGGAGCTTAAGGCGGCTTTGCTAGCCTTGAAATGTTTTGCAGCTGATCTGAGAAATCTAGACATTTTACTCAGGGTGGACAACACTACAACGTTGGCCTACATCAATAGAATGGGAGGCGTTCGCTTCTCTGGTCTTCATGAGTTAGCATGTGAACTGTGGAATTGGTGCGAGGTTCGTCGGTTATGGGTCTACGCTACTTATATTCCTTCAGAGGATAATGTCGAAGCTGATCGTTCTTCGCGAATCGATAATTCGGATGCTGAGTGGGAATTAGCGGATTACGCTTTTAAATTAATTACAGAGAATTTCGGGAAATTACAAATTGATTTATTTTCTTCGCGAATCAACAGTAAGTGTGCAGTCTATTGCTCATGGAAAAGAGACCCAGGGGCATTTGCTTTTGATGCATTCACAATCAGTTGGTCTGATTGGATGTTTTACGCCTTTCCTCCTTTCTCTTTAATAACTCGAGTAATTAAAAAAAAATTAAGGATGACAAGGCAGAAGGGGTACTGGTGGTACCTCATTGGCCTACTCAGGTCTGGTTCCCAACCTTCCAAAAATTATCGGTAGGAGAGTGGGTTCTGTTTGAAGCAGATCCTAACATCTTGGTTTCTCCTTGTAGATCACGTCAACACCCTCTAGCGAAGAAGCTTATCCTGGTTGCCGCCAAGTTATCGGCCAAGCATTATTAATAAAGGGTACACCTAAAGAAGCAATTGATATTTCAATCGCTTCATTAACAGAGTCAACATTAAAAAATTATAATGGAACTCTAAAACTTTGGTGGCAATGGAATGGACAGAATGATACGGATCCGTATGTTGTGTCAGTGGCAAAGATTTTGAAGTTTCTTTCGGAAAGATTTGGTGATGGTGTTGGGTATAGTACGCTAAACTCTGCGAGAGCGGCACTGTCATTAATATCAGCAGAGGATGTTACAAATAATCGACTGATAAGTCGATTCATCAAAGGATCTTCAAAAATAAGGCCCAGCTTACCCAAGTACGAGTCTACGTGGGATGTGGATCCGGTATTAGATAAATTGGCAACACGGTTTCCATTAGAGGAGTTATCTTTAGAAAAATTAACGAAAAAATTAATATTGTTATTAGCCTTGGGTACCGCCCATCGCTCTCAAACTTTGTCACTAATTAAAATTTCTAATATTATCACTTTAGAAAGAAAAATTGAAATACGTATTTCTGAAAGAATTAAAACTTCTCGGCCGGGGGCTCCACAACCAGTATTGAAGCTTCCTTTTTTCCGTGATAAACCTGAACTGTGTATTGCACAAACTTTAAACCAATACCTAGTGATGACAAAAAATTTGCGAGGAAACATTGACTCATTATTTGTTTCACTTAACAAGCCGCATAAGCCAGTTAAAAGTGAAACGATCAGTCGTTGGATCAGATTGACGTTGGTCACTTTAGGAGTGGATAAGAGATTCACTGCACATTCTACACGGCATGCCTCGACATCGAAAGCATGTGCAAGAAGTGTGAGCATTGCAGAAATTAAAAAAGTGGCTGGTTGGTCTCTAAACTCAAGAGTGTTCGCTGATTTTTATCATCAACCAATTAATATTGAATATAATTCATTCGCAGAGTCTGTTTTATCAACCAGTATACTAAATTAGTTATATTGAGTTGTATTTCTAATTGAGTTATTATTTTAAGTTAAATTGTTTTTATCAAACATTTGTTTTGATAATAATTATAATAAATTCATTGTTTCATTTTCCTTTGTATTACTTAAATACATAAATACTTATATACAGAGAACTCTTGCTCTAAACAGCTACCTTCGTAATCTCGAAGTGCGAGACACGAAGGATAATTGGAAGATCTTACGAGCCGGCCGAAGGCCGGCGAAGTTTGATCTAAATTATCCGAGTGTCTCGCACGAGAGATTCCCACCCATATATATTAATAAAAATTTACCCACCCCTTTTCAGGTAAAATAAAAAATGAATTAGCTTTTCACGAATGAGTAAACAACTATAACAGGGTGCCATGGTAACCTAGAGGCGCTTGTGTTTTTTATTTTTTAGCTCTGAACTTGTGGTTATTGACATAAAAGTAGTGATACTACCTTCGTAATCTCTCGTGCGAGACACTCGGATAATTTAGATCAAACTTCGCCGGCCTTCGGCCGGCTCGTAAGATCTTCCAATTACGTCACAAAATAATATCATATTCTGCTCACTCCGATACAAATGTATCGCATTTATATATTTTTAAGTTTTGAAAAATTGGATTGATATCCTATCCATTTTTTTCAGAATGCATTTCGCAATTTAATATTGTGTTTAAGCAGTTGAATAAAAAAAATATTTATGAATATGAGTAATTTTTTGGTTATAAAATTATCTTATCCAACAATTATTAATTGATGATTTTTTAATACGTACTAGATCAAAAGAATATTCAATTTTTAAAATAAAATAAATAGGGGATTGGACTAAATTTTTTTATTACCTCAATTGAAGAGTCGTTACTTTATGAACATGGAACTAAAGTTATTTTTAAAAAATCCTTTAAAATAAGTAATATATGGATGATATTCAGAATTTTTATTTAAACCACGAGGGAAATACCGATGTATGACGTCAATTATAACATACCTATATATGTTACAACTGTTAGTGTATCATTAAAAAATTACATGTTTAACATCATTTTGTAAAAAAGGATAGTAAAGCGAAGAAAAGAATCTATCATAGCTTTTTAACTTCTTTATTTTTGATATAATTTTAATTATAATTTTAAGTTTTGTTATGGTATTGATTTTAGTTACACATTTTGATGTGAATTAAATTAAATTAAGAAGTATGAAAAAAGAAAAGTGAATTGAAATATTTTACTAACAACGAAAATAAATTCATTCTTAATAAGGAGTTAGTTTTTTCATTATATTGTACTTAATATTATTAGTTATACAAAAAAATACTACAGTGGTAGTATTTTTGCATGTTTACAATAAACTAATAAATTTAGTATCAAAATGAATATTAAAATAAATTGATAAATACTTTTCACGCCTGTTGCACTTTTTATTCTGAAAACTATTACTTGTATGTAAAGTTAAAAACATGGATATTCATTCTACACATGTAATAATCACACATCACCCATACATTTACACGTACTTACATTATACACTTTATGTTTAAAATACGCGTATTACAAGAATCTTTACATATTTTACTTTTTATTTACATTGTTAAACTAACAACATTACACGAATACTATTTTTATGTAAAAATCTTTTTATGTAATAAATATTATAATTATTAATTTTTATAAATAATACTTTATGTATCTACCAAAAAAAAAAAAAAAAATTATTGTAATTACAATAAACTAATTAAAAATTGTTTAGCATATAAAAGCTAAAATCAATTAGGTAATAAAATATGCGGACTTTGTAGATACTCATAACAATATTATATTGTATTTTTGAATCACGGAAAAGAAAATACATTATCCTGAGTTCATATTATGTTAAAATAGCAAGTGTATATAATAACTAGCAGAGTTAATTGGTTAGATACTCGACATATGATTGTGTATCAATGTTGTACTATTTTAAATGATTAGCATTCATTTAATAAATACCCTATATATGCAATGCATACAAAGTAAATTCATATAAAAAATTTAGCTAAACTTAAGCTGAAATTGTGGTGAATCAAAATAGTTTACGAAAAAAGTGTCAAATAAATGTGGTTTGTTTTAAGTAAACATATTTTTTTTTTTTAACTTTTCTTCTATCGTTTATGTTTTAAAATTTGAAGAAGCACTCCATTTGACCGATTTCTGCATTCACTAATTAAAACTTCCTTTTAAGATCTAGAATACGCCATCAAAATTTCAAATCATTATATCTTTTCGTTTTAGTACAGATGGACGGACGGTAAATCATAAATAACTAATAAGGATATTCTATGAACCAATAACTTAAATTTTGTTTTTGCCTGCAATATATTTATTTACTAGTGTTTATTTACTGTGACATGATATTTAGACTTGTACATTGTCACCCATAATATTTAATAAACTTTCATTACATTGATCACGTGTAAATTGCATATTTGTTAATATTATAACTATTTTGATATAATATGTGTATTATTTAAATAAATGGACTGATTTTTTAGCAGTTATTACTCATTTATAATGTATCCTCGTATTTACATTAAACCTTTGACTAAGTGCCTAGCCTCTACCCCCATAGATATATCTAGGTATATTCATTACAACCAATATAGCCATAGTTTTTCAAATATGATTTTAACATGCAAAAAAAATAAATCTTATACTCAAATTGAATTAAATTATCATCATATAAAACCCGCATATTCATGTTTAATGTACTTTTAACATTAAATTTAATAGTTACATATAAAGTCACTTTATATTATAGCAATAGTATTACTTGTTGCGTTTCTCTCACTATTTTTTAAATTAATTAATTATTATTTGGTGAATTTTTTACACATAATTCACTATCAGGTAATTTTCACAATACTTATGCGTTTTTATTATTAACCATACATTTTCATATTAATCATTTTCAATTGTAAATATGCGTGCTAAATATGAGACTGATTCAAACATAGGGCGTTTCATGCAATATATAATTAGGAGATAATAAATACAAATTTTATTCAATGTATGTGTTTTATTGTACTCCACAGGATTATTTTCTTTGAAAAATTTATTTGTTGTACTAAATTAAAATATATGCGTATTATTTATTATTAATAATATTATTAATGTTTTACGCTTAGGCTATTCCCTTAAAATAATTATATAGGTAACTCATGGCTAAAGAAAGGGCCGTATAAAAGACCTTCCGTTTAATGCTTCCGAGTGTCATCTTTACAAGATACATGAACAAATTTTTTTCAATAGCGTTTCAACTAGTGGAATAAAAGCGTCAGCCAGTGCCATGTGCTCACTATCATGTGATCTCTAATTTAGTGCATTAATCTTATAAAGTAAGATGGCGCTTGAAACCGCCAAGCGAAAGTTACATACATACGTAACTATAGTACGCACACATCAAAGATTGATCGACTGTTTGGATATCATTTTTACACAATGCAAGTTTTTTGTAATTATTGCATTTGGAAATCAAAATTATATAAAAAGATAAAACTACATGACAATGGTTAATGCTCAACACATTATTTACTTCCCAAAGATGAAAAGAAATATCTTCTATCGCCAGGTAAGGGCACAATTAATAGAAATTAGACCAAATAGCAGAGCATTAAACATTTTTCTTGACAATGCTAAATTAAAATTGGCGAATAATCCTATTTTGCTATAATAATAAGAAGATAAATAAAAATAATTCAAAAAATTATTTTTTCCAACACCGGTATATCAAAAAATAGTAATCAGCCTGTCAAAAATTGTTTAAACCTTGAAAACCATGAATAAGGATAACCTCTCGAATTTCATTGATGAAGTGATTCGGTAAAGTATGTGAAATGCACTTAATACTAAGATGAAGTACATAATGATTTTAAATGAAAACTATATAAAATTATAGAATTTATTACTTCAACAATCCAAAACCGAAATATTAATACCATAATTTCTAAACAAAAATTATTCTTCTAGTTCCATGCAAACACATATTCTGATATAAAATTTTATTGATACTTCAAAATTCTTGATTGGAGTCATAATTATTCTAAATAAAAAATAAAAATGTATAGCAAACGTTTTTAATTTTTTCTTTAAAATAAACAATACAAAACCACCTCTCCCCACCATATTGGGTTGATACACCTTTATTGGGTTTACTTTACATTACTCATATACATACGACTTACCTTGGATAGTCGGAAATAAATCAGAATATAAAGGAATATTTCATTAGTTTATCATTTACGTATAGGTTAATATGTTATAAAGTATAGAAGCGTACAATATTGGTATATATATACAATATGGATATGATTCGTCATTATAACTCGTCATTTATATAGACGATTATACATATACATGTATATTCAAACATTACTGAAGAAAGATATACGAATAGACATTGTTAGTTTATGCAATATAATAATAAAATGATTTTAATATTCAGACGGAAATTAAAGAATGTTCTAGCTTGTATATGAACTGAGCGAACCATGTATATGGAATACAATACTAATGTTATATGTCTATATTCACAAATAGGAAAGGAACTTTTTAATAAAGTATAGAATAATAAAATATACAAAGTAAAATCGAAAAATATACATGTACGATTCATTCTTTACTTATAAACTACTTGCTTCCGAGAAAAATTATTTTAAAATGTCATTTAAATAGCGGAAAATTTCAGACACCTCCTAATGGCTTCTAGTTTAACTAGAAACATAAATCGATGGGCATTAGTCATTTGATACACCAATCAAGTCTTTTTTGTTTTAAATTGGTGGGTATTTAAATTTTCGAAATGGAATGATGCTGTAGTCTTTGAAATTTTCCGTTAAATATACTGAAATCTACTATATTCACTATACTTCAAATCTTGACACATCTTTACGTGACTAAAGGTGACTCGAAAACAAATAATGATATCGACGTGAAACTGTTTTTATTCGACACTTAATTACGTAATTAAAAACTGATTATGTTTTCTGCAAAATTAGTCCAGCCATTTTTTGTTGAGGATGAGAAAGACAAAACTACACACATTAGTAATAATAAACAAACTATTGTTTTTTTTATGCTCCCTTTTGGGAAGTTAGTCTTGCAGGTTGTACCTGAAGCATTTCTTTCATTTCTTAATTTTAAATAGGAAATGATTATTGGCTAATTGGACTCTATTGTCTCTTATTTCGCAAAGAACTAGATTGTTTAAAGCTGAGATCCAATTAATATTTATGATATGAACTCCAAAGGGAATCATAATAGTAAACCGTTGATTTGTTGTTTAAAAATTCTTTGATTTTGAAATCGTTGACGTTTCACGAAAATTTTTTAAATTTTCTTTAAAAAATACATAATTAAACCATACTAGAATTGTAATAAATAAATAGAATTGTAATAAATCAGTAAGAAATTCAACATTTAAACGCCTTAAACACCCAATTATTATGTTGGGTTGAATTGTTTATCAGAAATTATTTTGTTTGTTTATCTAAAACATTGGTTTTGAACTGGAAAACATTCCAAATACTCCATAAAGTTAGTGTATATTATGGTTTTTAAGCATGGAGGCGTCAGGTCGTCACGTTTTTTGTTTGTTTGAGTTTACATGTAATATTATTTCGAAATTGAAATTATTAATTGGGTGGAGTTAATGGGAAAATGTATTAAAATGGATCGATTATGTAAAATGCTGGAACATCTATTTAAATTATAATTAATTTTATTATTCATTGCAAATTTTAGTTTTGTAACCCAGCCAATATTTAAATGATTGAATAAAAAAAACTTCAATTATATAAAATGTAAATACAAATGACATCGAATGCACAATTTATTTTCATTACAATATGTCTTCAAAAGAAAATGTATCTTTCTTCTAATATTGAGGTTTACCCTTACCACTAACTGATTGCATGCAACATCAATTATCCTTACCAGAAAACTTTCATATTGTCAACAGACTTATAGAATTCATAATTTTCTAACTTCTAATTTCGAACAGTTTTTTAGTTATTTAGTTGTACTTTATAATTTTTTTAAATTACAATCTCATTAATATTTTTGAAAAAAGGTCTACTACATCTTTTATCCTAATACTAGTAATAATTTAGAGAAACAGCTTGAAATTTTAAACAAAATGTCCTGTTATGACGTAAATGAGGACTACGAAAACGTTTTTTTAAATCTACTCGAAAAGAGTGAAGCGGAGTTTGAATTTATTTAAATTTCGAAGTGCAGTCCAATAGGTTACGTAAGAAATCATGAAATTTTGAACAGCGAATCATGTTATCCAGCAGTTTCTGACTTAACAGTTTAGACTGTCCCTACCTTTATTGAAATCCTCCTTTCACCCTTTTGTAGGATGAAATTCAAAAAATCTTACAAGAAAAGAATGATTTAAAATGTATTTTAACTTTCATGTGCATTTTTTGAAATTAGTTCTACTGTTTTCAAAAACTTATCTTCACTACTATTTTTCGAATTAGTTGTGTAGAAAATTAAAATTACTTGTTATAATCATTATAGGCATTTAAACATTTTAGAAGAAAGTATTTTGATTAAACACCCAATAGAATGTAAATATATAAAAATAAAAATTGAAATAAATAAATAGAAAATAATTTATAATACCATATTGACATTTTCAACATTCTTGAAAATATTTTTCCTTTTAAATAAAAATACTACTATTTTTTATATATGTAATACAATTTATTATGGTGAAGTAAAAAAAAAAACAATGCTGTCAGGTGGCCTACTTTTTTATCAATATTTTTGTAATATTTATTATTATTAAGTTAATATTTTTAAATAAACCATTTTTTTAAGTTTATTAAATAATTTTTTTTTTTTTAAGTTTTTAATATGATCATATAAAATTTCAACGAAATAAGATATACATCAATTACCTATATTTAGTTTTTACAAAACATTTTAATAATTTTTATTAATATTATAATAAATTTTGATAAAACTTATATCGAGGTATATAAATTGTTTTTTTATGTAAATTTCGAATAAAAAAAATGTTATTAAAATATATTATTATCAAAAAAATATATAAATACACCCATATTTATAATTTTTAATCAATTTTCTCAAATGGAACAACATGTATGAAACCACCTTGTTAGAGAATAGCTTTTTGTTTAAGATTTGACTATCTAACACCTATAGACCGTATATCCACAAAATTATTTTTTGAAACAAATCAATAAATTTTGTACCAAGATTTGAATAAAACTCCTTTTTAACGAAAGAGAGAATTTATTATAGTATTAAGCTGTTGGCATGTAGTTCAATAACGAAAAATTATGTTCACAGATTGCTGACTCTTTTTTATGTTGCTTACAAAATTATACGAAAACAAAAGTAGACTTTCAAGACTTTGACAAGAAGACTTTTACGTTGAAAAGCCATAAAAAATTAACAGAAATATAACGTTTATATTATTATTATTAATATTATTTCAATAACAGTTGTTTCATCAAAAAAAAAAAAAAACAGAAACCTGGCATTTTTTGCCTATCTATTACTATTTTACATATTAGATAGATAAAAACAATTTTCTAATTGTTTTTTCAAATATCAGTACCAAAAATGATATAAAATCGTCAAATATTTAAAATAAACGATATGTATTCTAAAAGTATTAAAAAACGAAACTGAGCCATTTTAGATATCCTATGTTATATTTACATTTATTAAATATCAAATTGATTTTTAGCTTTTATTAAAAGTCGATATTAAAATACAAATCTGTTTTCGAATGACTTTACTTTATCGAAGTCACAAATAAAAATTTTACGATTTATATTACATTTCGTAAATGTATCTTATTGTAAGGTATATTTATAAATATTTATATGCAAACGGTATTACATAACCGATATAAACATTGCAGATAACATCAGAACTATGTTTAAAAAAAGTATTCTGCTACAGAGATAGGTATTTTTTCTTGCTGTATATTATTTTAGAGGGTACCTAGTAGTAATTTTGTCTGACAATTTAATAATATTTACGATTTATATTTAACGTGGAGAAATAAATGATTATTACTGAATATATATAACAAATAGTAGGTACGTATATGATATTTCGAAATGAATGGGGGAATAATAATACGAAGTTATATAGGGATATAATATTATGTGGCTAATATACCAGGTGATACCAGGCGCCAGGTAATATTGTGGACGAGCGCTAATACGGAACAAGTCGTGATGTATATGACCTTTAGAGACCAAACCATTCGCTTTAATTATGTAAATTATTGTATTAATTAATTATACTTTATTTCGTGTTCGAAATGACCAACAGTTTATGATTACAACCAAATGCTAGAATTCATTGAACGTAAAATTTTTGTGCACAATTTACATTGTTAAATACATTTTTATATTTGAGTACAGTTGAACTGTTTATATTATTATTACCATTTGAAAAATCGCGGACATATTAAGATTAAGTATATCTATATTGACTAGTTGAAATTTTTTGAAAAATGTTTAGATTCACTATATTTACTGTATTTAACATATTACTCTATCACTTACATTTTAATTTTGCTCATTAACGCACTTTGTAAATGGTCAATTTCTAAATCATGTTATATAGCACATCAACTATTATTATGTGAGTTATTTAGATGGAAGGTATACAGGCGCACAAGCAAACGATTTTTAAGTACAATAATTGCTACGCTTACAAAATTTAAATCAAACTTAAGATATCCTGTTACATATTTTATATGAAAATGAAATATATAAAAGTTAATTTACCTAAGCACTTTTCAGTTATGTCAAAAACAAAATAGATCAGGATATAAGCCTTTAAAAATCTTAAAAAGTGAAAAAAATTATAGTAGAATGAAACTCATTTGAAACCGAAAAGACTATAAAGAAAAGAAAAATAATTTACTGGCGATCTGAGGTCAAGAAGTGGAACGGGGTGAGTTTTTAAGAGTAAAACACGGTTTATCTCGATTTCTAGCCACACTATAAGTTCTATGGAAAAAAGTTAAATGTCAAATAATCTTTTTTTCAATTGAAAATCAGGGTGTTTAAGGTGAAAAAATTAATATTTCAAATCAAAGAAATTACAGTAGGTGTATTTGAACATAAAAAGAACATATATTTAATCAAATTTCATGAAAAAAAATTTTGTATAAAAGAAAGAAATAAAAACCAAAAACTTGGTTATTTCATTAGTTCACAAAATTTTTGGTGTTATCTGAAAAAGTTTAAGTAGAAAAGTCGTAAATCGTTTTATTACCTACAACTTTTCCCTTTATGTTTTTTCGAGAAGACTTGTCGTTTTGCCGAAAAATGAGATAAACCTTGTTAAACCTTTAAAAACTCACCCCTTCCACTTTCCGACCTCAGATCACCCGTAAATTATTCCTTTCATTTTTGTTATATTTTCTTCCGTTTCCAATAAGTTTCATGCTCCTATTGTTATTTTTGATTTCAAAAATTATCGACCCTGCTCTAAAATATCTTTATATATGTTTTTATTTCAATTATCATAGTAAAAAAAAACAACTTTATATCAAACAGTTTACAATTTATTTTTCCTATTTGTTAGCTTATGGCAGTATTTTTCTACATATTTATATTTTATTGTTTTTAAGTATACATATCGCATTTTTTTTCTGGCATTGTACGTACTAATGTTCATCCTTTGTTTTTTTTTTTTGTTTTTTTTAGGAGTGCATTTTTATTTCTTTTATCTATTGTTTCTTCTTCTATTTTTTTAGCTATAAGTATGTGATATATTGATTTAGATAAAGTTTGAATAATATGTGGTAAACACTGACACGAATAAACAACGTTAGATTAATGAATAATTCATTTTTCAAAATGTTGTGCTTTAACCTCGTGAGTGTCTATAAAGACTTTAAGTTGCTCAGAGCGTTGAATCACAAAAAATACTTACCACTAATAATTCATAACGTAGTCCAAGAACGCATTCAATTTAACTTCGAAAACTTTGAGTATTATGCGATTACTTCAAATACGTGATCAAGAAATTTCCAGTAAAACTATGAATAAAACTTTCAATGTTCTTTCTTTGTTTTCCAGGCTCTAAATGGCTTCCTAATGATCCTGACATGTGAAGGTGAAGTATTTTTTGCCACACATAGTATTGAAGGATATCTTGGCTTCCATCAATCTGATATTGTTCATCAATCTGTCTATGAATTAGTACATTCTGAAGATCGTGAGGAACTTCAACGACAATTAATGTGGAATTCATTTTTACCAGCTGAACAGGCTGGATTAGGGTTACAAGAGGCATTACAACCGGATGCTGCACATTTATTAGAACGGAGTTTTACAGTACGATTTCGATGTCTTCTTGATAATACCAGTGGTTTTTTGGTAAGAAATTTTTCTTTTTTTTTTTTTTAGTAGCTTTATACAAGATAAAAAAAGTACAGCATAGTATAGTTTATTACGCTAGAAGTTGATAATTATCAACAAGATGCTTGATTAGGCTATACCTAAGGAACGAAAACGAATGGGTAGCTTCTTTCGATCTCAATGGCTTTGTTTCGCACCAATAAAGTTGTTGAGTCGTATAAATAATATACTAGGAATAAAGACCAGCGTAAATTTTTCGGAATTTACATGCAGGGCTTAGACCTTTTTTAGAGTTCAAAAATTCTGAACAAATAATGCATTATTGAAAGTGATCCAATATTTAAGTATTAAACCCATCAAATTTTATCCAACACTAGACAGGATGTTTTAATTTTAATGCCACAAAAATATAAAATAAACTGTAGGTGCAATACATACACACTACTTCGCCAAAAATGGGATAAATTATTTTGTATTTGTTTTTGAATGTAAAACAACACTGCACCTCTTTCTAAATGAAACTGGCCACCTGGATTGCAGAACGATCTATAATAAAGCTATATAAATTTTTTTATCACTTCAATCTTTAAAAATAAACATAGTATGAATATTCAAAAATCCTGAATACATAAAGAGGGGAATACGATGTTATGACATTACCTGGTTATTTCGCCATTAGATTACATGAAAAACTTTGTTTTTCAAGAAAGAGAAGGAAAATAATCGTTGAGAGTCATAAGATATTAATCAAATTTTTTATTAAGACCTTAGTTTTCGAGTTGTATTACGACATTGAGTCTATTTTCACATTTTGATTTGTTGAAACAATTTTTTTAAATCCAAGTTTCCCTATTTGAAGAGTTATTTTAAACAAATAACTTTTTCTTAATATATTTTTGAGTGAAAAATAAATTGTAATTTTCAATTCCAGAGGTTGGATATTCGAGGGCGAGTTAAAATATTACATGGACAAAATCGTAAATCAGAAGAACCTCCATTAGCTTTATTTGCAATTTGTACACCTTTTGGTCCACCATCATTATTAGAAATTCCACAAAAAGAAGTAATGTTTAAAAGTAAACATAAATTGGATTTATCATTAGTGTCAATGGATCAACGAGGTAAAATGTTATTGGGATATTCCGATTCCGAATTAGCAAACATGGGTGGATATGATTTAGTACACTATGATGATTTAGCATATGTTGCTAGTGCCCATCAAGAATGTAAGTTTCTTAAATTCTGATTGATTTTAAAAAATGGACTAAATTGATTGCTCTTTTTCAGTATTAAAAACTGGTGCTTCCGGAATGATTGCATATCGATTCCAAACCAAAGAAGGGCAATGGCAATGGCTGCAAACTAGTTCGCGATTAGTTTATAAAAATTCTAAACCAGATTTTGTAATTAGTACACATCGCCCGTTAATGTAAGTAGATTTTTGTATTTTATTCACAATCATCACTTTTTTTTCCTGTGAGGTAAGAAGTGGGGTCGATTAGAGAGTATGTTAAAAAAATTAAAAATATACCCCGCGAATCTTTTTTTTTACAATTTAACGAATGCAGTAATAAAATGAATTTTAATTTCATTTTTCCCTTAAAATAACATTCAAAAGCCGAAGGTACTATTATCTTGCTAAAAAAATAGCTCTAGTACCCATGAAAGCAGTGATAGACATTACTCTAAGAAAGCTTTAAATCATATTAATCACAGATTTTCAACTCTCTCAAGATGGATTAATGGCTTTTGTAGATATTCTAGCTTTTTCTTTTTAAGAAACACAATTACTCAGTTAAGAGTGTAATTACTTGACATTACTGACTGTAAACGTTAAAAAAAATAATATACCACAACACTGATAATACCTTAAGCATTGGATGTTCAAGATTTGTGATTAACAATTACGGTTTTTTATAGGGAAGAAGAAGGGCGTGATCTATTAGGCAAACGAACAATGGACTTTAAAGTGAGCTACCTAGATGCGGGATTAACCAACAGTTATTTCACCGAACAAGATCAATTAGTATCCACCAATAGTCCATCAACAAGTAACCAACATTCCAATTCAACAACACCACCGCGTGTTAATCGTCGATATAAAACACAATTACGTGATTTTCTATCAACGTGTCGTACAAAACGTAAATTATCAACTGCATCATCGTCAACCACTTCCAATGGACAAATTACACCAACAAATATAACTGCAATACCACCACCGACACCTATTCCAAATCCAATGCCAACTGTTGATTATCTGGCACCTGATGCTGCGGCAGCTGCAGCGTATAATATGTATACAGGTTCTTATACTACTCCAACAGCAGATGTAAATCATGGTTTAACTTCGTATTCAGCAAACTTCCAACATAGCCTATATCCTGCTACTGCTGGTTACGCGACTACAGATAATTTATTCCATCAATATCGCCCATTAACTTCATATTATCCAGAATATCATCATACAACAGCCACGCCTGCATATAATGGGTTCCTAGATCCACGTGGTACAACGTGTGCTGTACCTACTTACGATGTCGCTACTCCAACTAGTCACCATAGTCCATATCAGATTCCAAGTCGTACGGCAGTTATGCCTGTTGGAGTGGACGATAAATTATATTCGTGTCAACAAGTTGTAGATCCTACAAGTAATAAATATGCAACGTATGTTGACAGTTCACGAGGTTATGTTGTAACTGCAACAGCGCCCCCAAATAATAAATGTTTAGATGTTTCATGGCCATATTCAGTAAGTCCATCTAGTGGTATCATTCAACCAGTACAAGTTATGACACCTCCATTAGCAACAGATAATCAAACGCACAAAAATAAATATCATCAAAAAACATCACCGATAAGTGTGGATAACAATATAGGCAATGTAACAACGATACACAATGATCATTCAGTGTCGCCGGTTACCAAAATAGAAGATACAAGTCCTCAATATCTTACACAACAACATTATTCCCCTCATCATCATCCTCACCATCATTCACATCATCATCATCATCATCAAGAAGTGATACCACGCCAGACAGTTTTAATGTGGGGTAGTGGTGGATCCAATCATAATATTCAGCAACATAGTTCTTCGAATTCATCATGTAATAGTCGATCGCCTCCGTCACATCCTAATACTCCAAATGTGATTGTAAATAATGATATGGGTGTAACAAATAATCATCATCAACAAATTCCTCCTCCTCAAATATCACACCCCCATCCTCCACCTCCTACACAATTACATCATCATCACGATGGAAGTAGTACTGTATGGCAGACTGTGGGTGATATTGTTAAACCAGAACCACCAAGTGCTGTTGTGGCAAATAATATATCTCCAGGTCCTTCCGATAGTCCAGAAATACATCAGAGTAATCATGCACAACAGCATCAGGGTGGTAGAGTTGTAATGGTGCTATGATAATAATATTAGCACAGTTCGTAGTTTTTTTATTGTGAAAATTTATTTAGTTACCATTTTTTTATAATTTTGTTTTGAACTAAGTCCTTTTTAACATTGGATTCAATGTCAATGTATCACAAACTTCGTTGTACTAAATTTTATTGATTTTCACTTTTTTAGAACAAACTCTTCAAAAATGCTGTTTCAGACAATAAATTCTCATATAAAAATTAAAGATGGAAAATATTTATTCATGTCTGCATGCAAAACAAAAGTACCAAGTCATTTTGCCATTTAATATTTCTTTGATTTAAAGAAAAACTATTAAATAAAAAGAGTTACTGAGAGAATTCTCAATTGCCCCGTCTAACAATTAAAAATTCATATACAAATTTTAAGAAAAAAAAGTTCCTTGATATCGTTATTTAATTAATTTACAGTAATCCATGTTTTATTAATTAACTCTGAAAGTTCTGAGACACTGACGCAGTAAAAACTAGCTCAAAATCTTTTCAAGCTTTTTAACATTTTTGCACAGAATTTTCTGTCATAAATAGGATTGTGAAGAAATTTGTAAAGCATTAAATTATATTTTTTTTAGATTAAAATTTCGCCTGTTATTGAATCAAATATCAATGTATTTCTCTAAGAATTCGCTTTAATCGACAAGGATTTTGGGAAAAAATTTCTAAATATTTCTATGGATTAATAAAAAATAGAATTTCAAAATCAATATTATTGAAATTTTATTTTAGGCACTATGACAAAAATAATATATCATTTCCATTCTTTCTAATTCAATACAAATAACATATAAAAGAACGAAAGGGAGCCTTTATAGAACGATTGGATACAACAGTATTAGAAAAGCGTAAAATTGTGAAATAAGAATTTGAATAAATATTTTGCCCCGATGCAAACTTTTTATATATTTAGTCCGATTAATAAAATTAATAGATTCAATTTCGTAAAAATCTTTAACAGTTTTTAAAAAAAAAAAAAACTACGTCTGTGCAAAAAGTATTTCTTTTAAATAAAATTATGGTATCTAAAAATTAAAAAAAAAAAAAAATTTAATATAAATAAAATGACAAAAAAATAAATATATAAATATATATATTTTTATTTTCATTATTATAATTATAATAAATAAATTAAAAAATACATTGTTCCTTTTAATTAATAATTATTATAAATATTTACTTTTTAAAATGTCTACAACGTCCACCAAGAATATAAAAAATATGTTAAATAAACTAATTATTTAAAATAAAAATAAATAAAAAATAAAACTTTTCTTTTTTAATGGTTAATTGCACATTTTTATGATAAATTAAAGAAGTTTAACTAAAATAAATACGCACTTGAACAAATGAAACAAATTGATGAAAAATAAAACAAAGAAAATCTGTCTGTTATGAGAAAATAGCTTAATGTGTTAAATAGCTTCAGTTTTTTTTTTCCTTATTAAGATCAATAATTTTGTTTAAAAAAGTAACCATAAAATGAAAACCAATTATATATTTTGTCAATAATATTTATAAAGCCAACTTTTCAACTCAAGTAATGATCCATCATAATACTGCAGTTATACTAGAAAAACAAACACTGGATAAAATGCTGGTCCGTAAAATGGTACATATACATTATAAACTTTATACTGTGAAACAAGTGCCAAAAGTAGTCAATTGTGCATGAGAGCGAAGAAACTTTCTACACGGCAACTTTCGACATTTGTTGAATAACCAAGTAATTGAAAACCAACTATAATAAATAATTGATAATCAAGTGTATTATTTTATTTGATTAGAATATTACATAAAAAGAATTATTTCACAGAATAATTACCATAAACCTTACCTATATGAATCATATGTGTACGAAAATTTTATAAAAAAGTATATAAATAATAATTCTTTTAAATGCCGACAAATAAAGGTGTAAAAAAGGCAATCGTATAATCTATTTTGAATCTTCTACAATATGCAATTTTTTTTATACCTGTATACCTATTTAACTTATTTTTGGAGTTTTTTTACATGTGTGAAAATAACCGGGCATAATTTTCAAATCAGCTAAGATATAAAACTGTAAAATTTCTTAGCCAAAAGTAAGTAACAGTCTAAATTTTTAGAATGTAATTAGAAATATTTCATTTACACACTAAAATTGTAGTATTATGGTGAAGTTTACAATACAATTTTAACTTTAATTCGCAGTTTAAAGTCGTGCTCAAAAATATGGGGAAAATTTTATACTATCTGAAATAGAGACTCATATTACTTCCAAAATTTGTTTGTTTCTATAATGAATTTATTATAATAAAATTTTTCGCAAATTTGAGTACTCAAAAACAATGACATATCAGCTATGTTTTTCGATTTTTATCAAAGAATCTATTTCTAAACTTAAGAATTTCTTACAAAATTCCGATTTTAAAGTATACGAATTATATTTCATTGAGATTGATTAACAAGCTTATTCTTGTTGTAAGGCATTGACTCAACTAGCAGCAAGTAATATTTCAGGTAGCTTGAAATAAGAAATTTTTGTGTTACAAATAAAATTACTAACCTGTTCGATATTAGTACTTCCAATACTAATTGTTTGAAACAAAGCTAATTGAATATTATTAATATCTTTGTTACAAAAATCGAAATATATTACATTTTCATGAAGAAACAGTCAGTAATATGTATTTCCTGCAACCTTGCTTGGTATTCATTTTTTCCGTATAACTAATATTACCAATACCTTTACTTTAAAGTGACATTCAAATCGAGAACTAATCGAACTATAGGTATGAAGTTTGATACAGTTAAATAACTACACTCAAGCCTCGAAAATGTTTTTTTTTTTAAATTTCCAAAACGTACTTTTCTATTTTTTGACAATTTCGTGTACAAAAAACACAAGCCAACATTTTTTCTAAGTTCTTTTAGTATTAAACCAGAGTTCAGCAACTATTTTGTATTCTGCTGTTTACCAAACCTTTAGTGCTTAAGGTGCTATTTTTTAGGTGATTAAAAACTCCATTAGGTGATTTTTACATTTATTGTTTCAAATGCTTTTATAAATAAATTTTGTAATATAAAAATTATTTAAGAATCATATTTGACAAATTTATTGCGTGTCGACATTAGAATGTTTCCATATTTTAGTTCTCCATTAAAAGCCATTTTGCTCCGTATAAACGTTAATGAGCTTCAAATATTATAAAACCTTCAATTTATACTAAAATTCATTTTGACCGAAATAAAATTATTTACAAATTCTAAATTATCAATTAAATATCTTTTCGTTTTTTAATCGCTTGTGTGTGATTGTTAATAGAGACTAATTAATGAAATCTTCAAAATTTTACACATATCCTAGAGATAAATTCCAAGATAAATATCGAAATTCATGAAAATTTCTTGAACCCTCTCAACTTTATGTAAATAAAATCATAAAAATATCCGTAATTTGATAGAAAATATTAATTATAAAAAATAAAAATAAATGATTAAAAGAAAACTAGTCATATATATTTTAAATAAGCATAAGTAAAAATAATTTTTTTGTAAAATTCAACATTAAACTTAAAAACATAATAATTGGAGTTGTTATTTATTTACATTTATATATATATATACAAAATATAATCTCTATAAGAAATTCAATTAAAAAAATTATTGTTCTACAATAAATATTTGTAAGTTATAATAATTAATATAATAATTATTAAAAAAATAAACAATTTGTATATAAATTAAAAAAAAAAAAATTATAATAAACATTATAATTAAAAAAAAAAGCCATGATGTATCGGGTGCTTCCTTAAATTCCAAGTACCCTTTATGTAAGTGCAAAGTATATTAAAAATTATTATCTATTATTATTATAATTACGATCATTATTAAAAATTTGTAAATAAATAAATAAAAAACAAACAAAATTGATTTTGCATGATACTTTTCTTTTTGTATTTACCTGGAATTTGTGCATTTGTTGATTTTTTTCCAAAATGATTTATACTATTTAAACCAGAATACAAATTTTTATATTTATGTAAAAATTTTTAAGTTTTTACAATTTTTAAATTATCAATCGAAAAAATATAATTCTACCAAATTTTATTACTATAAAAATAATAGAAAAAAAATTTTCTTTTTAAAAATTTCCAAAATTTTGGTATGAATATAATACACCGACAACCCAAAAATATAGAACCTAAAATGAATTCTAAATAAGATTAATTAATCCCCACGCTGATGTTGATAAGGGTACTACAATTTGAATAAATAAATGAAAATATCAAAAGATTCCCGATGAAGATCATAAAATATTTTAGTTCTTATTTTTGTTCCAAAGAATGTTTGGTTATATTGCGCTGCTCACCCATTACTACGAATTTCCGTACGCCAATTTTGCTCATTCAAAACATGCAAATGAAAGTTGTTTAGATAATTGTTTTGTATAAAGACTAAAATAACATTTATTTTGAATTTAGTATTTAATTCAAAAACACGATTAAATCACAATCTTTCCTAAGAGATATGTTTTCCAAATCTTAAGTTATCATTAATGTGCGTTCAATATTACAAAATGATAAAAACACCAGAATCTCACCAATTTTGGGGTGTTAGTAAAAGCCAAATTTGTCTATACATTTGGGTGTGCGATGTGGCATTGTAACAAAAGTGAAAATATAATTTTGTTTCATAAAGATTATACTACCGGAAAAAATATATTATAAAATTTGGATATGAAACTTGTATATTTAAAATTGTATATTTTCTTTTCTGAAACCAACACAAATATTTAATTTTAACTAAAACAGGGTATTTATAAATACTTAATTTCAAATGACTTTATCAATAAATATTGTTTTTTATCCAACAATCCGTTTTTTTTAAACTTTTTTTTCCATTAATAAAATAGTACTTTTGATAGACATCAATTAAAAATCAAAAATATAATGTCCATTTTATGTGTAATAATAATTTTAATAAAATTAAATAGGAAAGAACGAATAAAAATATTTTATTGTAAATTATTGTAACAATAAATAAGTAAATAAATTGTGTCTACTAGCTGTGTTATAATCAAAATTATATTATATTATTATACATATTAATTACATATTAAAATAAAAATATGATTATTAATTTTTATTTATTTCATATACAAAACAATTAAAAATTTTTAAAAATTACTGTAATTAAAAAAAAAAAAATTAAAATTACTAAAGGAAATTGTATCATTGTCATTTCAAACAATATATTACATGTACATTAAATTTTGACTTATTTTTATTTTTCTTCCATAGCAAAATTTTTCCGTGCTAATTAATCCTCTAGCTCTAAGGATCTAATATATTCCTCGTTTCATCGTATTCAATCTTGTTGTATTTTTTCTTTCGAATTTAGACGAAAAAACAAACTTCTATCACGATTATACTGAACTAAAACTAAAGTAAGTTTTTCAATATTAGACCAGAATAGAAACCTTAGAAAAAGATAAAAAGTGGAAGAAAATTACACTAGGAAGAAAACCCACTGGAAACGCAAGATAATATGAGAAAAATCAAAGGAAAAATAAATTACGGGCGATCTGAGTTCGGGAAGTGGGAGGGGGTAAGTTTTTAAGGATAAAACACGATTTATCTCGATTTCCGGCCAAACTGAAAGTCGTATGGTAAAAAATTAAATGACAAAGTTCTAGGTAATAAAAAGATCTCCAACGTTTGTATAAACACTTTATTCATATAAACTCAAAATAAGATGAAAAAATAAATATTTTAAATCAAAAAAATTACAGTGTATTTGGAACATAAAAAGATAAGTTTTCACCACATTTCGGAGAGCGAAAATCAAAAATCAAAAACTTGGTTATTTCAATTTTTCATATAAATTTTTAGGTTATTTAAAAAAAGTGTAAATACAAATGTTCTAGATCTTTTTCTTACCTACAACTTTGCCATTTAACTTTTTTCCATTGGACTTGTAGTTTTACCGGAAATTCAGATAAACCGAATTTTACCCTTAAAAACTCACCCCCTCCTACTTCCCAAACTCAGATCGCCCATAAGTTATTTTTCCTTTCATTTTTATCATATTATCTTGCATTTCTAATCGGTTTCATCCTACTATAATTTTTTTGTTTTTCAATTATCTATCCTGGTATATATGCCAATTTTTTTGTTTAGAAAAATAAATTAAAAAATTGAAGTTATTCATCCTGATGCTCGAGATTTTGAAAACTATATACCTTTTATATCAATTTTTAAATATGCAAAAAATATATATTTATAAATAAATATTCGTAATAATATCGCTCAAGTTATTGTTGAAAGTTTTTGATACTTTTTTGTATATTTTTTGTCTGTCTATTATTATTATTTTATTTTTTTTTCGGAACAATTTTGCGGATTTTAATTAACTTTATTGAAATAATATATAGTAATATGAAAAACTTTCTATCCAATAGATATATTCTTCCACAATAAAACAATCTTCTTATCGTGGAATAAATACACACCCCTTCCCCTTTCTATTTAAATATAGATATTAACTAAAGTACATACTCATTTACTTCATAACTATGTGCTCAAGAACATTAATATTAATTAACCACGGATATAGCTGTGTTATAGCATAGCTAAGGACCTTGTAAGATAAATTATCTCCTGATTCCACGTAAAATGTTATTTTGCAAAGTAAAAAAAAATAAGGCGTTGAGTAAAATCGGAAATAGAGTATACTATTTGTGTATAAATTGTTTATAATTAACTAATTAACTTAATTTGATGGATGACTGCGTCCCTACTTTTTTAAGACATCGATATAAGTTTTCATTATAATTTTGGGAAATAATACAACAAAGGCGTAAAAAATAATACAACAAAAATACAAAAGCTTAAAAATCTTTATTATGTTATATTAAAATATAAATTAAATAAATAAATAAATAGGTTTGTTATTCATTTAAGAACCATAATAGTTTTTGTTAGTCCCTGCAGAAATCCTCAAAATCAGAGTAGGTATTTCAAACAAATTAAACCAAATCTAAACGGCAAATCATTCCAGAGGCACCACCAACATATGCCTGGCCTTGTGATCCAACACAAATAGCATTAATTACGGTGGGTACAATTGCACATCCTCCAGGTAATGGCTTATCACCTCCGACTAGCCACCTTTTAATAATTTTATCAAAACCACCACTAAACAATACAGATTCACCTCCTAATTGTATGGATGCTAAGGCATTTAAAATTAAGTCTGATCCCTAAAATTAAATGATATTTTCAATAAAAATAACTTTTAGGGGACACCCGGGTTTGAACCGGGGACCTCTCGATCTGCAGTCGAATGCTCTACCACTGAGCTATATCCCCGTTGCTTTCAATTAAAATATTTAAGTATATATTATATTTAAGTATAAATACTTACTGTAATTGTACAGAAAAGCTGTAGAGTGCCGCCCTCTTTAATGTGATGAACGGTAACATTTTTACCATCACGTGTACAGGCACATAATCGCCCGCCAACTAACGCTAAAGGAGCACGTCCTTCGATGGAAGTTTTAATTGTGAATTTTCCATCTCCACCTAAATTGTATTAAATATGTAAATTTGAAGCATCTTTACAATAAAATGGAATACTTACTTGCAAGAAGCTCGGTGGCGGTTACATCTAAATTCCTCACAGAATAGACCATATTTCCAGTTACAGCAAGACCTTTTACTTCTTCCACTACATGTAAATGATTTATTAATTCGTTATTTTGGTAAATTCCAATCTGAAATTATTTTGAGATATTTTTTATTCATAAGTAATTTTAAATATAAAAATAGATACAAATGTAGAACAGTACGATATGTAGACAATAGTGAGTCAGATTTCTGTTTAATATTAGAGAGGATGACGCAAGATAGCAGCACTCTGTTATAACTATATTTCCTTCAAAAAGATTACTGTCATCTACTATATTTATATATGGTATGTGTATGTGTAATATTATCAAAACATTTAATACAATATCGTGTCTTGTCATGATGTATAGATATGAACTCCATATTTTATCCATACGAATAACCAAAGAAAACAAGAAATTTTTATGAGAAATGACACATTTATCTACTTATAACTACTAATTTTTCAGTGGCAATAAAAAATGTGTACAAATTTATTCCAAAACATAACAGACTGCCAATAGAGACAAAAACAGGAAGAGATATTTCGTCAGAATTTTGAGATTTTAATTTTTTTTAAACTTTTTAGTAAATTTATTATTATAAAATTTTGAACATTTTTTATTTAATTTGCAAACTTTACTAATATGGAATTGGCATGGTATGTAATTGGAGGCTCTACCAAAACTATCTAAACATATTGACGTTATTTATTTAAGATGTATTTCCATTTCATGCTTGGTTAAAATGTTTTGTTGATAAAAGTATATTTAAATTTAAAAAATGTATTTTCAATAATTGTTTATGGAAGTCATTGTATTTGGTGACTTCATTAAAAGTTTTTATAATACCTACTTGAGTCATTAATATATTCAAGTATCTTAGTCAAAACACTCAAAAATCACTAAGTTTAATCAGTGTTAAGCAAAAATATGTACTTACAAATCCTTTTTCATCTCCTGCATACAATTTATTTCCATCTACATACATTGAAATAACATCAGCTTGTCCACTATGCATTGTGGATTTCAATGCATTTGTATTAACATCCCATACTTTAATTTTGGAATCATTACCAGATGAGTACAAACAATTACCAATAGCCGCTAAAGCATAAACACCTGCTGGATGTGCTTGGATTTCGGCAATATATTTTAAATCAGCACCATTCCAGATCTAGTGTTAATAAAAGAATTGTGAAAATCATAAAATTTTAAAAACCACTAACTTAATATAATTAAAAATTCACTAATTTAATACAAAATTTACAAAACAAAGAATTAAGGTATAAAGTGATGAAAAATTAAATATGGTACATAAAGAAGATTTTCTTAATATAAGGCCATGTTTGATATTTTATAATGACTTTGAATGTAGCCCACATAAAAAATTTAACCTTTGAGGGCGATCATATGCTTTCTTTCTTACGAAAAATGTTCAAACTTATTTAATTTTATACTACTTATTAAATGCTCTATAAGAAGGGCTAGATAATATATATACCAAAACTACTGGTTGTGTTATTTTTTCGAATTTTTACTTTTATTAAATATTTTTGGATTAAATATTTTAAGAGCAAACATTTTTTTAATTTTCAAATAGATTCCGAGACAAATCAATGTGCTAAATATAATAACCTGTGCTTCCACCAATATTTCTCCAAAATCCTACTTGGATTATAATATTTTACAACTACTTCAATTAAAGAAAGCTTGCACATAGTAAAAATATCACAATTAATAATTTGACAGAAAATTTGCAGAAAAAGAGTTAATTAACCATGCCAAATTTTTGAGACATACCTTTATAATTCCATCTTCACCTCCACTGTAAACTTTCCCATTATAGAATAAAATACATTGAATATCACTGGCATGACGATTTTCTTCTGGATTTTTAAATGTTACTTTTAAAGTTGGGGCCATTTTTTTTCTAGAACTATATTACAAAATTCAAACAACTACCAAAGTCTCTGTTCGAACAAATATTCTACATGTTGATATTTTGGGATATATTTATACTTTTTGTTGATTAAATTAAGTTAGTATTTTAAGAAATATTTCGTTCAAACGATGACGTATATATAATTTATAAATAGAAATAAAGTGGGGTATTTAAAAAAAAGGCACGTTTGAACTAGCTTTTGGATGACTCAAATACCTATTTAATATAATCTGTAACAATCTCTATATTCTCGATTAGTGACAAAAATTTATTTTTGGACAATGAAATAAAATTGTTTCTATGCATCTTCGTTCAATGTATGTTTATTGGCTATGGAATATTTTGGAAAATTATTATTGAAAAACAAGTAAATAATAAAATATAACAACCTAGTTTATAAAATAATAATGTAATAATATATTTGGATTAAGTTCAAAAATATACAAATCTATAATTACAGTTATTTGTTTCTTAGAAATTAATTATATAGTATAAATTCTGCGTAACGAGTGATTTAAGAATAACCAATGTAGTATCTACGAAAAGGGACAATGTATTGTTGAAAAACTTTATCAAATGATGTAAGATTTGAGTTTGAGTTAATGTTTTCCGGCGATTAAAATTATATCAAAAAAATTAAAAATCTATAAGATCGATTTAATTCTATCGTAATATCAAATAATTTACACGCTGTTCGTTCATGACTCACGTATTCAATCCACAATTTTATAAAAATATCATGTATTGTAAAAATATCATTGATCCAACGGAAAGGTAAATTTTATTCTGAATGGCTACAGAAAAAGAGTTCTCAATGGTTGAATCATAAAAAATAAAAAATGAAAATTTCAAAAAATATTTTTTTTTATGTTTATCTTTTAAATGTAAAACAAGTTTGAAAAAAAATTTCATGTATATTTCTGGAATGGTATTAAAGCATGAGTTTAAAATGATCAATACTGAAAAAAAGAATAAACCCATCGTACCGGGATGTTTGAGGCATTAAGAAACAGAATATGCTACCATTTTTTTAAAAATAAAATACAGTTTAAAATCGATATATAAATTATTGATATCTTTGTTTCTACTAGAGGTTGATTAGACACCTAGAGGGCACACTGTATAGTGATAATAATTTGTTAACATTTTAAATAAGATTGATATAGCTAATACAAACCAAAAGGCCACTACAGAAAAGATTTCCGTTTATATTTTATACACGTCTAGCTTCTCTCTTGTTCGGTCTTATTTCAAGTTTTTTATTAACCACAGTTATCAAAAGTTCCTTATCTCAAAACATTGTTCTGATGCTCCGGCGATATAGAGTACCTATTTTCCTTTATATCTCAAATTGATTGGATGATAATTAAAAAAATGTTGTATAGATTCAGTTATCATAAAAATAGTCAAATATATAATAATATGATTTAATTATAAAAATATATTTAGTTAAATGAAAAACCAGATATTGAAATATTTTCAATTTTTCTACTTTAATTTTAATATTTCGACATAAAAATTTTCAAATTTCATGACATTTTCCTTTATAAAAGTGCATGGTAATAAAGGATTGTAAGGTAAAAATGACTAGAAGGATTATACACTAAATATTTTATCCATTTCGTATTATGGGAAGTGAAAATAACTGGAATTGCCTCGCCGAGTATCGAAACAGATAGATGGAGTTTAATGCCCTGGAAACAAAGGCGTCACACTTCAGTTAAAGCCGAAACACGCTACAATTAGAGTATTTGTGTTAAATCGAGAATGTCACTCCAGCGTTCATTTGATCGCATGTTACATATATTTATAAATTTTTATTAACTGTTTATAGATTTTAAAGGCTCATTAATGGTCTAATAAAAACTGACACATAATTATATAACAAATATATTTTACATATTAATAAGTGAAGCAAAAAATTGGACGGCGGAGGAGGCTGAAATTTGGCACACTTATACTTTATGTAGAGGACTGGAGAGTGCTTATTTTTTTTTTTTTTTTAATTATGAATTAAAAATACATTTAACAATAAAAAAAATATTACACACACTTTGACACACACATATATACGAGGTGTGGCTTATATTACACACACTATACACTGTTTAAAAGTAGTGAGATTCACTTTTGAGTAATTATGGACGAATTTCGACGGCTCTAGTATTATGAAACATGCAATTAACATTTTTAAACTTAAACTCTATTACCCAATCACAATACTTTTTCGTTTTAATTGATGTGTTTCTGTTTTACTTGTGCAGTGGAAATTTTTCATATCAAAAAGAAATGCGATGTTATAAATTAAATCGATAATAAGGCGAACCATTTGAATAATTTTTTTTGATTTACCTAAATTTATCTATACCAAATTTTTTATCAACCAAAACTTGTATACCCTTCTTGTGGGATGTACTGATAAAATATTTCGTTAATTTAAATACATTTTACTTTTTAATACACTTTGTACTTTTCTAATTCAAATGGTCACAAAACCCACATCCTCTCAATCAAAATTGATAAAAATTTATGTTAAGCTTAGGGTACCTACTATTTAACAGAGTCTCATGAGTTTTCTGGTAAATAAGTTTTAATGTAAATGGAGAATATTTTTTTACTACAAACTTTTATGGCATTGAAAGGTATAGAACTATTAATATGGTGGCATTCTGGAATATGTATTAACTATAAACTGAAATGACGTGTTTATCATAATATTGTGGGGTTTAAGAAATGTAAACGTTTTGTTAAATAGTTTTTATGTAACCTAGGTCCCTGTACACGGTCAAATTGGTTTGTCAATTTTGTTTGTCAAACTTCATGTTTTCATCAAACAAAAGCGCATGCGATCAAACCAATAGATCAAATAAAATTGTAAATTGACCTGTATACGGTCAAATTATTTGTCAAATTATTCATTGACAAACGTTTTTGTTAAATTTTTGATAGTGTATCAGAAATTTAACGTATGACGTATTTTCAAACAATGTTGTCATTAATCCTTGTTGTTTTCTCTATAGTTTCATGGCGATAACTGAGATCTTCTTTATCAATCAAAATTTTCATCAAAAACGTCAAACACTTACATTGTTTGACAAACACGTCAAACAAGCTTGTAAACTTTCAAAAAATTTAACAAACACGTTTGTCATTAAAAAATTTGACAAATAACCTGATTGTACTCAGGGTACTGTACATATTCACGATTTACGGTCTGCTGAATGTAACTAGGATACCCTTGTTACTATTTATTCTTACAACTGTGTTTGATCGATAATACTAATTGAAACAATGTTTTTAAAACAATTGCCAATGAAAGCAATATAATGGCTGGTAAAAAAGGGAAAGGTAAAAAAGGTGCAAAAGGAAAAAAGAAAAAGGCATCACGTAAAAATGGTGGAGGAGGTGCAGGAGGCGGAGGAGGAGGTGGAGGTGGTGGGCGTAGTGCAAAAGGTCGATGTAACGTTGATGTATTCTCCGAAGCGGCAATGGAAAATGCTTACTATACATGCCATAATGTGCAAGACGTATTAAAAATACGTGGATTCCCTTGGCCTGAAGCAGCCAAGAAGAAAAAGAAGGGCAAAGGGAAAGGCAAGAAATGAAGTTATACTGAATGTGTATGGTATGATGTCATTTAATTAAAAATTTATTTCAAATTCATTGGTAATCTAAAAATTGAAACATTTTTTTTTTTAGGTTAATACTGTTTTTAACTAGGATGTATGCCATTTTTGGTTAAAAAAAAGATAATTTTACCAAGTGATTAATTACATAATTCTTTATATTTAATGATTTTTATATTTTATAAAATTATTTTATTGTGTTTGGTGCGTGAAAATGATCAAAATTGTGATTAGAATTATTCTTAGACTTCTATATTTATAAACTAGATGTGTATTTACATACTTTGTAAGACTTTTATTTTTCTGTAGGTGTATTATTCTTAGAATATAATACCAACACAGGTGTACTCAAAAAAAAAAAACACGCACCTGCCTGAATCTTAAATGTTTAAACACCATAAAAATAGTTTATTCTTTAAATTTCAATTACATGAAAGATTCAAACCGGCGCGAGTTTGCTTTGGATTTGAATATACACTCAAAAGTTTTAATAAAAATATTTTGAATAAACGAACTGAAAAGTAAAAAAGTTTTTTTTTTCAGGATATTGCCCCTTTTTCATTTATTTCAAAGTAAATTTCGAGATTTTTACAAGAATCATTTTTCGTACATTTTATAAATTTTATTTTGTCATTTTTAAACAATTCAAAAACAAAACTAAAAATTTTGGAAAAATTACATTTTGTAATTGTACAATTTAGTCACAGTTTTTTTAGTCACATCCTATCTATACATGATGAGGGAAAAAAAGGAGTTTATATTTTTTATATAGGACGAAATTGTCTATATTTATACCTCCGTGCGACAAACGATCTCTGATACATTGTTATTACAGTATTTATATGTTTCTTTTAATTTTCAGAAAAAACACATTTTTAATTTAGTAAGTATCAAAAATGGCCATTGTAGTTGAATACAACATCAACTTAATGTTTGACTTACTTATTTATCGATGTCATCTTGAGATATTTCAAGAATATTAGTATTTTCGCAATCAATGTTTGCCGAGTTTTGCAAAATATAGAGCACTTGATGGCATGAACCATTAAGACACTTACATGATATTTTTTTACAATAGACATAGCTGTGCGAGTGACTCAGTCATTTCAACTGAACATGACTCATTTTAGGACAAGAACTTTTTCTTCGCATTATTTAGAGTACATTTCGGCATTTGGTTTTAGTTTCTTTAAATTTATTTTTGTTAAATTTCATTTGTACAATTTACATAATGTGTTTTCTTGCCAATTATAAATTTAGCTTTTATTTTTATACTAAAATATTTTAAGAAATACAAAGTTTCTGTAAATGCATACTTGTAAGTCTATGAATAAAATAATATATAAAAATGAATCATTATTGAGATCTTCAATAAATTTTTGTGAACATTTTGTTTTGTTTTTGTTTGTTTGTTTTTTTTTTCGTGTAGGATTCGTATTATTTAAACACATAATTAACTTTTGACTCATACAAAAGATTTAAAAAATCACCGTTCACCATTGAATATGAATTGAAAATAAGTTTTTTTAAATATTTTTATTTTTATTATTAAAATACATAACTGAATATGAAATATTTTACAAAAATTTTAAACAAGTTTCAGAAAGAAATAGATATATATTTATAGAAACTTTTTGGAAGATTCAAGCTACAAGAAAATCAAGTTTTGTATTTTCTACTTCTACAACAGAATTAATGTTTTTTTAATGTATGTCGTCCTGAAAACGCAGAATTAGAGATATACAAAAAAACAACCTTTTATGTACTATAATGTTGTAAACATTTGCATGTATTTTTTTTCAATTTCAGTGCTCAAATGACTCGAAGAACTTTTCTTCATCAATGGCCAAACGTTTGGACAGTTACTTCTTTTGAAGTTTGCTGAAAATTACTTGAAAAGTGTTTTTAATCGATATGTTTAATTTATGAACAATAGAGCAAAACTTGTTGATGAATAAATTAAGATCAGCAAATTTTTATAGATTGTGCGTAACTATTTAAAAAAACGAAAAGTAGAAGTTATAATCGTATTAACTTGAATTTAGGGATTGAAAGGAATTTATATACATTAACATAAGTTTTTATTAATTTTAATAATAATAATTTTTAAATACACAGTCAGTGTATTTTTATAGTCTTTATAAGTTTACTTGCAATGACTTAATAAAAAACAAAAGTTTAAATAAAAAAAAATTTTATTTATGATTCGGTGATTCGCAGAGTGACTTTTTTAGGCTTGTCTTTCTTAGAAACTATTGCACAGTCTAATATTTCAGTTTTATTGTATAAATGTGGTTTTAAATTTTATACTTTATACATACTAATAGAGCCCTTTAAGAGATGAATTATCAGAAATAATTATTATACACCTGTATTGAAATAAATTGACTACCTTAAGAGAAATTATCCACAGCTGTTATTGGCATAAAAAAGTGTGCTTCTAACATGCGGTTGGCATAAATTACATATAATATACATTATATTTCTTTCAATTTTCGCGCTCAAATACTTCAAAAAACACTTATCCAAATGTTTTGAAATTTTGTATGTAAAATGTTGACATCAAAATAGAGAGCTTGTCGTAAAACTTTTTCCGAAAACCATTTTATACCAAGTTAAAATCAAACTTCGATTTTATATTTAAAAATGTTTTTTCTAGAAAAACTCTTTAACAAGTCCACCATTTTCTTGTCCATATTGTGCATATCAAAATTTGGACCCGAAAACCGATATTTATTTATATAATGGAGGGTGCTTCAGTAGTATGTTTCAATCCACCTTAATTGCAGATTGGTTTGGCGATTGAGCAAAATATAAGAATAATTTAGTTTTGTGAAAAATAAAATTATAAAAATTATATTTCAAATTATAAAAATAGAATATTTTCCCTGTAGAAAATGTAGAATTGACAAATGAAGAGGGTTTGCGTTTATTTCGTTTGTTGCTCGAAATCATTTTTATATTTTACAGACTGCCTAACTTAGGAACTAACTTAAAAATTGATGTTTCTCGCGCGTATTTGTATGTAAATTTCTTCATTATAATCTATGTTTCAAACGGCTAGATGAATTTCGACAAACAAGGTTATATATTCATCTTAAAAATCCAAGTGTTCTTAAATAGTTTTTTATTTCTTGCTTTGGCTCGTGCGAATACATCGATCATGATACCATTATACTTAATTTTCTAATCCAACTAACCTTCTATAGATCTTAAGGACGTTCCCAGTATTCTTAGAATCTTTCAGAAAACATAAATAGACCTATCTAGAACTGTCCCCTGAACGTATAAATTTTTTTTATTCCCAGCGACACTAATTTTTTAAAAATTGTCAGTTAAAATTTAACACATGGTTTTTACGACAAGCGGTAATCGGAAAAAATTGTTATGCTTCTTTTCTTGTTAAAATCCGATTACTTATTTTTAATTTTCTTTTGATGAAATATTTGAGATATTCTTAAACTTTAAATCTTAATTCTTCATGGCAATTTAGATTCAAAAATTTTAAAATTTCAATTTTTTGCCGTCCTTAAAATAGTACATGGAGCAGGTTGTTTTCGACTGATAACCAACTCGAGGTACATTGCTACTATTTTGCGGCCGATATTTTTTTGTTTAGTTTTACTATTTGCCAGACCAATACACAGTCTCAAATTATTAAACTTCACAAATTATCTCGTTGAATAGGCTACAATAATATTAATATACGCATATTTTATTCTAAAAGAGCCAAAATTTAGAACATAAATGCCAGAATTATAAAAATAAATATCAGATTTTCTTTCACTACAAATTCGGATCTTATAATAACTATTAATACCAATGCCAAGCGGAACCATATCTGCAACGATAGCTAATTCATTCGTTTCAATGGTTCTTATAGCAACAATATTAAACAGGAAAGATGAATAATCTGTAATAAGAATCTGTCGAATATACTGGAGTTATTTCCGTTACTTAAAGAACGGAAAACTTCCGTTAGAATTATAAACTAAAAAGATAGTAGAGGAATTATTTTATAGTTTGTTTAGATAAATTTTCTGCTTGATTAAATAAACATAAACTTATATTCAAAACACTTAAAAAGCGTAAAATATTGAGTGTTAAATGAGTAAATATACTATGAATATTGATTCAGATTTAAAAAATAAAATTTCTGAACGAAAATATTGTCATTTTTAACATTTAGCTGCATTGTTAATATGTGTGAAAAATGTATGTACCCATGGCAACTTAAAAAATATAATGTTAAAATATTCGAATTTAAAGATTGGTAAATTTAAAAAATATTAAAATCCTAAATAGTAAATTTTTCAGTTATTAAAACGAAACTTCATATTATAGTTATGCATCTAATCAATAGATTCTGTAATTTTTTTTTAATCCCAAAATTTTTCAAAAAGGAATGAAATTCATATTTGATTCTAGGTATACAAAAATTCTCCAATTTGTTACAAAACTTTAAAAAACCAATCGTACATTAAGCTATTATACACTTGTCTAATGAACAAATATCCTTAGAAGTCGAGGCTGCCTGTATGTATCATACAGTCGTCATAAGAAGAAGTTTTAAAAAACTGAATGAAACTGTTATATAATTTGAAGCGATTATTGATAAAAAATTTTTGGTTATACCTTTTTATACTCGATATATATAGAATATGGTACAGGTATAGGTTTTAGTTTCAAGTTTGAAACACAAGGAAATGTTGAAGGCACTAACCAAGTTTGGTTTTTCCTTCGTTCGTCTGTATGTGCATATGTCCGTTTATTTGTCATTAAGATAACTAAAAAACGAAAGAACATAGCTGAATTTTCGGAAGCATATTGTAGTAAAGTTCATGAAGAAACAAAATCGATCCATAGGCTTCAATGGATCCATGATAAAACTTTTAAATCAGAAAAGAAAGCGTAGATATTCAAAGACAAAATGTTTTTTTTTTTTTTCAAATTTTGTTTGAATTATTTTTTTGGAAACTTTTTATACTCGTGATAAATTGAACTCATATTCAGCTAATAAAACTAATTTTACTATAATCCATGTTATTATTATACATGTATTCATTATAACTGCATATTTAGTGTATTTTATTAATGCTAATGTCTTAAAATAAGTAAAAGTATTGAAACAAAAATACCATAAAATTTCTAGTAATGTGTTTAAGAAAAGTTTAACAGACCCCCCAATGACGTAACGTAATTACTGATCTCAGCCGATCAACAAAGTTAAGCAACATTATACACAGTTAGTATTTGGATGGGTGACCGACATAGAATTGCTGTGTGCTGTTGTTGTATAGAATTATCCCTCATGTAGTCAATATATGACCTTAGTTGTTGAAAAAGTGACTTAAAAAAATAATTTAACTTTAATCCTTAAAGTGATGTATCTGTAATTTTTACGTTCTGTATGGATAAAAAGAATGATTGAAAAATGAATATTTTTTTCGATAAATCGGGTGAGTTTTTATTATAAAAAATTGTGATACATTATTAAAGAATTTTATCAAAATAAATTATATTGAGCAAATTTAAAATAAATTTAACATATTTTCAATATTATTAAAATTGTTTCTGCATTATTTCAGAAAATATTAATAACATTCTTATCAAAAATTATTAAATATAATAATTATTCGTAATATCTGAGAGGACAAAGCGAAATATCTAAGTTAAAGTTCTATTAACAGTGTTGAAAAAACAATGAATATGTCAATATTGTAAGTTGAGCTGCTTAAACCTACTCAAACAGAATAAATTTAGCGTTTTGATCTGTGCTTATGTTGTACAAGATCTTTGTAAGCCATATTTCTGCGATAACAAAATTTAATTTTGATTCCAAGGCACTAATCGAACATCAAAACTAATCGGCATTCTAGATATTCGAAAAAACCAATATAGCCGACGCAGCGATCTTTTAGATTGGAGTCAAAAAACTAATGTCAAACAAATACAAGATCTCAAGACTGTGCTTCCCTCGCTTATAATAAATCAAAAATTTATTACAAAAAACAAAAACTATGGAAAATTTCAAGTATTTTTTTATAAATCGATATAACAAGCTCCCACATCAGAAACAAATACCTAATAAATATATGTTATGATTTAAAAGATGAAAACTATGGTTAAACATGGTGAAAAGAAAACCGTCAAAACAGTTTTTTTTTTATATGTAGAATAATAAAGAATAATAAAAAACCTCATTTAAATTATAAGTTTTTTGAAGTTTAGACTGACTGTTTTTCGTTTTTAAAAACATTTTCGATTAAAATGTTATATTTAATTTTCTTAATATGTTTTAATTTAAAAACTAAGTTTTAAATCGTAGATTGTAATGATTGTGGTTTTAAAATTATCCGTCGCAATAAATTAAATTAGTATTTATTTATACAAAATTCAAGTGAGATATAATAATAAATAATAATTGGAAGAAAAATTTGCCGTTTCTATTAATAACCTACAATTTTTAATAATAATATGGAATATTTTTTTTTGAAAAAGAAAGTATTCAAATGTCATTATTCATGCTTGGTGATACTGATTATTAGAAAAAAGGAAATGAACCTACAAAATTTGTACCAACAAGCGGAATGGTATGGTGTAGTAGATATATTTGAAACAAATTGTGTGTCACAATTGGACCCAAAAACTTGACGAAATATACAAAAGAACTAAATGATGCTTGAATTTTGTACAAAATCTAATTCAGGTGTATGATGTTATTAGTATTATTATTATAATATTATTGGAATAGTACAATATTTGAATGTATTGAATATTGGCCTATTGAATATTGAGTATGCCAAATTTAAAAAATGTATGTTTGTCTACGAAATTCTCAGATCGAATCGAATTGCTACGATTCATATTTTATATCTTTCAAATTAGAAAACAGTGAAAGTTTCATCGAAATCGGTTGAATATTTTTCAAGATATGGACTCTTGGTCCATTGTTTAAGAAATAAACCTAAGTTGGTGTATAACTTACAAGGAGAGGGCACCACTTTGGGATTTTTATTTAGGTATGTGATTGAGTCTATTTAGTTTCGAAGAAAATGATGTTAGAAAATTTTCGTTTCTGCTTTATGTATATACTTGGTATTTTAAAAATAATTAAACATAATCAAATCCCAAGATCCCAAGATCCCACGAGTGCTCTTCCTTGTCAGATTATATATATAGGTACAATTTTGAGTGTAGGTTCACGCAGAACTTTTTATAAAATAGCCCGAATTCGAAATTTGCTTTTTTCAGTAAAACACAAAGGGTGGCTATACACATTAATTTTTATTAAACAAAAAAAACATAATACTAAAAAAATAAAATTGACTTCAAGAAAATGTGCAAATAAATAAATAATTTTAAATTTAATAAATGTCTCTGTAAATAATTTTTGCAAACATTGTGATTAACGTCGACTTCGAATGATAACTCTTTAGTCGATTTTCTTTAGTCGATTCTATTGATTCTATTGTTTGAAATATTTTTATTTTCAATCCGTTTTTTAGCGATAAAAAGTAGGAATGATATGGAAAACCGCAGAGCCCAATATTTTGACATGTTTGGTAGAAATGCGCAAATTATAGTTTTTTTTAAAATCTTTATAAATAACAACATACGTTTACTTGTCGAATGAAACCATATATAAATTACAGTTGTAAAATAATTTTTCATTTTATGATCTGTTCTCGTTTTATGTTTCTTACTGCTATGGGAGCTTGGACTATTTGGAATAATCCTAAAAAATTATAAGTAAACTTAATTAATTCTAAATCAGTAGCTATAATGTCATAATCATTTTTTTTTAAAATATAATAATGAGTTTCATGGTTCAGCTTCAGTTAATTTGCTGATGGAAAACCCAAACAAAATTGCAAGAAAAAAAATCTAATTAATATATGATTAGTTGACTATTTAAAATTAAAAATCAACATGAGAGAACTTTATTACAAAACAATTGGCGGAAATAAGAATTTTATGGAATTAGAAGAAAATAATGAAAAAATAAAAATAAAACAGAGAATTCAACCTTCAAATTTCTAAGCTAAAAATGTTGAATATATAATAATGATAAATTTATTTAGCAAAAAATTACAATAATTCTACCGACAAAAGTTGGCAGATATTATACAATGGATATAATATAATGCATTTTAAAAAGTTGTTTATATTCTAATTTCTTCGTGAATGCTTTTTTGAATAATAATTTTATTCAGAGAACTAATAACATAAAAAATTGCGTCGTTTATTTAATATGAACATTTAATTCAATTAATTTTTTTCTTCATAGATTTTCGTAAACGAATTTCCATAAGCTCGGTATATGTGGAATTTTGAATTTTTGGCAATTTGATGAGATAAGCCCAATATCAACGGAAAAAATAAACCTTTTTTTTTACGCATTGCAGTCCTGACTTCCAAAAATTACGTCCCCGAGTTATCCACAGTAGGGATAATCGCAAGGTCAGTTTAACCTAAAGTGCAATGGAAAATTACGCCCAAGGGGAACCGCCTTGTTTTAAAAATAATTTATAAGTCTATACTTACTACACCGACTGAATAAGGATTAAAATGAAAGCGCAACTGCACGAGTAACATCGTTGTGATTTGTATAGCCACTTCAACAGAAATTCTGCAAAATAGACCGGTTCATTTTCGGTCCTCGCAAAATTTTTTATTGCGCTGACAATTGATATTCGCTTTTTAGTTATTGCAATAGGAAGATCATTTAATAACAATTATAACCATTTGGGCACTACTTTACATATCGAAGTATCAGTTGTTAGAGAACCTGAAAATTCCAAAAGGAAAACTTAATTATGTTTAGGTCTATAACACGCTACCGGAATTTCCCTTTTTTATCACTCCAATCCAATGATAAAATCCAATATCCGAAAATATCCAATTTTTTAGCTATCTTGACAGACATACTTACTGGAGAAAATTTGATAATTTCATGACCATAATTATACTAAAGGTTTGTTAGTGCGTCAAGAGCGAACATAAACAGAGTGTTTCAAGAGGAATAAAAAATTCCAAATAACATGTGTTCAATTAATAATTTTCTGTAATACTTTTTTTGACATTCGATAAATAATAGAATTCCATAGCAACCGGTGGACCAACATACGAAATAGAAATGTATTCAACTCAGTTGTCTCTATACTAAATACAAATTGGACACATATAGAATTTTTATAGCAATTCGTCTAGACTACCTTAAGTATTTACTATTGATTATGAAACATTCTGTAAATACCGAGCATTGAAAAACACATTTGAGTAAAATATATGTTTGTTTTTCGGACTTCGAAGACTTGATAAAACTTATTTGAGAAACTAATTGAGAAATTTTAACCACTGAGGCAAAAAGTTTGATATTTTAAACACGTGATCCTGTTGTGGCGTAGATGAAATTTAAGATTTTTAATCCAATTTTAAACACAACCCTCAAAAATTTGACCGGGTGGGATTTTATTTTTATAATTATAAGTTTTCTTTAAACGATTCTTTAAACGGAAAAAAAACGCACTGCTTGGGTTCTTTATCGGGATAGGCTACCCAAATGGTTTATGATAAGGTAATATTTATGTATACTAACTAACGAACTATATACGATAATTATTCTATATAGGTAAAATTTATAAGTCTGTTGGATACAAATTACGTGATAATACCCGTGCGAAACCGAGTAATATTAAATATACCTCTGTTGGGTAAAATTAAAAATTAAGTTGGAAAAGGGCCTGCCATTTCCCAACTATTGCAAATATTTATTTTCGAACAAACGAATGACTATTAAATCAATTTTGTTTCAAAATTTTACTAAGCAAATCATACAAAATATACCAACTATTGAAAATATATAAAATATTTATACATTTTTATTTAACATTTATGGTTAATTGAATTTAATGTATGGAATATTTAATTTGTTTTTCAGGTAATAAGCTTGCAATGCAAAATATTTAAAACAATAAAATATTTTTAATAAAAATGAATATTTTAATATTATTATAACGTGTTCTCAATATAAAAAAAAATTTTATATAGTCTAAATTCATTTCAAAGAAAATTTTAATAACATTTTACAGTGCCATTACGAATCAATTTATTAAATACTGTATAAAGAAAGAAAAAAATAAATGTGTTATTACCTCAAAATTGCTTAGAACAAACATAATATGAATATTTTTTATTTACAAATCATATAGACGATGAAATAAAAATTTGATTTTTCGTAATATGATTTAAAAATCAAACTTTCAGCTCTAGTGTTATTTGAAAATGATCAACTATCATTGCATTCATTATTAAGTAGAAAAAATTTTGAGATATAAGACTCAGTGCGTATTTAATCTGAAAGACATTAATTGATCAATTTATTAATTGTAGATGCTATGTTACGAAATTATGTCGCTAAGCACTTCGTTATTATTTGAAAATTGGAGAATAATTTTTATTCTTTTAGTTCTTAAATCATAATACTTAGTAATAACAAATTTACGTCCGAATTATATCTATCAGTTTTATACTATTTAACGCTTGACATAAAAATAAAAATTTAAAGAGATTTCAGGAAATTTCAATCATTTTTCCCAAAATTTATGAGGCTTGTTAAACCTATGTCGTCTTAAAATTTTCATAAATCTTTCATAAAGCATTAATTAATTTCATAAAAAAGTATATATTTGTTCTGTTTATGAGAAAAGTTAATTTTATGAGAAAAGTTTATGTTTTAAGAGCAAATTAAAAATTATATTAACACTCGAATTATTGTGCCTGTTTCGAAACACTGCTTTAAATGATTCCGATGTTCATAACAAACTAGGAACATGCGATTTTTTGCAATCGATGTCAATTGATGGGGTGCTATGCAAACTATTAAGTATATTTGATTCATACTTAAATTGTGGCGAATCTGAACAGTTTACGTTACATGTAAAATAATAGATGTTGGTTTTTTTTTAATATTTGAATTATATTTGAAGTTGGTGCATGGATCTGTGATTGGACTAATATATATATACTACAGGCAAACTTATTGATACCTCGATACATATTATTCATTTACATACCATAAGCTTTTAGGCTCAGTTTTTTCGTGGGAACATATGGTCTAAAGATTGTTTTTTGAAAATATTTGTTCTTTTTCCAAAAAGCCTTAACGAAAGTTCGATGATTGAGGAATATTCTGGCAATACTTCTACAGTCTCCAATACTTAAACTCAGTGTAAATTATAATTAACTATATAGTGCAACCTACCTTTGACTTCTTGCGGGTCCAAAAAAGGTCTTATCGAAATAATTATGAAATTGATTATACTTAGTTCAATATTGTTGTTATTAAATAAAAACATTTACAACTTCTGTTTTGTTTTTGTTTTTTTTTTTTTGCTCCTTGGTGTGAATTAATTATTTTTACTGAAACATATCATTCATTACGTAACAAAGTACAATTGTTTGAAGTAGAGCAATCAATTCAAAGTCGCAATCAAACCACCAACAGCGAAAATGCAAAATGTACAATGATATTCAAAAATTCATTAACTTGTATCCATTATACTCACAATTTTTTCAATACAAAAGTTCTAATACCAGAATCCTTTTGTTTCTTCTGACCCAAATTTTTTATTAGGGTTAATTGGGTTTGAAAGCAAGTCAATAATAAAATCTTATGGAAATGAATCTGTAAAAGCTTTATGTTTAATATCCGATTATGGCAAAGTCCAAAAGATGAAGAGTATGATATTAGCAATCTATGTATGACAGTGTAATCAAAAAAAAAAAAAAAATAATAATAATAATAAAAATAATCCACCGATCTGATTCTTTCATTATTTTTACAATTACAAAATAAACAAAGTCTAGAGTGTTGTAAGGTCTTTAGAAGATTTAATTTTTTTTATCTTTGCTAAACTTAATTGAATAAATTATAAAATTCACCATAAAAATCGTGTATTTTGTAATTTTAAACTAACACAAAAGATTCAGGTCATTGGAGGCTGGTGTGATTTTTTTGAATTTTTGTATTTATATACATAGGTCTGATGTATGATGAAATCCGTGTCAATAGATTCGTTATAATGTCTGGTTGACAAAGTTTATATTTTATAAGATTTAAATTAATCTAGCGATGTTACGTTAAAAAAATTGGACGTATAAAAAATATTTTTTAATTAAATGTGTCGTGTATCCAACACATCAAAAAAAAAGCTCAATTATTTAAAAAATATATATTCACTTGTCCAGAAAATATTTACAAAAAAAAAATGTTTGAAAGAATTAAAACCATGGCATGGCAAAGTGGTCTGGAAAGTATGAAACAAGAAAGAATGCGTTTGTATTCATCAATCAACTATAAATACACGTTTTTTGTTATTATAGGTTAGAATAATGCAATTTTTTGCAATCTATGTGAAATGAAATACCATACTATGTGGGAATAGGAAAACTCTTTTCTTTTGATTGCATCCCACCCGTGTATGGTACAAAACTCTAAAAAAAAAACTAAGTCTATTTCTTCGTTAACCTTGGAGAATTAAAGGGAAATAGAAACACTTTAATTTATTATTGCATTTTTTTTTTAAATATTCAAACATAACAGCTTTTTTTCTTTTTTTCAAGCTAGGAAGATGCGATTTTTTGCAATCGATGTGAAAAATGAAATGATATTATGGAGGGAAATAGAAAAATTACATTTTTGTTAACTATCTTCACTCATTAAAAGGAATATATTGATTCTTGTTTACTTCAGTGAGATCTACAATTCACAGAGTGGTTTAAAAGCTTTTACATAACCAAATGATTTTTTAATAACATTATACCTATATGTAATAGTAAAATAATCACGTAAAATATCTAAAGATAAAAACTATATTTTTTGTTAACATGATATATAGTATGATTAGAAAAACCTTGAATATTGTTTTATTGTTGCAAAGTTAAAATGAATGTTAAAGACCATGAAGATGCCACTATAACATAGTGTTATGTATTTGTATATAATATATGTTATGTAGTAATTGTGTTATTATTATTATTATTATTATTTAAAAAAAATAATAACATTACGTTCTTAATATACAAAGAAGGTCACGGAAATATTTTATTATATTTGTGATATTACCTATGTATACAAACATTTATATAACCAATAATTTTATTTCACCTTTTGTTAAAAATTCAATTTGACAAATTGATACCTTTTTCTATTTAAGTAATATAGAGCAGAATGTGGAGGTCCTTGAGTCTGAAAACATCGAGTAACGAAAATATTTGAGCTAATCTTAGAACAAATCTAACAGAATGTCGTGTTCGATTTTTGCATACACAAGTGCCTTCAGACCTTGCTCTAATATAAATACGCATATTTAATGTTAGTTAATAAATTCGTAACATCCGTTTTTGTGAAAAGAATCAAGCCTTTGAAACAAAAAATGATACATACTGTGTATAATGGGACACGATATCTATAATAAACACAATGTCTAATTGTATTTTTAATTAAATTCATATTCAATTTTCGCAAACAATGAATTTTTCGCGAAAAAAATTTTCAAATGTAAAATAAACGATTTTTAATTAATAATATTTTTTGGAAAAGCTTTTCGGCGTCCTCCGTGTTCATGTGAAGATTGTGCATGTTAAATGTCATAAAATTTGGGTACTTATTTATTGAGTTATTTATGTCTGAAAATGAGCTTATATTACATTATAGTGCATTAGTGATTTTATTTTTGTAGATTTCTCAATCTTTGTTTTTCAATGCTTTCATTTGTGGTCACTCTTTTAAGTTCACCGTAAGAATAAGAAAAAGTTCTCTCTTAATAAATATATCTTCCTTAATTTTGACTTAAACAGTAAAAATGCTTGACATTGTAATAAACTTAAGGTGAATAAATTTTTTAGGTTATTTTTTATAATTTGTTTGATGAAAAAAACGTGGTATGATTATTATATGATATGATTTCTATAAAAAATATTTTACTGACTTTTAAGCTTTTAATAGATAACTAGTGTCACCCATAAGTAAAAAAAAAGAATTTACGCTGTTCTAAACTAGGTCATTCATGAACTTCCCAAGTTTATTGAAAACAATACTTACTTATCTGGTGTATCTGGTCCATATCAAAATAATACTAACAATTTACACGCGATGCCCCCAAGAATGTTTTTCTTGGTGAAAAGTAACAACTAATTAATGTAAACGATGTGATATTGCTTAAAACTCAGTCAGTTTTAAGTTAGGCCTCATAAAAATGTTTTTCTCATTGGGTAATTAATACGTATGTGTGTTCAATTACTTTGCAAGCTCCAATTAAAATTTAACCTGATTTCTTTTTTCCACAAACTTTCATTTTACTATTTTCAGCATATTTCGTAGATTTACAACTTTAAGATGCTTTCAAATACCTGTTACATTTTATTTTTCACCGAATCTACTTATAATTTTTCCTTAAATAATTTTTTTCCTTAAGCCTTTGAATGAGGTCAAAAAGTTTCACTGACCTGAACAAGTTCCAATAACATAAATAAATACACTGCCAATTAAGGACACATAACTATATGCTGAATTGGGGTTTTCGGAACAAAATGCATTTTCTCCTTTTCAATTACATAAAATGTTTTTTAGCTAGCTCCATATTTTTACGATTTTTTTATAAAATTTTTTTCTATTACTATGCAGAAAAATTCAAAAATATTTCAAATTTCATCAAAGTCGAATAATTGATTATGATATATCAAAATTTATTAAAAAATGCCCATTATTGAATATATTTACGCCATTATTGAATATATTTAAAGCTATATATCTCCGGAACGACTTGATCGATTGAGTTACATTAAGCTATAAAGTAATAAAAATGCACTTCCTATTGTTTTATATTTTTTGTTTTGATTTTTCTTTAACAAAGATGATCTAGAAAACTAATTTAAACAAAATTTATATTAATTGACGTTACGTGCGTTTGTCTGAATTAGTTCCACAGATTGATAGACTAACAAACCGATGAACACGAAGCAAAAATTGCTCAGGAAATTCCTAAACTTATATATGCAAGTTATTGAAATCGAATCATCAAAAGTCAGGAAAATAATACTTCCAATATTGATTTTCGCAATTTTAATGTTTTACTTCTCCCAAAATATATTGGAAGTATATATGAAATAGTCTCATGTAAAATACTAGTTTTCTTCTAAATATAAAATTTATCCGTAAAATGTGGACTTAAAATTTTTGAAATGGAAGAATACTGAAGGATAAATGGGTTGCACGTAACTGTCAATTTTATTCTTACTTCAGTGCTTATAAAAATCATTTAAACATTTTGAAGAAAAAATAAATTGTACAAATTTAATTAATCAGATTAATTTTAATGCATTATTTATTCACTCTTTTGTTGTTTCACTATTGATGTTTTACATTCCGTGATTTTTTCAAGATCATGAGGAAACCTGAGAAAAAATTTTAAGATTAATTTGTAAACACATCATCGTTAGTAGGTAACCATAGATAAATTAAACAGTAGAGATGGGTAATTCAATTGACAATATTAAATTGTCAGAAACTAATATGTTAGTAAAACGTAGGAAGGCGGTTGTGGTGGGAATATAATATATATTTATTTTTACAGCGTAGAAATTAAATAAATTTTTTTAAATATAATATAAAAGAACAATGCAAGAAAGATTTTGCGTGTACTTTATGGCAAGGCGTAATTTTAAACTACAATGATATTTTAAAAAAGGGAGAATTGAAACAATATTTATAAAAAATGTTCAAATTTTATAAATATTGTTTATTTAACTTCGAATAATAAAATTGTATTTTTATATTGAAGTTTACTTATCAATTTAATTTAATTATTTGTTAAAAAATGAACTTTAAATATTTTTATAATAACCAATTAATTCTATCTCAATATTTTTATAATAAACCATCATTTGTAATGTTGCTTAATGCAATTAGATAAATCTTATTCAAACATTAATTTTTATCTTGAAGTGGTGACTTAAGTAAATGACGATATTTTCAGAGGCATAAAAATGACTCTTCAAAATTTACCGAAAACATGAGACTGTGTCTTGCAGGAATCCAAACTATCGGCTCTTTCAATAGTTACGTTAGTCGCATAGTAGAATACTTTCTGCTAAGGTTTATCAACATAGATAAAGATTTCTTCAGTATCTTTAGAATGCGTGTGTGTATGGTTATATTTTCATGGAAAGCCAAATATGTAATGATATATGAATCCAGTTCAAATAGACATTGCATACAATTATCTAGAAAAATTGTTATTTCATTATCGCAATATCTCGGTTCCAAAATGGAGATATTTTACACATAATATGCAAATATTTCCACATCACCTGTGGAAAAGAAGAAATTATGTAATTACTCCATATTAAAAAAAAATTTAATAGTACAACTTGTAATAAGATAAAAACAATAAGATTGTTGGTTCAACATGTCATTCGCCGGATAATGGTACGCAAGCGCAGTTCAACTCATTATTGACATTTATGCCCATATTTGTCAAAAATGATTGCAATGCTCATACATAAGTTACACTTACGACTTTTTTTTTTCTTAAAAGAAAAAATCCCGTTACAGCTGTCATATTTCGGCCACAATGACTCAAAAGTTAATGTCACTGCCTTTAAACAAAACAGTTTATATGCGTGCCTTTAAACAGAACAGTATATTAAACAAAATAGTAAAATATGAGTGTGTGTATGGGCTGTGTAATATATATAAGTTACACCTCTTAAATATATGTGTGTTTAATGTTTTTGTTAATTTTTTTCTTTTTTTTTATTGTTTTTTAATGCATGATTTTAAAAAAAAATATGAGGATTCTCCAGAATTAATAAATTCTCTACATAAACTATAAGTTTGCCAATTTTCATACTCCTCCGTCTGCTCAATTTCTGTATCTTATATCTTTAAATGAGCAATTCTTGTATATATATATATATATATATATATATATATATATATATATATATATATATATATATATATATATATATATATATATATATATATATAATTGTGTTTATATGAATCCGGTAGGTAAAACACGAACGATTCCGGTCATACTTGAACGATGCGATGTGCACATTTTATATGATTGACAGTTCGACATTTTGCTAGTGAGAGCATATAAATTTTATTTTGAATTTCAAATTTAGATTTTGGTTTCACTGGAAGTGATGCTTATAGGATTTGCAATATACCTCAAGGGAGAACTTAATATAAACATTTCACACTTGTTTCTCTCCCTTAGCTTTAAAAACATAGTAACAAAATATTAACATTCTTCAGTTCTTTTCAAGATAATATATCATTTTGCGAAATTTCATACTCTTCCGTTAGCCCAATTTTCGTTAATAGAGGTATATAGCTTTTGCTTCACGTATTAATAAATAGATAATATTCTGAAATCTGAACCATCCTACTTCAACTCCAGTAATTTTTAAAATATTTACCAATTATTGGTTTTTTTTTTTTTTGCAAGATTCACACAAAAATAAATCAAAAGCTTCTTTCATTGTACAAAAGAAGGAGGAAGGGTCAAAAGAAAACTTTAATTTTGCTTTTTTGTTTTGATCATTTAATTTCATATCGTCCGTCTTTATAGCTTGCATGGGAAAATAGCAATTTTAAGGATATTTCAAAATTGGTGGTGATTCAAATATTTAAGTTTTCCAATGTTCCATCTTCATTTCTCATCGATTGCATAGAAAAAGTTTTAATATTCCTAGCATACAAAAAAAAAAAAAAATGCATTTTTAGAAATTTTCCTAATAGGGAAAGTATGGATAAGGGAGAGTGGTACCACCATTTTTTAGAGACACATGTCTATAACATGAGTTAAACACATCATGATTTTTAACCTTCGTTTAGTTTAGCTACATACGATAATTTTATACAATTAAATTTATGATGTAATCAATTAACCTGGATTCGAACTTGAAATATCCTAGTCTAAGAAGCCAAACATACTCGTTTGACTACCGAGTCTGATCACAAAATATCTCTGTTTCTCAGACATATATGTCTATAACACAAGCCACCCTCATGAATATTTTTAATTTATTATTTTTTAATTGCATCAAATATTATATTAATTTCTAGATGTGGGTGGATCTGCACCCGCTTCTGAAATTTGACTATTAACATTTAAATCAGAGTAGTCACACGTTTAAAGATTATAACGCCTTTAGTTGCTTGAACACTGAGTTACTGAGCAAAAATTCGCATCTATCTAATATGTATAGAAAAAAGTTGGTATTTTTGGAGATCTTCTTGAAAGAGAAGGGAACATTATACTAAATTTCCTGAATGTGGTAAATAAATGTACCAAATTTGATCAAATTCGGACTAGTGTGCAAAAACGAAGTGCAAAAGCATAGTTTGCAATAGACCTCGTTATGTTCAGTCAATAACATCCATGCAAAAGAATGAATGTTAATGTCAAACAAAATTTGTAAACAGTGATTAATTTGTAATATGACATCATTTTTCGAGCATTGTTTCTACTTAATATTATTCAATTTGAAAAATACATAAATCCATGAATTACTGTTTACGAAAAAAAGAGAGACAATAATGGCAAGCCTATTAATCATAGCTTCTTTTTTTTATTGTTTTTATTTTATGTACAAATAATTTAAATAAAATTTAATTTACCATAATAAAAACTAGAACAACAAAAAATAAATGAACGACAGTAAACAAGTTTTGAATATAATTTGTTTTTTCCTGGAATATTTTTATTACTTAAGTAAAGTTTGAAAATTTGCATTTTTTGACGAATTTCAGTAGTATATAAATAAGCCAGAAGTCGGGCGGGCGTATATGCTTGATACACTTTTTTGGTAACGATGCAACCGATGGATTTATTTAACCTATCTCTATGATGATCCGCTAATTATTACAACGCAACAATTAATTTTTAATTAACCTTTAAAAAAAAAACTTAAAGCAACTTTTAATTATTCGAAGAAAAAAAATTTTAATTTGCATGAAGCTCGCGTTCTTAATTGCTTATGGGAATAATGTATGAAGCCATAATCAAGTATTAACATTTTAATAACACACATCTTTGAGGCTTAGTTTTTTTCGATACTAATACTTAGCAAACCAACGATGATCTTCAAATCAATTACATTTTTTACATTGAAATAAAAATTTCAATGGTTTTCCTCAGTCCCACACACGTCATTTATTGTTAGGTCTTTTTTTCAAGGTTCTATTAATAATTATTTAAAATTCACTATTTGTTTAGTAACACTACTTGCGGATTAAATTACTTCTTTAAGGAGAAATCTAGACCTAAATTAATTAAAAAATCAACTTCTAAAATTTCTTTGCAATTGATGTATTAAACTTAAGTAAGTAATGCATTCTCGAATTTCGATTACACAAAAAATTATAATTTCAATACTTTATTCAAAATAATGGATCCTAATGACCTGATTTTATAATCTATATAAAATTAATACACAGCCAATAATGAACCTCCGATAGTCTTTAACAAATGAATTGAAATTTGTTAAAACATTGTTATCTTCAACATCAAAAATAATCAATTTCAACCAAATTAAAATCATTTAGATAAAACTACTTCTTGTATTTACAAACAAAATTTCATCAAAATGACATGAATATGTCATTATACCTCTAGAATGCCTGGACCAATTGAGTTACAATTTGGATATGAAGTTAAAAAAATATGTTTTCAACATTTATATATGTAATATAAAATTATCTTCCAACTGACATAATTTTTTCATGTCTATTCGTTCCGATGTTCATAAAAATATCGATATTATAGAAAAATCAATTTTGACACAATTTAAACAAATAATTTTACGATAAAAAAATACGATATCGGTATTTTGGTGAAAAAGCTTTATATCCTCGGAACGCTAATTGATAGATGAAATTCCTAAAACAATAGTAGGCTAATTGATGTTTCAAAAATGGGATTATCCTGTACATACTATTGATTTTATAAATTTATAAACATTCGGTAATTAGTGATTAAAGTGTATTTAATAAAAAAGTTTTTAAAATAAAATTAAATATACTACTATTTTATATATTCGACATATGACTCAATATCAATGTTTGTACTATTTTTAATGATAACATTCATAAAATACACTCCTTGTTACTAAACTAAAATACTTTAGTTTTTAAATAAGTTGTTTGTTTTCAAACAACCAAATTTTATTGATTTGTTAATTTTGTGGTGCTAAATTGGATTCATACATTCATAAGACCCATGTTTTTGCTTATCTTAGAAACTATCTATTTTCGTTTTTCTGTTATCTTGTTGACAGACGTATAACTGGAAAAACTAATTTGATTATTTTATGAACATCCATACCGAAAGTTTGTTGAGCCATCGATAGTTTCTAGCATTACGAACCTTTGACTGAAAAGAACAAAAACTCTAATATATTCTATACATTCCATATATGTCCAGTATGTGTAGAATACTATTTATGTACCTATTCGAATCAACAACTTAAAGATAACTAATTAGTATGTGTAGTGTATAATAAGGAACAGTAGTAATGGATTAATATCTATTTATTTATATGTATTTCATAATGTAATCAAGGTATATATTGAATGTCATATTAATTACTTATACATAATATGTATTATGAATCAGAATTTATTATAACGTAATCAGTCAAATACTCAACATACACTGGCCTCTCATTTATACTCAAACGCAATCTATTTAAACTTTAACATTTACAAAAAAATTTAACACGAAAATATCTCCAAAATAATATTATTTCATTTTTCTTGACAATTTTCAAAATGTTATTTTTTAATAATTGATTCTGAGAAAAAAAGAAACTCTACTAAATTTTATATTATGCATCTCAAACAATGTAGAATTCTGAAGTTTTAGCTTTTCTTGAAATTTCGAAAGTTTTGCATAAGTTAAATATTTGATAGGATTGCAGTTGGATCGTAATCTCTACATCATTTTTTTTTTTGTATTATAAAAAATATTTTAACATTTCGCATTATATCTTCTTTCTAGGAATATCTGTTATATCAGTTATTGAATTTCTGAGTAATAATTGAAAACTAGTTTACTATTGGCGTACACATATCAAAAAGTTTGGTTCTACATTCGTGAATTATTAATGATTAGGTGTAAATGTTTATGATTACTCTGCCCATTCACATATTTATTGTCCACCTTAGCATAGTAACCTAACTCTTCGCTATTGTAAACATGAAGCTTTTTAGAAAATTGTTGAATAATATTTGCTTATGATATACATATAATTCCTAATAAGAGGATATGTCATAGAGTTTTTGCGAAGCAGCAATTCGAAATACAAAATAAAATTGCTATAAAAATGTATTTTCGGGAAAAACTTTTTTTTAACATACTATTCGTTCCAGGTTTATATTATTAAACAATATTTCAAATGTATGCACGTTTTTTTTGTTTTTATGTTAATAATCTGATTTTTAGAATAATCTTCAAATCTCATAAATAATAATTTTGTTTAACCACTGATTTGATAACTCAAATAAACTATAATCCATCTAATTTATTTTATGTGAAACACAAGCATGTTTAACTCCTTAAGGGGGATTGAAAAACAATACTAAAGCACCTTCCATTATTAAAAAATCCTTCAATTTTGACTCCCAAACATCTCAAAAATTACGTATGCAAAATTTTTGAAATTTGGTATGCAGAATTTTTTACATGAAAACGAAAATTTACCTTAGAAATTTTTTTTGAGAAAAACTCTTTGATAAGTTCTCCGTTTTCATATCAATATTGTGCATACCAATATTTTTGAATTATTTTTAAAGCAATCTCCTCCATATGAATTATTTAAAAAAATTCATTCGAGTTCATAGTTCTAACTTTCTTACGAATTTCTCAAATAATCTGTGTCCAATATTTTACTAAAATAGGGAAAATAACTTGTTTTAGCTACCATATTTGCAATGTTTTTACATATCGAAAAAATTGCTAGCAGTGATCTTTAACTTATTTATATATATATTATTATTTTAAAATTTGTACTCAGTTATTTTTACAAATTTCAAGAAAGGTGCCTCGAATGAGCTGTTTATTAAGATAATTTTTTGTTGTTTAATGTCATATTAAGTCTGTTTGAGAATGATTTAAAAATTTTTGATTAGTAAGTTTGTTGGATCATTGAAGATGCGGTTTAAATATGATATAAATAATTGTTATTTATGAACTTGAATGAGGACATAACTGGTACAATTTTAATATTCCAGTAGTCACTTGACTTTTAAATCTTATATATATGTAAATTTGTTTAAGAATTAAGTACTTAATAAAGACATATATTGTAGTAAATTTACAAATGAATCATCAACAAATAATAAATGAGATAATGTATTAAAATTAAACAGAACAAGTGAAAATTCATACTAACAGAGTAAATTGTTTAAATAAATGGTTGAATATTTATGTTTTTAAATCATAATACTAAATATGCAATCTAAAAATATGAAAGGCGCTGAAAAACAAAATTGATTATAGAATTTCTTAGATGAATTTTAGCCAAGCTTGTTACGGATGTAAAAAATATATGCAAACATGTTTCAGACCACAGTTGTTTGTTTTTAAGAAACAAACATTTTTTATACTTGAACTAAGCTTCCTGTTTTGGCTTAGGAGATGCACCATGAATGTATGCAAAACTCAGCTCGCTATTTATTCTGATGACGGAGAGACAGATGAACTGACATACATACAGACAGGAAGTGAAAATAGACTAGCTAAGTGAATCTATCAACTCTTGTTTTATTAGTGCCTTAAATATTTACCAGCGTTACAAACTGTAGACAAAATTTAATATACCCTCATATACATTTAAATATGTCATTAATATTTTAATGTGCTAGCCCCGGCATAGCAGATTATTTTATATGTGTTTTAAAAGACGTCACGATCATGATACACCAATTTGTTGTTCTATTATCAAATTATGCCACTTTGAATTTTGACCAAATAATATTAGATGTATTTGGTTGCATTGGTGGGTCGAATAGGTCACACTTAGGCTATAAGGCTTATTGAAACATTACCTCACAGAAATCAGGAAGCCTCTAATTCTTGCTGTTGAAGAACCGCAGAAAGATTGCAAATCATTCTTCAAAAACAAGCTACCATTAAAAAGGCTAACTCTTAATGGGCCTGTACTCTACGAAATGAGAATATAGTACCTTAATAAAGAGCAACGAACAAATAGTTCCTAATAAAAATAATTATCATAATTCAATGAAATTTTACGTGCACAATCTTGGCACAAAAACGGGGTAACAAACTTTTCATATTGCAGAATTATTTTTGCGGGAAAATGATTTAAATTAAAAGTCCCCCGCTTCATGCCACGATAATTAGAAATTAGAAATATTTCTTTGAAATTTAAAATATATTTAGGTTTTCATGTTTCAATAAATTATTTATACAAGCACATATATCTAATAAATATATATTTATAATTTAATCTATTGACACTATCGAATAATAACGACAATAACTTTCTTATCATTTCATTGTTATCTCAAATATTTTACAGTTATGAAAATTAAAAAATTTTTTAAGAGTCCTTATAAATATTAAACAATAGATAAATTATTTTAAAAAAATGTTAATTGACAAATTATGTTGAAAATTTTTAGAATTTTTTTCATAAATTTGCCGCGTTTGTTCTATATATACCTATAAATTCTTATAAAGGCGAAAAAATACTTTTGTAATATTTTTCTGCAACCGTGTAAAAATTGAACCCTCAAAAAAATCACTTATGTGTACACGATTTTATTAAAATTGGAATCTTGAGTCACGAGATATGAGTATTTAAGTGAAAATAATCTTTCTGTAGTTTTGGAGTCATTAGGATTCATCTGAATGATGTTAACAGACCGACATACACGTAATGGTTCAGAATTGGTACTTTGATTAATACAGGAAACTTTGAAATGGATTTAAAAAATGTTTATTTGTAAAAAGGTGCACTATGAATCCGATAATGGTAACTCGAAATAACTCGAAAGTAAAATAGGTTGTATAACTCCACCATCTCTATTATGATAAATCCAAATGGGTTTGAGATTGTCCATCAACAAAAATTCACTCGGACCACGATTAATTAAAAAATCATGTAAAAATGAATAATTTATTTAAGTTTTTTAGTAATCTAATATTTAAAATAAAAATTTAAAATTCTAACATTAAAAATTAGTTCATTGATTTGAAAACATTTAAATCTGATTATTATATATTTTTAATCAATCAATCTCTATATTAACAAAAAATGTATACATTACAAATATTTTGAATAAATAATAATTTATTCGCACATCTCAACAAACATGATTAGTCCGTATTAAATAACCTTGATACAAAAATGTAAATCTGAATTTAAATAAAAACAAAATGATATGCTTATACAAGGTATATTTTTTTATTATTCGAATATATTAATATGTTGTTAAATTAATATATTGTTTTTATTATTATTACGAGAAAGTAGTAAAAATCAGCCGTGACTTAAACCCTTTTATACACTGAAAAGTAAAAAGTAAAAATTTTCAATGAAAATTGGATCTGCATCATAAAAACAGGTGCTTAAATTCAATTCTCCCAGTAAAATACTCTCAAAATACTCCCGCTAATTAAATTAAGTTAATTATGGTAAGTATTATAACCATTTAATAACTGTCAATGTTTTAGATGCCATACTTTGAAAAGGTGGATTATTTGTAAAATTGTCAGTAAATGAGCTTTTCGTTAGTTCATGTCTTCATCACATATAATTTTAGGTCACAATTGTCCCTTCTATAAAATAATTTAAATGCATACTACAAATATTTTATGATGAGAATTGATAAAAATGTAATACAAAACCATATAAATAGAATTTGTACATTCCAATTGGCACTTAATTATTATATTAATGGTAAGTATAACTTGTATACCTCTCTCCTTTTGAATAAAATTTACAGGAAAAATAATTTTTTTAAATATATACCAGGAAGATTTTGCAATTGTTGTGCAACGATTATGGAAACTTCGAACACTATATTTTGATAAATTGTAATTGGGTATTTTAAACCACGTGATGACTGACAAATCAAAGGTTTTGCTGCAAAGAATACGAAATGCCATTACTTCAGTTTAGTTTATTATGGTGAGCTTGTTAACAAGGCCTTTTAAATTTTCGTATCTATGAGTAATACGTCATTATACCCATTGACAATTTATAGCTTATTTTAATTAAATACAATTTCTAATTTAAAAAGGCTTTTATTTACTAAATCCTATCTTGAATTTTTAATGTTTCAGTACTAAAATGATTTACAATCTTCAATTATGGAATAAATGTTTGATTTGTTTCTGTTTTTTTATTTGATTTTTATTATTATTATTTTTTATACTAATAATTTTCTACACAGTTATATTTGTCTATTTCAAATCATCAGTTTGCGGCTATACTATTGGCTAGGGATTTCAATTTGTCATAAGTTAAGATTAATCAATTATCTCTACCATTTTCTTGGAATTCTTTCTAGAACTTTACTATCCATATAGATATAATATGTAAGGGAAACTAAGTAATTGGATAACATATTGAACCTTTCTTTTATCAAACAGGCAACTTTGAAATGCATTTTTAAATGTAAAAACCGGAAATTTGTTGAAAAATTTACCTAGTTTAAGTAGAAGAATTCTATGGCGTATTTACCACAAAATTTTTACCCAAAAATATTTGTAGCTATCTAATTAATAATGTAAATTAGGAGATTTCAAATTGTCGCCCTCTCCTAATATCTATTCTTACGATCAAATTTTGACAATTTTTATCGTTAACAAACTTGACCTTCCAAACTTAATATTTACTCAATATATATACATATATAAGTGTGTAAATTTTCATTGGTTTATTTATGACTAACACGTGATTAAAATTTTATTTGCAAATATGTAGTACAAAAAATATGTTCACACGACAAATTTTTGAATAAAATAAATATTAATATATTCAATTTTGCAATAATTTCAACTTAATTACCAAATTATAAAAATATTTATAATTAATCATTTTCAAAAATTTCTATATGTAAAAAAAAAAAAATACTTCATATAAATGAATATATGTATTTTCATTTCTATGCGGCCTCCTTGATTTTAAATAAACTGCAGGGCATCGTCAGGATATAATATTTTATGTTAATTTCTTCATGGTATTTGACATATTAACAAAGGACTCACATGCATTGATTCAAATTTCTTAAAATGCACGTTACAATTTCAATTTATGGCTGCATGTGGTACATGTCCGCATGAGACTGGAAAATTGATCATTGTATCTGTTAGCATACTTTGAAATCCCAATCCTAAGTGAGATCCAGTATTATTTTAACTCTATGTAAATTTATATATTTTTCTTCAAAAGATGTTTTAAGGTTACAGTTTAATCCTACAAAATTAATTATATATCCCGTTGAAGTATCTCTTTCAAAAATCTTAAGCTGTAGCTTAAAAGTTATTCCGAGAAATGTGACAATATATGTAGGTATAGTTTATTTGAATAACGTTTATTCAATATATGAGAGCCTAAATAAATTAAGCGAAATTTCAATTTATACTGGTGTTTCCATTTGTCTTTTAGCGTCTCTATTACGTTTGGGAGCCATTGATTGGGAAATACTTATATGGATATCCAAATTTTTTATATTAATTGAAAGTAGATAAAGTAACATAAGCTGGATACGAGTATAACAAGACGTATCCTAGTAACACATTTTTTTATGAACTATAATAATTTTAAGTAATTGCTTCATTTTATTATCGAACTAGCAGACCCAGTCACGCGATGCTGTGACAATTTTGAGACACCTAGTATTTGTTGGTTGTTTTATGACAGATTATATTAACGGCCTAAATTCGATACAAGGGGGTTTTCGAGATCGTTGAACACGAATACACAATCGGGGAAGACACTGGTGCCTGTAGCGTCTGTTTTAAACTTCTTCCTTTGGAGTTTTATTAAAATTTATCAGATAATTGGCCCATTTATTTGGATCAGTGTGTTATACGGATACCCTATCGTTCATGTGACTTTTTGTTCTCGATTTAAACAAATAATTAAAAAGTTCATGTGATTTTTCGCTTTTATTTCTGAAATTTATTGCAAAATGTAAAGAAAGGTACAAATAAATTTGAGAAAAAGTAAAAAAAATATGATAAAATGGCTTTTAAATTTTAAGCAATTTTTGAATATAAATTTTGCATACGAATTATACATTGATTTTTATAAATAATTTCCATGTTACCAATTACCTTTCTCAATCGGCGCCAATGAATTAATATTTTTACAAAGAACATGGTTGTCGCCGATTTCAAAAGATAGGACATAACGAGATTATTTGGTTATATATTATTACGGTATAGGTTAGTGTTTTAGTTTTTAATTTAAGTTAATATTTTTAAAGGGGTTTCTATTTTTTTTTGAATTTACAACTACGGAAAAATTTTCATTTGGGTGAAATATTAGCATTTAAAATTGTTTTTACCCCCTCTCTTTCCTTGAGACTGGATTTTTTCTTCAAATTATTGGTGCCACTTTGGAGATGTACTGAATCCAGCACAATTAAATCGTTTCATAATCAAAGAGGTTGTATGTACATACAAAATAATAATTTCTTTCTTTTATTGAAATGAATTAAAAATGCATGATACCACAAGATATCGAATCAAATTTTCATATAATTCGATCATGAAAGGTCATTCGAACACAAATATTTTTTATAAACTAGAATTACTTTTGTTTTGATTTGGGCTGTACATATGTTTCTTAAATAATGTAATAATCTACAAGGTTTCTTTGCTGAAAGGTCTTAACGATAATTAATAATTTGTTAGTTTTGTTGACAAAAGGATAAGAGTTTAAAAAATTAATTTTAATAGGAATTCATATTAATATACTAGCCAAAAAAAAAAAAATTATATTTATAGTTTTAATTTTTTCAGAGTGACTTAAATCACTGATGTATTCTAAACATTCAAAAAATTCCAAAATAATTTTTTCATTGCAATTTAGCGAGAAACAATTATGTAATTATCATTTGCATGTTTTATAAATATTTGAAAACATCATTTCAATGTCTAATCATCAAAATCAAAATTTTTTTCTTCAAAATTTTTTTGTTGCGTTGGTAGGTATATATATTAAAATTATTGTATTTGAAAGGAATATAATTATTATTAAATTTGATTCTAACCACTCGTCCGTCCGATCACCTACAAAATATTTCTAAAACGAAGAAAGGAATCGAGCTGAAATTTTAATGGTGTATTGCAGGCCTAAAAAGTAAAATCAAGTTCGTGAATGAGCAAAATTGGTTCATTGAGTCCAATGGTAACTAGTCCTGTAACGAGATACCAAATCTAAATTATAAATTCTATCAATTATATTTATAGACTCATTAAGACCCAACTCTTAAACCATATAAGATACAATAAAAATTCAAATATAACAATATATTTATTTCTAATAAATAACCAAATTTGAAGAATCAAATGCAGGTGGTTCCTTATTAGCTGTATTAGAAGCCTAGTATACTAAATAATAATAACTCTTTAATTGTAACTTGGAGGAGGAATACAAAAGTTTGAAACTTTATAATTGTAGTGAATGAATTAGACTTTTACTTTTCCATTTTAAATTAAACGTAAAAACAGTATAAAAGTACCTGCCTAAGAAGTTATTGCTGTTAGTCATCAGATTGTAATCAAAATTTAAGCAGTAGTTATAAAAAAGAAGATGATGACTTAATAAAATAATATTAATAATAGTGTGTCTTTCAATATAATAAGTATTATATTTAGTAATCATCAATTAATAGTTAATTAATTCTTAAAAAAAGTAACCTTCACCTTCACAAGGTTATAGTATCAAAAATTAATTTGATATTACAATATTATGATTAATTTTTTATTATATTTAATTTTATTTTTTAAATATTCATAAGTAGGTGGATTTCACTGAGTGTCTATCGTTACTGTGAAAGAGCATTGTTTTGTAAACAATGTATGACATGACGCAGCCCACATTTGCTTTGAGAATTTCTTAGATCATATTTTTTTTGATCAGAGAAACAGGTTATCATCATCATTTGCCAATGTCTAGATCAAGGCCATATAAATAAATTTTTTCAAAAGACCATTGTAAATATCATTTACAAAAATACATGTGATTAAAGCCCCACCTTTAATTCGTGTTACACAACGACATATTATTGCATGCAAAACTAAACAAATGAACAACAAGCTGGGTTAATTGCTTAAATTGTTTAAATATCCGAATTATGGTTGAGTATGAATTACGATTATATATAAGGTAATAGCGTGTCTGGGCAGTTTTTGAACATTCTTCTTATCGAATGGCTTAAAATACATAGAACCATAAATTGATTCATGGAACTAAGTTTGCATACATACAAAAAAACAATTATTTATATGTATTCTATTATGGAAAATTCTATTCCGTATGGAAAGTGATTTCACGGATAATCTGTATATTATAATGCATATTTGTATAAAATAACTTTATTCATAATTGTATAGATTGCGTATTAAGTGTATTTTAATAATGCTTATAGTTGAAAAAAGCTCAGTCATATAGATAACAATTAATACTGCTATCTGTTATCTTCACTTATTTTAATTTATATGATGCTTAATACCAGTGACATTAGATTTACTAATTGGTCCGGTGAATTTCGTACAATTGATTTAAGAGAAGCTCTTCATAAGAGAATCCTAATTCGTTTGGTTATTAGAAATAACTCGTTTGTAATTCAAATGAAAATCGATGTTTTGTTATATTCACAAATTGAATGTTGTCAAATGATTGGTTTTGGGCCAGCGCTCGGATCGTTCATAAAGAAGCAATGCTTTCGGCAACAATTTTCTCGTCCAAAAATGGACTTTTCAAAAAGAAAATTCTTGTAAATTGTTTATACAAGGTAGATATGTATAGTACCTAGCCAAACAATACGAAAAAATTAATCAAACAAAAGTAGCTTGTATTAAAAAACGTTTTGTACTTACAGTTTTTCATCTCTCATAGTTCAGAAAATGGAATTTTAAAACGCGGGGCCACTCGAAAGTAAATGTAAATTTTATAGCTATTATTTTCTATATAACATATAGAATGACAAAGCTTTTAACAATCTAGCCTTCCATTGTAGAAAGAAATTTTAATAATAAATAGATCGAAAGAAAAAGTAACAATTTCCATACCAAATGATAAATTTCAATTATTTATATTTTTCGAATTTTTCATTGCTTACATAATTTGCTTTTTTTGTTTCTTTATAACCATCTCTAAACCTTTTCAAATAAACAAAATCAAATCAGTCAACCATTTTTCGAGTAAATGAGAACGTTCATATTTTTCAATTTTCTGTATTTCTAAGTAAGGCCAAATAAAAAGAATGAATTCAAATGATTAAAGCTGTTTGCTATTTGAGCAAGACATATGAACAATATTTCAATTTCATATATAATATTTTATACTCATAGAACTACCTAATACAGAAAAAATCACATAGTATACACCGACCAATAAAACTTATGTAAACTCACTGTAATATTTATAAATGTAAACAAACATTTATTTATTTTTTTTCCAAATTATGTCTGTCTGTTTATAAAGTTACATGACGTATGCAATTATTTTAATATTAACAATTATTGTATAATAATATACCATTATGTATTTGATTAATTCTTTGATCCTGGTATGATTTATCTTAATTTTGTTGTTTCAGTTTCATTGTGAAAAAAACTAAACAAAAGCTAATTAAAGAAATTTACATTAATAGAAATTAATCATTTTTCATGTAATTAATATAAATATAATAGATATTAGTATTATGATTAAAATTAATTACATTACATAGAAATTCTAAAAAATTATGATTTCAATACTTAGTTTTTATAATAGACAGTTATTCAAAGGTTAGAGTATATTAATTACGTTATAACGATTTTTGTAATGCTAAAAAATATATCGAAATCCTTTACAACCTTATCTACCTAACGTTCGATCTAAATAGGGTACATTCAAGTAGAAAATCCATCACTGTGTTTATCCATTGGTTACATTATAATCAATCATATTGGCTAAACAAGTAATCGATCTACATGTATTAATGGAAGAAAATTAGACAAAATTTCTTCGATTTGAATGAATTGTTTTTTTTTTAAATATCGGTTAATACGAATGTCTTAACCTTTAGTTTGAAAAATGATGCTCTATTCGAGGGGGCGGATGCCATATTTCATTACAAAAAGTAAATAAAAATCGATAAAACAGCAAATTTTAAACAATAAGTGTACTTTAAAGTTTTTGGAAAAATCAATAATTATCCGTGTGATTTAAAATGTCTGTTTTTCGTTTAAAAAATGCATGTTTTTGATCAGTTCATAAAACAGCTCGCAAATCTCACAATTTAAGGAAAAAAATATAGCAAATTTAAATATAACAAAAGTAGAGTTATTATTAATAAATATATTAGTGTAGTAATATATGAAAATATGATAAATAATATTATAAATATTGATAAATATTGGAGTAAAAAAATAACAATAGAATAAATATATAAATCTTATATTTAAATTTATTTCAGTTTATAAGCATTTCTGAGGTTTGTAAACTCTATTTTTTTTTCAATTATAATACTTGTTTACTTTTAAGGTAAACAAGTATTTTTTAGATCTTTTGTGTTAAAAAAAGATTCATAAAACTATAAATTTTTTCTTGAATTATAAATATAAATATAACAGACGTTTTTGTTAATATATGCTGAAATGCAAGATGTATACAAAAATTGAGTTTAACAAAGCCTCCAATTTTTTGGTATAAGTAATAAATATGATGAGGATGAGGATGTTTATGAGGAACGCAAGTAAAATCCTCATTTTTCGTATGCTTACATATGCGTAATTTCTTACATACATCAACCGGGAAAGCCAAAACTAAGCAAAACTTTATAAATATATAAAAAATGGTAAAAGTTAATCAATATTGATAAGGTGCCATTGATTGTGTTTTAAAAGTGGGTTTTTAAATTATTAGTATAACAATAAAAAATCACTAGCAAAATAATATTTACAATCTAAAAAGTAATATGTTGAATAAAAAATAGTAAGACAAATCCATGATAACCGGTCACTATATAAGAAGCCTTCAATGCGATACTTCTTTCAAAACAAACAAAAAAAAGTGAAATGTAATGAATGAAACATGAAAAATAATGAAAATTTGAGTTCAAAAGTAACGTAAGAATAATATTATTTTCATGATAGTATGATATTAATAAATATTTCTTTATAATAATTCTTTTTAAAAATATGTAACAATAACAATAAAATATTTTAGTTTGCAACAAATTTAATAGCCGATGTTTTGACTAAATACCACTACTAAAATTTAATCAAAATATATTAACCATTGTTTTTTAAATTAACATAAATTTTGATTAAAAATTATAATCAAATTTTATTTAAAGAGTGATTCATTCATACATATTCAAACAAAAAATATTCATAAATTATTTCAAATAACAAATACTGTACATTGAAAACAAATGGAATCCGACTCTGGAAATACTTATATAATTGTATAGTTAAAAATCGAAACTTTTAGCTATAACAAATGGAACTTGTATAGTCTGGTTTGTGATATAAATTCGTGAGGTTTTCATAAAGCGTTTATGAAAAGTAGTTTTCTTTCTCGGCTAGGATTTTTTTACTAGACACCAAAAAACTTTCTACTTACAAACAAATGTTTTGTCCAATGTGGACAAAAGTTTACGTTAAAAGAAGAAAGAAACAACCTTGCTTCAAAAAATGGTGGCTGTTACAGGATGACATTTCGCAAAAGAATCATTTCAGTAGATAATAATTTTGTTGTCATTGGTTTTACTGCTGTAAAATCTACTATTAGAATAAAAATTCCTAGAAAACGACACGAATAATAACTGAAATTTTGAAAATTTTCAAAAATAAATTTGGGGAATCTATAATTAATTATTGCTGATTATTGATATGTCCCTTTTGTTTCGGTAAAATACTTTAGTACTTAGTTATTAAAAAATATATCCGGTGTGTGATGTGTTAATTTCAAAATTACTGTATTTATTATTTATTACAATTTTAAAATTATTTAATTATTTATTTATATGTACCTACTTATAAAATTGGTAATTACATCACAAATTCCAATTAGTATGAATCTTCAACAAAAAAAGTATTCAGCAAAAAACAAGAAATTCAGATACTTTAATCGTTAAAAGTGATTAATGGCTACATTTTCAATTAAATAAATTATTAAAAAATAATTTACAAAATAAAAAATATAAAAAATAGGTAGGTACTTATGTTTTTTTTTTTTTTAATTTATAAAATTGAAACTTATAAAAAACTCTTTTCATATGTTAATGTTAATATTTTCAGCATTAGCTTGCATACACATTATATAAGGCTATATTAAACTTATGTAAGTCTATAAAAACATCCTTGATATTATTTTGAATTTCACGACAATTACTTTATTTTCGCTCTCAAAAAGACTGTAAATTCATGTAAAATTTCATAACTAATTCCGTTATATTTTAACATTCAACCAAAAATTTTAAAAAATATTACATATAATTTTTTTGTAAGAAACAGCAAATTACCGAATAGCCGAATATTCGGTACCTAATATTAACAATAGAGCAATTTCCAAGGGCCCCCAGACTTTACTGTGTTTCTCAGAAATGTAATATATTGGGCAAGGTAGTCTAAGTATGTACTTCCAGTCTATGCATATCTGCTATCTTGTGTCGAGGGCCAATTCACAGTTACAGAGTGCAATAGGTAGGTAAAAACATAACTAACTTCGCTTAAAGTCTCAAGACTGATTTTTATTAATGTTTAAATGAATGTTGTTAAAACTTATATAATCTATACTTTCAGACACTTCCCTTCGGCAGTTACATTTGCCAGACGCTTTAAAATATATACAAATATAATGGAATTATATTATTAGTCTAGATTTTAATATATGATACTTTACAATATGGAAGGTAATGTATGAAACTATTACATTACCTTCATCGTCCCTGCTAGAAACATTTTAAGTGGCGAGTATAAGCGTAAAAGTAAAAATAAAATGGTTTTATAATATTGCTTTATTAAACTTTAGATCTGTGTTATGGTGCTCAATCATACGAAATGACATTTGAGCTATTAATTATTAACATAATTGTACCTAGTATTTTATTATATGGGTACATTTGGAAATAAAAATTTTCTACATACGCTTGTTGATTTACGGACGAATATTTTTTATTGCATACAAACACTGTACACAAATAAACAATACAATAATTTGTATTATTTGTCCATTATGATCTTATTTTTTCGGGGTAATATTTCAAATGACATCGCGGAGTAATCAAACTTTTTAACTAAAACTCTGTGATAAAAAAAAACTTTCTCTTCTACCGGGTACGCCAAGCTGGACAGATATAACGAAGATGGGGTAGAACATAATTTCAACTGGTTGATAATATAACTTGCGGTGGGCATAATTCTTAAATATATATTTTGTCATAAAACTTATATTCTGCTTATACCCTTTCAGGTATGCTTTGTAATTAATTACGCCGTAATAAATTTTAGTGTTAATTTTATATCTTGTAAATTGTATAATTGATATTGTATCTCTTGATATTCCTATTTAGGGATATATTATATTTGTTAATTAGTTAAATAAATTTTCCAAATTGATGTTGAATATTTCTATTTGGAATCCGTTTTCTCTCCTTAATAATACCACCTTTTCAGATTAGTTGACTATTTATGATTATTGAGAAATTAAGAAGCATTTCTCCCGAGAATATCAAACGCCAAATAACGCATGTAATTGAGCTAAAAAGTCCAAAAAATATAGGTAAACTAGGAATTTAAATAAAAAAGAGTCAGTTATAGGTTTCACTATAATATAAGAATGATATTTGAAGAAATATATTATTTAGACTGGACAAATGAGAAAAATAATTGGCGTTCAGAGGAAAGTTTTGCTATAGTTTTGAGCTTCTAACTCTTCATATTTTATGGATGTCAAAACACGAATTTAAAGTTTGTCACAAGTCCATAGTTAGCCTATTTGGACTTTATAATGTTATATATTGCAATATTAATTATTTTAGATAAAACTACCTCGATTTTATATTTTATACAAATTAATTAACGACGGAAATGTTATAGCTTTTAATTGTATAAAATACATTATATCAAATTTTTTAAATTATAATTGAGAAAAGCAACTGAAAAAAATATTAACTGAATAAAAAATAAATGTAAGCATACGTAAAAGAGCTTCAATTATAATTATATAATGTATAGCGTACATGTAGTATCTTTAATTGTTTAAGGATATTGCGTATACATTTTCGTTCAAAAATCACACAAAAATTATGTTAAATATTTCGTGACCTCGCAATATGAAAATTTAAATTAGATAAACAAATATGTATTTACAAACATAATAATAATAATAATAATATATCATATACCTACTTCATTTATCAACTATCTATTACCAATCAATATTACAAATAAATGATCATTTATTTTAAGGTAGTTTATTCGGCGAAACACACTTAAGAATGTAACGTAAAAATGTCGTAACATAAGTAAGCGAAATGCTACAAGAATTAACTCAGATTTAAACACTTTCCGTCAGTAGAATATTCAATTTTACGCGCCGCGCCCTTAACAAAAAAGCATATAAAAATTAAAAAATTTTCGTTTTGTTTTTGGATTTTTTTGAGTATTAATAATAGCAAAATAAAATGTTTAAAAACGTATTCCTAGCGAAAATTTATCTTGCTTCAAAAAATGATTTTTGTAAAAGCCTCAAACCTTGCATTGATTTCGATGCATATTCGTGGAATAAACAAAAGCAACGGCCGGAATCTTCTACGCTTACTTGAAATTGTAAAATACACTAATTTTATGGTGTATTTTATTATTTTTTCAATTTAAATAAGTAGTTTAGATAGATGAATCAAATAATTCTGATAAACAACTCAACACAAAAATCGAGAATTAAAGTATTTAAATAGATAAAAGAGTTGCATTATTTGATTCCACAAGAATATATTGATATTAATGAAAGAGGAACAATATAAGCAGCTACTTGAAAAGGCGGCACTTTTATCATATTAAGGTGACAAACTAGCAGATTTAATTACAAAAATTCTTGAATTACTCCTTTCTTAAGCCCAATTTAAATAGACTGTATGAATAACGTACCGAATATTTTTCCAATGTTCTCCTGTACGGTCATGCTTTTTTTTGATTATTTATGGAACTTGTGGTCTTTCATCCTTTAAAAGTTATAGAATGTTTACTATTACCAAACCACCTTAATCATTATTTTACTTTAGATAATTTAATTGATTTTTTTTTAATAAAAGGAAATTATCAATTATATAAAAAATAGATTGCAATAAAATATAAAATAATCTCTTTATATCAATTAATTCACATTTTCAATATTTGAGAAAGGAATATTTTTTCAATGTTATTCTTATTCGACCGATGATTTCAAAGTAATAAATTAAATATTTGTATATTTACTTTGAAATTAGACCATTTAAATATGATTGAATAGTAATTATATTTTTCCTACGGTAGAGTAACCATAAAATTTTCTTAAGAATTACTATTTAAATATAGAAAAAAAAATGTTATTTGTTTCTAGTAAACTGCATATGCTTTGATGATAGCCCTAGGATAATTTTTAAAAATACCGAGAACATGTCTTGTGAAACCAAATAAAAAACTACTGTGTACGTGAAACAACTAGAAGACTTGATTTAATTTCAAGATAAATTTATTGTTTTTATTAATTTCCCCTACGGCTCGAATGTCGTGGAATTGATTTATTACCTTATATATTTTATAAACATCGGAAAATCATATTGGGTTAGGTTAAGATTTACATCCTATTGTGTTTCATCAAATATATAAGCTGGTGCTATTGGTATTTGTACATTATTCGTATATGTTATGTCTATATGCCCTTCTAAACAAGTATGTCATGTATGTGCTCGTATTTATCAGAAACGGTTGGACATACATTTATTCAAACAAGAAAACTAAATATCAAGGGAAAGGAGGTGTAACATCCCAAATTAATGTAATCAACAATAAAATGTAAAACTTAAAAATTTATCATATTTATAGGAAAAGATAGATTCGTTTGTGCCGACTTCGAATGGTTATTGATCACATGAAAATTATTTGTAGAAGAATTTATCGGTTAAAATATTATTTTCTACATAAAGTCCACTATTTTGAAAATTTTTTATTGACCTTGTGAGTATATACTATGAAGTCATTTAAATATTAGCATAAAAATTAACACTTAAGTGCTGAATTATTCGAAAAACACTTTGTTTTCATGCTATAAGCGAATGAAATTCGAAATCTTTCAAATAATCTTAGTCTTAATACTAGTATCCCACAGAATTAACATTATATAAAAAACAAAGTATAAAAAATTGGATCAAAAATTTATCCGACGGGTATAATTCGTTCTTCAATTATGGTATACTCAAGTAATTGCAGAATCTGGTCAAAATATATGCTCTGGCATGAAAATTTTGTTCCGCTGTAAAAAATCATAATTTTGCCAAATATTACAAGCCACTCAGATTAGTGGCAATTGTGACCAACAGCTTTTCTTTAAATGCTGTATAGGTAATAATACCGTAAAACTAATGATAAGCATAGGGCTATTATTTTTAAATAAAATAAAATTCAAGTAGAATGTATAAACAGAACAATCAATCGCAATTAGAACTACCGCCCTCCCCAAACGGTAGTTATGATCGCTCATATTGAATGTTGAATGTTGCGTTGACTGACGACTCATCCAGGCTGTGTACCATGAGCTAGTGATAGATTTAGGGGGACGCGGAAACAGACTAACCCGGGTGCTAGTGGCTGTCTCACGGTTGGGAAATAAGTGGAAAAAATTTAAAGTCAAATTTTAATATTTGCCCCTGGGTAAAGCGACGATAAACAGTAACGTATGATACTCAGTAGGTGGTACGTAATTAACAATCTATCAAAAATTCTGTGTAAGTTTTGTAATAGTATTTATTGGAAGAAGCGTTTGTTGATTATACGTTCCGTGCTTAAAAGTTTGATTGTTTTAGAACAACATTTTTCGTGATTAATTTAACTATGATAAATTCTATATAGTTTTGCATTTAAATTATTGTGAAACAACAAATATTTTAGGAGACATGCATTATTCTTGTTACGCGGATTCGTTGTTTATTTTAGACTTATTTTAGGCGACTTTAGACAATGTAATTAAAACTTTTTCAATTTGCAATCGGCAAACGATTCCATATAATGGCACTGTATTTCTAATAAATAACTCATGAATTTAATAGAAATATTATCCTCAAGATTAGTATAATAAAACATTTTAAAATGGTAAGTTTTATATTATGTTATTTAAAAATCAGAAAGATATAAACTGAAGCATTTCATGCTCTGAAAAAGTTTGAAGAAGTTTTTTTTTTTAATTATTGATAAATTTTAAATAATTATATATTGAGAATGTTTTTGCAAGAGCATTGAACATTGAAAACGAAAATCATACCCGTAGGATATTAAATCAATTCACAGAAGAAAACCAAGGCTTTGTTAGAAATATGTGGGTTAGTTTTCATTAATCCAAAAAATCAAGAACACCAAAGAGATCAAGGTCACACTTCAATTTTCTTCAGTGTAATCTGCTTTACAATAAGAAGTGAATTAAAATAGTATTTTGATTTCATTTAGAGCCGACTGTTTTAATCCTCAGGAATGCTAAATCCATTATAGAACCATTATTATTCTTTGATTTTATGAATTACTTAATTTTTTTTTTTTATTTCGAAGAATTTGATTGTCACGAGATAGATAATTATTTAAAAGTGTGTGGATTTAAATTCTATATTCCAAAAATTGCAATATATCAAAAATGATTAATGATATATACAATACGTCGGATATATATTTTCTGATATCTAAATGTATTTTTAAGTACTCCAAAAAACACAATAATCATAATCATATGTTATCATGCGTAATTTGATGTAATATATTTTTATTTTAGCTTAATAATATAAAAAAAATAAGGCTAACAATATTGACTATTCAAGATAATTAAATATTGTATTTATTTAACGTTATGGTTCACCATTGACTTTCATATTACAATATAAAGTTGGTACTTTAATTATTTTATATAAAACATATACAGTGTGTCTAATGAAATCTAAACCTAATAAAAATAATTTTAAAATATCTAGAAAGTAATCATTCTGGACAATTAGACTAAATGTACTAATATAAATTATAAAAAAATATAAGTAACAAGACTACCAGATTTCTGGGAGAATTATAAGAATGTACCATGTTTATTAAGTAGAAATCGATCCAAAATTTTTGACATTAAATTTCCCATTGACATTTTTTAACCCTGATGAAATAAATGTGTGTTTTCTTTGTTTTTTGAAATTTCATTTTAAATTCTGAAAAAAAACCTGACAATAACTAAATTTACCATTTTAATTTATATTTCGATCAGTTTACTTCAAATTCGACATCAAGTAGATAATAGAGCTAAAGTGTTTTTTGTTTACAAGTCTCTCTATACTTTGAAAAGCTTTGCCGATTAATTAATTAAAATATGATAAAAATAACTTTGTAAAACTATCTAGAGAGATAATCCACAGCTGCTATTGGAATAAAGGAGTGTGCTGCTATCAAGCTGTAAATAAATTATAACAATTACACATACATTATAATATACATTATAGTTCTTTCAATTTTCGCGCCCAAATTACAAAAAGAAAGTTATCCAAGTGTTCTGAAATTTTGTATGCAAATGTTTTACGATGAAAAATTTTCGCCAAGCCCTCCGTATTCATCTCAACATTATTGTACATACCAAATTTCAAAACATGAAATATTTTGTTTTTATCCATCCCACAAACTGAATACAAAAATGTACAAACAGCGAAGAAATTAATTTTCTAAAATTAGGAAAACAGAATGTTTCATCAATTATTTTTAATCATAAAAAAATTTAGAGTTTCAATATCCCAGTCAGTATAAAAATTAATACTTTTTGATGTTATACTTCTTTTGAACGATCCCATAAAAACGACATGATGGAGTTTTGCTACAGAATAGAATTACTCAAACATATTTACTATATTTATTCTAGGAGTCCAGAAGTGTATATTTGTTACCCACCTCATATCAGTATTAATAATAAAGGTTTCTTATTAATTAAAGGTTCTTTTCTCAAAATATCAATAACAAACTAATTTTCAAATGACACTTCAATTGGTACAGAGAATTTATTAGGAACTCATAATATTTATTTATACATATTGAAAACTCCTAATACAAATGGTTATTATTTTTCGATCTCATAAACATGGTGAAGAAAAATTTATTTATATTTATTTATTTATTCATTCTTCTTTTTTTGATCTTGTTTGTTTGCTGTATTATTTATTTATTTATATTTTTGAAGTCTTCTTTAGACGCGTTACGAGAAAATGATGAGCCCTTTTATTTTTTTATTGTATAATTAATTATTTGTATACAAATAAAAATTGTTTTATAATGATGAAAAAGAAGTATAACGTACATAAACACACACCCTTTTTTCCTCATTATTTCACAGGGTGTTACTCCACTTCAGCAATTTGCAATAAAAGTAAGAACATAATTTTAATACTGGTATATACTGCACAACAGTTCTGTGCAGAATCGTTAGAGACATTTGATTTGAGTGGTATCAAAGACTAATCATCAGTTTATTTATCTTTTCAGTTGGAGTCCTGAATGAACACAGTATAACAGTTTATTTACAAACTCAAATGTGGCTGGGCAACCAAAATATTAGTCAGGCGGATAAAGGGTGGATTTAAAATGAAGGATCCTATCAAAAATTTAAGTATGCCTCCATCAGAAGAGTCACTAAAAATAATATTTTGTAATTGTAAAAAAGGATGAGGTACCTCTTGTGCTCGCCGAAGACTATGATTATATTGTAACTTAACATGTGGAATAATGCTGCGGCGGTAACTTCTAGAATTGTCGTTCAATAGACCAAGTAGAAGAAGTAGATTGTGATAATAGCTGGGATGATTTTATATTTTTATAATTTCAAAATTTATGTTATTTTTCGTATAAGTCATTTTTACAATATAGTGATTTTTATTACTTACATAGGAGGTGAGTTTAAAGGGGTAAAAAAATAAATATACATTGTGAATTATGTTCGCTACCAGAGACTTTATTCTAAGTAATTATTATGATTCATGATTTTTTATTCCAATAAATACTTAAAGCTGCAATTTTTATTCACTGAGGGGTAGTTTTTATCCCTTAAAAATAAAATTAGTAGTCAGGCATGTGTCACTTTTGTAGTTTAGGGCATGGTGAGCTTATTTACCAATTTCGAAGAAAATCAGTGTAGGTTCAAAAAATTGTCAGATAATACCCCATTTTCACCTCCACTACACTATATATTCTGGACGTAGTCACGTAAACACTCTGTATATTTTATATCTATTTGTTAATTGTTGACTGAAAAAAGTTAAATGATAAAAACAAATTCATAATATGTATAATATGTATGATAAAGATAATAATACTTTAAATGTATCTAGATCATAACAAAATTTTACATGAACATGGTATACAAGCAGCAAGTAAATTTTTATGAAGCATACTTTAGTGTATGAATGATATGCAGACATAATCACACATATTACCGTCAAATTCGTGCATAAGGTATACTACTTACAATACCTTTATACAACAAATCTCAAACTCATAGGTGTATATGCTTGTGAATATATATCTATATGATGTTAGCCGGTGGCTATTCGTCGTCTCAGGGCAGTTATATAAAGATTTCGCGCGCAGAATTATATACTTCATTTATATTATAAACGCACATTGGTTAACAACTAACTATTAAACGCGCGCTATTTATTTTTGAGACAAATTTTTAATTTTTTTTTTAATTATTAAGTTTATTTTATAAATTTTTGTATTGTAGTAAAGTGATACATTTTTATACATTGAGTGTAAAACAATAAAATAATTTCGACTGATATTTTTAAAGACTGTGAATTTTGTGGATATTGTTAATTGTATAAATAAAAATAAAAATAAACTTTTTAAATATATTTTGGTTTTGTTAATTTCTGTGTTATTAAAATGGGAAAAGACGATTCACGTAAGTAAATTAAATTATTATTGGCAATTACAACATTTTTTAGTTATTAAAAAAAAAAATACTTATATCATTCCTATTATAAATATTTAAGCAAAAAACCAATAAAAAAATGCAAAATAGTACTATTTACGGGTCACAGGTATTGGAATTGTTGTAATACTTTATTTTAATAATTTAAATTTTCTTATTAATCACAATTATTTCTAAATACCCGCCTGTCCCATACTTATGTTCAATACTCCATTAGCTCATATATAAATATATCATTGAACTTTTTGAAAGAATTGTGTCACAATATTATAGAATAAATTTACAAATTTTCATTCTATAAAGTGTCTCATCCCAACAGTTGGCGAATATTTTTCTATGGATTTAATTGTGTTCTAACGAGTTAGAATACAAAACTAGACTAGTATCAATGCTCGAGTATAATTTAAATATAATCTGTATATCGTTATATTTTATAATCTGTATATCGGTTTTGTATAGAAACTTGCAACAATATTTGAAATTACCTGCAATTTTTACATTAAAAAAAAAAAAAAATCAGTGTAGAATGACAAATTCATTTTTAGGAATTTATGCCAAAACTTTCAACAATATAGTTTTGTTTTTTGGCGTCCGTAGCTAGCTTCATCGATAAGTAAACTCTAACTACGTTAATGAAGATGATCTAGTATAGTATTTCTAAACCAGGTGATCGTAACTTTTCAATTCTGGTTCCAAACATAAGTTCAAACAATACCTATTCTTAAAATTAATTTTATGTGGTATAACTATTTTTTAAATTGAAATTATCCTGTAACGCAACCTCGTATTATGCCATTGGTAAATTCACTCACACCTTCTACCCTGATAAATTTACACATTTATAATGTTCTTTACGTGTGCTGTTGGTATGCTCGAAAATGTTTCAATGAAGCCATTCATATAAAGATATATTGTAATAATTTGTGGATCCTTAAATTGGCTATCTTGAAAATTAAAAAAGTATGGATTCCACATAATATAGTTGTGGTATTATGAAAAAGATAAAGAATAATTTGCAGGCGATCTATCGGTTAACGTTTAACGCTTCTTAAACCGCCATATGTGACCGTTGAACGCCATAATTTTATAATTTTATATGGATGCTCAATCCATATAAAATTACCCATATTTTTGTTCAACTCAATAAAAATTAACAAAAACGAATAAATTTTCAAATTTTGAAAAAAGAAGGCTTTTATATTTGAGTCTTACTCTTCTTGAGTAGAGCATGAAGAAAAATTATTCTACTGATAAAAAAAAAAAATCATATTTAATAATCTTTATGGTTTGCATTCTAATATGAGATTTAAATTGCTAAGTTATTTTTATTTTATTATTTATGTGATTATTACATTTATATGTAATTATCACATCGATTAAAGTCCTTCCGAAATTTAAATTAAAAAAATAAGTTAATAAAAACAATTTTAAAAATTTTTATTTGAAGTATTTATTAGTTTTGAAAACTCACTTAGTTTCAAATATCTGAGAACACATATAACATTTGATCGTGAAATTTTCTTAGATTTAGAAATATAACAATAGTTGAAATTACAATGAAAATAATATATCTTTCCCATCGTTTTGAAAATCATAGAGGTCGAGTAAAACTCAAAATTAAAAAAAAAAAATATTTTTGAGATTATCTCTATCAAGGAAACAGTAGCCCGTACACACGACTGTGCTATCAAGTACACCAACATACTCGTGGTAGTCAATAACAAATATTGAATGAATTGTTTTAATTTTATATAAATGGATAATTTCGGGATTGATCCCTGGCAGATGTGTCATGTTCAAATCTTACTATATTCCAATAAAATACGATAGTACACGTTTATAATTTAACAAAAGTTGTTAAAAAAAAGTTGCAGAATCTGGTTGTCGCGCACATAATGAAAACAAAACGCTTGTATTCATAGTAAAAATATAAATAATGTATTAGAAATATGGTGGCGAGATGAAATTTTGGTGCGCATTCTAAATGTAAAAAGTCAGTTTCAGTTTGTGAATGACTAACTGTTTCCATTGGATCCAATAGATCCATGACTCAACGTTTAAACCATAAATAGCACAAAAATTTAAGAAAAAAATGTTAATTTTTTGCTTGAAACATAAACATATAAGTTCAGTATAATGAAACAATCATAATAATATTATTTTCACATATGTATTTATAACTTTATGGATTTTTAGTGTTTTTTATTTATAATTCGATTTAAATTCACGGGTATGTCGAGTATCACAACAATAAAGACTGTTAGTTGTTATCTTCACTTATTTTTTAATTTGGTTGTCAGAAAATATATTTTTCTTGTATCTAACATTTGTCCCAATTCCCAAAACTAAAATTTCTCTAGCTATCAAAATTATTTTTATTGCTGTTCGAGGCTAGTTAAATTAATTCTAAAATTTTTGTAAATCAATGTCATTCCGAACAATGCTTTGAAGCAGCCTCTTATTGTATCGTAAAAGAAAAACTCCGTCTATACAAGTATTATGTATTATATGTCATTTTCTTGAAGTTGATTTTTAAACAAAAAATGTCATTGGTATTTAATTATAATAAAGTCAATCATTAATTAACCTTCATATTAATTTAAATACGGGTTAAAAAAAATTAATTAAATAAACAAAAAATAATTTTTTGTAGTTGTATCAATACATTTTGTTTATTTTTATCACTCTTACGTTAAGTGTGGGAAAATTAAATAGATAATTAGAATACAATTTGTAATCGATTTTATAACAATTTAAACGGCATTTTTAACAGTGCATTCAAGTTATTTTTAATGTGTGAGTTTAATATCCTTGAATTGTTTTATTGATGTTACTGCAGATAAATTGATTTTATAATAATAAATTGAGACTAGCGGTAAATATATTTATTCTTACTATTCTTATGTTTCTATTTTCATATTTTTGAAATTTTTGTAATAATATAAATATTTACATATAAACTTTTCTACTTTTGAAGATTTATACATTTTAAGAATTATACTTAAAATATTTCTACTTTACAAAAATTACCAAAGAAAAATAATGTTTAAGTGGATATAAAATTTTACTTTTATCCTCTAAAACAATTTTATGTTTATCCCTTAAAATAATTTTTCAATTGCAAATTTAAGTTCATTTATTTGTTTTAAGAGGAATTTTTTTTATTTTACCTTTTTATACTTTTAAATAATTTTGACAAGACTTTTCTCATTGTACATGCCAAATCATTTTTCTAACATTTTAATCATTATTTTAGATCAACAATAGTGTTTTAATATATATTATGTTTAATTTAAATTAACTCATTGGATGATATTATGTGAAAAATTGCTTTTATGCCTATTAATCAAATAATTAAATTAAATTCTCTGTAGCACGATATTTTTGGCTTTTAATGGTTCACGAGGTATTGATGAAAGAATCATTATAAATGCTGTATCTCCGGAATGGCAATATAAATATGAAATGTCTGTAAAATGAGACTATTCCGTACACCTCCATTATAAATCCTTGCCAAAAATATATAAACATGCGTTCAGTAATTTTCGATTTTGTCCCAATTTCATAGATCAAAATATTTGTTAAATTTGTATTTTATAAATACGTATTTCGACGAAAAAGTAGTCATCATACTCGTTGCTAATTTGGTTACGGTTTGCAATTTAAACGAGTAACATTTTCCACGCAGAATAAATAGAGTATCTACTACTTATTCGAAATATTTACTTATAAATTACATGTAATTTTAATCTATGAAAAAATTGACGCAAAAATAGAATTTTATTCAAAAAATCTTATAGTACTCTTTGATAATATCCGTTCAGTCGTTATACAGTTATGCGCGTTCGTCTTGTACATAAAATAAAATATAATTTTTCTCAAAAGTGTCAATATATCAGAAATTTTTGAAATAACAACATTTCGTAAACGAACAGAACACTTCCAGAATCGATATATATTTAACCTTTAAAGTTATATATGCTTTCATATAGGTCAGTATATGGTTTTTAAACTACACAATAATGTTTTAACTTTTTAACAGCTAGAAAAATAGTTGAATTGTAAGGAATATCGCCGGTATATAACGTGACCAGTCGCCACGCCATAAGAAGGAATCCTGAAAAAAAATCTATTAATCTATAGTTTCAGAGAAGTAGTGCCGAGCTGTTACGATTATGTAATGGTACACTTTAAAAAGTATACTCAAAAGACGAAATAAGACGATAAAGAAAAGTATACGCAAAGCAAAAGATACGTCACTTTTTCACGTGTCTCAGATTTAAATAATCGTGTTGAATTTATGTTCTGTTGCCCAAAAATTAATTTGAAAGAATTTTTGTATAAATGAAATTGGTCTCTGCGTGTGCGTGTGTGTGTGCCTGACAGCAAAAATCAGCAAACTCAGAATTCTGTAGTTCTGTAGTTCTGCTGCGAAGCTTTTTGTTGTGACTCCACCGATTTTCTTCAAACTTAATTTGTTATTTGTTCATAGATAATTTTAAACTATACAACTTTTATTTGAAGCAGTTAAAAAAAATTCAAATTAGGGTGAAAAATTCAACATTCTTAGATATGATATTGGAGCCCAAGCGGAGATTTTTGTATTTTCTCGATCGTGCCAGATTAAGATATGGATGGAACTATACCTCTTGTTGAGTGCCTCCATCAAATCATATCTATGTATATGGAGCCTCGAGTATAAGTTAGTAGATCAGAATATTAAAACGAAAAAGTCATTAGTTGGATTTAATCGAGCGTATCATTAAGGTAAGGAAGGTTGATTACGTTCTGAAAAGTGTACATTTCACTAATCTGACGATTTGAGCGTGGCGCAAGTGGCGTGTCTTTTTTGCAAGTTCGTGACCCTCTTGAGGCACACTCAAATCGCCAGATTAGTAAAATTTACACTTATCAGTACGTGATTTCGCATCAGTTACCCTATACTTGCGGCACTATTTACAGTGCTATGATTTATCGGGGGTACTCAACAAGGGGTAATAAATCTCCCATATCATAATCTGACGAGCTCGAATAAATTCAAAAATCTGTATAATACTGTACATACTAAGAATACAATAGTTAGTATGTAGAATTGCTTTAAATATTTGCGTTGTACTATTTTCCTAAATTCTTTCATCCTTTTTTCCCTTGTAAATATAATGTTATACATCTAAAAATAGATTTTAGAAGTAAATTTAATTTGAAAATAAACCATTTTAAGATTTTGTACATATTATATGATCAAATATTAGCCAAGCTTATGAATTCATAATGCATTTCACATAAATAATTAATTACCCACTTGTTTGATTACTGTAACAAAACAAACTACTGATATTTTTATACTTTTATGTTTATGAAAAATTAAATAAAAGATATTTTTATGACCTTATAAGTTATAATCAAAATAAAAAGCCTTCGATAATACGTTTTTAATAAATAATTTATAATACAATAGAATATACACATTAACACATGGACTGAAAAGTTCCGGGCCTAATAAAGAAAACACAGTTTTTTTGGTTCAAAATTAGCTTTATTCATCAACGTAATGTCCATCAAGAGCAACGCAATCATTCCAGTGCCGCTCTAACATTTCAATATCACTTTTGTAGAACGATTTATCTTTTGCCTCAAAATAGGCCTCAACCAGTTGCTGTCCACTCAGATGACGATCGTTTTGATTCCGGAGTGAAGTGATAGAACCATGTTTCATCCATTGTCACATATCGACGCAAAAATTCCGGTTTATTACGTTTAAACATGGCCAAACACTGCTCAACACGTTTTCGTTTTTGGTCAACAGTGAGCAAATGCGGCACCCACTTTGAACAGAGCTTTCTCATAGTCAAATGCTCATGCAATATAAAGCCAACACGTTCTTTTGATATCTTTACGATGTCAGCTAACTCACGCAACTTCACTTTTCGATCATTCAAAACGATTTTGTGGATTTTTGATTTCACGATTTTATGTTTTCTGGTGTTACCGCCTCATTTGGACGTGCACTGCGTTCTGCATCATCGGTGTCTCTACGACCACGTTTGAAGTCAGCAAACCAACGTTTTATTGTTGTTTCTGATGGAGCGGAGTCCCCATAACACTTTTCAAGCCATTGCTTCGCTTGAACGGTATTTTTTTCCATCAAGAATCAGCGTAAAATTAAAACACGAAATTGTTTTTGATCCATTGTTTTGAAAATAACAAAAGAAGCGTCACTCTTAGCACAATAACTCACAAACTAATGAATAGAATATCATGGACTTTTAACAGCCGTCTTTTGGAGGTTAGTATTAACTGAAAAAAAGGTAACTGCAATAAAACTAGCACCATCTGTGTGTTAGGCCCGGGACTTTTCTGTCCATGCATTATTTAGATTTGGTTACAAAAGTAAATCGTCATTTATTATCATAGAAAGATTTGTAATATGCTCATCATTTATTAAACTGAGAATAATACAATTATTTGTAAAAAAATTTTCTTATTTTTAAGTTCCAAAATTATGGCGTTTCTTTTATGTATGCAGACGGTCGCTGGATCAAAATTTTGTGAATATGCAAAATACATGACTTTTTGGTTAAATTTTAACTGGGTGAATTTAAAGTCAAATTTATATCAATTTCGACAAAATAAGTGAACTTTTTCTCGTACTTTTTTCGGCATTTATCGGATTTAGTTACTAAGACTTGCAAGGTGTAATACTTCCGGCCTAACGATTTTAATTCAATAGGATTTTGATTGGTCCTTTTTTATATATTGGAATTAACAGATAATATGAGTTCATAATAAAGTTTTCAATAAGTTATTATTTTCAGTTTTTTCAAGGGAACCTTGAACACTTTAATAAATAAAATAACAATAGAAAAATGTATCAAGCTTGAATCATGTTGATAATACAGGTTCCATGCTTACAGCTTTAGTTTATAAATAATTTTTCAAGATTTTTGAATTCGGCATAAAACGGTAGGATTATAGAACGGTTGGAAAGTAACATCTCTTTAATTATTGTCGATCTAATTTTATTCTTATCAGAAGCATTATGCTTGTAAATAAAACATTTGTTTGAATACGATATTAAATTTTTTTATAATGATCAACGTTTCGGAACGACCGGACTTTCTATCTTGAAAACGTATGTACAAAACTTCAAAACTACATTTAATTTTGGTCACATGAGTGGAATTGTTGGGGATGTTTATATTTAAAAAAAAAGCTCACCCTTAAATTGCTCTTCCAGAGACAGCGTTTGTACATGAATTAAACTTAAGTTGCTAAGGATATCTCGTAAATCGTTCATAGTCCTTAGAAGAAATCTTTGTATGCACAGTCGTAGTGTTGTATGGCATATATATTTAAGTTTAATTGCAATATAATATTCTGGAAAATTGATTTGAATTTTATAAACTCAAAAAATGACTTGGTTGGTATTAAGATGATCTATTTATTTAAACTAGAGTCCAGTTACAGCGGTGGAAATTCAACCATAAACAAAACCGTACATTGAATAAAAGTGAATATATGAGTGTGTATTGCAGTATGTGTAATGTAAGCCATGTGAATTGTAGTGTCTGTGTTATGTTTTTTTTTTTTTTTTAATTAATTTTTTATGCGAAAGTTAAAAAAAATATTAGTACTATCCAGTCGTCTTCTATATAAAACATAAGTGTTCTAAATTTAAGATTCCTCCGGCCGACCAATCTTCATAAAAAGTTTTTGCTTCACGTATTAATATATAGATTATGCATCGAAGGTATATAAAAAGTATTTTCTAGCTACACAATATCGAAATGTAAACTCTTGCCAAGCCGTTCCGCGCTTATAGTTATATAGTAAACTTATTTATTCATCATGACGAAGTCCCGTGTCCAATATTGGCCATGTATTATTTATAAAAATATTTTAATAAGTGTATTTTTCTGAAAAATGGAACCGAAAGTACATGCAATATATTAAAGTTTATGTGATTTGTTTTGAATTTTGTTTTCTTATTCAAATCTATGCTTTTATATTGGTGTACGTCAGGGCTACATTACGGGGTGATCATACGAATGGACAAACTTAATTATAAACACATTTTTCGATAAATTTAAACTAGTTTGACTTAAAATTTTACCTGACATGAGTATGCTATAAAGCCAATTTTTCTATATCGCGTACATGTTTGCATTACCTTCTCTGCTTTGAAATTATTTACAATTTAAAATGTTTTATATCAGAAAATTGGGAAGCTAGTCGTTAATTTTGTATAAAAAGTGTTAAGAACCAACTTAGGATTGGAGAAGCTATCCAATTTTTTTGGTACAACATCCTGAAATGACGTTTATTTTATTGTTTTATATTAATGTGGTGTCTATTCACATTAGGCTTGAAAATGTCATGCAGTATTGTAATTTAGGTAAATGATAGCCTAAAATGAATATCTATTATTTTTATTATTTTAATACATAAAAGTATTTTTATATAATTATTAGTCTAATATCAAAAAAAGGATAAAACATATGTTATTGTAATGATTGAGTGTTTGTAAATATTGATTTTTGAAAATGTCTAGATATTTATTTAAAAAAAAGTTGTATAGGTAGTAGGATTTATGTAAGTATATATTAAATTTTGAAATTCTAATAATAATAATAATAACTAATATAATATAGGATAAAAATTTATAATAAATTAAATTGTTTTAAAAAAGCAAATCAGAAACAAGGAAAAGTTTCTTTTCAAAAATTTCCATCTAGAAAGAAAATGAGATGAAAAATTATGTCAAAGTTAGTCAACAAGAAATTTGAATTATTTTCTAAACTCTTCAAACTGCCTCGAAGAATTTATTCATTATTACTTATAGTAAATCGTCATTTAAAATTCTCTTATATTTTTGACTTGATAACGCTAGAAAGATAATTTACGTCTTTACGTCGTAAACAAAACACGAAATTAGTTCTTTATTTTTACTCGTATCGTAGCACTGTATCTGTCTTAGTTTGATCTCTGGCAGGGCAGAGTTTACACGAGACATTAGTGTCACCACGATAAGTATAGTAGATTCGTAGATACTTATATGGTCACATGGTGTATGTATTATAATCTTTAAAGCAGCATATCAAAAATTATTTCTCTAGGGATCATGATTTTTTTTTAAAAATTCATTCAAAATCATTGCTGGCAGGCTTTTGGGAATACGTTGGTGTTTGAATTATTTTAGTATTAATGAATAAATACTCACAAACTGTCTTGAAAATTAAAATTATCAATAAGTAACTTTTTGGATAAAAAAATCTACCTATTTTCACATTTATATTTTTGTAGAGATCCCATTATCTTTTCAAATTTTAATATTCTACTCTACTTTTGATAAAACCTCCTGTTCAGGAGCGGTTGTAAAACTTTTTATAGGTAATTTTCGTTGTTTGTTTTTACTTAAAAATTGGAACCTAATTCCTCGACTATAGACATGGGAAATCCTTTTAGAATACCGTCTGTTATTTATAGATAGGAGAGGTAAAATTTTCTATAGTTTTTCGATTCCCTCCCTTGTCTTATACATAAAGATCTACTTTACATCTCAGCAAATTTCATCCTAGTATCTAAATGGTACTTTTATGAGGCGCTGAGTAATCACTATAAAATAAATTTGAAACGCTGACAACTTAACTTTGAATGTCTGAAATTTTCGGGCAATGGAAATAAATATTGAGGTAGTATCGATTTCAATTATATTTTAAATTAGATGATAGCATTATCTTTTATCATTAACTAGACTTCGTTTTCTGTTAAATAGACTATTTCAAAGATTAATCCATATTTTATTTAAAGATTAATCGATATTGAATTTTATCTTAGAAAACAAGATTTATTCTATTCACCACAAACATTTTAAAAATTACCACATAATGATATAATGAGTACTAAATCTCATTCCTCCAAAATTGAATATGAAAAAACTTGCTTCAGCTAATTTAAAGATTGAGCGAAATTGCTGAGAAATATTTTCAGTAGTTTAAAACAGTCAGTTGTGTTCACTAGCTATACAATTCCGTTTTTTAGAAAATTTAATTTTAGCCAATTTTGTTTATAATCACTATTTATAATTTAGAACAATCGGAATATTTTGAAAAACTGAAATATTTTCTTGGCTTAAATGTTTTCGACTAATATTTTCTTTGGCAGAATTTTCTTGTTAATAAAGTTTAGTGGATTCTTATGTTTATTATATGGCGAATTGAAATTATAATATTTGTATTTAAACAAATTGTATTTGCACAAAAAGTTATTAAAATTTCAAGGCAAAACAAATATCTGTCGTTTTAATTGTAAAATTGGTAATAACTTTGTTGCTTAGTTATTTTATTTTAGATAATTTTCTATAATATATAAATATCTGTAAGAATAATATAAATTGTATATTTTTCTCGCAGAAAACACCAACAGCACATGTTCCATGCAATTATCTTGCAATTGTAATTGTAATGGAACTTGTAGCATAAACTGTGGTTGTTTGACGGGTAAGAAATATGGCTGTACTTTAGGCAATGATATTTACACGCTTAGCCAAATAGAATGATTCGATTAGTATTTTTTATAAAATCTATAAATTGATTGGAATTGAAATATAAGTACTTCTAGCATTTTATTATACTGTTCAGAGCTAGTTACAATAAAATAACTATCTAAGAACGTATAAATTGACATTAAGTGTTAGCAACTCATTTTGGATCTTTAAGACTTTCGTGGAAACATTTTTCGAAAACACAATATTATCAAATTAGTTAAAATTGATATTTAATAATATAATCTAAGAATGCCATGAGCTTTCTTTTTGTAATTATTATTGATTGTAACCTTAAAAATGTATTTGAAATAATAAAATACTATTGTTTATGTCACTTTTGAGTTTAATTGCAAACTCCGGCCTTTTACTATTTTTTAATTTTAAAATCTTAAATTTATGTAAGAAGGTAAATTTTAACTTTCCAAATTTGAAACATTCCATATATCGTTCATAATCTTGCAGTAAATTCATAATCTCATTGGTAGTGTACATGTATACATTTTCATGGAATAATGATTTTTTTACTAAAAATAAAATACGATTTTCGTGTCCTAAATTTGTTATGATAGTAATAACTTAGGAATTTAGAAAATTGTTTAGAAAATTTTCTGCACAAGTTTTCGTGCCATGAAAATTCAAAATTTTATTACTCATTATTTTATAATTAACTAATCGAATCATTGAAAATAGATCACTGCATGTTCTAAAAAGCGACTGATAAATTGAGAAATGTAAGTCGCTTAACTAAAAAATAGTACAATACTTTGTATTTATCGTAGTTTTAAATTAATTTATTAATAAAATGTACGTAAATGAGGTGTTTGTTTAAAGAAATATTTTTAAAATACTAATTCACATAAAAATGAAGGCCATGATATTGGTATTAAAAGTCTTAATTTTAGTTTTGGGCAACGAGGTTATCGCCTTAAATTTAAGGTTTTAAGTAGTAAGTGTAAGGTTTTAACTGATTTTTTAAGAGAAATTGTAAAAATAATTTATTTTACTTAAAAAAATAAATGAATAAAATAAAAATAAATAAGTTAATAAAATTTTGAAATTACTCATCGCTTATAGATTGGCAACATGTTAAATATCATAGAAACATATATTGGTGGAAACAAATTTTTCTAGAATACAAACCTGTGAACTTGTTTTCAAATTATTATTATTTAAAAACATACAGTTTTTAAAAACAAGCTCTTCTTCAACCTTTTAGTTGTTCTGTTCTAGATTTAATCCCCACATAATAGATTTGATCCACGAACAACAAGACAAGGTGAATAAAGTTTACAGTTTAACTAATTCCCTTATTTGTTTTATATCGATTGTAGAAAACTGCACCTTACTTGTAAAAAGTATGAATGCAGCTTTTTTCCAAAAACCGATAGAAAATCTCCCATAATACGTATATTTTTCATCAATATATATTTATAATTTAATATTTTAATCCTTACTCCGACTAATATAAAAAAAAGTCAAAATAAAAGTATAATCTATATTTGTTATTTTTAGCAAATATAATTATTTTATTCCCATTTTGCGTAAATAAAATTAATTGTTATCCATTAAAATTACATCCTGATATTATAAATATAGCTAATAATAATAATAACAATTACAATTACAGATTGAAAATTATGATAATATAAAAAATACAAATATAAAAAATGGAATTTTAAAAGCAGTATACTTATCATGTTATATCACAAAGGATAATTAATAGACTATACGACATAACAGTGAAATGAACGTTCTAAAACAGTTATAATATTATTTAAAGACATTCACAAGAAAAGTTTTCCTAGAATCTTTAAAATAATTTAAATACAAATACTTATAAATGCTCTTTAAATGTAGAAAACTTTGATATTCATATCTTGCGATACTAATTTATGAAAAATTGCGAGATAAGATTGTATATTTAACACATAGTTCCTATTATGGCCGATTTTGAAGTTCGCATTTAATTAGAAAATAGAAGCAATTTTCTTACATTTGTCCTTAAAAACTGAAAATCATGAATTATAATATATTTTTAAAAAAATTTAATAAGTGGTATTCGTTTAATTATAATGAAAAAAATTAGCTACTTTTGATTGCTTTCAATGTTTTTCTTGTGACCTGAGAAATAAAGATAACGAACCCGAAAAATTGCACAATGAAAGTACTCAGTGGATCTAATCATAATTAATATTGGGATAGGCATGACTCAATCAGTTGTGCATGAGGTACCCTTGGGCAAGTCCTAAACTCTGTATATAGTACTTATATGATAATATATCTTTAAGCTAAATTGCTAGACACTGATAATTTATCTTTTTGATCGTTCCAAAAATTTTTAGAATCTGTTTAGTAGTCCTAAATAATATCCCTACAGAATAAAATAACAATAAAAATTAAATAAAAAGTAATCTACAATAGACATTTAATGGGAAAAATTAATTTTTCAGCTTGGAGAAGTGCTAAAACACCCATAAAAACGTATATTGTACGGAAAAATATGACGAAAGTATAAAATCGCAAACATTAAATGACATGACATGCAAATATTAAAACAAATGACATCGTGAAAACTATTTCTTTTTAATGATTAATTTAATCATTTCAGCGATTAAGTAGTATTTTGTAACCATAGAAACGAATGAAAACATTTGGATGCATGGTATGCATACAATGCGAGGGGTCACTCATTTACTCGCTGACTAAACAGATAAATATAATTAACATTGTAGTTGTTTTATCATTTTTAAATTTAAGCGGCCCTCAGACTACAATGTAAATTTTATACGCTTGTGTAGTCACCGTGTAAATAGTGATATTTCGCTTTGTTTATATATAGATTTACCAATGCACTTATTATTTACTTTTAATTCGTTTTTCCATGGCGTATTTGCTACTGCTAAAGGAACGTGAACTTTTATAACTATAAAAGCTAATATATAATATATATTATAATATCAATTATATGCATATTGCCATTTCTTTTTTTATCAGTAAATTTTTATTATTGTGTTAAAAAGTCTTTTGTTTTTAAAATTAAAAAAAATAACACGAGGTCCTGTCATAAAAATATTGTCCTTGATACAAATGTAAAACATTTGATTTTAACATAAGAATTTTATTTTTATGGCATTATGGTAATTTTATTATAGACTTTTTTTTTATTTTGACGAATGATTCTCTTTTTTTAACGAACACTTTGTTTTTGAAAAACTGGTTAAAAAAAAAATTATAATTTTTCATGGAAATTAATTTTTCATAGCTTCTTTATAAACGACTTCTGGTAGATATAAAGGTAGAAATAGTTCTGACCAAGAGTCTTGTATATATTGAATATTACAAAATTTAATTTCTAATGCAAATAATTAAATTTTATTATATTTTGAAGTTTGAATATTCAGAATTTAATTAATTTAATACGTTAAAATTTGCACATTATATCGATAAACACTGTAGTTTTCAGATACTTATGCGTAAATTTTAAAAGAAAATAATAATCAAGAGTGCTACTACAATTCAATTTTTCTGTTCGAATCGATTCAGTTTTTAACCGAAGAAAAAATACGGTTCTCAAGTTGACGCGAATTATATATATATATATATATATATATATATATATATATATATATATATATATATATATATATATATATATATATATATTTCAACCCTTAATTTTTTACAGAGTTGTTAATTTGGCCTGGAAAAAATCAATTTATAAGTTCGATATCATGGTACTCTTTGATGCTTAACCCAATTAACAATTCTAAAATGTATTATACTCTATTACTTGAGATTGTCTACTTTCTATATCCATACTATGTGAGATAACTATACTTTAAACAAAAATTTAAGAAATTAGAATTTTATGACTTTTCTAAGTGTTTATTTGACAAAAAAAAATCGAGAAATCTAAAATTACGAGTATTGCAATCCCTTCTATAAAAACCCATTATATGGATTAATTATCGATTAAATCGACTAAGTTTCGTCTATTTATTAAGAGTGTTATAATTCAGTGAATCGTCCTGTATAATAGTTGATATTTAATTGTACCTCCTCATATATTTCGTAGGAAAATTGGTTTTTTAAATTTTATATCCTATCATTAATATAATTAATTTATTTGACCACACAATAAAATTTGAAACAGGTTCATGGCCAAAGCATACTAATAAATTTTTTCAAATTAAATCAGTCAAAAACTCAAAAGAAAACGGGCCACTTTTCAGCAGTATGCTAAAACTTAAATAAATAAATCACATACAAATTTTTAGTTTGATGCTTACTATTCCGAAAAAGTCCCAGCGGATTAATGAGCCATATCGATTATTTTATAGGAGTTAAAGAATGTATTCTTAATATTGCATTGTCTATACTATTTAAAAAATGCTTTAATTTAAAGCAATACAATTTTCATATAATAATTATAATTAAATTATTTAATTATAATGGATATTTTTAATATAAACTGTTTTACAGTACAGTTACGAAATATTATTTGACATATCATAAGTCCGATGCCAATAAGTTTGATTTAATAATATTGTCACTGATCAAAATTTTTTATGTACCTACTAACCTCCTTTGAAATACAATAATATTTAAATGAAATACAAAGGAAGTGTACAAAATCCGACTTTTGATAATAACAACTCTTTTTGTTCTTATTATTATAATACCAGTTGAGAATATACATACAAAAGACAATTTTAAAATATAAAACAGTTTGACAATGCAGTTGAAAAATAATTTGAATTTGAATTTGTCCTTCGTTATACCTACTTTTACACATAGAATCTTCCACGCTTTCAATACAATTAGTGTATTTTATAATTTTTTCGGTCTAAAATGAATGTTTTGGTTAGATAAACAAAATGAATTCTGATAAACAACTCAACACTTCATATATTAATCGAGTATTTAATGTTTTAAAAGTGATAAAAAAAAGTAGATAGATAAAAGTATTGTATTTTTTTATTCCTCGAGTATACATCCTTTGCGTATATTTTTTGTATAAGATTGTACACAGTGGTGAATATTTCGTTGAAAACAACGTTTACTTATGCACCAACAGATGGCGTTATCCGATATCGTCGATTTCATGGTTCCCAATCTCACTCCTCAATTCGCGAAATCATTTCTATTTCAAATAAAAACCAAGACGTTTTCACGTTAATAGAACGATTAAAAAGATCTAACTTCGATAAAAAGGCGTTGTAAATTCTGTATCAAAATTTAAATTAGACCAATTATAATAATAGACTAATATTATAAGATAGATAATTTGATTTAATTTTGTTGTTGATTTATTAAATTCGAATATATATATAAACTTTAATATATTCATCTTTCATATTAATATATTCAAAATTATTTCAATATTACAACTTTATGTATCACATAATCATTATTATAGTTACTCACTCCTACTTACTTCAGAATTATTAATTAGTTTACATACGTATGACATATAACACATAATTGACAAATTTATTACTTCTGAATCTATGTATAATTTGTTAAAAAAACTTTTTATTTTTATTTTGTCAATATTCCATTAAAAGGTTTGAAATAATATAAAACCCATTGAAAAAGTTTTACTTCGGAATAATTTTTTTAAACATTAATTTTTTTGGCTCCGATTTAAAAAACTTGTATATACGTCGACGGCATACATAATTTTTGTTTATGATGGTTCGGGCGACTTTTAATTTCGTGTCCGCCTGTCTGTCGGTCTATGATACTCTGATAAACGCTAGTAGCTCGAAGACTATTACTCGTAAGAGTGTTATATGTCCACAGTTACCCTCTTAACATGCTCTAAACAATAATATTTTCAAGAGCAAATTTTCATTGCAGTGTTTCAGTGCTTTTAAATTGTTTTTTTCTTATTGATAATATTCCGGTTTACTTATATATAAAAATTATTTTAAATGTTGTTAATACTTGCCGCAACTTTGGAAATCGATACTTATTTAACAATATTTTGGGGTAATAAGGTACGTAACTACTTATTATTCAATAAATAATTGGTTTTCATTGTTAATCCATACATATATTTTCATTTATTACCTGTAATATAAAAATATTATTCAATATGGATATAATAATGACTATTATAATGAGTATTATTTATCGAAAAATTATTTTATCGCCTCAATTTTTAATGATACATTAATTTTATAAATATAATAGAAATATTAAAAAGGAACTCTTTGGTTTGGAACATCCATTATATCAAAAAATTACTTAATTCTTTGAAATATATTTTTTGAAGAATATTTGAATGGTTTACTAAATTTTTTTTTATCATTTGAATTAAAGAAACTTCACGAATGTGGATTTGAAGTTATTTTATATTTATACAAAGACCGAGATTTGAAATATATGGTTTCAATATGTGGTGTTTTCATTCTATGTTTCGAAACATGATGTTGTGGATGGGCAAATAGGTATGCCCATCATCAAATATGATATTATTTTACATTTCGTTTTAAGTTAAATTTTTAATATCATTTAGTATCATAAATTTAATTGTTTTTTATACACCTAACATCTCAACCTAATTTTAAATGGTCACCAGTATATTGATGGTAATTATAAAGGTTAAGGATTCCAATTTTTATTAGATATTATTGTCTTACAACTAAACTTACACATTATACAACTAAATATTGGAATTTTACTGTCAGATCAGGAACCTCTAAAATATATCCAAGTCAGCGATGGAAATCAATCTTCAACTATGTTTAAGGACACAGTACATTGTAAGTTTAAGTCTTGCATGCAATTTCACAAGTTTACTAAACTTGTGCTAACCATATACTATTCAAGTAATTTGTGTGGTTAGGCGGTTATGGTTATTTGCCGAAGCCTGGAAATTTGTATAAATCGTCTTTGTAATGTTTACGTATACAATTGAAGACCTTACAGAACTTACGCTCAACTTACAGAAAATATGTTCACGCCTTAAAAGTTTTATTTTGTCTCAAATTCCAACTGAAATATTTGTTTTCGATTTGTTTTGAAACTCAAAGTTGTGTACTACTTCTCCTTATATATATTTTCAAACTAAACATATTTTACTATTTGCTAGTGCCAATTAATTTGTACAAGTCAATTGTTGCGCATGTAATCACACTTTAGAAGATAATACTATAAAATTAATGAAAAAATTAAAACATGTGATAAACTTTGATGAGCTTTGTACGAATTGGTTTGAGTTATTACGACTTCTCTTGGTATGTCGAAACGAAGTGGTAAAAGTTACAGAAAAAAACGTTTCAGATACAAATTCAATATCATAAAATTTTACATGAGGTTCTTTGTCTTTATTTTTATCATTTTTGTGACGTTGTGATATATACAATAAGTATATAACTTCGTTTATGAATCAATTTTATCAATTGGTTTTTGCGTTGGATTCAGTACAGCTTCAAGGTCGTCCTATATTAATTTGTATACAAAATTTCAGCCTTTAGGGGTGGGAGGTAGCAAAAGTAATTTTACGTGATTCAATTACGTCTAAATGGAATATTTTTCGTGGTTTTATACATAGGTATAATAATACTCAAAAGTAAAAAATAAAAATTTAAAAAAAAAAAAAAAACCTTCAAAATAATGTGCTTAAAAGTATATTTAAATTAAAAGCTACTATAAATTTCCTTGTGACAAATTACTTTTAGACGTCGGCGCCAATTATATCCTTAGCAAAAAAATTGACTGAGAAAGGAAAAATAACGACAAGGAAATTATTTAAAGAAGTTTTAAATTTAAGGATATTTGCTATTTTTAAGTTCATTTTTTTGAAGACGGTACTTGATTTAAAATTATATATAAATCTAATATTACTTTAATCTAAATATTTATTACCATCTGAACACTTAAGGATGTAATTTAACACATGCTTGATATCTACTATTTTGGTTTTTATTTTAATCATTTTCCAAATGTATATGAATACAACATAATATTCACTTAGGTTTTATGTTTATTTGTTTCAAAACTTAATACATTTATTTTTGTTTTGTTTTAAATTTCATATATAATGATTTTATCGGAAATCAGAAATAAAATTCAATTTGTATAATGGTCATATTTATACACACATAATTACTTTTTGTAATAACCTAGCAATGACCTCTGCTGTATTTATTATACCATAATATTTTATATCACTAATATCGAAAATTTATTCTAATTCAATTCGACATATTGTTGTGTGTGCTGGTGCTTCTTGCATCATAAAAATTGAATTGAAATAGCGCTCACAAGTTAAAACTGCCGTTAAAAATGATAATTTTTAAACTTGCATTTTAAATATTAAATTTAATACAACAGTGTGAGTTAATATTATATATTTTTTGATGTAATAATCTAAATTTTTGTGGAGTAGGAAAATATTATCTTAGTTCCTAATAGAATCGAGTATGAAAGTGTAGAAAGTTGATGACGCTAAAAATTTTATTCAGGTAAATTGTAGCTTATGATAACGCAGAATTATAAAATAAAAATAAATCTTATTTATTAATGTGATGAAGATGCCACCGCAGCCGTAAAATGTCGATATTTAACACGAATAGTGTAATGTAAATGAATAAGTTATATTTTCAAATAGTAAACAATTACACCGTAAGTTTCTTTTTTTTTTTTAAGCTTTTAACTTACAAAACGTAAATTATTCAGCTACAATACTAAGGTACATAGTTATAATACATTACGTTGCTGTCTTACAGTGTTTATTGTTTAAATTTCCGACAAATTGTCACTTATTACTTATACATGTGTTAATTATTTGAATTTGAGCATTAAATGTGGCGAATTTAAACAGTTTAGGAAAAAAGTTTCAAATAAAAGTCGTTTGTATTTAAGACAAATTTGTTTGTTTTTGAACTTTTCTTTATCTCATTTTTTCCATAGGACTTGTAGTTTTGCCGGAAATTCAAGTAAACTGATTTTTACCCTTAAACACACACCCCCCTACTTACCGAACTCAGATCGCCCACAATTTATTTTTCCTTTCATTTTTATTATATTATCTTCCGTTTCCAATTAGTTTCATTCGACTATAATTTTTTTTTTTTTTTTCAAAAATTATGTACCCTGGTATACAATATCTGTTTTGTTTTGTGTTATTTTGATGGTAGGCGGACGGGTGGTCGAACGAATAAACAGATATATAAAAATAGACTTATTAATTGATTCTATGAGCACCTAAACACAAAATTATGTTAGTCTCTGCAACATTTTCTAGTGTTACAAGCCATCCACTTAATACCATCTCATACTTTTATTGCTATAAAATATGTCTCGTTACACGTGTAACCTTATTTTTATTTTGGAGTTTTAAGAACTATTAAATGAATTTATTAGTCAAAATGTACTACTCGAGGATCTTTATCAGATATAATGCCAGTTTGGGCTATTCATAGTGTAATTTGATAACATTTATATTAAAAAAATCAAGGACATTTGTCTTAATTTATTTATAAAAATAGTTTTTTCCTGTCTCAACTAACGAAATATTTCGTACAGTTTGCTTTTTGATTTTAACATAAAACGAAAATATCTATTTCATGATATTTTCATGAAAATGAACTGCTAAATGTCTTACTGTGCGCAAATCTCGAGAACTGTTGGCCAATTTTGGCTAATTATTTTGTATAATAGTTTGTAATAGTAAAGTTTTTTATAGAAGGCAATCTATGTATTTATTTAAACTAAAATTGTTTGCTAAATGTGTTGCTAAGCTCAAAACTTGAGCAAGACTGGACTGTTATTGATAGTTTAAAAAAAAAAAATATATTTTTGATAGTCTTAGGAAGTGTATATAGTAAAGAAATTTAAATTGACTGATAATTAAAAAAAATATTATAATAAAAGTTAATTAGTTTATCTGGGATAGTTTGAATAGTTTTATGGAAATGAAATTTCGCAAGTCGCAAAGAAAATACGGATATTTCAGATTGTTTTGTGTGTTCATTCTAGTTTCGTGGTAGAATTAAAAAACTTGACGTTGTTTTATCAGCTTTTCTTTTTAAAGTTAATAAATTTCAATAGTATATTGCGAGCGAAGCGATAAATAAATGGGTCAAGAAATTTCAGAAAATTAAGAGGGTGGTATCATATCGTGGGCAAATAGAATAGTTTGCGTATTGCACAGTATGGTTTATGTAATTTAATTTTTAATTAACGGTTTTGCAGAAAGGTTAAGCTGGTTATACCGTGGTTTATCTCATTTGGAATGCATTATGGATAAAAGTGTTCTTATCATATAAACATATGATTTTTAAAATCCAAGAACAAATTTGTACGATAAGTTATTCAAAGTAAAATTTACATCTCATTCGAGATTCTTTTGTTATTTGATTTAAATCGACAGTACCTATTAAATACTGACAAAAATAAGTTGGCCAATCCGTTTTGTTTAAAATAATTCATTTATTTATATCTTTACAATAGTGAAATAATAGAACGGTTTCAAAATATAATTTCATCAAAAAACAAAATGAATTTTTTTTTTTTAAATTATAAGATAAAAACTTTAATATAAAAAAATTAACAAAAAAATAACTATATTGCATATTTTAATTAAAACAATAATATTATCTAAAATTAAATTAGTATTGTTGTATAAATATTAAATATAAAAAAAAAAAAAAAAACTTTATTATGAAATATAATAAATATAATATTAATTTAAAATTAATAAATATATAATACACTAAAATTAAAAGGTACAAGATAACCCAACTTTTTTATCTTTGTACACACATAATAATTTTTTTTTTTTTGATATTTAACTTTCATATATTACAAAATGCTATAAGATATATTAATATGTGCTATACTGTGCTAAATGTTGATTCATACAAAAAGAATCTTTTTTAACATGTTTTATGTGGTTTTCACGAATTGTTTTTGGGTTTACCAAATTTGAATCATAAACCTTGGTCCAATAATTACTTAATAAATTCTTCATTATTTAAATAAGTACTTACACGAAATTTTATGGTTTAATTTCCTATACTCATAGTAATTTTGATTAAAATTGATTGTCATAATATTTTATAATACTTCTCCGAAATCTCCAATTTAAAAAATGTCCACTAATTGATTGCCATCATTTTATAGTTAAATATTACTAACTTCGTAGATTATATTATCAGAAATGTAACACTATTTTAACTATTAAATCACTCAAAAAATACTAATACAAATAAGTTCAAAGAAGTTTGGATTACAAGACTTTTGTACCATTAGTATTTTTTGGGGAGGTAAATTTTATTTTTCCACTTATCATTTCACATTGATTGCAAAAGTGATGTGAGAGAAGCTTTCGACCTAATAATCGCTTCGATCACAAATAAAACAATTGTATTTGAGTTTGAATATTAAAGCTGAGTGAAATTGGTGAAATATTTAATTTTATTCAATATAAATGACTTATATTAATTAATAAATATTTATTCAGTTTTAAATAAAATCTGAAAGTTTTGGAGCATTTATAGTTCGAGTTTATTCAGCCATGCTGTACCAAATTCCAATTCAGTTAAAAAGTACTTTGGTGGCTTGCTGTATTCTCTTTGTTCACTTCACATTAAAATTGTACTACATGGCCATTGATTCAATAACAGACCCTCACACTTGTGTGGATGGTAAAGAAAGAGATCGTACAAAGGCTTAAAAAGGCCTTCTAGCCATATGCCATTCCTCAACTACTTTGAGGTATTAATTAATTGTATATCTATATATAAATACCTGAAGCAAATCTTTGTACACCTTTTCACGAAAATTGAGCGGGTGGAGTAGAGAAATTTGGTACACTTATAGTTTATACAGGAAGAGCTAATATTTTTTTTAAAATTATGCATAAAAAATACATTAAATCAATAAAAAAATCATGACACAAAGATATACAAGAGATGTGGCTTATATTACACTCCCTACCATACACACGCATTTATACTCTTTTGTTTAATATACTGTTTTGTTAAAAGGCAGTGGGATTCACTTTTGAGTGATTATGCTCGAATTTCTACCACTGTAACGGGACTCTAATAATATCTTAATTTACGACAATAAATCACGAAATGAAAATTATTTTTGTAAATTCTCTGTTTTATTTACATCCTAGAAGTTAATAGATCTTGCGATTCTAAGTTCTTCCAGTTCACGGTTGCTACAAGCCCTGCAGTGTCCTAATACGACACTACACACACTTTTTTTTATATGAAATGACTTTGCAATATGCCTGTATATAAATTTGAAATTTTAAACATTATGGTAACATGAGTATTTAGAAGCTTTCATTGCCTCTAAAATTTGTATTTATTTATTTTTTATATAATTTAAATTTAGTACAATATTAACATAATATGATTTAGCAATAAGTTTTGTTACCTACTCTACTAAAATCTTATGTATATTATAAATACTAACATATAATATTATATATTTTAAAATAGATTACTAATATGTATTACTAAATCATAATTAAATGGTAATATTTGTCAAAATTTAATATCTACATAACATAAATATAAATCTTATGTTTGAAAAAAAATTATTTAAATTAACATTGATTGTTCAATAATTATTGTTTAGATCAAATATTTTTTTTTTTTAATTTTATGCGCATTCAATGTTTAAACAGTGTGGTTTGGAAAAATAATTTTATTTTAGATAATGTGGTTTTGTTTGAATTATAACCTTGAAATTTGTGTGGAACAATGCATACGGAAGTAACAAAATCATTCTTAGCTAAGTTAATTAATCATTTTTTTAATATGCATAATAATAAAATTATCCAAATTTATTCTCATAACGCATACTATTATTTTCGAATAAAAATTTATAATATTGTTGTTGATTGTGAACTATTTTCATTTTAATTGTAATCTACTGGATCATTATCTACTGTAATATTGATGAGATAGTCCAGTGAAAGTCTATCTCCGCTTTCAAAATAATCGTCTAGCTCCGTTTGCGACGCAGCCTATTATTAAAAAATATTCGTTTGTTTATATATTTTTCTAGAACATCAATCACCATAAAAATTATACTTTTAGCCTTGTGATTCAATAGATTTCTTTGAAAAATCACCATAAAGAAGAAAACATGATTATAAAATAATAAAAAAATTTTCTATTCAAAACAACAATTACTGTTATTATCTCGACAAACGATAACAATTTTATAATTAAAACATGCTAATAAATACATAAAGTTTTTATTTTCTTCTATTTTTATTTTTTGCTCTAATAATAACACAAAAGTAATTCTACCATGATCAATTACGTGTTTTTACTTACTACACGATGAATATAACTATTTAAATATATGCTTGAAGCATAAGTTAAAATAAAAGTATAAAACTTATTTATTAATTTGATTAAATAAAATTATTATAAATATTGTTAAAATAGTTTTAAAAAAATATATTTATTTTAAATTATATGCTGTCAAATATTATATATTAATACCTAATTTTTTTTAAGTACCTCTATATATTTTAATAGATATCATTAATCTGTATCATAACTAAACTTCAGATTATATTGCATTTGGAATTTTTGTTCTTAACCAAACATATTTTAGATATTTATCATCTTAACAAGTACAGAAGTACAGAAGAAGTCTAAGTAAAATAGAATTAGAATATTCCTACGTTTGAAAATTTTATAAAAATTTCGAAGAAACTTTTTAAGGCGCTGTATTATACGATCTATATATAATCCATAATGAAGAAATTATAGTCGGTAACAAAGAACTAAAAAAATAACTATGCAATTGTTACAAATTTTGTTTATATTCAAAATCTTCACTTAAAAACGGAGGCAATGACCAAAACATGTTTAAGTCACCGCCAAAGAAAATGTAAAGATGACGGCATTAATATCATTTTTCATATTCATTATAGTTGTTAGGTCAATAAAACGTACTTGCCCCATTATAACCCTGAATGTTGTTTTTGTCGCAAAGCTTTAATCCTCAATATTTTTACAAAAAATAAATTAAAATATTTAGTAATATATTTTTTGGGAAGAACTTCATACTTAGATGGTGCATATTAAATTTAATTTAATTTAAATTTAATTGCAATTTTTTACATTTTTATCAACATTCTTGATTAATATATTTTTATTGATTGTTCTGGGCAAAGTGATTTATTATAGATGTCCCATTTTCGGGCTAAAGTTGTATTCATGGGTGATCAGTATCATCAATTTACTCACCCACCGATGAAATTAACAAATTTGATCCAGCGTTGGGAAATTATGGATCATTTGTTTTGTGTACTAAATCCCTGTGATCGAGTGTATGTCGTATTCAAGGTAGATGATTATATACGCATACTTATATATATATATATATATATATATATATATATAATTGGAATCTCGGGATCGGCTCCAACGATTTTCATAAAATTCAGTATATAGGGGGTGATAAATCGATCTAGCTAGGAATCATTTTTAGAAAATGTCATTTTATTCGTGTTTTATCGATAATTTTTTATAATGTAATGATATATTTGTTTAATATTTATATTCATATAGTCATTGGAGTGGCTAAGTGTTAGCGTTCAAGGCTCTGATACAGAGATCCCTCGTTTGAATCCCGGCTCAACCGACTAGTAAAATTAATTTTCTTTACATTTTAAACCCAACCCAACCCAACAAAACAACACAATAAAGTGAATAATATTTTTCAAATAAGATTTTGTTATTATAATTGTATAATTTTTTATAATGTAATGATATATTTGTTTAATATTTAAAGTTATTGGAGTGGCTAAGTGTTGAACTCGTCTTCCGCCTCGACGTAATATAATTTCCAAAAAACTCAATTTATAAAAAAAAAAAAAAAATACCGAGCAAAGTAAAAAATACTCGGTCATCCAGGTACTATTAATAATTGGCGGTCGTCATAGGGCATAGCTAGCTTTTCATACTGTATACTTACAATATATATTATTAATCTTTTACAAAAGATTTTTAATGCTTTAATTTCCCTTCAATTCGATTGCGCGTTGATCAATTGAAAAATGAAGGTTGACAAATTGAAGTTACGTAGATTAAATTGGAAATTAAATGATGGCCTATACATATATTGTTTTCCCGGTATTGTTTAATTGACGAATAGAACAACAGTTGCACGAGCAATTCTCTGGATGTCGTTGCATTACAACGGCATAGTGACCTCTTTACGTTCAAGAACCATTGTATTATCTACATGTACATATGTATGTGGTAGCAATGAATGATTTATTAATACCGCATTTATAGTGTGATATACTCATTATTTAAAGTAGTTATAATATGCGTAATAATTATTATACGCTGTAATGCTATGAATTATTTTTAAAGTAACATTGAAAATATCTAGATCACACTTCATAAGATACAGATCCAAAAATGATTTTATTTTTCTCTGTGTCACCTAAGAAAAATTATTGGAAGAATTGATATATAGCTTATAAGTTACCAAGTGTCTAGAAAGCTATTTTCTTTTTATAACTTCCTTCAACATATAGCCTAATTCGTTAAGTGCCATTTTGAAAATTTTAAGAAGAAGAAAAAACTGAATACTATTTCTAAAAATCCCGTTGATTAGCTTAATATTGTTTAACATTTTAATTGTATAACCTGAACCATATTTTATACTTATATTACAAAATTCAGGAAAATAATTAGTAGGAACACGTTATATACTTACTAAATAAAATAAAAATGGAATAAAATCACGTAGTCTATTTTCATCTATTTGACTGTCCGTCATCAAGATAATATTTAAATAAGTTCCTCAAAAGTTTCCTTTGAATTTACTGTCAAAACCGAAACAGCACTTTTTTCCCTCTGGAAAAATTTCGTAAGGTTTATTAGTTTTGAAAAGACTAATCTATCCTGATATATAAGAAATTCTTTAAGGACTAATTTAAATGAAATGAATCATTTGAGTTTGGCTTTATTCATAGCTCATATCGAATGATTTTTATATTTAACAAAAGGCATCCAATATATTCAGGATCCTAAGATTTGTAGTATAGTATGAAATTTTATGGACATAAAATACATGTACCTATAAATGGTAACAATAATTACTAAGAGGTATCCATTTTATTTATTATATAGATACTAAACATGCAATCAAACGGAAGGAAAATGTACTAAATATGTAAATAAGTAAAATACACGTCTTAAATGAAAATTCGATGAGAAAATGTAGGTAACAGACGATATTATTTTTACTGCAAAAGATTAATAATATAAAAGCAAGTTGATGTTTTACACAGGTAGGTATACAATATGTTAATATTTAAATATATACCTCCATTCTTGTCCAAATACGAAGGATATTATGATATATGCAGCAAGTAGCCCAGAATGTGAATTGTTTTAAACAAAAAAAGTATTCTTAGCGTTTATGACGATTAAGTCACCAGTGGAAAGAATAATGTAATATTACAATAGGGATTGAAACGTCTTTACTTCACGGGTCTGAAGTAATTTTTTTTTAATCCATAAAAATACACAAAGATATCGATATTTAAATTGCTGGTTAAGCAAAGACGGAAATGCTTGTTTATGACATGACTTCCTAATATCTCCATATAAATTACACGATTTTATCATTTTTGATAGCTTATTTATTATTTAGTATTGTATTACTTATTTATTATTTAGTATTGAGTCATATATTATTGTATTGAGTCTAGTTTCACGTGTTGTTGTGAAATATATCAATTTAGAATTAATAAAATACCGTATTTATATACAAAAAAAACTTTAACAATTATTTTATTATTTCTTTCTTTTACCGTAAAATGCAAAAAAGAATGTTTTCTGGGAAATTTTCGAAGTGGCGCTTTTGCTGGATATCCACATTTTGGGGTCCATTAAGTCCAAAAAAAAAAAATAAATAAATAAATTTTATAATTCTGTCCGTCATAATATCTTTCGAACCAAAAGAGCTACAATCAGCAAATTTTATTTAAGTTTAAATAAGCGTTTCTGAGGGCTACAAAACTTGTTTGTTAAAACATATATCCCTTGAAGTACCCACAATAATATGTTATAAATTAATATTTTATTTTACTGAATTTTAAATTGAATTTTAAAAATAATAAGTAGCTAGTAAAAATTTATACACATATAAATATAAAGAAAAAAATAAACAAATAAATAAAACCAAAAAAAATGGAAAAATTAAAATCTGTAACAGAAGAAAGAAAATAAATTAAAAAAATTAATTAAAATAAATAATAAATAAAAAGAAAATAAATTTGAACCGGCATAAAAAACAAAAACCTTATAAAAATAACAAAATTTGTGTAAACTATATTGAGAATTAAATAAACTAAAACAATAAATCACAAAAATTGTCTTCAGTTCAACACAAAAGAGAAACAGGTAAATTGTACTATTCTTGGATTGTAAAATAGTTGAATAAGTAACACTAATAAACTAAATAATAAATTACAGTAGTAAGAATATAAATATTGAGCAAATGCTTAAATAATTTCATTTTTATGTATTTCTCTATCAAAAATTACCGTACAAACACTTATTCTCTTAACACTTCTTCGCTGGTAAGAAATTTCCCTTTCATAATTTAAAAACCGACAGAAAAATATGTTACATACAATAGTTAATATAATGGAAGTGATTGAAACCATTTTATTCAAGGAAATATATAAACCGTTTATCAATCTCTGTCAAAATTCACTCTATTTGCATAAGTAGGGCAAACCTCACATCTTCTATCAATTAAAATTAATATGGTTTAAAAAAGGTGAATTTCCTACTGAGTTTATATGAACTATACGATTTATTTCTTGTCATATTGTTCAATTAAATTTCTTTTATTCATTTGGTTCGTGTTCATTTTTATGTTAATAGACCAGCCATGGTTTAAGAAAAGTAGGTAATGCAAAATTAAAATGTGTTGTTTTATTTTAAACGACAAGAATTTAATATACTTTTTCAATTATTTTTACATTTTTTTTCAACATTTGTTTTAGTTTTTTTTTTTGATATTTATAAATGTAAAATGTTGGAGGTTGAAAGATTGTGTTAATGTTAATTTAAAGTTTGTAGCCCTAGAAAATATTGGAACCCTAAACAAAATTTTGGTATCAAGTCACCTAATTAGCTTATTCCAAGTGTTTGTTCGCCCGTTTATGATTAAGATAACTCAAAACCGAAAAGAAATAGCATGTTGAAATTTTACTGACGTATTCTGGGCAAAATCTGTCCGTTGGGTTCAATAAATCCATTGCCCAACTTTTAAACCATTAAAGTTTGAAGAAAAATTTAAAGATAAAAATTTTTTGTTTTTTTGAAAAGAAACACCTTTTGTTTGAACTTTTCGTTACACCCTTTTTTTCGTTACATGTTTGGATTTGCCACGATTTTAAATATAGTTAATTAAAACATATATCATTTAAACACCGAATCACTGACAATCGAACAAAATGCAAAAATAATAATAAATTACTCAACAATACACTTTTATTATTTGTTTATTACTTAAATATTTAAGAGCGGGTATCACAATATGTTTGTAAATACGTACTAAACATTTTTAAATGTTCTAAAATATCAATATATGCATGATAATATGGTGTATATTCTATGCTTGTGTATTTTAATATTGTTTTCCCTTTTTGGGCTATAAAAAGGGATTTTGTGGGCACACAGTATATTTACGATACAAATATTTTAAAATATGTATTTATAACTTAATAGACTGGATAATTAGATTATTTTATGACTGATCTTGATTAAAACTAATTCAAACATTGATACTTTACCATAATCGAGTTTCAAAACAATTAACTTTCTTAGCTATTTTCTTCATTTGTTTGTCATATTTTTTTGAAGTAACAAAATTGTGGGTGATTTACTTACTAGTAAAATTTACGAGTATTATGAAATCAAAGAACATTTTGATTTCAATTTGTGGGTTGGTTGTATTGCCTTTGATATATTGATACAGAGATCGGTATATTTAATTACTGCAGAGCTATTTGTTATTTATTTGGTTTCACTATTAGTAATGTTTTTAAGCATTAATTTTTGCTTGAGGGTATAGATTCTGTCACTGAAACGTGGAAGATGTTACACAAAGTATATGGTAGTGATGATATAGAAGGGATCTGAATAGGTTTTTGTTTGGAAAACAAAAATGCTAATGACTTGTATACAAAAAGTATCTTAAAAATGAGATCGTGTTGATATTTTTCTTTTATTACCATCATACAACGTCTTGCAATTATCCATACTGCTAATATGCAATATTATTAAAAGCGCCAACCCACACTACCCTAATAATTCGAGAAAATTTCACCAAAAGCTCAACTATTATTTCATTTAATACCGAGTGACTTCTGGCTATTGTCTAAACTCAAAAAACCGTTGAGCGTATCAGACTGAGCATAAGACTATTGTATCAAACGTGGGCATAAGTACATTGATAGTATGAAGGGGAGTTTACTTTGAATGCAACAAAAATGATTTGAAAAAATAAAATGTTTTTTTTTTTTTAATTTATTTTATTTTTCCGACATCATAATAAATTTCAAATGTTAAAATTAATAAAATTTATTTAATGTTTAAACATTCCAAATTTAGAATAAAAAAGATATTTTAATAATTTGATGAACTTAAGAACAATTTCATAGTAATTTATTAAAATTCTGAAGATTCACATAATAAGAAGAACTAGGAAATTAAATTAATATTTTAATTTATGGTTTCTTATTTTTTTTACAACAATTATTATTTTTCTTTTAAATAGTAAAAGTGATGACAATAATTAAAAGTAAATTTTAATAATAATTGTCGACCTTAAATTTTTTTTTCAAAATGTATATGAAAAATAACTTAATTGTCAAATTTGAAAGTGTGGATGAATATTCTATTATTTTATTCAAGTAAGTATATTTTAATTATGAAGAACGCTGAATGAATTATTGTACTGAGAATTTTAACAATTTTGAAGGTAGAGTCAACATTGGTATGTCTTATGGTCTATTATTATTTTAAAAATTCAATTGTTTTCCAAGAAGATCAACTTTTTAACTTAATCATTCATTTTTAAAAGAATCATATATAGATAACGACTAATGGTTTGAGACAAATGTTTTGAACTAAAGTTGTTTCTAAAAAAGAAAGTTTTTTGTATTTAATCTTTTCTGCTACTTCCTACGGGCTGAAATAAACACATAAGTCCAAATGACTTTCTAGGTCTAGAAAACTTGGTTTTTTTAAGTTTAGCATTTCAATAAACGAAATTTATTTCTTTCTACATTTTTTACCGTAACAAACATTAGACTCAATTAACTATATCGTGGTTGTAAACGAAAAAATATATATTAACTGAAATGTTTATCAATGTTTTACACAAAATATAAATCGAATTTAGGATTGTGAACGTTCACTCACCCAAATCAACAACCATGTTGATATTTGTGAATATCTAATAAGGAGTTATTAGATATCTAGAAAAATAAATTAGTTACTTCCAGTCGGTAAAAAGATTTCTTTTTTACATACATAACATGCAATGTGAATGAAATAGAAAATAATACGTTGCAGTTGGTGGTTACAATAATTTTTAAACTCTTTTACCAATATAAAATAAGTATTGTTAATAAAAATGAATTACAAAAATTTCACGCTACATATTTAAACAATAAGTGGAATAAATCTTCAACTAAAACCTTTTAGAATTAAATTGTTTATTATGATAAATGATGTTCTGTGTACTTGTTCTAAATTTTTATTATAATTTGTGTAACCACGCTCTGAAAAGATAATTTTTAATTCATTGTATTATTTATTCAATGTTGACTATTGTAATAAAATATTATTTGCTTAGTAGTAAAAATAGTTACCTGTTGGAATAATAGAACTTTCATTAAGAAAAATATATTGTTGCATATTGTATACAATTAGATCTGCTGTAATTTGATTATAACTTAGATTTTCTTAATTGAATTAATCTTATTAAGTTTATAGCAGTTGGAAAATCATTTGCTTTACAGTCATAAACATTCGATACATTTGGAATTTATATACGATATCAAGCACACTTCGTATTCTAATAACCATACATTTTAGAATTTCATATGCATACTCAAATAAACAAAAAACGCGAAGACCTGAATATTCCACGCTTACTTAAAATTGTAAAATGCACTTATTTTATGGTGTATTTTATAATTTTGGGTTTATCGTTTGATGGCCACACCATTGTATTAAATATCAGATAAAATCATTTTTTATTCATAACTTTAATCGTATATTAATATTCTAAACAGAATTATAAAAAACGGTCTTAATATAAAACGTTTTTTTTTTTTATTTTTAGTTTTTGCAACAAAATGTTTTAGGCTCATCATAATAAAGCAACATACGGAATAATTAATAAAATAAGCTTCTAAATAAAAAATACTAATACAAGATTATATTGTAGCAAAATGTACGGAAAAAGTGGTTTCTATCTAAATGTTTATTATAAATTTAAAAATAAAATGTATTAATCTCTGTGGAGATAGTAGAAAATGCAGAGATTAATACATTTTAAGAAAATAGTTTTTACAATGCGATTATCTTTAGGTCATAATATATGTACTTTTTATTTTTAAAATTATAGGTAACGAAAAAAAACATTTTCGTTTTTATGAAAAATTCCAGTTTAGTTCAGGCAGTTAGCAATTTTTCTCGAAACAAGAGGGAATCGTACAGTCTATTGAGTGAATTTGACTTGGAAGATTTGGTTATAGATAGATATTGCTTTTATTATAAAAGTGATCTAATAGAAACATCTGATTTGAAAAATCTATAATTTTAAGAACTATAGTGCATATAGTAACTTTTCTAATATAATTGCCTATAATAATGGCTTTGTAACCACCATATTTTATACTATACAATAAAATATACAAAAATACGTATGTCATTTATGTCATTCATAAATGATTTTATTATACAGAAATTAAAAATAGATGCTTATTGATTTTTCTTATTTTAAATTATCGTGGTTTTAAATTTGGAAAAAGTAAAAACATGAATTTTTTGTATCGTATTCGTAAATTATAACTAAAAATCAACACCGTATAGTGTATATACGTTGTTACACTGATGTATGTCAAAGTATATAATTTTTAATCTAAAGATTGTAACACTAGAAAATATTTAACCCACAAAAGTTTTGATAAAGGAGTTAAAAGAATGACCTAATTACTTTATTTCCTCATATCCGTATGTCCGTCCGTCATCAGGATATGTTAAAAACGTAAAGATATATCAAACTAAAATATTGGTGTCGTATTTAAGTTAGAAAAATTTGATTTTAGTTCGTAAATGAGCAAAATCGGTCTAATTTAAATCATGAAATTTTTAAGCCATAAAACATTAAAAAAAATAAATTAGATGACAATAAATGTTTGTTTTCTGAAAACAAACAACTTTTGCTTGAATCTCATTTCGTAAACTATTTAGATTTTATACAACTCTTTTACCTCAAATTTAACTAATAAACACACACACACAATAACATTACAAATTATTATTATACTATACCAGTGTAGATAATTTTTGAAAACAAAAAAAATTATAGTAGAATGAAAACAATTGGAAACGAAAGATAATATGATAAAAATGAAAGGATAAATAAATTACGGGCGATCTGAGTTCGGGAACTAGTGGGGGGGGGGTGGTTAAGTGTTTAAGGCTAAAATTCGGTTTATCTGAATTTCCGGCAAAACTACTTAGACAAAACTCGTATAGAAAAAAGTTAAGTGGCAAATTTGTAGATAATAAAAATATATAGAGCTTTTGTATTCAAACTTTTTTCACATAACCTCAAAATTTATGTGAAAAATTGAAATAACCAAGTTTTTGGTTTTTTATTTTTTTTCTCCGAAATTTGGAGAACACTTATCTTTTTATGTTCTAAATACACTATAATTTTTTTGATTAAAAATATTTATTTTTTCATCTTATTTTGAATAAATATCGAAAAAGTACCCTGATTTTCAATCTAAAAATTTTGAGGTTATGTGAAAATAGTGTAAATACAAACGTTGTAGATCCATTTATTACCTACAACTTTGCCATTTAACTTTTTTCCTTAGGACTTGTAGTTTTGCCGGAAATCGAAAAAAACCGTGTTTTACCCTTAAAAACTCACCCCCTCCTACTTCCCAAACTCAAATCGCCCGTAATTTATTTTTCCTTTCATTTTAATCATTTTATATTGCGTTTCCAATGAGTGTCATCCTACTATAATTTTCTTCCACTTTTTATCATTTTTTAAGGCTTCTACTCTGGTATATATATACATTTATAAGTTAATGTATGGACTACACATGTAGGGTATTTTTTGAATGCTTATCATTAAAAATAGTTCAAACATTGATACTGAATTATATGTGGAGAGTATCTAAATAATTAACATTATTAGTTTTTATTTCCACTTGTTTTAGTTTATGACTTATTCTAAAAATTATGTGATTTATAATACGGTAAAATAAAGTCGATGTAGACTAATTATTACGATTGATTCGTTTTAACATGCTAAGTTAATGATATACTTTTTGGTATTGGTAAAAATCAATAATAAAATTTTTTTAATGATATATTATTTAAAACTATTATAAAATAAATGGTTGTTTATTTAATATACAATATCTGTGAAAAGAAATAAAATAGCTCAATTCATTTAAATTCAAATAAAAACACATGGTAACATCGAAAACTGTTAATTATTGAAATACAAGAAATATGGTTTATTACGTTTGAACTATTTTTAATCAATTACATTAATAAAAAAAAACTCTAAATAGGCAGTCCATATAGAGCTAAAATTGTGGCGCATCTAAACAGTTAAAAAAATGTTTAAAACAACCGTTGTTTGCTATTAAAAACAAACACATTATGGTTTTTAACTTTTGGTCAAAACCTATGGTTTAAAAGCTAGGTTATGAATCCATTTGCTCATTCGCGGGTATAAACGGACTCTTCAGATCCAGAATATGCGTCCAAAATTTTATCTATTTTTATTTTTGAGCTATTTTCAGACTAATGACAATATTCTCTGATATATTCTGTCGAGTGTAAATATACATATTTTATAATTTTGGGTTGAAGAAATCTCTGTTTAGTTTTGTTTATGCTTGTGTATTAACTCAAACACAAATATTTGTTGTAGTACGATTAAAACAACTTGCCTCCTCGTGTTTAAATTTTTCCATACGTTAGTTCATTTACTTATCGCAATATAATGCTAAAAATACAAATTTACAACATATACATACCATTTTGATAATGTGATGAATTTATTTACGAGTTGTTATGTAAAAATGGACATACAGTTTTATACATATGCGTGATATTTAATTACTATTTGACTACTGTTTTTGTATGACGTTTCAATAATACTTTATTGTCATTAAGTATCAGTTTTATACATCAATTGCACGATAAATGTCATAATTTTCAAAATATGTATATTATGATCGGTATAGCATATTGTTACTGATATATAGAACGAACATGCATAAATAATTTGAATTATTAATAAACATTGAAAAAAATTAATCAAAATTCGTCACGTAGGCGAGTGGAAGCCAATTTTCTTAAACCGACCACATCAAGAATTCTGATCAGAACAAGTTTTGAATGGAACAGGAAAATATTCCTCTAAACTGTTTAGATTCGCTTGAATTTCATCTCAGATTTTGTTCTTCATCATATATATTTCGAATACATATTATATCTGTATTTTTAACTCTTAGCGTATTAAGAGTATTGTATGACTGCTAATCATTAAAAATAGTTCAAATATCCATACTGAACAATATGTGGAGATACTCAACAATTAACACTGTTAGTTGTTATTTTCACTTGTTTTATTATATGCTCTTATATTTACTATATCAAGGTTAAATAAATATTGACATTTTAACTAAAATTAGACCAAATATTTTGATTTGTAGTGTAAATATTATACTTCTACTATAATTATTATGTAAATATATTTTTATTATATGTAATTTTATTTATGAAATTAGACGTTTATTAATAATTAAATAAGCAAATACTAATATTTGTTTGTGTTAGTTTTATAAATTACGAAGATGCATCCTTATTACATAATATTTTAAAAATAATTTTAAACTTTTGTTACGTTGTATAAATAAACCGCATTTACATTAAAAGTAAAAAATTATTATCTTCTTGGCTTAAAAACTTTATATATAATTAAGATTTTGATTGTGCATTGATTGTGAGGCTTCTATAATACCTTTGTATTAAAGAAGTATTAATATCTAAGGTAACATACGGTTTTTTTTTTTTCAATATTAGCACAATATTCAATTTTTTTGAAATTTTTCTGCACAATCTTGATATAAAAACAAAAGGCGTGTCGAAGAGGATTTGAGAAAACTTATAATATCAAATTATATTTAGCATTTAAATTTAACAAGTGTTTTCGAGAAAAACTTTTTTGCTCATCCTCCGTTTTAATAACAATCAAACCCATCTATTACCAATGCCAGAAGGGTCTTAATTATAATATTTAATTGCTACAATTTATGAAAGCAGTTGAAAATTTTATTTTACTTTTAAGAAAATTCTTAGTTTAGACAGTTTTAAATTATTACCATTACGATTTTTTTAAATTTATATTTTTCATTATTAACTGGAATTAACTTTGAAATAAACTGGAATTTTTTTATTATAAACTTTTAATTATTATTAACAAAAACAACAAGACAAGAAGCGTAGAAAATATTCTGTATAATATTTTGTTAGAAAAAAACATAGTTTTTCAAATCTTTATCTTTATTAATATACTAGCAGATTCGGTCACGCATTGCTATGACAGTACCCGGTATTTGGTGTGGTTTCCTATACCGTGACGTATAATTTTTATATAGACATCCGCGTCACAGAAATGTACGAATCACGAGACACAAAATCTTTTAATATACACCCGGTATTTGATATGGGATACCAGGTTGCCCACGTCAAATACTGGGTGGATTTAATGTGGGCAACCTGGTAACTCGTCCCCTTGATCCACGATGCGACCATCGGCCTTCAGAGACATTTAGTAGCAGATGACGGTTATTTTTATGATCATACACAGGTCTAATAAAATATTATTTTAGAATGATTGAAATTTGATGACTTTCAGCGAACTGTGAATCCTCTGTCGAATTAGCTAAAAATCATTTGAAACTAAGGCAGTGCGCTCGCAATAAACGTATTCAAATTTTGCAAAAAGACAATAATATTTAATAATTAGCTAAGCACTTTTTTAAATTTTTGATGCCATAAAAACCTTCCGTGGAGTGTAACGCATATTAGAAAATAAATAAACCGGATTGGCTAAGCTGTTCCCGAGTTTTGCTCTTACATCGTTTTTAGCGACTCATTTTTTGTTTTATAGATAAAGAGGAAACATTTGTATTTTTGAATGTAACTAATAAACTTAAAAGCTACTGGACTGATTTGAAAAAAATTCTCACCATTGAGAAGCTACACACACTATCCTCGGATGAAATTTATCCTTGAATTTCCTCGGGAACGGGAACTATGCGAGTGAAACCGTGTGACGTCTGCTAGTATCTCATATGGTTGGATTTTCATTAGCAGTAGCACAGAGTACTCTCATTTGAATTTATATATTTTTAAAATCAATTTAGGAAAGAACCGAATATCGGATACTTTTGAATATTGGGTAAAAATAGCATCAAATATTGTGTTTATATGAAATTGATGTACATCAACTTGGTTCTATATGAACCCCAAATGAATTGAGGAATAGTAGTTAAAATTATACAAAGGCTTATGTATTTTTATTTAATTCAAGTATCAATAAAGTGGGCTGCTAATATTGAGCGTGCTGGAAAAATGGTTCTCAGATTTTTAAAAGATTATTTTTGTGCTGTGAGGCACTCACTAAAGCGTATTTTAAAAAAGCCGACTGGTCTTTTAAAAAAATCAGATAATCACTTTTTCCACTACAGTCTCGATCGAAAAACTAATGAGGAATATTGTTCCTAATGGCTATTTGAAAAGCGGCTATTCTTATATTTGTCACACGTAAGCCAGAGTACCTAGTGACAATTCTCAATAGTATTTAAGTAATTTACCTACAATTTCTATAGATGGTAGATTTTTATCTTGTATATCTGGTTTTCTTTCGACATTCTCTTCTAAAGCGCTTTTAGAAACATCGAAAAGACTATCATCGAGGTATCGTATCTTATTGTTTTTTTTCGTAGTGGACATAATGTTTTTCTTGTTTTATTAAAAGTAATTTTCTGATATTAGGCAATAACAATATTCTGACAATGGAAATTTACGCATGTACAAAAATTATCAAAATATTCCAAAATTTTATGTTGCTTTTCCAACAAAACATAACTTATTGTATAAGTTCATTACTAAAAATTAAGTAAGAATGGAATGATAAGATAATTATGTACTTATTTTTTTAAATAAAGACTTTAAATACCTCTGTTGTAGTTTTTACGGAGACAAAAATCAAAAAATTTTGTCACCACTTTGAGAATTATTTCATTATACGCGCAATCGTACTACTATCTTAGAGAGTATTATTAATAAGTTTAATGCATGATATATAATTTTACTTTGAATGAGAGATGTCCAGAATTAGACAACCACCCATATTCGAGTCCTCTCACTACTAAATTTAAAAAAAGGCATTTTTTTTACAATCAATATTCAATCAGAATTTATTGTTTTTTAAGTGTGTAAAATATGATTCGTGTCATACAACTCGTGTAAAAATAATTTTGATAATACACTAATAAATATATTATGAATTTTTTCAATATATGTGTTGTGAATATTTTCGATATACAAAAGATTGCGTGTGTTGCATTTTTTTTATTTGCATGCTGATAATAAAAGTTTATTTATCAGTTTGTTGTACCAAAAAAACAATCCCCATTTTTTTCAGTTTTCTAAAGCTCTTTGAAATAATTCATTAAAACAAACAGTACTAAATATTTTAAAATAAGTTACTTATCAATGCTCAGATAGCGTTGCCTTAGGATACGTATATTCACCTGGTGTAAACGTGCCCTCAATCATAATTATAATTGACTGATTAGTGTTAGCAGTTATGTTGGATCACGAGTTCGGTTTCCGGTTTCGTAACGACCATTTAATTTAAATAATTGTGATATTAATATTATATCACAAGTCAAATTGAATGGCAGATGTACATACTCTTATCAATGTTTGGAAATAATTGAGCTGAAATAACCAGCTACTATTTATATGGATCAGTTATTTTCAGCCTACTTACTAGACTTGTGATTTTCTTCCACTCTTATTAAAATACTTTATAATTTTGAAAATCGATGAACAAGATTTTAAGAAAATAAACAACAGTAATACTTATTTTGCATCATTTTACGGAATACAATTTCAATTTTACGAGTAGTTTTATTACGTAATGGTATATCGTATCTAAAATATTAAGAAAAATTAGACTTCTTAGAATTCTATCATTTTACAACTACAATATCGCAATATGATAGAAGTACTGTTATCAATATATGATCGATAAATATTAACAAACAATACCAATTGGTAGCTTATTTAGTTTTCTGATTGTATGTAAGGATGCCACACCGTCTAGGCATTTTAATGTTATTATAAAGAAAAGATTGTCAATTTCCACCTGAAGCGTTTAATTTTTTATTAAACTTTTAAAAACATCACATCAAAGTAAACCAACAGTATTTTTAATATTAACAATCAGTAAACTTTCTTCTATTATGGCTGAACGAGCTGATACGTATGCAATAAACAGAGTGTAGACATTGCCTTATAAAATTTCGATCTGCCGTAAATCTCGTACACTTCTTTTGTTATATACAATCTATTATTCTACTCAAATGTATTTCTAATCTTTTCAAAATGTACCAATCCTTGAATAAAATTTATTAAAAACAATCTGAACCCTTATCAATGTTGAATCAGACTATGATACGATGATTAATTTCTATGTAGGTGTACTTTCTATGGTTTGTCGAGACATAGAAATGTCTACCTTTTTATAGAATAATATTACTAAGTGTTGAATATATGTGCATTTTTTTAAAATGGCAGCTTTAGGGAATAAATTTGATTCCAATCATAAAGGTATTATATTATAATTTAATTATTTGCAGAATCTGTATAAATTGAAAACAGAGTGTGATGTTCAAGATGTTTACAACTAAAGAACAAGTGAAATAATAATCATTAGAAACAAACTGATCATTTAAAAAAAAACTATTAATGAAGACAAATATTTCATGTAAAAACAATAAAGTATGTCGATGTCGGTAACTCAGTTGGTTTTACCGCTAATTGAAATTTATGCAATATATCTAAATAGTAGGTCCCATTCCCGCCGCCTCCAGCGAAATAAATTATTGCGATGGTCTGATGAAAACAATATCCTTCTTCGGATGAGAGATATACATGAATTCTTCTTGATAATGCTGAAATTGTCAAACGTTTATTATTGCGGTTGATAAAAAACTTACCTTGAAAAGCCTGCTTGCGAGACCTCTGATGCATTACTAGCCAACAAGTAATAAATAAATATAAACTAAATACCATGTTTTCCATTTGTTTTTTATGTATCAATATATGGAAAAAGCCTAATATAAATTAATACACCAGAAAATATTTCTGAGATTTAAAACGAAAACCGTATGGTGAATAGAATATATAAGAGCAAGGAGATCCAAGATTAAATAATATGTATTTATAAAATATAAGGTGAACTATTTAAACATCAATTTCTTTTTCAAACGTACCATCATCTGACATATTTGTTTGTTTTTAATTTATAATTCAAAATTTTTTACAATTTTAGTTTAACCAAAAAAAAAAAAAAAAAAAACAAAACAAAAAACACTTAATTTTAATTTCCATGGCACGAAAGACATGGAAAACACTATAAATATTGAATAGTTTTATTAGTCAATATCACCGGGTTTATTTTCCTTGTTTCAAAATAAATAGTAACATGTTTCTTAAATAGTGGAAGGTGCTAAGTATTGTTAATGACACGCGATTCTTTCACGCTTTGAACTACCATTAATTTTCATTAAGCTTACTTTTTTTTTCATTATTCTAACAGTTATCTTTTTATGTCTTACAGAAATGTCAAAAATGGTGGGCGTAGATGATGTATTGCACAATCGCAATATTCTACGACAAATATGTGCAGAAATATTGGGAACATTGTTATTGGTATTCATTGGGGTTGGCGCATGTGCTCAGTTAACAGAAGCAAAGGACTGTGAAGCCTTTGTTATAGTACGGATAGCATTAACGTTTGGTCTTACAGTCGCCACATTAGCTGAGGTAAGTGAAAATTTTATGTGCAAAATTATTTTTATAATTTCAAGTTAAGTACCTTCTGCTATTTTCATTCCTTGAGACAGCCTGTTAAAATTACTTCAAATTAATTATTTTATTGAACAATTTATGCGAAAAATCTAGAAAATAAGGATTAGAAAGTAAAAATATCTAGCATAAAAATACATCGACCGAATGCTTATTTTACCAGCTTTCATAAAATATAGATATTATTTTCATTCTTTTAAAAACTTTCATGAGAAAACTATCAATTTGACAATATTTGCAAAAAATGTGAATAAGAAAGTAGAAATAATAAAATTAGATGATTAAATTGCTCATCTTGCCTTATTTTGATTCGTTGAGAGTTTACAGCCTGCTTAAAATTCAATTCAAATATTGGTTTTAGTCAATGAATGCAAAAAGTATGATAAGGATCAGAAAGTGAAAATTACCATCGAAAAAGTAGGCTTTTTGAGAAATACAGTGAATATAATTTTAGCTCTATGCATTAATCGAGTCTATAGTTATAGTTAAGGGAAAAACGTCAAAATTATGAAAAAAGTGATTTATTTAAAACGCTCGCATTCGGTATCAAAACAACTCAACTGTTTGATTATTAATTTGGGATGGAATGACCCAAACACGTTTCTTGAAGTTTCATAAATGTCACTCATTTTCAATATTATTTGATTGCATTTTATTTTTAAAACAAAATTTAAATATATCAATTAAAAAAAGTTATTAAGAGCATATCGAATAATATATATTTTAATGCTACACTTTATTAAAATTTTAATTTCTTAAAATGTTGAATATACCATGAAACACATTTGTAATAATTTTTGTTTTTTTATTCCATGGAAAATTAAAGTGTAATATTCTAATAATTGACATATGTGTCTTGAAAACCAGTAACTAACAGAAAACATATGCTAGTGCAGCTTTTTTTTTTTTTGACCTCGGAAATTTTTGTCTTTTTAATACACCGATTTTATTATCACACAGTTAAATTGGTGGAGAAATGTTTTTATAAGATGTGAAAAGTTCCAAGTACTAGCATTTTTTTTTTTTAAATAAATACAAAAAACTATCAATACTAATTAGAATTATTTATTTTTTTTAAAACCTTGATTTTCAGTCATTATTTGTGCAATATTTTATTTTTATTGTATATAATTGAATTCTTGTATCAATTAAATATTTTAAATCATACCTTACAAATTATGGACACAGAACTTCCTCGTGACGGTTAGGATTGTTTAATTAGCCATATATTCAGAAAGGCATGGCAGATCAACTTGGAATATGGTAATTTGGTGTAAAAAAGCATTTTTTTTTTTTCGAATAAGAACTGCCATTTCAATATTTGGAGTTGATTTAACATGAATACTTTGATTCTTACGTGCGCCTTGTGATTAAATTACTTGGCTATTGTTTGCGTATGTCGAGCCAAGCCAAGTGGTTTTTATGAAGTAACAACCATCTTCAGTTGCTTTTTCTTCTCAGATTCGTGATCAGCGACCCCGAAAACTACGGGGAGACGATTTTCGACACGAGTTTTGTTATCCCTGTTACTCTTCGATGTGGTTTTAATGATGTATCCGTATAACTATCCGTAGTTTCTTTTAAATCTTGAATTAGTGATCAGCGACCCCGAAAACACCCGAGAGACGATTTCCGAGTTGCAATTTTGAGTTCAAAGCAATCTACTCTAATTTTCTCAATTTTCAAGCTCAGACAGGCGTTAATGGTAATGAATATATATGCCTCATGGTCTATGGAAGACATACAAACAAACATTTTTAAAATGTATTTGTACTTTACCACATTGAACGGTTTTTCCGGCTTACTTTCTGTATTCGTAGTTTAAAATATAAAAAATAATAATCTACTGTATGATATGAATTATTAACTACTATATTTTTTGCATCATTGCATTATATATTTGCATAAATTTGTGGCTATTTTAACGAGGGCAATGTTTTAAAATATATTTTGTCATTAGGTTATTTTATCTCTGAGATAATATGTCGTTGAGATATTTTAATCAGTAGTTTTTTAACGTTGAAAATCTTGTCAGTAGCCATTAAGTCTCATGTAAACAAGCTATTAATTCCATGACCTTGGCAACCTTGAATGAAACAAAATAAAACCACCTAACGGTATTTAATAATAAGCGAGGCATCCAATCAATATTACAAACAAAAATTATTTAATAAAATAAATAAATAATTTACTAATGTCTAATAAAAACAGGAAATAATATATAAACCACATATAATAAATAGTAAATTATTTGTTTTATTAAATAAAATAAACACATAGTATTTATTTATTAATGAACTTGATCGTCATGGTGTTATAAACATTCAATGTTGTCCATCTAATATAAGCAAACTAAACAACTGTTTGTTGTTCATTCATCCAATTCCTCCATCCATGAAAGTCATTTTATTCACTTTCTGATAGAATGCTATTTAAATTACTTTAAAAGCAGAAATTCAAAATATTAACATACAACTGCGTTTTAAGGTATTTAAAATGTCTTTGTACTGTATAAGTTGCCTCGAAATCGCACGACTCAGTTTAAGGTATGTGGAATGTGTTCTCCAGCATAAAATTATTGTCTGAAATTCATTTATTATGAAAATAAGTCGTTAAGATTTGAAATACAAATCACATTCTTGAGTGAAACAAAGCGATTCTATACTTCTTTGCCATTTGTTGATCTTTTAGCAACGGAAATCATGATTATATGCCACTAGAAATCAAATTCTATGTTATAAAATAAGGAGCTGGTACTCTCCGCTCCGCTACCGTAGAGGTACAAATCAAATTAGATTTAATGGAATTTTGTTTAATTGCCAAATTCGTTTTGTCTTTGAACACTTACACGGGGTACAAAGAGGGGATTACTTTTTACCCCTTTTTAAGCCTGTTTGGTGATGAGTTTCAATAAAATACGAAACACATTTTCTATAAGTTCTCTTAAGAAATATTTATGAAAAATTTGAAATAGTTTGATCCAAGGAATCACGTTGTCCTATACAAATTTTGTCGTCGGAGTTCGTCCCCTTAGGCCTAGAATTATAGAAAAATTGATCCGTTGATCTGTGAGTGAGTAATTCAGGACATTATTTGTATAGATATAAAAGTAATATGTTTATAGTTTTATACTATAACTCGAAATATAGTTAAAGTGAGAAGTCTACATGATATAGAAATTATTTGAATTTCAAACTTATTGATTTTGGTTCCGTTGGAAATGGTGCTAATAGGATTTGTAAGATACTCCAAGTGAGAACTTGAAAATTTATCCCATCGATAAAATTTTTATAAATAACACTTTCAAGGACTGTGCCTCTACATAGACACGGAAAAGCTAACCTATCACAAACGTTTATATATCATACAAAATCACGAATCTTTCAATTAAATTAACTGGATAAAGGATAAAACATAGAAAATTAAATTTGATTTGCAAAAATGATCTTCTGTTTTTACTTCGCCTTTCTTTTAATATCCCACAGGTGTATCTTGAATGTCCAATGGTACTGAGATTTCCTAACTTTTGTGGATAATATGCAGTATCTAAACTCTTTTTTTTGTCTGGGAGGAAACAAATATCACATATTTTAATAAAAACAGTTCAATAAACTAATTAATATTTGAGTTTGTGTTGATATTCATAAAAAATTGGCGTGTTTTAAAATTACTACCTATTTGTTTTTTAGTATTTACATTAAATCAACAATATAAACAATTTAAAAATGAACCTTGAATTCTGAAATATTATGTATAAAAATTGTGATGTTCTATTGGAGTTATTCAAATTATTGGTTTTAGGGCAACTTGATTTTCTACAGGGGTCAAGGGACTCAAATCTCAATAGAAAGTATTAATTACCTTGTAGCTCGAGAAAAACTTGGCTTAATGCATTTTACTTTTATTTTTTTACATACATATATATCCAATGTATTGCTTTTATACAGCATATATGCAATATATGAGGGTATATTAAGTTCAGAAAAGAAATTGAAAGCACTAACAAAAGGTTGATAACATTTCAAGAATCGCATAATTTTTGCCTCTTTGTCATCACAATACTTCCAAAATAAAGAGAGGGTGTTAAAATTATAATATGTATTTTAGAAAAAATAAAAATTTTATATAATTATTATCACTTTTCAAAAAATTAGCCATAATCAAAATCGGGCCATTATGTATAAAAATGATGTGTACAAACATGTGAAACAGCATGCATGTAGAGATAGGGAATATATGGCACAAACTTAAAAACAAGCACATTCGCCACATTTGCGAATAGTGTGAAATTTTAACAATATTATATACAACATACATGATACATTCAATATTTTACTTTATCAGAAAATTATTGATTCACCTGTAAATGTAATATCCACCTTATAAATATTTTACCTATATCTGAAAGAATTCAAATAAGCACTTAATGTATCTAGTTAATATATAGTTGCAATGTTAAACTATTTTTATATATTATTAAATTTCTCTTAATTTCGTCACGATTGACTGAGCATAAAATAGTTACACATTTATTTATGTATACAGGTTGCATGAAGTGCAAAATAAATGTTTTTAAGTATTAATTACTCAAATTAGCAATTAATTAATATTTTATGAATAAACGAAATTTGATTTTAAAGACATTATACACATAACAAAGGAAATAGCACGCACATTGTATGTACATTGTAATGGTGAAACTTCTAGAATATTTTATTCGAGATATTGCGTTTATCTTTTCACATAAAAGCATTATTCTCTTACGACGAATGTAAGATAACAGTATTTGTTTTAATAATATACATTGGGATCTACATCTATAAAATTGTGCGAAAATTCCATACAAGCACAAGAAAATTGCAAGTGCTATGCGTGAATAAAGATTTAAAACATGTAAGAAATTAACTAACATTAATGAACATTTGTTGTTCCATGCTGCATTATTGTTCCAGTGTTTATCCAATTTTAGGGTTTTAAGGCCCAAATTGGATAATGAAGAAAATTTTTTAAAACAGCAACAGAATTTTGAACTAGATTCTTCCTTCAACCGATTGAGCTGAAATTTTGTATACACGTTCAATTTCGATGACAATGAATGGTTAAGTGTGTGACGTCATTCTAAATTAAACACCCAGGATGGGGGAATAGTTATTTTTAATGCACTCCTACCATATATGTATCAAATGATAGGCTTTGCTTATAATAATTCGAAAAATAAAATAAAAAATAAGTTAACAGTAAAATACCTTTTCAAAACCCATAGTTTTATTCGGAGTCATCTAAAAAGAAAAAACTTTTACCTTATACCGGCATTATATAATATAAATTGTGTAGTTAGACAATTTGTGTAAATAGACAAATAAATTAAAGAACATGATGTGATTGATTTTAGATTTAAAAGTAAATACGAGTACTGACATCTCGCGACAAGCATTTATATTATATAAATTGTGTAATGGCACTATAAATTGATAATAAAAGTTTTAAATTAAAAGGTTATTTTTTTCTATTAGCTCATTTAAATAAAAGCTTGTTTTTAAAAGATTATTTACTTTCCATTTATTTATTATAACACCTTGTATAAAACATTGTCAACAAACTTCAATATTGATGTAATTGCAGAATGGTAGCACATTTGATTACTAATAGTCCGGGAGGTAGCGTTGCTAATGACACAATCATTTCAAGTCGATTAATTCATTTTGGAATTGAATGTTTATTAGCAGTCATACACTGTTATGAAAGTCAGCAGGCTCCGAGAGGTTGGACTGATGGGATAAAAATTTCTGCAGAGTAGCCATGTAATCTCCATCTAAAGCAATCAAATGTCATATTCACCTGACAATTGTTGGACCCGTAAATATTCTGCTGACTATTTTTTTTAAATTTACTACATTATTGAAATTATCTCTATTATTAATTCCTCTTCCTTGTTATTAGGCCACCTTGGGTGCACCTGATGAACCGCTATTCGATTATCAACTTTATATTAAATATCAATAAAATTGGAAATGAATCGACCTGAAATTCCATTGAAAAAGTAACGCTACCTTCCGGACAATAAAGAAAGTGGATTTATACATAAAATATATCTTCCGCTAAATTTTGAAATTCATATTTACTTTTATGAGAAGAGGATATCAAGACGTTATTATATTAAAACAAGTTCATAGAAAACATTTATTTGACTTCTTTTGCAAGTCGTATTTATTTAGAGGCTCAATTCACTCGTCTTATTAGTAATTTTCTCTTTTATAATAAAAGTAAATTTGCGTATAGATAATATTTTCAACATTAAATTTGTAAAGTAATTATACAAGAATAGGAAAACTAAATTAAAAATATCTAATTTATATCGTATACACTTTAATTACCTAAATGTTTTTGTTCAAAAATAACATATTATATAATTTCTTTAAACGGGCTTGATTTTATTGTAGTCTACGTATTAAGAGTAACTTCCATTGAATAGCCCCTTCATCATTATTGGTTCATAATTGCAGTACATGTTTAAAATTAAGCTTTTGTATTTTTGAAATGTTTGTTAATAATTGTCAATAATTTTTCCATCTAATTATCCTTTAAAAATTAAGTAATATAATTACGATGTTGTAAAATACTCTCAAAGCGATCAAATTACGGTGTTAAGAACAGCCGTGGTCAGTGTTTTTTTTTTTTTTTTTTTGAAATAATTACTAATCTGTTTAACTATTAATAATATTATTATTCTTTAATGGCAGAAAATACACTAATTTTAAATTGAATTAAAATTTATTTTCTTTCAACAACAACTACCATGTTGCTGTTTTGCGAAGAAAGCCACATAATATGGTAACATTTCTAATGAAATAAAATTTTGAAACACTATCCATGTCGATTCAGCCACTCTGTAGGTTTGAGTTCTCTGTCTGTTAATATCTGTTAGAACTAACGTGTATAATTTTCTACTGACTCCAGATAGTTCTATTCTAGAAACATCACCCCTTTCAATTATCTATTTAGAGATGAAGCGCTCGTGCATTACATCTATTATTTCACTTAAATTTCTATGAATCGTGAATTGTTTTTTGATCAAATTAACATACAAATAATTTAATTTTTATTGGTATATGTGCATTATTTTTAACATAAATCATGAAACTTTCTTGATTATTCTTCCAAATTTTTATGTAAGAAAAAGTAAAATTAAATCAGTAGCCTAGGTGCGTCCCACAAGGTCCACCCAACGAACTTCACAATAAAGAGAATAAAAAACAATCACGTTTTTATAATTACAAAAGTATGTATTTTTGTCTTTTTATACTTATTATTCTTGACAAAAAAAAAGATGGGCCGATTTTGCTGAAAAGTCATTTAGCTTTAAATTACGTAACTACGCGTCGTAAAACAGTTCTACGTTGATATTAATAGTTTCGAAATAATAGACAAAAAATTTCTAACGTGCATTCATACACACATAGGCCTTGAAACGTCAAAATTTTTTGATTCACAAAATTCACCTATTACAAGAACCTCCCCAAGGAAACTTAATTATGTGATTAAAATCTAAAAATTGATATATACTCATTTAAGTAAACATATTCATACACCACGAGAAAGTTTTAGGTCCATTATTGGCAGTATATTTTTTGATCTGAAAACGAACAAAACAGTTTTACAAAATTCACAACATTACAAATAATTATAAATTTATTAAATTGCATTTATTAAAAATTGACTGTAAATTTATAGGTATAATTAAAAAATAATTATTTAATTGTACGTTAATGATTCATTATTAAAGACATAATTGGTTTAATAATTAGTTTGAGTTGTTATTAATTTTTTATTCTAAATGTAAATATCATTTAAGATTGAAAACTGTATTATTAGTATTGTTGTTAAAAATGTTCTTTTTGTGCAAATGATTTACAGAATGACACAAATATTCCGCAACTAAAAATACCTTGCCAATAATGGTCAAAAATTATCTTAGTGATGAATAAATAAGTTTATCTAAATAGGTATATTTCCGAGACGTCTTCTCCGAATAAGCTGCAATTTGTGGATGAGGTGCAAAAATGCATTTTCTACATTTAATCAAATTTACTGATTACCTGTGAGCTACCTATGCAATTACACAAATGTGTACCAAATTTCATTAACATCGAAAGAATGATTTATGACATATCGTCCTTTATGTGAAAATCAAATTGTAAAATATATATTTACATAAATAGCTGTAACCCCGGAACGGCTGGACCGATTGAGTTCAAATTTGGATACATAGTATAAAATATCCTATCATTTAATTTCTCATAAATAGATAAATTTTAAACACTGTAGTTTAATCAATTTTATAGCTTCAAAGGATCCCTCATTGGTTGAAATTCGGATAGATTGTGGTTTGTGTTTGTTTACTCTAACCGGAGTAAAATTTAAAAAGGATAAAATTCTTATTTCTTAGCTTTCTTATACAATTTAACCAGCATAGTCTGTTCAAATGTTTTCTGACTCAGTCGATTCTTATTTCTTAGGTTTCTTTTACAATTTAACCAGGATAGTCTGTTCAAATGTTTTTCTGACTTAAAACTCGATTAAACTCATTCGATGTTACATTTAGAAATACCTTACATAGCCCTTGCATCCGTTATAACTGGATTATCTGTGCAAAATTTTAAGCTTTCTGGTTCCTCCATTTGGGCTGTACCTTGATGCAAAATTTCGAAATTTAAACCCCCTGTGTATCTTTTTATGCGTTGAATTGAAACACAAAATTCTTGCATACCCCATGCCTGCCGTTAAAGCAGGATACTCTGTTCAACGTTTTAAGCTCCCTTACTTAACAGTTTTGTTTGTACCACCTTGAAACCCCTTTAAATTTGAAAATCTGAAACTCCTTATCCTTATCTGAAACTATCTTATTACTTTTGGAGTTGATTTTAAAAAAAAAAGAAATTATTTTCGTTATTATAATATGGAATTAAACTTCCAAATTCAATAAATTCTGATTAAATTCTGTTTAAATTAATGGCAAATTTCAAATTGTAACTAAATCCGAACCAATTGATATTAAATTGATATTGTAACTAAATCCGAACCAATTCACATACGTGAGTCATCCTGTATAAACTATATTAGGTAGATATTATTATTACAAAGATCGTTTAAAATTGATCTAAATATTTCACATTTAATAACCAGATTTTGTTGTTCTTTTATAAGATGTTATAATTACTTTGCAAATATTATTATGACATAATATTTTTGTTTTTCTTTGAAATATGTGTGTTTACAATAATTTTATTGTTGAGAATTTCAAATAATTATGATTTATAATTACATACTAATTAATATAAATAGCATAATAGTGTTAAAAATTCATTTTATTATTTTTAGATTATACTAAAGATATTTGTTTTATCTAAATATTTTATATTCTTTTTAATTGCTAAAATTATATTTTGTTTTAGTTAGTTTAAAAATGAACATTTCATATTTTATGATGTTGAATTACCCAATTTTGGGGATGTATTATACTTTATTAGCAGGTGGAGAAAGTGATGTTTATTGGTATAAGTAATGATATATAGAATTGCTAAAATAAATAATATTCGTAAATATAATTAAATTTTAATTTAGGTCAATTGGTCATTACGATCGAATGATATTATGGCTTTGATTAAATATAATAATAAAATTGAAATAAAACTAATAAATAACCAAAGATAAAATTGATGATACGCTTTGTGTATTAAATTTTTATATAAGTATTTCAGTGTCATAGTACAATTATTTCATTGTGCCCGAAATTCGTGGTATAATAGTAAAAAGCTTTGAAAAAGTTAAATGCAAGATAGGGAAAAAGTTACATTTGTGCACTTTTAATGCATTTCTGATAAATAGCCGAACATCTAATATCGAATATCGAACGAATATATGTGAAAGCAGTTGCTATCAGATTCACTGATTGATCTTTCGCTGTTAAACTTGGTTCACACGAAAATTTTTATCTTTTAGTGTTTTAAATTAGCCAGTCAGATCACTATTGATGGGAAAAATCGATGTTGATCTAGCTATTCTAGTCTAGTTTTGTTGCTGTGATTTTACTAGACCAAGGCTAAGAACAAAATGATACATAAACTAGTAAGACCGTATGAACAAAAACAAGACCAAAACAAAGAGTAAGAATGCAAGATCACGATAGAATTTTTCAGGTTAACTAGAATTTGTCAATCCGTTGCCCGTTTTAAATATAGAAAAATATTGGTCACAACTTGAAGATAAGTTTTTCTTAGAACAAATAATTTTGTGTGCTTAATATTTCCAGCGTAAATTTACTCCACCTAACTTTTACACCAAATATAAAATACAAGAGTTGAAAAATTTACCGCTGCCTGAAAAAATTCAAAATGAAAATTTTGAATGTAATAATAGGCCTTGTGATTTTGGAAAACCAAAATCAAGAACAATAGCACACATAAAGTTACAAGGCTACAAGAGACCAAGAAGACCTAAATTAAAAGTAAGACTAACACTGGATAAGTAAGGCAGTCACTGATACCTTCACAATCTTATAAGCCTATGCTTTGGTCTATCAGATTTATTTCTTTGAGGATTTTTACTTATTATAACTCATCATAAAATTTCAAGCCGTAACGACCATTATCATAATAGAAATAACTAACCAGCCCCTTAGCGTTTTTTTCTCTTGGGGTTATGGCATTGAATTAATGAATAACCTGTTTGTCAATTATAGTTAGCGGGGCAGCTAATTGATTAGACTGTGTCGGTACGCAGTTATCTGCTTCAGACCAACTCCAGACCAATATCGGAATATTGCCTTCGACCAAGTCGGCTCAGAAGCAAAAGGTGAGCCGAAATAAATTTACTATGGAGCGCCTGTAACTGCAGAGCTATCTCACCAAATTTACCTTTTTATAAATTTTTCTCCAAATTGTAAATTATAAACAGTTTTTGAAATAAGTACTTGAAAATCGGCATATATATTACCTAAATGAATGTATCGTGTAGTATAACGTGATATGAAATCTGAAATTAAGAAAGTACTTGTTTTTCTTTTGGCAAAAACTGTGATTTAAGACAATTAAGTTTTTCTAAATAGACAAGTTTATTTTTTACCTATAGTGTAAATTTAACCTAATTTAAAATATGAATAAATATCTCAAATTGCTACTCTTTTTATGAAATAACAACTCAAATTGTATTAATGAAACTTGAATAATAATCTTCAGGAAAAACTTAAGTAAAAAAAAAAGAAAAAAAATCAAATTACAATTTGATAAAGCTACAAAATACAAGTACTCACAGATTGCATGTGTATTATTATTTTTTATTTATCAAAATTTTTAATTCCACTAAAATAAAAGTACGTTGGTAAAAACTTGATAAGAATAAATTCATTACCTTAGATTTTCAATCTTATTTGAAAATTTAACACTTAAGAATCAATTTAATCATATATCTAAATATAGTCTTTTTTCAAGTTATTAGATTTTTAACTTCCTGCTAAGAAAATCGAAGATTTTCAAGGAAGTTATTGTTAACTTCCCGCTTAAAATCGAGTTTTCATCAGATCTCGACGTTTTAAGGTCCTAGAAAATTATTTTGACGGTTTCTGTGAGGGTGTCACCTTGTCTGTATGTATGTGTGTGTGTATGTATGTCAGTATGTGACCCGCTTATAACTTTTAAACGGCGTGACCGATTTGAACCAAACAAGTGGCGTTTCAAAAAGAATCACGAAACTTAGATTTCCTGAATTTGAACCGATTCGGACCAGTAGATTTCAAGAAATCTCAAAAAAACTACGAAAATTTTTTTTTTCAAAAGTGGTTTTTTTGGAATAACTTTTAAACGGCTGTATCGATCAACTCCAAAAACTAATCAGATCTTAACCTTGATAAACCACGTCGATCACCAACAATCCGGTTATAATCGGTTGATTCGTTCTAGAGATATCGTAAACGAAAAATTTCATATAAAAGTGTTTTTTAACATAACTTCGACATTTCTTTTCGGATCGTTTTTGATGAAATAGTTAATAAAGCTTTAAAAATCGCGTCGATCGCCACCAAGAACGTAAAAATCGGTTGATTGGTTCGAGAGATATCGTTAACGAAATATTCGGTATCAAGTATTTTTTTAACACAAAGCTCAAAAACCCAATTTTTAGCTCAAAACATTGTAATATGTTAAATTTTAAGTGCTTAGGTATGAAATTAGCGGGAAGTTGCAGGGATGGCCTTTAGGATCAACCGTTTTCCAAATTTTTTTTTATTAATATTAATCTATATTATTTTGTAAAGTGATAATTTTTTTGTCAAAATCAATGTAGATTGAAAATTATTTATAGTAGGAGCATGAAATTTCGCATACATGTTATACTGAATACTTGACAGGACGATAAGGATTTTTCAAAAATATTCTAAATAAGAAATGAAGGAGTTGGCAAAGTTTGTCTTGCACTGGTCCATATTTCGAGATATACTTAGGCTAGAGCCTATAAAATTACAGAATATATTTTTCTTTAGAATTTAAAAGGAAATGAGAAATGTATATTTAATACCTTACCCGTTTTACTTATAGGGTAAAGTATACCTTTTTTTTGCAAGGTTGAGAAAGCTGACGATTTTTCCAACGATGAGAAACGTTTCGGCAAAAAAAGGAACAAACCTTTTAATGTTTCACTTTACAAAACATTTGAATCACTGAATCTAGTGACAAATAGTCTTTTCAACATGAAATTACTTTAAAATTACTTATGATCTTATTTTTTTATGAGCAACTTTAAAATAATGTTTATTTAATTAAACCAATTAAAGATTAAACGGCTCATTTATTTTGTCTTAATTCGTATTTTTTATTAAAAAAGTATTTATATATTCTTCATTTTTCCCAGTAGATATAAAATATTTTGGTGGAATATAATTCTTCCCTAGGCTCAGATTTTTATAATTTGAAACAAAATATTTCGACGATGTAACCAAATTTAGAATGTAGAATCGGGCGAGAATAATAGATTATTGGATACTGGATAATTGAAGAATTTCAAATATAGTTTGCATGATCGGACACAAAAGAAATATATTTTGGAGATATATTCATATATATATTTCGGATTATCATCATAAAGAATTTGAGATTTTACTGGATTTCTAAACTAAGATCATAAGAATTTTACTCTCTTGAATATCTTTTTCGGATTTTTAATTGTAAATTTACATTTCATTAAATCATTGTAATACAAATATTTTACAGTAAGTTAGTTATTCGCTATATTAAGTCGAGACTTCTGTTTATCATGTGATTTAAAATAAATATAATAAAATATATCTAATCTTGGTTAAGACGTATAATTCAGCTTATCGTCTAAGCAAACATAATGAAGCACTTACACTCCTAAAACCTCGTTGCGATTCTATTTTTTTATTACATAAATTTTAAACAATTAAGATTTGATATCAAAGGAATTTATCGATTATTATTAGTAAAACGTTTAAGGACTAACTTATAATACTTTAAAGATTACATTACTTTATTAAGGATATATGCTCTTTGGATTTTTTACTTGCATATATTTTGTATGGATAATACACACAATATTAATTTAAATTCCTACCTTATTTATTAATTTTATAATTTTAATTCCTTAATAAAAAGAATCACCCAAAGCCGAATACTATTTCCAAAAATTTGCTGGTGAATTGAGTATCTCCTAATTGTATTGTTGAAAATTTAAGGAGAATCTTTCTATTAAAGATATTTTCAAAATTAATAATGTGAATTAATTTATAACGTCCTTCAATTTATTAAAATCACTGCGAAATTCAAAACTAGGAATTTCGTTATAATTTAATGTTTTGAAGTTATCCTACAAATTTAAGATACTCATTGAGCATCAATCGAAATCATTAAATCTCTTCCACTCACTATGCACCGTACAAATATTATGGGTGTTGTAACTAATATAATAAAAATTATTTTAAAAAAACATATTCTTGGATCGTTATCACTAAAAATGCAATTAAAATTCCCTTCTCGTAACGCTCCTTTTCTCTCTTTTCTTAATGTTCATTACATACCACTATGATAATTCAATTACATTTATTTTTACATTTATTCTCTCCCGCTTTTACATACTCAATTTTGCAATTGTCGAAAAATTTTCATTGAAATTATAAAAACATGTAGAGTATGTTGAAAATAATTGTGGGGTTGATATGATAAAAATTTTGGTTAAAATACTATACAAATTATTTGCTTAAAAACCAAAGAAATGTGAAGCAAATAGAAAGCAAGCAGATTATTTTTAAATGTTAAAAAGAATTGTTATCAATGATGATATAATTATTATAATTTGTGTTAATTGAACAAGTTTAATTATAGATAAATTATTTTGTACAATGTTATTTAATTTTATCAAATGAATTCAAAAGATAACAGCGTATATCATATTTTAGAATGTCATTTTAACTGGTTTGTAAAATAGATAATGTTATGGTACAGTCATACATAATATTTACGCATGTGTTAATGCAATTATTTGGTAATATTTACTTTATCTGTTTATACTTAATAACAGCTTACAGCTACAGGAAGTCTCAAGTAGTAGGTATCTCAATCAGGGTGGGCTAGGTTAAAGTCGACAGTGACAATACTCACTTATTTAAAAAAACTATTGTCCTCTATTTAAACATATTCGGCTTCTTGCGAAGGTCAATGTGCTTCTCTACCATCTCGTCCTGATTGCTTAAAATATCGTATCCCAATATTTGAACTACAGTGAAAACTATATGTATAATACACTAGCGTAGATAAGTTATATGTATAAAAACGCGTTATGTTAATTAAGTTAGAGAGAATATAATATTACTTTGTTTATCTCTTTTTTCTGAATGTATTAAAAAAAGGAAAACCTTTTAAGGTTTAACCTTAAAGTGCAGCGTAGTACTTACCTGCTATAATGTATTATATTATATCAACTCCAATGGTTATGTAGACCAAATTTTAATTGTAATTCGGTAGTCTTTTTATAACGAAGATTTTTAAGTTCGCTTACAGTAAGTGAAATGGAAAGAAAGTAACGTAACCTACTTACGATAGCCACCATAAGTCATAAATTATATGACATAAATTATATAAATTATATGACTTGTGGTTTAAAATAATGATAAAATTTTCCGTTCGAAAATTTCGAGTCCCGTTCGAAATTTGACCATAATCATTCAAAAGTGAATCTCACTACCTTTAATGTAAACCACACCTCCTATATATACGTGTGTTATAGTGGGTGTAATTTTTTTTTTATCGATTTAATGTATTTTTTATGCATAATTTTAAAATATATTAGCATTCTCCATCTGTATATAAACTACAAATTTTCCAATATTCCATTTCAAACTTCTCCGGCTGCCAAATTTTCGTAAAAATTTTTTGCTTCACGTATTAGTACATAAATTAATAATACCTATTTAATAATTCACTATTTTCTATCTAATTTTTAATAAATGACTATTTTTTCTAAAATATTAAATGCCATTTTTTTTTTGATAGTGGTAACAAAAATACACAAATATATAACAAACTTATTTGTGTTATTCAGATTTTCCTTAACATCTCTGAAGCTGGAAACACAGACTCCATCATGGCCTATCCAGGACAGCGAACTTGATAATTCATTACTGTCATTAATCTTGCCACCAATGTTGCTACATACTTCATGATATCAGTACAATTTTCAAGATAATTAAAACACACAATTTATATATAAATATATATCTGATTGTTTGACATGATTTGATACACCTAAATATCTCTTGAAAATGTCAAATATAATAGATTTTCTATTCTTTTTATCGAAATTACATACCATTAATAAATTAGATTATATTATTATTTTCAAAACATGGGATACGCCTTCATGTTCATAAAAATAAATATAGAATTTCGAGATTTTCCGGACAGTATTTCTGGTGCAATTTTTTTTAGGAATATTTATTTTCTTAGACGGTCAATTTATTATGTAGCAATTCTAATGACTGTTGTAGTTTTCAAAATCAATACTTTTTGAAAAATGCTTCGTTTATTTAGCTTTAAGTGATTTAATATTAAACGAATGCAAATCACAATATTTGTAAATTTGTAAATATGGTTTATCGCGATTCCACTACAAATTTTTAATTTTCTTGTTTGGAAAGTATTAATTGTAAAGATTAATTAATATTGAGCGGGTACACTAGTTTTTACACACTTAAGTCAATACAGATCCTGCTCAAGTAAAATGAAAAGTTAAATTATCAATAATAACATATAAAAAGTTTATTACTAGTTTATTTATAATTTAGAATATAATAGTTTTTTTTCATAATTTTCAAATATTTAATATATTTATAAAAATTTATATTAATATTTCTTAGTTTAGTTTAATTGAGATAAATATATGCAAAATATTCTTAAAGTTTTTTTGATATGTTATTGAAAATTATTTAAAAATTGCAACCGTATTTATTGGCATGGTACCAATTTACTTCTTAGTAATTACTTTTATAAAAATTGTATTACCTCCATTTATCTACATGCTCGTAGCACCCAAAGTGATAAAAAAAACATAATATTATAGCATAAGAGGATTATTTTGTAATGGTTTTAAAATTCAATGTTTTGTAGTTTCCAAACGAATCCATCATATCCTGATGCATAAATTATTTCGGTTGAGATTAAAAATAACTGTTTTTTCTTAAATTAAAAAAAAGTTGAGGTGCACTGGAAAAATTCAAGTTATTATACTATTTAAAGTGTAAGCTGTTATCAGTCTAAAAAATAAACAATAATTATTTCCCTGAACTACTCAAACTGGATGTAAAAGACATCGGGATGCAGCACAAATGAATTTGATTACGTTTTTTTGAATAGTCAGCACAGATTATGTAGAGGAAAATCGACGGAAAGTTCTTTATACACCTTTATGCTTTCGGTACTACAATGTACGCAATGAAATATAATTGTATGAACTGGAAAGGATAGCTTTAGGTGGATCAACATATCAATGGTTAAAAAGCCATATTAGTGGCAGATATCAATATGTAAATATCAAAGACAATAACTCCAAGCTACTAAAACTACCAAACTATTCTGTTCCACAAGGATCCACACTAGGACCAATCTTATTTATTTTATATGCAAATGAGCTTTTGACTCGTCAGTAAGGAAAACAAGACTTTCGTGTACGCGGATGACAGTAGTATGGTTACTAACATGAATTCTTCTACAGGATTTCAATCCGTACTTGATGTATCTATTAATATGCTAGACAACAAATATTTCATTCAAATAGCTTGAAACTTAGTCAGTCTAATACCAAAACCAAAATACAGGAAGCAATCAGTATCCATGTCGTTAGTATGGATTATATCGTGAAATCAAAGCTTTTGGGATTGACTATCAAGAATAATTTAAATAGGAACTGACACGTAAATAATATCCGCAGCACGATTTAAAGATATGCTTATTACCTTAGGCGTCTTAAGGTCATTGAACCTAATCAATCAGTTTTGACCACATTTTACTTTTCGTATCTACATATACTTCCTATTAAAATATAAAATTTTATGTTGGGGGTCATCTAGATATTCTCTAAAAGTATTTATTAAACATAAAAGATCATTAGATATATATTTAATTTCAAATTAACGTGCACATTTTTCAAAAATTTTAAAAAAAAACTTTACTTTCATCGACTATTTTCATGTAGGAAGCAGCTATTTATGTTAACTCTAATATAAATAATTTTAATAGAGTTAATGATGACCACAGATACTACACTAGGCGAGGTTGCTAGCTTGTTATTCACCTACATAAACTAGGAAACATCATTAAAAAAAGTCTGATAATAGTAAGTTTGGAAATATATAACAAGATGCAAAATCAAATAAAAGAGATCAATAGCGTCTTCAAATTAAAAAAAAAAAAAGAAGCATATCTTAAAGATCATATCTGATAGATCTGTGAACACATCTTATAGATCTGTGATCAGATTAAATATGTTTGACCTAAATGGCTTTTAATTTATTGCCTCTTAAACGACAATGAAAAATTTACTAACAAAAATAAGAAATTGAAATAATTAGTAACAACACATTGAACGTCAAACCTCCATGAATATGTTGGTACTATTAACCCCTCGTTTTAACTTAGCCAAACCTAACTTAACCTTTCTTGTTTTGAAGAACAATTAGTTAGATAATTTAAATAAAATGAATACAATATAAAATATAATACCTATAATATTTATAATAATTTTTGATTTATATTATTAGTAGGTATTAAATACAAAACTGATTAATAATAATAAAACACAAGGGGGCCATAAAAATAATATTTAAATGTCAGTATAATGTTTACACTTATGTGCTATTGTATAAATTTTTATGCAATCATAACATTTATAAACAATATATATTACTTATATGTTACAGGTACTTAATAAAGTATTCGCCATGTTTTGTCATATTACCTCTAAACTTTTTATAGTATAATATTAATAATTTTTGAAGTTTTATACTTCTTTTGGCGCGTTTGGATGAGAGTCACATGATGAAGTACTTTTTTTGCTCTTGTTTCTGTATTTATTATTTTTGAATTTTATACATACTTCTTTAGACGCGTTATGAAAAAATGATGAGAGAGAAATTTTAAGATGCGCGTGCTTCATCGTCACACCAAATTCACAGGTAGGTCTGCAAAGCCGCTCATTAAATATCATATTTTAGTTATAAGCCACTGATGATAAACTGATCGGAGTTCCGATTCAATCATAATCGGAAGATGGTATGGCAGTAAACATAATTTAAAAAAAATTACTTTCGTATTATTAGAGAATTTATGACTATCTACAGAAAATACATAATAATTATTTATTTAATTTTTCAAATACTTAAACTGAGCTTTGACTGTTGTCTGTTGAGTGATGACTGTTCTTCTCCAGTCCCTTTATTATTTTATTGCAATTAATTATTTGTATGCAAATAAAAATTGTTTAAGAATGATGCCACAGAAATAAAACTTCTGACTTTTTGATTTTTTTTTTTTTTCGTATTTATTTTTTTTCACCGTCTTTTCGCCCTTACTATATTCTTTTACTATAATTAGTTTTCGACCTAACTGAATTTTGCCAAAAACGTTTCTAATTTATACTATCCATATAGATAATAATTCTATTCTGTAGTATTGGATGATTAACTTATGATAATTAACTTTAATCTGCGTTAAAATTTTGAAAATTTAATGCTTTATGATTTTATACTAACTATTATCGGAGTTAAATTTCTATTTACTGAATAAACGAATTTAGCTTTTTGATTAACTCTGCTCACTTGTGCCTAAACGTTTTAGACAATCTATTAAATATTAAAGAATTGCATTTTTATTTTGTTATAAATATTGCCGGCAACATATATATTATTATAAACATACATTTACATATTTATTTAAATCTATATTTTATTATAGGTATATATTTTTGTAAATTTAAATTCAAAACAATCTTATTGTACTTGCTTTTAATACTAAATATTAAATACATTTTAATAATTTAAAAACTGAATTTTTATTTATAAGAAATATAACTATACTCAAAATAAGATTTTTAGAATTATTTTTGAGTATTTCGAGTACTGTTACTGATAGTATTAAATTAGTCAAATAATATAATCTTAACTTAACTATACTGGATCTGCGTGCTCCTCCGTAGTATTACTTGTTGATAATAATTCAATTGCTTTTTGAATTTTAAATTTTAAACAACTATGACATTTCCAAACATCTCTGATACTATTAATCATTAAATCACACTTATAAACGGTGATGAGGTGTGTTTTGTGTTCTAAAAAATCACCAACACATCCAACTTGAGTATTTAATAATTACACAAACAATAGGTATTGAATCACTGAGTATTATTGGGAAAAATATATAATATGTGTTTCTTATGGAAGCGTTTCTTTCTCCAAGTGTTGTAATAATTTATCTCCAAATATCTCCAGATCAAATGAAGATAGAAAGGTCTAAGAATGGGATGAAGTCATGGGATGAGATGGAGGAAAGTAAGGCGCGATCATTCATTCAGCTATTTATAGAATTTCAAAGTGAGCTATTTCCTGTTTTAATGAGCATGTGAAAATCGTTTTGGATTAAGAACACTCAGTGACTTAAGAACTTTCATTTGATCTATCAACTCACGGCACGGTCATTCAACACTTTACAGAATTTTCTCCACTCAAAGTTATATATCTGTTATTCTAATGAAGAAACAAGTTCGTTTTGGTATAAGGACACTCAGTGATTCAAGACTATTCATTGTAGCTATTAAACACTCAAAGTGGGCGAGATAGGGGAGAGCAAAGCACGGACATTCAAATTTTTAACAATTTTTTAATATATAGACACTTGATCTCAAAAAAAAGTAATAAGAATTGATAGGCAGAAATTTGCCAACAAAAAAGAAACACCATTTTCGTTTTAAATACTTTTTAAATACAAATTTTCGAGCTAGTTTTTAAGATGCTAGGGAATCTAAAGGGCACTTTAAATTTTGAATTAAAAATTTTTATAATTTTTATTTGTAATTAAAAATGTGCTGAAAATATGGTATTAGGTTCTCCGAATATACCAAATGTTTTAACTATTACATAATGTTGTAAGCAATGTATTGTCAAACAATTCTCAAGTAAATTTCAGCCCCTTCTTTTTTTTTAAATAAAGTTATTTCAAAACAAATTATGAAGTTTTTCGGAAAAATAATTGCGACGATTTCAAAGAAAATTCGAAAAATTAAGATTTATTTTTGATTATGTATACTTTTACGTTTTTTGTCTTTTTCGCAGTTCTGTAAATAGATGAAAATAATATATAGATAATACAGAGCAAAAATATTTGGAATAATAAAAAACGCAGTACGTATAGTGCCTTGAACAAATACGAAAATTTGTATATAGGCCATTTTAATTTTTGATTCATTTTTGTTTTGGACAATATGTCAAAAAACTAATATAATAAAATGAAATGCAAATATTTTCTATCTTTGCTAAACTCTAATTGTTAAGGAAGTACGAGCACCAAGGCAACTTTTGATAAAAGGCTTGATTTTTTTTAAATACAAAGTTTAAATATGTCTAAACAAATTCCAAAAATTTGAAGTAGATTGCCCGATCATTTAAATAAATAATTAACTTTAAAGTTGAGCAATTTAACATTGGTCTTATAGGGTAACCTTCAAACATTGATACATTTCTGTATTTTTCTCGTAAAACTGTCGGTGAATATTTTTAAAAAACTTATGGATGAAAGTAAATATATTAGTGATAAATTTAATTCAAAAACATTTACACTTGCCCGACTAATTAAAGTGTATTAATTAAAAGAAAAATAAATGCCGCCACTAGCCAATGTTAAATGTATATCTATATATTGAAAAAAATCATATGGTTACTGCGTTCCCCTTACCGCGCTAGAGTCGATACCTATCCCCACACCGCCTGGCGCTCGTACTACCTTAACAGTACAAAATAAATTTGAAAATGAAAATGTCTACTACATAATTTTGAATAATCATGTTCATTATTATAACATTAATATTAGTATTATTGAAGAAAGTAAATAATTTCTCTTGGCACCGGGTGCTCTTATTCACCCGGTGTATTGTAAAAAATAATATACCATCTGAGAAACAGGTAATTTGATTATGATGAGAATTTCAAGGGAAGATTTAATTGTTTCTAATTTTTTACAATTAATTTATGAGTGAAATAATTTATTGCAAAAACATATTATTATAAAAGTTGAAGAAATTAACCGTACATAGATGTTGTGTTGATAATTATCTTGTTTGTTTTTTAGCGAAATTTCGATGATTTAAAATTTAAAATATTTAAAAAAAAAATTTTTTAATAGACAATGAATGTAATAAGTTTGACGCCTATACCTGTTTATATGTCTGTGATACCAAAACGAAGCTATATTTGATGAAGATCACATCAGCCAATCCGAAGGAGAATATTTTCTGTAAATTAGAAATGTAGCATTCTATCACTCCTATCGGTAACAATTGGTAATTATTTTATTCAAATTTGTACGCCCTCACGGATAAGTCTGAAATTTAGGTAGGGAAGGTTTGCTAGTCTAGGTAGTTAACTCGCGGTTATTGCAAAATAATTATGTTTATTATATATAAAATTTTGAAAATTCAACGAGTATGATGCTGATTAATGACGTGATCATTTAATGCGCACTCGAACGATTATATTTTGCGTGTAAATGCAATAATTATATCTTCACTATTATTTCTGCACTTTCATTGACAATATTTATAACACATTCAGATACAATTAAATTTCCTAAAAGTAAAACATTATAATTTCGTACAAACTAACACACCTTTTTTGAATTCAATAAAACAAAAAATGAAGGTAATTGAGGTCTGTTGTTAAAGTTTTATAACTCTGAAATATATAAAAATTCACAACGTACAACTTTGAATACAATCAGTGTAGGTATAATTTGTATAGATATGCATTTAAATTAGTTAATGAATGGTAGAATAGGAGCGGCTTGGTTTTAATGTAACGAAACTATATAAACCTATACATAAATTTTAAGTGTACACTCGAATCGAAACAATATGATTAGACTTTAAAAAAGTCAGAGCCTCATAATTCAAATTTGGATATTTTTTGCAAATAGAGTGAATAGCATTTGAATGATTCAATTACAGAAATCGTAGAATTAATCGCACTCAACGAAGTACAATTTGACAATAAATTGCTGTTATCAATAAATAGCGTACGTACTCGGTGGAATATATAACTGGCCAAATCACTGAAATTTTTCAACCTTTTTAATTTGTCAGTGTACTTGTAATAAGGCGAGATGGCTGTGTGTGTGTGTGTGTGTGTGCGTGTGTGTATCTTAAAACTGAATGAGTTTTTACTAAAAACGATCCAACCGTTTTTTGTTGTAGAGGAAAAATAATATGGGGAATACCCAAATGAAGTGTTTATCATGCAAATCATACCTAAATCATTTGTTTTAATCAGTACCTGCCATAACATCTCACAATAAGTTTGGAGCATCCCAAAAAGTATTTCACTCATGTATAGATACACGCACTTCAATAGTGGATTCTTTCATTATAGATAATGGAATTTAACACTCATCTAGCCTGTGTCTTTTTTTTTTCTTTTATCTATCTATTGTTATTACAATTAATAAAAACTTTTTTATAATTTATACGAGACTTTAAGCAAACTGAAAATCTTGTAAAATTGATTGCAATACTCATAAAATTTTGCATGTACATGCGTTATATAGATTTACATCATTTAAAATTTTTTGAGATCGACTATTCTAAATGAATGTTTGGGAAAAGCCAAAAAATTTAAAATTATGAAAGAGTCACTGAAAAGTTTGTGATTGAAATGGAAAAATAATTTTATTTTTTTAAATTTAAACTCTGTCTGCCTCTGTGTTCCAGACATATAAAGTAAGCACTTTTATAAATTTTATTTGCAGTATATTTCATATCTTATAGTGAATAAAAGGTTAGTTTGGTCACATCAGTTTCACTTGCTTGTAACATGGTGATGAAAATCTCTTTTTATTTTACTGATATAGTTTGACAATCTCTAAATAGTCTCTATTCTAAAAATTTTTGAAAATATAATTCTTAGTGTTCAAGTGTAGGTATCGGCTGGTGCCAAATATTTAAAAACGTGATAAAATATTCTAGAAAATTTTACATAATTTATCAGAGCGATGCAAACCATTACAAATTAATTGCAATCCGAGTAATGTCTACGATAACATTGTTGATACTTGAACCTATTTTTATAGTATTTGGTTCTATTTTTTGTGAATATATCTGTATGTAGATTCAATTACAAATAATAATCCAAATATTACAAATAAATTTAGCGATTATCAAGTTATTTAATACTCTATTTTAGTATTTATAACACTTGTAGAAAATAAATAATAATATTATCTATGTTCAATAAAAATTATTTATTTTTTATATTTAGCACCTACGCAAATTTATTATTATTTAGGTGAATTTAATCGAACTCAATTAATAAAAAACGATTTGTTATAGTGTGAAGAACATACTAAAATGGATATTTTTTGAAGAGCGATTTTATTATGTAACTTTCACTATTTATTCAAATTTGTTTTATTGTACACTTTTAACAACTATTAAAATATATCATAATTATTTATATTGCAATCATATATTGCTATTAAGAACAGTACCCGTACCCGTGCATTTGGGCGTAGAATAATTTTAAATTTTACCTCGTTATCAGTCGGTATTTGCGTTGTGCATATTACGTGGAGGGACTGTTATTTAAGCTCGAGTAGCCAAATTTATAATAACATTTTCATATTCTAGAGAATATAATTAGTTCAATTTTTTGCGTGTAATTGTATCGCTAATGTCAAACCAAAACAAAAAATTACAAAAATTGACTTTTAATTACAGTTAGGTTATGGTTTGAAAATTGTATGAATGATCGAAAAATTGCATTGGTAATTTCAAATGTGAATATTAACAATAATTAATTTAAATTTGTAAGACATTTTATTCCTTCATTTTGTCCATAGAAACTTGTATATTGTTTGACTTTCCGGTTACAAAATGTTTTTTAAATAGTTATATTATCTTATATATAAAAATGAATTGCAAAATGTGTTGGTAAGCGCATAACTCGAGAATGGCTGGACCGATTTGGCTAATTTTGGTCTTGAAATATTCGTGAAAGTTCAGGGAAGGTTTTAATGGTGAGAAACATAAATAATAAGTAAAGGAAAATACTATAAACGACAATTTAATTTTCGAATACAAAATGTTCCTAGCTGTGAAACATATTCTGTCTTTTTTTTTTCTCACATGTTACAAATCATCATTTCCATAGAAACAAAATCTAATTTTGAAATTCAAAATAAAACTTCTTTATCTATTCAAAATAAAACTTCTTTATCTCTTCTCACTAGCAGCATGACGAACTGTCAACTATATAAAGTGTGCATATCGAATTGTTCAAGTATTAAATAGGAACAGAAAAATGTAAAAAAAAAAAAAAAACAATCATGTAAACTTTAATGATAAATAAAGAAACTTTTAAATGTTAAAAAAAAAATGTTCAAGTATTATAGGAACAGAAAAATGTAAAAAAAAAAAAAAAATCATGTAAACTTTAATGATAAATAAAGAAACTTAAAAAAAAAAATGTTTAAGTATTACCGGAATCATTCTTGGTTCAGGAGGTCCATATATCTTTCATCAAGTGTATGTGTACCACACCAAAAATTATCGGGTTAACGCGGTCCCGGGTGTACCCCAGCAAATACCAGGTAAATACCGGGTGCATATAATGTACTGGGTGCACACTAAAAACCGGGAATCCGGGAATATCATTTATTAAAATGTGAAAAATAACACAGCAACGCGTAAACCGGGTGGGTATGCTTCAAAATATAAATTAATATCATAATTTATTCTGATTTGCCGCAGCTTCATTATTTAGTTATAGACAGTTGAGAATATGTTATTATATTTAGGAGATATTGATCTTGATTAGAAATAATTTATATAACAAAACAATGTTTACCCTGGTCAGCTATTCAAAATAGAATTTATTTATCTCTTCTTTTCTATATTAGTGGTTCTGGACTTCCTTTTACTATTTTTCATCAAGTTTATGAGAACCACAGTACAATATACACGAATTGTGGGTGCACGAGGTACCGGGTGTCCCACATCAAACACGAGTGTATATATAAATATTTCGTGTCACGGGTATCCCACACCAAATAGTGGGTTAAACATCAAATACCGGGCATCCCATAAGAAAAGATTTTCTGTAATTCTACCCCTAATGGGATGAAAAGAAGAGGCAAAGTTTGTATGGGACAACGGAATTCCTTCGTCCAATCTGCTTCAAATTTTGCATGCAATCGATGTAATATCAATTGTCACCGCAACGTGTCCGGGTATGCTTTAAAATATATATTAATATCATTATTTATTCTAATTTGCCTTAGCTTTCAGCCTTAAGAAATACAGGAAAGTTGTTAAGAATATGTTATTATACTTAGAAAATGTTGAAGTTAATTAGAAATATGTGGCAAAACGACGTTTGCCGGGCCAGCTAGTACCTAATATATTTTTATCTAGTGCAAAACTGATCAAGTTATGATTTATCATAAATCACACATCATAAATAGGTTTCCGATAATAATTTAATAAAATGGTTTTCAGAAAATTGAACCATTAAAGATTTTATTAAATTTGAATATCGTTAATTTTGGCAACATAGTTATAAAAGTATTATTACATATACATATAAAAATTATTTGAAAACCTCTTCTTCATTTTATCACTTCTTCGCAATTGAATAAAATTGAGTTACTATTTTAAATGAAAACAGTTATATAAAATTGTGAATTGAGACCATTTGCAGTAGAATTTGAAGAATAGCTTCTTATAAACATATGAACGAGTTTATATTTAATGGCTAGTTACTTTCGAGATAATATTGTCAGTTCAATTTCTTGAGGAAGTGTTATTGAACAAGGGATAACTGAACATTCTTTTAAATTCTACAGATTAAAAGTTGTCATATCAAGAAAAAACGCGCTTCTTCTAATGAGGTTTCTTCTAAACAAGTGATTTGATCAGTTTTTTCTCTAGATTGATAAATCATGGAAATTTTGAAAATCCGAAATTAGTAAATCATCCTAAGGCATGATTTTTCTTACGAAATTTACCCAACGCTCTGTCTCATATCCTCAACTAGCATAATTAAAATGGATATTTACAGAAATCCATTGATTTGTTAATTTAATGTTTAAATATTTTACAATTAATTAGAGAGTACAGTTACAAGGCATGATTTTGCTATGACACAATAAAATACTAAGTTTACCTACAAACTGAGTACTTTAACAGAATAACTGTAACAGAATTTAGTATAGTTTTTATGATTCTAACATTTTATAATTTGTATTGGTCATCATTCCAATGGCTGGAATCGTCCCTCTCAAACAGAAGTCGAGAATGTAGGATGTTTCTGTAAAAAGATGCGAATGTAGGCTCTGTAAGAAGTGTTTTCAGCTCTTCAAGAATCCTTCAGCAACTGGATAGCTCGATTAGATTTAATTTTTCTAATATTTCTGTAATTTAATTCAATGTATACTGTTTCAAAATAATAACAATGACTTTGTTTCATAACATTGTGTATTTTTTTGACAGTTAATAAAAAAAAGAACGCTTTAAGCATTATTATTTTATAAAGTTAGAGAAAATAATACTTATATAATTATATGTATAAAGTCTTAATTTTCTTTTAAAATAGTGCATCTGTCGTCTTATGAACTTGTTAAAGAATCCTATTTAACTTCACGCTAAGAAAATCGAAGATTTTCAAAATCGGGAAGATATTGGTTTTACCCCGTTTTTAAAAAATCGAGTTTCTATCAGATCTCGACAATTTGAAGTTGCAGGAAGCTTTCCTGACTACTTCTACGAGGTTGTTACTATATTTGAGAGGGGGGAATCCTTTTTACGGATTCCAGGCATATCGCTTGGATATGTAAAGACTCGACGCAGCTTCATCTATAACTCAACGCTCGCGCCCATACAAATTAAACTAAACCCTGAACCCTAAACCCCTTTTCTTCTATCCTCTTATCCCCCACGGAAACCGCCAGGCATTACTTCATGAGGGGAGGATCTAGCTATTGCTCTTCCTTCTAGTGGCTAAGGTGTTATCTTCCTTCCTTCTATCTTCTGTAATTTGATCTTCTTCTTTCGATGGAATGCAAGTCTGTGAGGACTTCTGTTGAAAACGTGTTGGTAGCGTTCCAGGCACATTGTTTCAACTAGTGAATCTGGTTGCATACTCTGGTTCAGGATCCTTGCTAACTCTTCACGCTGTGGATCGAAACGAGAACATACAAAGAAGACGTGCTTCGCATCTTCTGCAACTCCTGAGCAGTCCGGGCATTCCGGAGAATCATCGTGCTTAAAGCGATGTAGATACTCTCGAAAACATTCGTGTCCTGATAACATCTGTGTAAGATAATAATTGACCTCGCCGTGAGTCCGGTTAAGCCAAGTGTCGATTCGAGGTATGAGGCAGTGCGTACATCTACCCTTCTCTGCGGCATCTTATTGTAGTTGCCATCGGCCTATGTTGTTCTTCCATTCTATGTTCTTCAGGGCTTAGTGCAGTTTGCCGTCTTCGTTGGTAAAGGGTCCGTCTTTCCTCTGCTAAAACTGTGAGAGGAAGGATTCCAGAAATGACGAATACTGCTTCCTCTGATATTGTGCGGAAGGCGCTAGCTACTCGTAGGGCTGTGTGTCGATAGATTGGACCAGTTTTCTTCCATGATTCCTATTGGTCTAGTGCATAGGCCAAAATAGATATGCCATATGTGAGCACAGATGTGACTACAGATGATAGGAGTAGTCACCTACTCTACTTTGGGCCTCCAACATCCGACGTGTTCCACCTGCTGTTTGCAGACTCTGGCATCAAGCATCACTCCCAAATAATGTGTAAATGGTTGTGATTCTATTTCGTGCTCTCCAACGTTTAATTTGATGGTTTCAATTTTCTTCCTGCTGGTGATCAGCACTGATTCGGTTTTATGTTTAGCCCATTGCAAGTTCACCGTATTCATCCACATGATAATTCTTCTATTCGTATTCGTTCTACTTCCGCTGGTAATGCAATTCTCAAGAGGCCATCGTACATGATGTACCACAGTAAAGGACCTAAGACTGAAACTTGAGGTATAAGTTAAAATCGGTTGATTCGTTCGAGAGATATCGTAAACGAAAAATTTCAAAAAAGTGTTTTTTTTTTACATTACTTTGACATTTCTTTTCGGACCGTTTTTGATGAGAATTAATAAGCTCTAAACAACACGTCGATCGGCTCCAAGAACGTGAAAATCGGTTGATTGGTTCGAGAGATATCGTTAACAAAATATTCGGGAACAAGTGTTTTTTTAACATCAAAGCTTAAAAACAAAATTTTAAGTTCAAAAACATTGTAATATGTTTAATTTTAGGTGAATGGTATAGAATTAGCTGGTAGTTGCAGGGATGGCCTTTTGGGTCAACTGTTTCCAAATTTTTATAATGTTGTATACGTTTGAATTATAAATAAGAATTATTTATGTATTTTTCTTGAAGTCATATTGCTATATGAATTGTTGATAAGACGATTAATATGACAGTTTATAAAGACGGTAAATAAATATTTGAAGCAAATAAAGAATGTACAAACATTTGCTGTTTTCGAGCCTTAACTAAACGCTTTGATGCAATTAATAAAGTTGAATGGCGTGAACTAAGTGAATCGTGCATCTTCAAATTAAAAAAAAAAACAAAGAAGAATAATATTAATATTAATAACATGATAAATAGTGTATTTATAACATAATTAAATTGAAATATATGTGTTAGAAGATCATTGTTTTAGAAAATTAAAACAGAAAATTAAAAATTTGTTGACATTTTATGTTTATTTATTATTAGTTTATTAGAACGTGAAATTCTTATTTTCATACTAGGCCGTCATAGCTTCATTATAACATGCTATCTATTCGTATCTTAATCCATCTTCCACAGATATCAGTAAGACATAAATGAGAAAAAAAGGTAAATGAGGTATAATGTGGGATCACTAGAAAATATTACATATTCCCTAAATAATCAATCCAACATAACATGCATTGGTCCTAATTTCACCAGCGTTACCAAATCATGCATGCAAAATAATTTTCTCAGGAAGAAATCAATTTATCTACTGAATTTTTTTAGTTCCTTTTGTATTCTGTAGTAATGGTATAGAACAAATTTTTATATATGCGGCCATATAATACGGTGGCGTATAATTTTAGGGTTGGGAAATGCTGTATATCAGTCTTCATTCGACTTTTCAGTTTTGCCACGTTTTATCTGGCATCGTCAGAAAATGTAAATTTTATGACATTACTACACGATTTGTCAATGGCTAAGCTTTCTTTACTAGTTTCTTTTTTTTTTTGTTCAGTCCATTTTTTTATTTATTCTGCATGTTCTGTGCTGTTAGCTACTGTAACTAATCGCAACCAAGTAAGCCCGATTAAAAAAAAAAAAATTTAATTCATGAAATAGAAAAGATTATTTTTCATGTTACTAATTTTTGGTGATCCATAAATTAATCGTCAGGTTGAACGCCAAATTATAAACGTGTATATCTTAAATTCAGTATTAATATTACGATATATCACATGTTACATTTTGAACAGTAAATAAACAAAATAAAATTTAATTTATTTAATTTTCTCCACTTAGTTCAATCACCTAGTTTGTTGTACAAGAACTATATTACTCATAATACAAGGTCTCCACGTAATTATTATGATTGTAGTATGTATATTATTAAATATTACGGTACATTTTACCTACATTCATGGTTTGTGGTGTAGCAAGTACATAAGTACGGAGTATGCAGTAGAGTATAGCACAGACATGGTTCTACTACGATGAACATAGTACCATTTACTTACTATACACACAAATCAAGCATGTATTTATTTATTAAACTTAAAAAAAAAAAATAAATAAATAAAAATTATTCATAAAATTTTATAGTGTGAAACGTTGTTAAATAAGTATTTATCTAACATCATATAGACGCTCTGTCTGAAGAATAAACACCTGGAAAACTTCTAATATTTCGGGCATGCGATGAAAAATCTGTTGTTTTTGGCGGAGAATACAAAACGTTAACAGAAATTGTCTAGTACTTTTATTAACATTTAATTGGTGTTCGAAGTACGAATTATATGGTAGGAAATTTGATTTAAGCTAGTACTATTACAGAGATAATTGGAACTATGTTACTTAACGTGTTTAACGGATAGATTAAATATGGTAATTATTTGAATTTGAGGTGCAGCCATGACGAATAAATAGTTTATGAAACTATGTTTCAAGGAAAAATTGTTTGTTATTTAAACAGAAAGTTTTTGTCGTTGAGTTTGTTTTCTATCTCTTAAAATAGATACATGGGACTCAGTGGACCAATTTCTCTCATTCCTGAAATTAAACTCTCTTTTTATTTACATAATATGTGACATTATATTAATTTTAGTCTAAAATTTGTAACGTTAACCGATAAACAAAATTTTGCCTGTAGGTGTTCATTGAATCATCTAGTTAAAAACGAATAGACATAGCGAGTTGGAATTTTGGTGATGTACTTTAGGCATAAAAAGTAAGATCAAGTTCGTGAATGAGCAAAATTTAAATATAGAACAAAAGCCGAAGGACGAAAACTGATTGTTTTTTCAAAACAAACAACTATTGTTTTAAACAATTTTGTCTTAAACTGTTTACGCCACTGCTACACGATGTGTCCAATACCATCTGGCTTGGACTAGTTTCTTCCGAAGATTGGGATGGTAAGCCTACTTGTATCACTTATTCTTATTCTTTCCTAGCATCGAATTTTACCTCAGGTTCTATGTGGATATCATGATTTATATAAATGGTGCTATTGATTAATTTAGAGTTGACTTTGACGATTTGTGCATTAGTTTTATAGTTTTTTAGTTTTATATTAGTTTTATATTTGTTTTATTATTAGTCTGTAAACCTCCCTGATATTTGATGTTATGTTTAAGCCCAAATTGTGGTTAAATTGGTGTATAATTTTTCCTTTGAAATACGATTGTCTTTCGCCTTCATCACTCGCTTTTTTCATTAACGCTTCGTAGATCATGTGTAATATTTGTCCATTGTAGCTATGATTATAAGTTGAGCTGTTTTTTTTTTTATATGAAACTTAAGTCGGATGTAACAGTTTTAGAAAGTTTAACAATTTTAAATTAAAATTATTTAATTTCATAATTCATTTTTAGTTTTGTAAGTTCAAGTATTAATTTGAGATTTTTTAACTGATATAATCACGTGGTCCAATACTTCAATATCATTGACTGAACTTTAAACACGTGATCGAAGGTTGACGTAGCAATTTTTATAGATACTTGGAAAGTTTAAATTGCGCATACACCAATATACGTTTATGCAAATTAGAGCAAAAAATCGAAATTTATTGCTATATGCATTATTGCTTATGCTAGTGTACAACGTCTTCCAGTAGAGGTATTTCCCAAAAACCTTTTAAGAATTATATGATAAAAGATACTTCGCCAGGAACTTTAGGATTGTTGTTTAAAGAGCTGAAAAAATATTTTTTTTAGTTTAATTTATACCGTGGTTCATTGTGTCCACCACCCAGTACACAGTGATCCACTCGAACTACTTTTAAAAAAATACAAATCACTTACACAAAAAAATAGTTAATGTCCAATTAAATTCACAAATTGCAAGTAAAAACTGCAATGAGTATGTTTTTTAAAAGTATACTTATACAACTCCGTAATATCGAACAAGTAAAAATTAGTTCATTGTTTGATCCTACAACTAATTTTACATATATACAGCCCAATTTGATAATTTTGGAAATCGATTGGAAAAAGTGGGGGAGTTCCTTCATAGCGTGAGTAACGAAAGGCTAATACAAGTGAATTTTAGAATAGTATTGGAGACATTCATATTAGATACAATTAGCAGATTCACAACAGTATGGTTGTAGAATAAATAGAACATTATACTCATGTACATGTAAAATAAATAACTATCACTTTTACTCGACTGTTTATTTGCCCTGCGGTATCGATTATTTGTTTATAAATGTATTTAATAATATAAATTTAAAACTCATCTGTTGCACTTATATCAATATACAATCAAACAAGGTTGAACAATAATTGAATATTTATCAATATAGTAAAGGTAATATGTAGCTATTGTATATTATTAATAATTAATTAATCTGGAAATTGATCTACTTTATCTGGGTATATTTGTTATACATAAGTAAAGAGATCGCAATGCTTGAGGCTATGTATGCAGTAAAACAAATTTGTTCTACGACATGCTAATTTTTTATTTAAAAATGTACTTCAAATTTGAAATAGAAAAGTTATAGATATTATTCCAGTAGTCTCTTTATTCGACGAAATGCAGGTTCAATTCAATATCTGTTTGTAATAAAATTAATATGCTGTATTTATTTATATACTTGCTTTCCATTGACTGATGGCAATGAGACTCGAGTCTAGCTCAGTTTACCTGATGAAATTATATGCGGTCCATCCTGTATGAAATTTACTACCCTATAACAACAAACTTCTTTCCAATCAGAACCTACCAATTTAAAGTAACACTGAAGTCGAAAACTAAAAAAGGGTTTTTAATTCCTCAAATTTTCTACTGTACAGATTTAATTTTGTATACAGTAGTTCCTTTGGAATATTCAAAAATTCCATTAGATTATTTAACAACTCAGTTGATTAAATGCGATCTTGCCTATAAATGTATTCACTTATTCTTTGTCTTACTCACTTGATGATTAAGATAACATTATTATATTAATATAGAAAAGAATCATTATTATATTAATATTAGGTGTCGCGTTTTTAATTTTGTATTTCCTTAGTACAAACATTCTAGAAACTGAAAACATGCATCGAAGATATTACAGTTCTAGGGAATTTCAAGAGACTTCAACTTGAGGATAATTACATAAATGCCAAAATCATTGGAAAATATCACTTGGGGATGTCGAAGATAAGGAAAAAAAGTCAATATTTTTCAACGAAAAGAACGGAAGGTGTATCAAATAAAGTATAAAGATATATTTACTGGGCTGGTTCGGGGATTAAAAAATTTTGTAAAATTTTTTCTTGTTATTAACATTTCTTTAAATTACATTTAAATGCTTTTTCTAGTCAACCCTATAAAAAACGGTTTTATTATCAATACTTAATTAATTACATTTACATTTTATAAATTATTATTAATATTATTTATTTGTAATATGTCATTATACATATAAATATACCAGATAGAGTGTATAACATGTATGATCTTTGAGCACTGTTCGAGCATGTTAATGTAATGTTCTTGATTCAAAATAATAGTAATTATATGGAATTAATTATAATAACGTAACGTAATAAGAATATTTATAAAGACATAAGTAATAAATTATTTGATAATCATTTTCTATTTATTTTCATTAATTGTCACGGATTTAGAGCGAGATATATTCATTTAATTTATAAACGGATCTATTATTGCGCGCGATTTTATAACGTCTGAATTTGAAGTATGTTACAGCATATTTAAAAAAATTTTGGTAGACTAATGTAAGTTAATAAATAATATTCAATTATCAAATTTATACGTATTTTTTACTAATTTCTGAATGTCAAAAATACTCCTGTTTCGTTCGAATGTATGCCATCATGGATGAGCATCCATATATGACGTGGTATTAAAATTGTGTGATGACATCATATTCAAGAATGAGCTAATGCGTTCGAAAACACAGACACATATAGTTCAGTTGAGTAATGGCGGTAAATGTCAAAAAAGTAAAATAAAACAAAGGTACTTCCTCAAATACAACGGTAACATCATATTTTAATATTTTTAAAGATTCTTAAAAAATGAGTAGCTTTAAACATAGTTTTTGTTTATATGAGTTTAATAAGAGATATTGTTTTTTTGTATTTTATTAAATAATATGCTATTTTGGGCAAACTAGAACACACAGTGAATAGTACTTTCTAACTCGATCTTAAACGGACGTTATTATTTTTTTATTGCATTCTATTGCGAGTGATGTATTTTACATCTTTAATATTTTTAACTTAAAATTTAATATGACATCTCCACACCGTTAAGAATAAAAACGAATTTCATTTTAAATATTTGTACAAGGTTTTATATTGTTTCAAATGCCCCCGTGTCTTTGTGTACGTAATCAAATCTTTCAAATTAATTTGACCTATTTTTTAATGTTCGCTTATATTGAAAATTATGCAAAATGGATGGCTTAATTCAATACTAGGACATTTTACAATTCAAAAAAACCAAGTAGCGTTGTAAAACTTAGTTTTTTCACTTCTTTTTGCTTCCACTAGAAATGGGTTGTACAAAATTTCTAGAAAAATCAATAAAAAAAATCTCTTACCTTTGAATTAAATTACAGAAGCTTGAATTTTAAAAAGTTGTATTTTACTTACAAACTTATTTCAGATAATTTTATTAACGAACGTTTTTCTATCCATTGTAATAAAATGGTTTGTTCAATATTTATCAACAAAGGTTACAAGTGTTTACCTATTTTGATAGTACTATGACTGCCGTCACTTTTACGTCAATTATTATAGTTTTGACGAGATTTTACTATCGACGAAATATTAGATAAATTACAATAATTCGCCCATATATTGCTGTCATATATTTGGCCTTGACTCATTTATTTATTTTCACTATTTTCTATTTATACATAGTTTTAAAATGGGTTCACTGTCAGTAATATTCTTATTTATGTGTACTTCTTTTTTCAAACAATTTAAAATATTCGTTGATAAAGATATGATCTTGTTTTATGAATACGTTTTTTTTACAAGATAATAAACATAAATATATAAAATACAAAAAATAAAAATTAAATTAAATATATTATATCAAGATAATAAGAAATGCTTATCATATCAGCGAGGGAAGTTAATAATTCCAATTTGAATACCAGTTAGAATTCCAGTTAGAATACTAGGCATCTAAGCTAGATATTTTGTGCTCTATTCCTGGTTAGATAAAATTGCCCTCATACATTCACATTTCACATTTCAATTGCATAATTTAGAATTTCATTATTTTTTGTTAGATAAATAATTACATAATTTTATATTATAAGCATAGGTAATTATCTGAGTTCGAATATCAACAGATAGACAAAAAATAAATTAAATAAGTGTTTTATAGAAGAGGTTTTTGCAATTAATATTTCAAGTGGTGTTTTGACACTATTCATTCTGATTGCGCCTTAATATATTTACCAAACTGAAATTATTAATTAAATACATATAATTTTATTATTGATTTTTAAAACAATCGGATTTAAAAGATACATAAAAATTTTATATGTAACTAAAACCATGTAATATTAGTTCATTGTCCACGACTATTTTATGCAAAAATATTTAACCATACAAATTATATTATTATTGTGATTCTATAAATAATAATATATTTTTACAAAAACTTTTTTTAAGACAAAACTTTTCGTGCTAAGTTACTAATTTCCTGAAAAAATGCATATCAGTACGAATGAATTTAACAAACAGAATACATAACCTTCTAATTAATATTAACAGTATATTTTTGTCTATGCTTTATTACAAAAGATGCCTCTTTGATAATTTCAAGGTAATTAGTTCAAGGTTTTGTTAATAAAAAAAACAACTGATATCGTGCCACGAATACGAATCAACTTCATGAATGTATAGAATAATTTAAAAGGTATATTGACCTTTTTATTTGCTGATCATGGTTTTTAAGCCTTGATAGTACGAACGCATTCAAAATCAAAAGAGTATTGTAACTTTTTAATTCACACATAATAAGATCTACAATTCGAAACAAAAATTTTTTCAATGGTTTACTAATTATATGATTCATTCTTTCTAGCTGATTATTATCGATAATTGTACAGATTTACATAGCAATAAGTAGGAGAGCTGGCGTATAAAATTGATATGTATGTACTTGTACTATTTTCGGTGTTCTATAGAGCTAAAAGTCGAGAAATTATCAAATTTTTCACGCATATATGTTACTTTCAGTTGATGCATTCGAGCGCTTTATAAGATTCCAAATGTAGGTATATCAAAAGATAGGTTTTGACACTTCCAGTTTCCCGCTATCATGTGTCGACCTCAATAAGAGATATTTTTATAATGTCGAAACATTTTCTTTATAAAAATTTGGTCTATGTATCTGATAAAATAAAATGGTGATCGAAATCGTTTGCTGGAAGTAACATAGAAGGGTTTAAAATAGGACAATTTCAGATATGTCGACTTTTAGGTCTATAGTAACACTTTTCATAAAAAAACCATGCATCTGATCCGTAGAACCTTTATACGACCGACTCTCGGATATTTATTTATGTTAAAATAAACGAACAGAATTTATGTAAATTTTACGCGTAAATTTCCGAAGTAAATGCAGAGGACAGAATTTGATAACAAAATTTGTGAGTACGAAAAATTTTTCCCTCAATTATACTTCCAAAAAAATGTTTGAATATTCTTATAGTTATCGATATTTGAAAAGATATAAGAATATAAAAACATATTTGAAAAATTTGGCATAATAACATAATAAGACTATAGATACAAGTATGCAAAATTTTGAATTGACTACTCTTTTGTTAGAAATAAATTAATAAATAAATAAATAAAGAATCTAATGAAAATTGGGTTCAGTTTTCAGAAAGTTTATTTGAAGGTTTAAAATGGTTTAAATTAAGTTGAAAAAATGCTAGAAAAACATCTGGCTAATGGTTTGTTTTGTTAAATAAAGAACCTTCAACGGAGAATTCAGAATTCAAATGTAGTGATACGGTTTTTGCTGTAAGAAGTCGATGATTCACAATTCTCATCGAGGGATTCTCTCCTTTTGTATTTTTGATTCAGTTAGCCAAATCTGCATAATCGATGGCTTCTTTATTTGGGTTTTCTATTGACCACAACAAATCAGAAAATTTTGAATAACAAAATTCGTCTTTGTGGGGTCAATCTCTATAAACATTACCTTTTTTTCTAAACATTTGTTTCTGAATATTTTTCGAAATTTTGTATTATTTTTATATTATATTGTCCATATTCACTTTGCTCTCAAGTAATTTCTACCATCCATAATTTTTTCGATTAGATACGAAAATGTTAAAATATTTTCTGGATCTATTATTCGATGAAATTATTTATACGAACTTTTGTAATTAATGAACTTTCTAAGAATGTTCAAATTTTAACTGTTTACATATACTTTTATATGGACCATTTTTAATAGACAAAAATGGATTTTTCTACTATTAAAAATTATTGACCTATTAAAATCATTTGAGGGCTTAGTACTCGTGAAAAAAAAATTTTTGTAATCAATTTTTATTAAGCTTTTCTGGAACGTAGATCGTTAAAAGAGTTAAAATTATTTTATACATCAAAATTCAATTCTTCCTCGCTCCTCTATTATATATAATATATATTAGTTGTTAACATAAACCAAAATCTAAAAATCTAAAATAACATAATAGTATTTGAAAATTTTATGTGTTACCAAGTCAAAATTTGAAATTTAATAAATTGAACTTCTTCTTATAATTTAAAATTGACCTTTGTTTGATACTATTCAATAAAAAATTCACGTGAATAATTCAAATTCAAAACAAAATATAAATATAAAAATTGAGCGTTATTTAAAAAATAAATAAAATACATATAAAAAATCAATAAATTTTATTAGCCATAAAAGTGTACAAAACTGTGTGAATATTATTTACAACTTTGTTACAATATAAATAATAATAAATAATAATAAAAGTATATAATATTAATAATAATGTCTTAATAACAATCACGATTTTGATTTTTTTAAGTGATAGATCTCAAATTTAACTTTTAATATTTGAATTTATAGGATCATATATATTATTTCTCAAAGATATTTTTACTTTTCCCCCGTAGCTTCTTTAAAATTTCATCAAAATTAATGATTGAGGTAAATTGATTTAAAATTTAAGTTCCCTACTTTTTATGACTTCTATTAATTTCTTAACCAACTTCTAAATTGGTGTAGGGGAGAAACGGGTAAGGGCATTCACTAAAAGAAAAATGTGAATGAAGTGATAACTTTAAACGATACATTTAAATCAATTTTACATATTCTCTATCAAATAATCTTTATGTTTGGCAACTTTTTAGTGGTTTTAGTACAATTATGAAGAGGTAGTTTAAATTTTACACAAATTCAGTTTGACCATCATTCGCAACACAAGCGACTAATGGCAGGCGCATTGGGGCAAATAGCCTTCTATGATCCTAACCAAATATCGCATACATAACCCCACGACTGACTCCCACCCACTTCATAAAGATTATGACCAGAAACTCACACAGTGTGCATCGTTATATATTTTTTTCTTCAATCTAGTTTCCAGAGTTGAGAATGATATTCCCATGAGTTTCGAAACTTTTCTCTAAGATTCACCTTCACCGATAAGTTTTATAGCATTATCAAAATTTGTGTGTTTCATTTCGCCTTTTCGATAGACGTCTCATTTCCATCTATAAAATAAAAATAAAAATGTTAACCTTCAAAGATGTTAAATAGAGGGCAATCAGATGATCCTAATTAGCCGATTAGCAAATTTATCAACTTATCATGTCTGTAAAAATGTTTTCCTGATGTTCAAATATTTACAAAAAACTAAAACAAAATTATAAAATTCATAATTTTCAAAAAAACAATTCAGATCCACCTTATCTTTCAAGTTTTTGTATGTTTGTCCATGCATTTCTCAGAATCTTATAACCGAATAGTTATTATCATTTTTCTTTAAAGTCCCCTCTTTTTTAGTTACAGTGTCGTCAAATTAGCGACGAGTTACTATTCTCGCTAGAAATAATAAAAGTCCTTAAAATAAATTTGAATAGACAAGAGTATTTTTAATTTAGAAATTTGCTTTTTATATATGAATTTTGGAACTTATTTAATAAAAGTTATTTCTTATAATGTAAAACAATCATCAAATTGTTGAAAATTGTTTGATATGTTATGCGCTCCGTAACATAACTAATTAAAGTATGCATTTGTTTATGAGTTCTATATAAGATCTTCTTTGATTCATGGTATTAATGACCTTCTTTGATTCATGGTATTAATGATACAGATTATAAGGTATAATATTTAATGTTTATTTAATGAAAAGTTGATTGTAAATACGTATTGAATGATTCGAAAAAAAAAAATATGTAAAATATCCATAATATTTTTAATATCAAAGTTAATGATGTAATTAATAATTATCAATTTTCTAACATTTCAATTCATGAATATGATAGATGAAATATTTGCACGATTTTATTATGAAAACCATTTTAATTTATTTTATAATTTTTTATTAACTTCAATCTGATTCAATGAAGAAAATAGATTTAAGTTATTCATATTCTGTAACTAAACTAGGAAATTGTAAAAATCATTGTAAAATTTAAAACAGACCTAACGTCTCGGTTGTTCTTAATATACCCGGTATTTTTTTTTTTTTTTAACGATAAGAATTCAAATTTGTAATAAGTTTATAGCCTATGTAATTTTGATGAAGTTTGGTATATAAACGAAGTTTGATGTAAATATATCATCAGTGATTTATTAATTTCGATTATTTATAAGAAGTAAAATAAATTGTAACACAAAATCGCAAAAAAATTAAGTTACCTTAATGCTACACAAAAATTTAAGTGATTTAAACTTTTTTAGTAAACATTGCTAAGAAGTTCTTTGACTGGATCCAAATAATTTTTGAGTTTTAATTCCATTTTTAAATATTTTGCACCCAATTTTATAATTTAAAAAATTAAGATTTGTTGAATACATAGCATAATAAAAAAACGAAAAATCAATTTCTTTTATTGTTTTGTTTTATAATGTAGATTTCGTGAATTGATCGTTATCGAATAGTGAATAAAATTATTATTTTTTTAATACAGCGATAAACAAAATTTTTATAGAATACCATTTAAACATATTCATTATACGTATATGTTTTTTTAAATGTGTTTACTTTAAAGCATACATCGATCTCAAAACACTAGAGGTTTCAAATATTTTTTTGCATCTTGAAAAAGATATGCTAGGGTATAAGAAGCGAGTCATAAAAATGCTTATTCGCACTCTTACAACTCTGTATGACCCACTGAAAGAAAATCGGCAATATAAGGGATGGAATAAAGTTTTTTTTATTCTCTTTATTGTGAATCTTTATTGTAAATTATGAGCTTCTATAAATAATTTCCTTGTGACGAATTACCTTTCGAAGTAACTTTTTTGCTCCTTTTTTCTCCTCTGGATCATCATATCCCGATTTCCTTAACATCGTACCATCGTTGGGATGTCTCCTTTCTTACAAAATACAAAATAGAATAATCAAAATTGGTTAATAAACGACGAAGCTATCCGCCTCGAAATATTTAAAAAAAATATGCACGCTGTGGAATTGGGAAAACTCTCTTTTTGAAATCGGTTAATAATCATTCTTGCACCTTCAAGCTAAAAACAACAATTAAATATTTTTTGTAATTATTCAATACATAATATTTTTTCTTACATTTGCTATACAATTTACATGCACAAATAATATCATATTCTAAAATGATTTTTTTTTCAAATTTCAACTATTCGCAGCGTATCAATCGATTAAGAAGTCTCTTCTACATACTATGCACGAATGCTGTACATCATTAAAATTTTTTTTAATTCAACTGTAATTCATGCAACGGAATACTTAAACAATTAAATTCACTAATATTTGTATTTCTAATTCATGTTTCAAAAATTATTATCATTATTGATAAATATGAGAAAACATACATTCAAAAATAAAAAATATTACATACCTACCTATCTATTATTGATATAAATCAATTTTATACTTTTCGTGTACAAAATAATTAGCTATTTTCAAGTACATTGGTAAAAGATTTTGTAGCTTCGTAAATTTTGTTATTGTTGTTTATAACCATTGTTTTAATTTCCGTTTTAAGTGAGAGGTTTCTCATAAAATTTTATAATTGGCGTGCATGATACAGCATAAAATAAAAATAAATAAATAACAACTGCTTCTAAAATTTCAATGTAGTTCATTTTTCTTTATCTCTAGTAAAAACTTCTAAAGTAATAGCTGAATTAAAAGTTACGAACATTGCTATACAAAACTGAACAAAGCATAAACTTTGTGGTCTGTCACTTTATGTACAGCCCCTGTCACTTTATATACAGTCCCTGCCAACTCTGTCAAATACTTTAGTTTACCATGCGTTGACAGAACCTGCGAAGAGCTAGCTTCTCTTCGCAACTTCAACTGAATTATTTCATCGCGGAAAGTAGAATGAAAAATTCAATAAACTGAACTTTGAATTTGACGAAATTGTAACTTGAAAATTAAATCAGAAGTTTTGATCTGGAGTTTATTTTAAGATTCTATAAAAAATTACTTTATACATATATGTTAATGTTTAATTATACGCGTACACACACACAGTGTTAAGTGTTTAGATACTCGATATGTGGTTTTGTATCAATGTTTCATCTTCATATCTTCATATACATATATTATAATAACATGTATTATAATTTAATTGAAGCAAATGTAAAAATAGTATTCGAAAATGTGTTTCAAACAAAAGTTGTTTTGTTTTGAAAAAAAACTGTCGTTGATATTAACTCCCATGTTTACAAAATGAGCTGTAATGCAAACGAAAATTTATTCACGTCAAAAATTGGTTCATATATATATTTAGAAATTTTTTTTATCATTTTCACTAATAATTTCTTGTTTGTTTCAGGTATGTTCAATTTTGATTGGATGTTAAAGAATAATGAACTTAATTCATCATAACAATGAATAATGTAAGACTTTCTTAATTTCATTTATAAAACATTTTAATTATAGTCTATATTTTAAATCATTTTAAAAGAAATCAAACAAAAAATTTTTAATATCTTTATCAATATATTCGTACAAAATCAATAAATTACATTTGCCTAATTATGAAAAAATATGAATAACAACTACAAAAAATAATATATTCATGCCTACAAAAATTTTAGTTTGTCTTACAATATTCTTCTTTACTAACTGTATTTAAGATCCGATAATTTTACTCGATCCGCAATTTTTACCAAAAAAAAAAAAAAATTTGTTAAAAAAAAAAGAAAATATTATTTGATTCAAAGTAGAACAGTTAGCCATGACTAATATGACTTCAATCTCCCAGGCCAGTTAATTCTCAATAAGGTCGTTTAACTTTAAAAAATGCTTGTAACTGTAGATAGTAGTTATTGTTTACTTTATCAAAAAAATTAGAATACATATTAAAGAGATACTCTCGCAAAATTTTCTGTTTCTGGTTTTAACAAAGAATATTCATTCACTCACTTTCAGAAACTCTTATCAAAAAATATGACGGTCAACGCCCACCATTGGACAGAAATATATAGCTATAAGAAATTCTTATAAGAAAATCTGATCATACATCAGACAAAAATTTTAAGCAAGCGCATATCATCGGATATCATCGGATAAGTAGAACGAACTACAATAAACCAATGAACTTTTAAATATTTTAAATTCATTATTTACTTTTTTAACTAACAGATGCCCTTCGTAAGTTAAAAACGTAAGATATTCTTATAAGAAATTTTGATGCTGAGCGTACACCATCAGATTTTCTGATCAGAAAATCTGATGTCTTATGTAAAACTCTTACCGTGTACAAATATAATATACATTTAGTTACATCAGATTTTCTGATCAGAAAATCTGATGGTGTGCGCCCGTCCTACTAGTGATCTCAAAAGCTTTTTGCGAATCGACTATAAATATTTTAAATATAAAAACATAAAAATTATCTATGTATCTATTACAAAATCATAATAAATTTATGAGAACATAAAATTTTCTATAAATTTTGTTTCAAAGATTTTTTTATGCGCTCAAGCATTTTTGAAATAGAGTTGGCGTAGAAAGGGGATCATTCACTGTCATATCTTTTCGTGATACAGGCAATTATATATCATCAAAAACTTAGTACGAATATATAAAAAGTATTATGGAAGTAAAACGTTTAGGTTTGACGAAAATGCATCAGCCATGTACAGAGATGATATTCGAGATATTCGGTACTCGAAACCAAGGCTGATCCACCTCCGAGTAAAATCAAAGTTTATATGAATGAAGATAAATTGAATTTTATACACGAAATGATATTTAAGAACAAAACAGGACGGTATTCGATAAGTCATGCAATCATTGCTTCGATACGAGAAGGATTATTTTCATCATATCTATGATTATTGCTTTCTGTATTTTTACAAAACTATATTTCTATACAGTATAGCGCGTTATACGTACTGCGCGTTTATCTAAAAAACTTCTGAGAGCATAAAAAAATTTTTAGAACAACATTTGTCGCAAATTTTATTTCTTAAAATTTTTTTAATAAAGTTGGGTAAAATCGAAAGTATTGAAATAATTTTACAGTAATCGCAAATGCTGAGATAGTTCAAGATATTGACCCCATTCCGAAAAGTCGATTTTTTAAACTTTGACCTGGCACACCTTACGACGCATGGATAATATTTGATGAGACTTTTAAGATAACTTTTAGCACTCCAAAAGGTGTAGTTCGAATTCCCACCTTATTCTCTTTCATTTCGAGGTGAAATATCTAATATGATTGGACTAGATTACCATAATTGCATTTGCCAGCAATTAGTTTTTACATAAATGTTTGATATAAAACAGTGCTGATATTTTAATTAAAAGGTGTAAAATTTAATAGTTTTTAAACATATTATTAATTACTATAAATGATGAAAATATTATTTTTATAGAACTCAACTTGATATTTTACCGGGTGTTATCTATAAAATATTTAAAACCTATACATTAATTATATGTATATAAAATATAAGAGTCCTGATTTTGTACTTTATTTTTTAGTGTCTGTATGATACGATTTCAAGTATGATATGGTTTAAATAAAAAGATAAATTGGAAAAATTTTCCCTTAAATTTTAAAATATTTATGGTTTTTTTTAATAGAACTTTTTACTTATATTAAAAGAAGTAAAATGATTTTAAATTCAAAATTCACGATTGAAAAATGCATACGTATTGGTAAATATTTTTCGTTTCACTGGTTAGGATAGGGAAAGATTTCAAGAAAACAAATTTCCACACTTACATAAGAAAAGTGGAACATTTAGATATTTTTTGGTTTTGTGCATTCAACTTTAGGGGCGGAAATAATTAGAATATGTACTTGATATGGCGATCTATCCTAAAAATATATTCATATTACATTGTAAGCAATATTTAATAGGGTACTGGGCTCAATACCTTAACATAACTAGATAATTTAAATTAAAATTGATTCAAAAGCAAAGAATCTATAAGGTATTGCAGATTATTTTCTTTTCTATCTATTTCTTGATGTTTAATATGAAATTTACATGGAGATGCTAATAGTTGACATCATACATAGATATTTTTCTCTTTGTTTAATTAGACTTGTTAAATCCCTAAATCTTGCTTATTTTTATTTTTATTATTTTTTTTTTTTTTTTTTTTTTGTATAACTTCAAATTCATGTTCAAATTCATGTTGAACTAAGGGCGCTTCAATTGAAGTAATAAAAATTTAGTCTCGTTTAAAATTAATATAAACACAAAATGCTTGCAATACAAGATTTTTAATTCCAAATTGTAAAACTATTAAGTAAAAACATTATTGAGAGGAAAAGAGTGGTACAGGATCTTCTGGTTTGAAGACAAACATAAACGAAATTCGGAACTTTATATTTTATGCCTTTCCTTTATTTGACTATACTAAAAATAATAAAACCTATCTTTTATTTTAAAACAAATGTAAGGAATTAAAGAAAAAAGCCTTTACTCCTAAGGGATAGCAGTCTTACACACTATCAACGCTACTGCAATGACTACGTGTGCACCTCCCGCATTTCAGTCATCTACCCTTTACGAGATTCAGAGACTGAATCCTAGCAATAAAACCATTCAGTGCCTTCTATTAAACTATTTAATTGTTAACAAAGTTGATAAAAAAGAGGTGTCGTTCGTTAATTTCTTTATGTAATGTAAAAATATACATTACAAATTTTTCAGAACACCTGGTATAATGATTTTAAAATTAAAATAATATTATTATTATTGTTCAATATTTACTTATTCTAATAACGTCATCTGATAGAATTTGCTCATCTCTGTATATGTAATTATTATTATTCTGACCAATACATCAACGAATATATTGTTAATATTATTATTATTATCTCTGTCCTAATTAAATTTATGTATACAATTAATTATTTAAATAATAGTTATAAACCCAATATTTAATTATCTCATAATTTTATTATATTATATTGATTTTCGACCTACATATGCTCTAATCGAATTTTTTTGGATTTTGATGTACGAGGAGACTTATTTATACCAAATGCGATGGTTTGACTTTGTGCTGGCTTATGTCCATAAAATTTAAAAATTAAGCTTAAACAGTTTTCGATTAGTGTTTGGATAATTCTCAGTAAAATATATACTGTACCTAATAAGTAAAACATTTATTAAAAACACAGAATAATTGAATTTCGAAATAGATTTCTAAAAAAAAAATTGTATTTCTAAAAACTTGAGAACCTTATTTTTAATTGAACTTATATCCGATAATTTTTCTCCTTAATATGCATAGAAATCAATTTCAGATATATTAAAATCACTGAAGTAAAACTAAGTCATGAATCTACATATAAAATTTCATCCAAATCGGATGATTGGTTAACGGCATTTATGTAAAAATACCCATTATAGAATATTTTTACTTAATGAGCTCTGTCTCTCAAACGGCTTGACCGATTGAGTAGCAATTTGAATATGGGGTATGCAATTTTTTGTGACAGTAAAATAACATAATGATTTTTTAGGTTTATTTGTTCCGATTCTGGACTTACTTGAAAAACGATATTCTAGACTACAAATTTAAAAATATTGATTCATTAGTTATGGAGTTATGCGTGTTCGTTTAAATCAGTGCCACAAACCTACAGACCTACACGAAACGCAAATCGATCAGAATATTCCAAAACATCCATAGATATAAAAAAATTTAAATGGGAGCAAAACAATTTTTTTAACAAACACAATAACACAATATTTTTTATATCGCTTATAGTTCTATCTATCGCAATAAGTAAAACCGCAATAAATATTTCCAGTTTGTTCGTTGATCTGAAACTATTTCAAAATTATTAAAATCAGCGTAAAAAACAATTTTATTAACTAGGAAAATAATACTTCCGAATTCGGAAATATTACAAATTTTATTGAAAATTAGTACTCTCTGCATTTATTTCACTTATTAAAACTTTCAATTTATTAAAAAAATTAATGTTTAAGGTTGATTTCAGTTTCATATATATTTTTAAAAAATTAATCGATTTTAAAATTAAAATCTAATTTAAAATAAAAAATTTTTTCTGTGGCCTTAATTGATAACAAAATTTCGAATGCGTGACATTCACATGAATTGTATTCATAAAAATCTATTAAACAGATATTTGTAACAAATTTTTATGGAAGATATTACGAAATGAAAAAAACTAAATAAAAACTAACAAAGTATGATTAATGTTTAAAAACAAACACACATACAACTAGGTAAATGTAAAAATTATATTTTTAAAATAAATAAAATTTATATTTTTGAACGGCTTGTAATTACGATTTATATATAACATATAATAAATTAGTTTATAGGTAATAAATTAGTTTATAAATTACCCATCACAAAATTATGTTGGATTTTTTCAATCGAACTTCTAATAGTACCTATATTTCAAGTAAATATCATACATTGACTTAAATAAATCAACTTACTATCTAATTATTATTCGGATAAGTTAGAAAGCTTACAAGAAATATTCGTTCTTGATAATTCTATAATTTATTTTAGTTCTTGAATTTTGTTATAAAATTGTTCCTTTTCCGTAGTCAGTTTCACGGTATATTTTTCGTTACTCTATAAATGAATCCATTCCTAATTGTTTTGAAAGATTGGAAGATATTTCATAAAAGTAAAAAGTGAAACCTTATTTGACACTCAAAGTTATATCTTATAATCTGTAATAAATTATAATACTTATTTCAATTACAATTGCTTTCTGGCACCATTTTGTCAATAAAATTTTAAGATTCTATAAATCTTTTTCTTATTCTATAATTTTTACTTTTCATGATTAAAACAATCACTAAAAATTTGTTTTTGCCTCGTCCGTTTCGACGTTAAATTTGTGCTGTTATTATTTGAACATTTAATCGAACTTTTGAATACTGAACACTGTTGAATTTTTTCATTCAGACCTTAAATGCTTTATTTCCAAGGCTACTTAATGTCGAATAAAATAAACAGTCTTAAGTGTATATGGTAACTATGACCCAAACGATTACCTTACACTTGTTACATCTATTTTATATTGTTACAGTCTATTATAATATGTTGTTACATTTACTAATAATGTAATCATAGGTTACTACAAACATATTATTTATTCATGGTGAACATTAATAAGAGCAGCTTAAATATATGTTGAATTTTGTTAATTTTGTAAATTATTTCTGTAATAGGAACATTGATTTTTTAGTTTTTATGAATCAAAAATTATACGCCCTTTTTAAATTACCGTTTGCTCGTATTATAAAAACATAATTTTAAAATACATTATATGAATTAATATAATCATCAATTATTAGCAAATTATAAATGTATAAAACATAGTTTTACGTTTCATATTCTAATTTATTTTTTGTGCCAGTATAATTGAAAACTAGAAATTTGAATCTCAATAATTAATAACTTAAATGTATTGCGAATTTTAATTTATTTAATAGTAAAGAAACATAAACAAATTCGAACTGATTTATAAAGTATACACTTACATATATACATTATTAGCTGTGGCTTCGTCCAGAGCAGTAAGCGATTGTAAAAGTATTTGTGAATTTATATAGAAATTTTTTTACCTTCATATATGCTAATGAAGTATATGCCATCTTGTGTTAATTTTTGTAATTCATGGTTCCAATAGAGATAAAGTTACATTAATAGCCTACAATATATGCTAAGGTTTTTATAATATAATATTAACCATTTTTATTATTTCATATTCACCACTCAATTTTTTTCTCATGGTAGTAAGATTTTTGCGTACATAGTTATTACAAAAATAAACACAAAATAGCGCCAAAATCGCATATTTAAGATATTTGATTGGCGTATTACTTTTATTTAAAAATCAGTTGTTTTATTTTTTAACACATACCTACATGATAGTTGACATATTTCTTTTTTCTTTTGAATTGGTCTCAATGAAAAGTCGAAAATAACATGTAAATTCTAATCTCTCAAGCTTAAGAAAATAAAGCCCCACCTAGATGGTCTATTCAGAATATTGGATAAATCATTTTGTAAGGTTGTAGTTTCAGAGATTACCTTCTACACCCAATAAAATTTGTTTTATAGTTTGTCATAATAAATAGAATCATAACCTACGCTAGATAATTTTATACCTTCAGATGAAATCTGCATCAAAGCTGAATCAGTCGTTTTGTCGTCAAGCATGGAGGGACACATGGAAAATGTAGAAAATTTGACTCTTCAACTTTTTATTACCTATAATTCTACATTGATTTACCTACTTATTCTTAAATCAGACTAAATAAGTTATAATGGACGTCACTCGGCAAAGTCACGCTGAAAACTTCCTAATTACATTACAATAAGTAGGGAGTATTCAAACAGTCTCCCTAACATAATAAATTTATTAGTTGCATACATACATCTGAGATATAAGTTCAATTTTGATTTCAAAGATTATCTTTTTAGTAGAAATTAACTTATTACTCTTCTGAGTATTGAAACTAGGCTTATATTTTCTCTAGAGAAATACGATATTAATTTTTCCAAAATAGCGAGTTCGTCATTAATTCGTTGATGACAAACTTCACATAGACAAAATTTGCAAATTTACTTAGTTTATGTAGCTTCTTCGTCACAATAATTTTAATTTTTAAGTTTTTACCAATAAAGCAACATTGAAGAATTGAGTGAAGTTTGTTGCTTCTAATATTTTACTGAATTAACTTTTTTGGATACCCTTATATTGATTTCATTATTTATCAAATAAGCCATATAAAACTTGCGGTTTTTTTTAAAAACGTTTAATGTAATTATTTAGCAATTAACTCATGAGTCATACACCGATCAAAATCTGTTCTGCAGTTATAACTAATCAAGGAAGTACGAATAGCAACTTTGAATCTTGAATATCTAGAAAATGTTGATTTTTTTAATATCTCATTTAAATACATTTACATTAATCCTGAAAATTTGAGGGGAGGAAAGGGTATTCAACTATTACTTGACATTAACTTCAAAATTAGGAATTTTTAATGTTGGTTTTATTGTAAAGCGGCGTATAGACTGTGCATTAGATTATTTTTGTCCAGAATCCATCTTATTTCAAAGGTATTTCCAAAAATAGAAAGAGGTAAAAATGTAATTGAATATTAAAAAATATCCACTTTTCTAGATAAAATATATAACATATATAACAAATTTTCATTATAGATAAAATATATAACAAATAAACTTCTTTTTCCCTATACGCAAAATAATTCATTACTTGACTGCTCTTTATACCTTAAGTTTATTTCCAATTATGTTTAATTCCATTTTCTTACACATGAGAACAAGTAAAACATATGGATAAAGAACGTGGCAACCTTGCAATACGTTTTATTTTGCGCCGCTTTTTTATACTTAGGGTAATTTTTTTGTAGGAAATTTTTTGTATAAATTTATGAATCACTAAAAATTGTTTGTTGATATTTTACAATATTTGTAATAATTTTCTCAAGAAACGAATAAATTTCCAGAGACATTTCTGTTATTAACTAGATATTATCTTAACATCGACTGATTTTATTTACACTTTATATTTTTGAATTACTAACGAAATATTTATTATTTATTAATTATGTAAATGTTAATATTCGTGATCTATCGCCATAATAAAAACGTAAATTTATATGCATTTAACATATTTTATTTAAAAAGTAAATAATTTATAATAAGAATTTTAGAATTAGTTTATTTATTACTAATTATTATGTTTAAATAATTTAGTTATAAATCATTTTTAATTAGTCAATATTTATGCATTAACACCATAAAAATGATATATAAAATTTCCCACACCATTATTTTTTCTTTAGTTTTATTCTGAAAAACACATAACTAAAACGGTATCGAAAATACATTGATATTTTATACAAATTTCAATTCAATGTAAAGTGATTTCAATTTATACAACTAACATTATTTCAAGTAGAAATTCTCACATAAATTTGTATACAAAAACGTGTTATTTATTTATTTTTAAAGTAATTACCAAATTAATAAATGGAGTATAGCCTGTAAGAAAAACAACATTCAAAGGAAGATACCTATATGGTACGCGTGTCTGGGGGGATGGAGTATAGCACAGAATGATAAGCATCACGCTAAAAACGTCTTTGTACGACTTGAATGATCAATGTAACAATTTTTTCGAGAATTCTGAAAAGTGAGTCGTTGTCTTTCCGTAGCACTTTGCGACAATTTTCAGGATGTAAGTCAATGGATACCAAGTTCTAACAGGTATCGATGGTTTTTATATTTGTTATTGAATTTTTGGCTTGATGCTTATTATTCCCAAAAAACCCGTGCACAAAAAAGAATGGTACGCGTAGGGTGATGTTAACAGACAGGCAGAGGCGGAAGCTAATACTCTAAAAAGAAAACGCTTAAAATCTAATCTAGTTTTACTTTGAAGTTACTAACTGATGGTTATAAAAATGGAACTCAAATATATGTTAATACTATATTAATTTGTTAATACTATATTTTGTTGATAATTTCAAGTTTTAAACTCATAGAAATTCAGACTTTTTTTAGTAATTTTTGCTGCGAGTAACTTTACAAAATCTTTACAAAAACATTTTAAACTGTAACTCGAGCGTTTTTTTTACAATTAGCTCCTTTTTGTACAAACGTTGTGTGTGAATAAATTTTTCGATTTACTTTCTTTCAATAATGATCAATCAAATTTGTTTTTATGTAAATCAATACATTTTAACGTCAATCAAATGTAACCATTATTATTCGAACAAACGTGATTCAGTAATTATAGATTGGCTTAGAAATTTTTTTGTCAACGGTCATTCATAGATAAACATTTATATATAATAGTATATGTCAGAATTTAATTAATTTAATCTAAAGTTTGTAAAATATTTTTGGTATAGGTAGGAGTTCCGTCTGTTATTCAGTTAGCTCAGATTATTTTTCTAACACGACACAAAAACACCCGGTTATATATAAGTATTTAAATTTCAATGGAAGTTTGGATCTTTGCAATACAATGAAAGACTTAGATATTTACAAATGAAAGATTGTAATTGATAAATTACCTTCAATACAAAGTAATTTAAATTTCGTGATTTAATTTATTTTCGCTGATTCGACACATCACTAATTAAATAACAGATCTCTCTATCCTTTATGTAGGTACTTATAAACATAATTTATGAGTTATTTGTGTGAATATGAAATGATGAGCATAAGAACAAAAATGATTAAATGCATATTAAAATGTGATGATTGGTTCGAATCATGAGGTATTCTCGTTTTATTTATAAATAAAATACTAATGACTCAACTGATTAACATTTACATAATGGAAACCTATAAGAATGCCATTTGTGATATAAATTGAAAGTGTAGTCACAAGTTAACAAATTCGCGTGTTTCAAAATTTAAATAAGCTGTTAATATAAAATATTAAATTTGATGGTTGTGTATTCCTTTTATTCTGTAAAAAATTCATATTTGTAGTTTTAAAAATATTCAACTTGCGTATATATAATTACTTAAATTTTCCTCTAAGAACTTGTGGTAACAGACATTTATTTCACTTGGTTTTACTTACTCCATCATTCAATAACTAATGCAAGTAGCATTTTGCCCAACATGCGATAAAACGGGATACCTCAAAAAAAAAAAAATTTATAATCCGACAAAATAGTTTTGAAACTTTAAGATTGAACTAGCTAACTCCGGTAATACTTCTCTGCGATTCACTTTAATAAATAACACAGTAAATGATGGAAGATATAAAGTATTATTTTATTCAGAATTTGGCATCACCGATCGACTACTTTTTGATACCTTTCAGGCGGGGTAATATATGACAACGAATCTAATTGATTAAATACTTTTAGAGCTAAACCAAATCATCAATTTAAAGATATGTCTTCAATTTGTTATACTATAAGTAAACATTATTCATTTTTATTTTAAATTAAATACAATAAAATTTATTGAAATTTATCAACATAAACAAATTTTTAAGTGAATGTACACTGCTTTGTAAATAGACAGAAAGCTATGCAACACAGCGCAAAATCGCAACATCTACAAACAATTGGTCTCGCAGCACGTAACACGTACCAATACAGATTTACGTTTTGCTGTTACGTAACGAATAAGTGTTGCACGTATGTACGCTGCTTTAGGCTTACATCTAATAGCCTAAAGTAAAAATTAAGCACATTAATATTATGATAAACGTGAATTTACTTAATTGTGTACGCGCGAAATACGAAACCAATTATAAGGAATCTGGAAATCAAGATTACCAGGCTGATGCCAAGTTTAATAGGACTAAATCCTTACTACATAAATAGGCTGTAAATTTTATTTTTCAAAAAAATTTCTTGCTCGAATCATCAAAATGATATTTAAAGTATATGCCGTGGTCACATTCTACTTTTCCCAAAAATGTTGTGTTTAATAAACAATTCGTATTTCGAGTGATATTCGACCACGGATATCCCTTTAACACATCACTGTTGATTTCGAACTTTTTTTGTAGATCTTAAGGCACATTACTATTGCAGGGTTTTTATACTTTTAACCTTATTTTTTTATTAAAAATATATTGTAGATTACTTAGAGAATGCTTTAAAAAATACGAACGAATGCTTTAAAACTGAAGTCTTTTAAATAATAAGTGGCATGTTCTTTTTTTGTGTGTCGTTAAAGTTTGAAACATAATATAATTATTTCGCTAGCATGTAACTAAATATACGGCGTACAAAGTATGCAATTTGCCGTATAAATTTATGATATTGGTAAATAAATTTACTTTAAAACAACACATAAGTTTGATCTATTGATCCTAATATTACATATTTATATTGTATGAAATAAAATAGAACTTTAATGCAATTCAATATATAAAAATATAGTTTTTATTGACTATATTGCATATTTATTTATTTTATCTACATGAATGGTACACCTTAAAAACTTCTTTTTTTTTTTTTTGTTAAATCCTTTCAAATAATTTGAAAAACTATGTAAACTTTATTTAAACAATTGTATCATTTTGTTTTTAATAATAAGACTACGTAATCTATAGAGATAAAATTACATAGGATCACGACAAAAACTTTGAGGTAACAGAGTAGATGGAAATGCGGGAAAGCGCTTGGTAAATGTCTTTATTTGTTACGAGTATGAAAAATTTCAATGATTTTAAATTATATGTTACACCAATCTTAAATTAGTAAGACATTATACTAATAGCAGTTATACCCAATTCCTATCGTAATAAATTATTATGAATCGCCTTTCAAGATCTTCAATTTCCTGATATATGATAATTTTTATTCAAATTGTACCCAAAGCATTGAGTAAAAGAAAATATGTTTTAAACTAAAGTTGATTGTATTAAGAAACTTAAAATTTTTTTATATTTATAGTTTTACGATATCTTTCAGAGTTTATAAATTGTACTTTTAAAATAATGGCCGCAGATATTCATGTGTGCATGAAAAATTTCTATAGCCTTTTTACCGATTTGGATAATTTTTAATCGGAGAAATCGGAATAAAAATTTGTTTGGACGTGATGTGCGTACAGACGAACATAGAGATTAAAACGTTTTTTCATCATATTAGTCGAATTATTCAATATAGCATTTTCAAAAAATCTTCAATGTACAGAATTAGCCAGCCAGCAGTTTTATTATAAGTTTTATTTATTGATACCGATAAATAAAAGGATAGATAAAGATTTCCTTAGGTTATTGCAAAGCAAGTCATTTTTCATTGAAAGTTATAGAACGTTATAATTTTTATTTGCCATCTGTTTATGTTATTTTCGATTACATATGTTTATAATTAAAACTGCAAATTAACAATTTTAAATAATAAAACTAATCTGATAAATTAATGTATTTAATTTATATTAATGATTTTATAAATTGTTTAATAATTAATAATCTTTATATGTATATTTAATTTTTATTTTTTTTCATAATATTTAATATTTTTTGATATAATATATTAATTATTAACTATACATTTTAATAATATCTATCAATAAAAAGTTCATTTCACTCTGTTTAAATAGATGTAGGACCTTGAAATAGATGAGAAATGTAGGCTTAGGTACTACACATAAATTACAAACATACATATATACAAACTACTTACATTAAATAGCCTAAAGTCATATATCATTTAATGTCTCACATGAGAGGTATAAAACGTTGGCCTGTTTATTAATATTACTTTGAATGAGTAATTTTAAATTATACAATAATTTCTTTTTAAAAATCGATTATCATATAGTTTCTTAATGCATAATTTTTACCTTTATATTTACTTTTTTTACGTAGTTCAACTATGTACGTGTGAGTGATGGCTTATTTTTCGTTAATTAAACGGAGCTTGAAGTATTTTCTTATTAAAAAAATTTTCCAAACATTATAAGAAGATAATATTTATGAAGACTAAAAATTTGGAGGTTATTAAATAAAATATGTATCTACTTCTAAAAGTATAAAGCTTAGAAAAAGCTACATGTTGGTGAAAGATTTTCTTCTTCCAATATCGGGTACAAATGTTATGATCAAAACCAAATTTTTAGAATTTTGCAATCTTTAAATTTAGATGTTTATATTTATAACTAGCTGGCCCAGCAAACGTCGTTCTGCCATATATTTCTAATCAACATCAGTATTTTCTAAGTATAACAACATATTCAATCCCGGACTGACGTAACGTAATAACAGGCTTAGACCAATCAATAAAGTTAAGCAACAGCAATCACAATCTGTGTTTGGATGGATGACCACCTTGCAGTACTGTGTACTGTTGTTGAATAATAATAATAATAAGTAGTAGCTAAAGCCAAAAATTAAAAAAAAAAAAAAAAAAAAAAAAAACATATTCTCAACACTCTATTTCTAAATAATGAAGCTGAGGCAAATCAGAATAAATAATGATATTAATTTATATTTTAAATCAGACCCACACAGTCCACGCCTTGCTGTGTTAATTTTCCAATTTTATTAAATGATATTACATCGGTTACATGCGGATGCAATTCTATCCTTAGGGGTAGAATTTCAGAAAATCCTCCCTTATCGGATTCCGGGTATTTAGTGTGCATCCGCTACTTACCTGGTGTTTGCTGGGGTACAACCGGTACCGCGTTTGATCTGTACACTTAATGCAAGGTATATGGACCTCCTAAACCACGAATGATTCCGGTAATACTTGAACAATGCGATATGCACTCTTTATACAGTTGACAGTTCGACATACTGCTAGTGAGTAGAGATAAAGAAGTTTTATTTTGAATTAGATTTTTGTTTCTATGGAAATGATGCTAATAGTATTTGTAACATGTGAGAAAATAAAAGACAAATATTGTTTCACAGTTAGGAACATTTTGTATTCGAAAATTAACTTGTCGTTTATAGTATTTTCCGTTACTTATTATTTATGTTTCTGACGTTTAAACCTTCTCTGAACTTTCACAAATATTTCAAGATCAAAATTAGTTTTAGAGTTTTAGCGACACTAACGAACTGCAATTGATTTATAATATTTTCAATCGTTTCTATGGTCTGGAATACTAGTTTATCAATCAAATGATATGCAACTGTGAATGGTGAAAGATTAAACAATTCTCAAAAATTTATTAACTAATTTAAATGAATGTAAATTTTCAATAAAAAATACTTACTAATGCAATTTCTTCAATCATTCTTACAATTCTCAACCCAATTACTTCAATTTAATGTCTTTTTCTGTAATTATTTAATAATTTTAGTTTGACATTTGTTATACAACAATGAATTGTTATACAATTTACATGAAAACAAAATGAGAATATTTAATTACAAATTTTAAACACTCGTAGCGTATGAATCGATTTAGAACTCTCTTCCACGTACAATGCATGGTACGCATAGGTTTTTGTAAGTTCTAGACTTACGCAACCGATTGATGCTCTCTTCTTTCAAAAATTATTCAAGAAAAAATAAATTTTCCAAAATGACATAAACATTTAAGCTCTAGATTTTGAAACCAATTAAAGCTCTGTCACTTGTCTATTTTAAATATAATTACTGATAGAGAAATATTTTCTAATCATTTTTTATTTTTCGTTTTCTATATCGGGTAAAAATAACCAGAGATAGTTTAAGAAAATTAAAAAATGTTGCCGCTATGTTTAAAAATGGCAAACAAACAGAAACCTTCATGCCGATTTTTTGTCAAAACACTTTTCACGTTTTAGGTATTAAGTACAATATTCAATAAAAAAATCGAAATTACTAAATTCTCATTTATAAAATTGTTTTTATCTCCCTGTTGCTTCTGTTATGATTGGGAAAAATAAAATATTATTATAAAATTAATATATTATTTATTACAATAAATAAAATGTAATTAAAATTATTTACACATGTTTTAAATACATTATACAAATTATGATTTCGTCATTTACCTGCAGTGTTCAATTGTTTTATGTTATATTTTAGAGTTTTATGTGTGTGGCTTGACTACTTTTTTACTTTTAAATTAAAAATAATCGTTATAAGAAAAATTCGGATTAGTTAATTAAAACTAAAATCTATGGGGCATATACTGTACAAATTGTATTTAAAAATAATTTTTCATTTACACCAACTTTAGGTTTTAAATGAATTTGATACTAGAAATTTTAATAATAATATATGTCGATAAAAAGAATAATTACAATATCAAATAACAAATTTAATTTTTCGTTTATATTTAAATTATAACATTAAAATGTATTTTAATTTGACTTCAAAAATTAAGATTATACCTACAATGTACCATATACGATTCTATAATAAAAGATGATTTAATATAATTATTATAATTTTAATACCACAGGGGTTTCCTTTCAGTATTCATTAATATTGGCTCACTTTAGATTATAATATAATTGATTTTTTATTATATTATTGTTATTATATTATATAGGATGTTTTTGAATTCATGTTCATGACTCGTGTAAAGAATATTTCATAATCACCTGTATAAATTTACAAACCGACTCACTAACCAAAAACACTTACTAAAAATTATTATAATTTAAAAAAACTGAAAAGCAGTTTAAGATTTAAAAAAAAAAAAAGGAAAATAGTCTATTATTTGATTTATGAGCTCGTATTAATTTGTTATTTCAGTTTTTGGTGTCTATTTTTAGTTTCAAATTTTTTTTATTAAATAAAAAGCTTGAATTGAAACTTCTGGCATTTAGTTCATTATATTACAATCAATAAATATAATGCAAATTTTCAATTTTATATCATTATAAAATTGATTTCCACACACGGTTTGATTTAAAAATGAAAATAATTTCGTTTTCAATCTAGAGAATAATATAATTTAAGCTTACCAATGTAATTTAATGACTCTGTTTCCGAGGATACAATTATTTATTATATTTCTTGTAATAAAACCATTACACATATTCTACAACAACGGATCGGAAATTATGATAACCTATTGTACCATTTCGTTTGTACATAAGAATAATTTTATTCTCGTTATGGAATCGAAATTAAATCAAGAAAATGAAATTTGGAGGATTTTCCTATAGATTTGCAAATATTTTATAAATCATTTGCTTTAACGGAAAATAAAGATTCAAGTTCACATAGATGATTTATTTCCATTACTGAAAACGTATATTTTTTTAATAGAAATCAGGATTTAGCTCATAAATAAAGGTGTGCAGGACCCCGTTTGCATCACAAGATATGTTCTAACATATGAAAATGAGCGCAAATGAATGAAAATTGAAAGAAAATGAATATGCTTGATTGATCAATACTTGAAGTATGTTGAAGTAGAAGCTAGTACGTTATTTCACTTGTGTAAAGTGTATTTGAAAACACTCTATATTATAGTTATATCTTAAATGTATCACTATGCATTATTTATAAATCAAATTCAACCTTGATTTCATTTTAATTCTTATTCTTTGATCGATCAAAAATGATTTTGGGTATTATTACAACAATAATTTTTGGATTCAATTTAGAAATTAGGTGTACCGTATTTACATATATCATATAAATGTTGTAATTTTTTTTTTTAATTTTTCATTATTTCATCATCATAATTATTTATTTCATCAATTATAACTTGAATAATTATCGATTAATTTTATCTACTTACTAGTATCTCCAGTTCACCAATGCAATTTGTCTCTTAATTACCATAAAACGAATTCTAGAATCAAATTTGTTTCGTACAATGATGAACATCAATTGTATAATTATAATAATAATAAAACATTCTTCTGCCTCAATAAATGGGCCAACACCTCGTCTGAGTGAGCCTATTTAGATCTGTATTGTATCGATCTATAAGATATTCTTGGCCAGGTTCCATTCACAAATGCAGTCGGTACATGTTTCCATCCTCTAAAGTTCCTTTTTTCTCCCTTTATTCTAATTATTTGTATGTCGAAAAAACTTTATATCGAATTTTAACTCGTTAATGTTAATGTGTTAAATTTTCGTTTCAGAATTTTTCGAGTAAAACATTATGTGCATTTTGATATTATTTGTTTATTGTTCAGCATTTATTCTTTAAAAGTTGAAGATTAACAACTGGTTTCTTAAATATATTTACCGCTTGTCAGGAAAAAGAGTATATTTATGTAAATTTTTAATACCTGATATCTTCCAAATCGTCTTAAAGAACCAAGTGTATTTTAAACATATATTTTGTTCATAACAGTGTGCTAAAACCCTAAAAAGTCTAAAATAAAATTAAAAATTTAAAAAAAAAAACCAACTGCAAAAAGGAAAATTTAAAAGTAATCCACTAAAACGCCCAAAACATGATTGAGGATACAAAACAAAATTAAATTAAACTATGAATAAAGTACTACGTCGGTTAAACAAACTATATTTTGAGCTGGAAGTCCAAGTTAAATGCCCGCATTAGTTTAAGTAGCAGGCGGGACCCAAATGCGAATTATAAACTGAAAGAAAATTAATGAGTCCCGCCTGGTACAAAGTTTAATCCGGGTATTTAACTTAATTTAAATAATTTGTAACGACTGGAGGCAAAACTAATAGTTGGAATAATAACATGTAAATTATTTGGTAGTTTCATAAAATTCTAATCATTATTAGCATTTTCTAATAATAAACTTAAAAAAATCTTTATTATGTTAATTTTGATCTGAGTCTTATTGCCGGAGCCCTGGCCTTAAACTTAATTCAGCTTCTGTCGTTCTTGTCGTGCAATTTTGGCTAAACTAATATTAAACCTGACTTTGAACTCAACTCCAATAAAAAGTTTACAAACTATATTAATGATAATTTTTCTCTTACAGGTATGTTCATCTTTTTTTTGGAATCAAGAATTAGTTTATCAGATCTACCTGCAATGCCCAGACTGATGTAAGGTTTCTTTTTTAATATAAACATTTTTTATAATAGTATATTGCACATACAAAAATCAATAGTCAACGAAAAATAATCAAATTATAAAAGGCAAGTTGCTACAAAAACATGAAAACTCTACACGTAAGACAGATAATAAAACATAAACCCGTCAGCCATTAGTGATAATACGGCGTAGTATTTTTATGTTTCTGGCTACTTTTAAAAATAATTAAAAACATCAAAATTGTAGATTTTTTTGATGTTATATAAATTGGCAGATGCATTATTTCCTCAATGAAGTTAAGTAAATCCTGATTTCAACCGGTCAACAATGTGAAGCGACTCCAGGCACAGTCATTACTTGGATGATGAGAAAATTAGTACAATCATTTAAACATTTAAAGATAATGAACAATTTTGACCCAACATTAGCCTTTTGTTTCAGTTTTTATAAATTGTTAATTGTTTTTTATAATTGTTTATTCTAAATGGATATGTACTCGACCGTCGTTGGGAGTTACTGTATTTTAAAGCTTAATTGGTATAAAGTAAAAATTATCATATATTTTTTCCATTATTCATGTATTAGTTCCTTCACATAAAAACTTAGCCTTCTACACGTGACACCATGTAGAGGGTTAAGATTTGGTGGACATACTCAACAATAGGTAAGGCCATATACCATATCTTAATCTGATGCGCTCGAGTCATTCCAAAAATCCCAACTTTGCCTCCTCTACCATAGTATTTTTATCTTTTAAAACTAGGCAGTATAACAAAACTGTTATTTTGGTTAGCAAGATTTTTTTTAAAAGGCTTCCACCCAACTCCTTTTAATTGCAAAAGGGTGAACAGAAATAATTTTCCCAGTTAGCTCTATTTCCATTTTTTCCAACAGCAAATTTGGAAATTTGTTAATTTCCTTATGTTTTTTTTAGTAACAATTAAATTTTAGTAATTAAAAATAATTGATAAATAATAATTATTACATTGATAACGCGATATATTTCAATTATATAACATATAATAGTTAATATACCTACTATATTTTGACTTGCGGCCAAATATTTTACAATGTTCACACATTACAAGACTCTGACTATGCTTAACGAACAAAAAATACTTTTAGAAATGTACCTATCATACTACTATTTAAATAATTCGATGATTTGAAGGTAAATCATATTTATAAAATATGGGTGATCTCACATTCAAGTAATTTCTTTATTTACTTTCAAAAATTAATTAAGTTTAAAATTTTAATATCTAGCTCCATTCCCACATCGTTCTTCACCTATCAAACCGAAACCAAATTTCGGCTTTGGTCTCAGTTTCGGCTGAAACCAAATCCGAAAATTCCATATAAGGTTATTTTTTCGAGGAACAATCAAGTAATGATTGCCATAATCAGAAATAATGTGAATTATATTCACTTCCATTTTTGCACCAAACTAAATAAGCAATGCAAATCATATCATGACTGTGAGCATGGACGAAGCAAAATTACATCATGCCAGTCGTAGGTTAGTGCACCAAACACGCCACATTCAAGTTTTGCAAAATATTCCGCATGTAGTTCTGGTTTCAGCCAATTTCTCTAAACAATTATTTTTCCAGGAATGTTGAGTACTAAGTATACCTATGTGCAACAATTGGGGAGAACCTGTCCACATATTATCCATATGGATAACTATTTATGATTTTTGTTTTCAATGCCATGCAGAAAAATTTCATAAGTATAAAACTAAAATGATAAACTACTTTATAACTGCAAAGATTAATAACCTTTTCAAATGATGAAAAGACAATTGTATGTGTCACGTGATATGAGTAGGTAGGTATTGTAAAAAACGGTGACAGTTCTAGAGAAGTACAGCACCACAATTTATAAAGTAGTAAATTTACTATAATTTGAAATGACCACAAAATCTCTCTCTTGTTTATAGTTATGAAAAATGTATTTCGAAGTTTTCCTTTTGCAAAATGCCCAAGGATACACTACTTGCCCCTGCCTTTTCTATAGGTCAAAGTTGTTGTGCTATAAAGGACACATAACATACACATCATTTCATAAATTAAATTCTTTTATTTATTTATACAGTAACACGGTTAATAAGCCGGAAAAAACTTTGACATGTTGAAAAGTAAAGGAACAGCTCCGATATTGAAAAAATACTTGTTTGTGCGTGTTCCTTAGAACTTCAAGAACATTCATCATCACTAACCTTTACTTCAATATGAAAATTAGACAGTTTTCCCATCCTAAGTAGTAAAAGTGATAAAAAAATTACAAATTTTACCACGAAAATTACCTGTCGTAGGTTTTAGGGTCGCCGATCACGAATCTGAGGTCAAAAAGCAAATAAGGTTAGCTGCAATCCTTTTAAAACTACCATAAAAGAGATGGGGATAAGAACATTTTTAAATTCAAATCGCCTTATCGTAAATCATCTCTCCGTGATTTTTAGGGTCGCTGAACACGAAATTTAGGTAAAAAGCAACTGAGGATTTCTACCCCAATAAAATCACCCTTAGAAGTGAAGACAATTTTTTTATTTTCGCCATTTTAAAGGGTGATTTTATTTAGGTTTAAACAATCATTAGCTGTTTATGCCCTCAAATTTTTGGTCGATAACCTCGAAAATCACTGAAAGACGATTTCCTATATAAAGTTTAGAATTGAAAAATATTTTATCACTGTCACTTCTATGGGTGTTTATTTTTTGGTTTGCAACCATTTTCAGTTGCTTTTTGACCTTGAATTCATTAATCAAGTATTAAAACCTACGAGAGATAATTTTTGAGGAGAAATTAAGAATTTTAAACAAATATTTTATCTCTGTGACTTCTTTGGATGGTTTTTATGGGTTAACCATCCACAGTTACTGTTTGCACTCCGATTCGTGATCAGTGACCCAAAAATCAGTGTCACTCAAACCCCCGAAAGGCAATATTCTTGGTGACATTTGTAGTTTTTTAAATTTTTTTCACTATTATTATTTGTTGTGGGAAAATTACCCTAATTTTCTCAATTTTCCAAACCACCAAAGGAAGTGATGATGAATGTTCCCGAAGGTCGAGGAATACGTATAAAGAAGAAAATGTAAAATCAGAAAATGTTATACACGTAAAATCGGAGCTATTCCACTACTTTCCTACATCATTCGGCTTAGTATAGGTACTATAAGGTGTAGTAGTTAATATACTACTAGACTGGAGGCTTTATAATGAATAAAAATAAACATGTTTTACCTACAATATGATAACTAAGCAATAAACTATTATTTATTTATATGTTACATAACAATGTTTATTTAAGTAATTAATTAAATACATAAAATTAAAATTTATCATATACATATGTGTGTACATATGGTTTTTGTTCTTAATATAACGCGCGTGTTCTTTTTAATTCATTACAAAGTGGTTTTATGAATGGATTACGCATGTAAATAAAATAGTACTACCAATATGCGGACTTAAAGACGTTCCCAACAAAATCAATTTTCTTAGAATCTTTTAAAAAATTTGATTACACATTCTCAAAAGTGCAGGTACTTATTCTGGTCGATTATGAAGCAAACGATTTCTTCGACAATAAAAGCAATTTTCTTTCACGATTGTTTGAAAAAATTTAAAATCATTAATTAAATTATTTATCTATAAAAAAAATTAAATCAAGCTGCTACTTTTGATTTTGTTTTTTTCAATATTTTTCCGGAATCTTTATCGAAAAGTTATGCATGAAGCTCACAATCAGTGAATCTCGTCCATTTTCAATTGTAGGTACCATTTTTTAAATTGGAATAGGACTTGTAGTTTAGCACGAATCAAACTTTGAATCGAACATAGTCTTATTTGATACTGAATGTGTCTTTAAACAAAATATATTAGGATTGCATTTCAAACAAAAGTTATTTCTTTTGAAATGACAAAAAATGTTTATTTTATGGGCCAAAGGTTGGGTCATGGAAAAAGATAAAAAAGTTGGTTTTATGGACCTGATAGAACTCCATGTGCGTTTATGAAACTAATGACAACTCAGTTATGCATACATATGTATTTTAATATACAAGTACATTATTTGAATGTATAATATGATCATCGGTAATGTATTACTTTTAATGCCCGTGTTTGTATTGCGTTATACAATTATATATTCAATGAATATTTAAATACCGAAGATTTGCATGTTGTAATTACTGTTGATTTTCTCCACTATATTTTTATCATAAAAAACTCTTAATTGAATGATTGAAAAACACTTCAATGAAGGTTTTACGACTGTTAATTGTGTCAAATTTTTTTGAATTTTAAAATAAAACTTTTTTCTCACAAGTACATGAAAATAATTCCTTATAATTGACCGAATTAAAATCCAAAATTTCATTTAATCATATTACTTGTTGAAGATATTTTTTAACATCATCGACGCAGGTGAAATATTGATATATCAATTTATTGCTGTTGAGTAAAGTTGTTGAGTGAATCTGTAGAATGAAGAAGTTGCAGATTAATACTATTTTTCTAAACTAACTTCAATTTTTAGATTTTACTTGTATTGCGAGATGAATTGCCTTTTTTGTGGGCCGTGCACTCGTCACATAAGAAGGTATTTGTAATTTGATTTGATGCTTATCAGTTTTATAGTAAATGCATTATATACATATATAAACTTAAGTAATTTAAATATGGTGGCCTCATATATTTATTTATAAATTATAAGTGTATAAGAGGTATATAATAATACATACAGTACATATCTACTGATTGAAATATTTATTCGGATATGTTAATTTATTATGAACAAGATAAAACTATGATTTTACATAATGATAAAAGGTTTGACTTATTAATGTTACAAATAATTTTAGGTATCTCCCATATAAAATACATTTAGGTGTAAAACCAACGTAACTATTTGCATATGGCAATGCTCTTCCGTTAGAAAATTTAATGCAAAACGCCGTTAGATTAAACTTGAGAAAGTACAGATAAAAGGAAATGGATAAATATTAGTCAAAGTGTTTAATTAAATATCTATATTTTTAGAAATAAATAAAATTTTTCCAAATTAAGCTAAAAAATTTGCTTATTTAGTATAAATTTTAGCCTAAGCTCATTAAGCCTTTAGTCCCGAATTTTAAAACCGTTTTTTCATCATAATGTTGACAAATTTTAGTTTATTGAATATGTCTATCCAACAACAAATAATAGAATGTAAAATTAAAAAATTTTTGTGCTAAATATAAAAACATTTTTGTAATAAATTTTTAAACATTTTTTTTTTATTGTATTAATTTTGCAATTCCACTTTATTTTATGTTTAAACGTTTATGTTTCGGGTTTTATAAAACCTGAAACTGAAAACTGAAAAATGAGTTTTTGTGAGCGATTGGAAATACAAATTTAATAAAATTAAATAAAACACATTTTAACAAAACGGTTTTTATATTATACCAAAAGAAAAAAAACTATTCAATATGAATTTCGTTAAACTGGTTATTGGTTAATATCAGTTAAATGAATCTCTCAGAGCATTATTATCCGCTGTTCGCTTACAATAACTTCCAAAATATCGAGTGCACCCTTGCCCCGTGCACCCGTGGTCTACGTAATTACGGATCTATATTGCTTTGCTTATATTAATTTAGCATCATAATTCGATGTATAAATGATTACCGTAAAAATCTGCAAAAACATTCGAAGATTTCAATAAATATAATAAATGAACCACATATATTTTGGCAAGATAATCTATCGATATTTTATTTTAAAAGCAGTCGCATGTATACGGTTTTATAAGTTTGTTTTTGGAGACAAGTAGTCTATTGGATAACAAATACAACAGCGCTATAATTTTTTTAGAAAAAGAAAATATCCTGATATCATTGTGTATTATGCACAAAAATGCGAGTTTTCCAATATTTATATAAAAATATTATTAAAATGGATGTGACAAGAAAAAGTTAATATTTTAGAAGGTGGTATGTGTAGACTAATTGCATTAAAAATTCAGAATAATAATAAGTACATTTTTTTTTAAAATTATTTACACTATTCCAAGTTTGGTAGAAACGCACGTTCAGCCGAGTTAAATACTAAAATTACGAAGAGTTAAATAATGTAAATAATGATTATTTGAAATGTGTGTTAAAATGAACGTCATTCAAACAAGTTCTGTTTAGCTCAATACAATATTAAATGCACGTTGAGAAAAAAAGCTCACGTTTGACTCAGTCTATAAAGGAAAGCTAAACTTTCTTTTCTTAGATTCCCATCTACTATGATAATTTTCTAACACAAATTACCTATAACGTCCTTGCTACTATTATCAAATTCCAAGAATGTTTCAATGACTTTTTAATAATAAGAAATGTAATGAATCCATTTTAATTTAAATCAATTATTGTAGATTTTAGTAAAAAGAGTGTTATTTTTAACACAGAATATTGTATTTAATTATATTTTCTTATCAAAATAATCGCATGTATAAACATGACCAAATTAAATTACATGTTATAATAACTTAGAGTATATCACCCAAAGATACACCTTAATTTACATTCACTTAGGTAATTTTCAAAGATTATATCAATGGTTTTTTTTAACTACAATATTATATTACTTATTTATAGTAGGTTCTCTCCGAACGCTTTGCTGTATCACTTTTACTCAATAATTATCAATAAAAATAGAACCATACATTCGATAAAATAAGTAATATTAACTATTTTCATCACCCTGTGCTTCTATTGTTATACAAACACAATATTATTGACCCCAAACATCCAACTTACCTTCTTATCTGTTCATTATGCTCATACACTTCGCCGATGAATAATAAGCATGCCTATTTTTTAGAACTCAGAATATAATTTTAAAAAAAGTGGATGTTTTCAACTATTTGGATAATATTCTTTAGTGTGAGGGAATCATCAAGAAGGATATTAAGCAGGAACTAAATGCATAATTTCCTTGTGATCAATTATCTTTTGAACTTGAAAGAAAAAACTTGAAAGAAAGATTCATTGGCACCGACTTTTAAGTATAATTTGTCTCGAGAAAATAAACTTTTAACTGCTTTTTTTTTAAAAAAAAAAAAAAAAGAAAAAAAAAAAGTTTAATATATGTCTAAATATTAAACAAAAACTTTGTATGTTTTATTGTTTGTCTAAAGAGATGCAAAATGTGTTTGTTCAAAATATTATATCTCCGAAACTTCTTTAACAAATTGATCCAGTACATTTACCACCACCAATTTTTACACCTAGTTAAAGTTTTTCAATTAATGAGAATGAATTTGAGTTACTTCAATTCAACGTGTTTCAATTAACTACATACAACAAACAAATGATGTTGTTGGAGAAATGTGTCGCATTGAAATCACTTATTGATAGAATTCGATGCAAAGAAAAATATGGAAAAATTGAAAGTAAATTGTACTTTCTCACACATGCATATATAAATATCGGATCAACTAATTAATTTTTTAACCTTGACATGTGAGTCTTTCAAAATTTATTTATTTATTTTATAAAATATACACAATAAATACAAACCATGACAAATTTAAATCTATATAAATCTATTAATACATATACAGATTGCTAATTTATTCATTTAAATATTGAAATAGTACAAATTATCTGAAAACTACAGAAATATAAAACCCAATTCAACTTAATGAATACATACTCTATTCAGCAATCAATACATTTTAATAACTGCAAGGTTTATTTAAGATTTGTACCTACACCGGATATTTTGTAATCATAGAAACATATCTTTTTTTTTTGTGGTTTGCATTCTTATTACTTTGAACTAACTTATGATAAGTAGTTCAATAATAATTATTAATTTTTGTACAGGGTGCTGTTTCAAGTTGTGATATATCAAATTTAGATATAATAATATTTCCACTATCCTCAATACTCGATTACAAGATGAGCATTTCAGAGACACTAATCCCTCGTTTCACACCTCCACAAATTTACTTTTTTTTAAGTATTAACAAGTTTTGAAACGAAGACCTTAAATGTTTAAAAATAATTTTAATGACAGCTATTCGAGTTATTATTAATAACATAAATAACAATATGGGAACCTTAAATACATGTATTGCCTGCATGTAGAATCTTTTTCACGTATGAGATACACCCACATTCTGTTCTGTCCCGAGGCCCAAAACTTAATAATCCAGCCTTTTCTACAATTTTTTTTCTAATGAAATATTTAGCGTTTCTTGAAAATATTTTCATAATCAGTTTATACCAATTAGAGGCTGTTAAAATAATTGTTCAAAGTAAAAATTTATTTTGCAATTATTATATCGAAATGATACAGAAAAATGATTCGAATCTTTCAAATAACATAGAACATAAACGGCAGAAAAATTTATATATAGCCTTAAACTCTTTATTTTCTAAACAAAATCTGGCAATACAGTAGGAAAAATTACATTGTAAATTCAAAACAATTTTTAAATTGTAATTGAAATTGAAATTGAAAAAAGTAACTATACTATTCAATATTCGTCAGGTGTGGTGTTTTGTAATTTTTTAGTTTTTCGATTAATTTTCTTTAAATTATATTGTTTATATTATTATTCTAATGGATTAACTATTTTCATTTCACCACTCTAGGGTGTGGTGCATATTAAGACGCTTGTGTCACAGCCAGGCGCGACAAGGCAAAGCGCGATTTTTTTAAATATACACAAATGAATGGGACAACACGATGCTACACACAGCGATTGGCGAGACGCGGCAAACGTGCATGACAGTTCCCATGACACCGTTGTTCGCGCCACAATTTCTTTACTTATGTAAATGTATGTTTGGCTCAGTACATTGTAGAATTAGAATACTATTTATATATTATCTTTTACTAAGTGAGAGAACTGCGTGGAAATATGCATTCCCAAACACGACGCATATGGCGCAATCACATCGTAACACGTCGCACTGAGCCACATGCGTGGAAATATGCGCCAGGCCTAAGTGTCTGACAGTCTACTTATAAATTAAGTGAATAATTATTAATTCATGTAAAATGAAACAGAATTGTTGATTGCTGCATAAGTAATGTAAATGTGAGGCATTTTAATCAATTTTCGAAGTTATACTGCGAAGACATATGAGAATGATGTCTATCGTCATTGTATGGCCATGTATATAGTCAATAGGCACATAATATTTGCTAAGACTATAAGATAGATGCTTTAAAAATAAAATGTATTGAGAAAGTGTATTATTACCTTAATTACAATACATATTATATCATGAAACCCAATGGATTTATTTTAGTCTAAATCTAATAATTCGATTCTCAATGTATCTACCAACTAAAATTTATAATGATTGCGTTTTTCTTATGATATCATGCCACCAAAATTTGACACATATATATCATTGTAAATACAAGTACGCACACTGTACAATACATCCGGATAATTTTGTGAAATGCCCCGACAAAATAAACAGCTTTTGCTGCCATTGAAACATGACATGATGAAATTTTCGTTTTTGATTGTCGGGGCGATTCCAATATCTTCCCTTAAAATAATTTTTTTACATTATTTTTATTTTTTAGTTTGTTAATGTCTTAGTTTCTTCTAAGAGAAAACATTTGTCTGATACAAAAATTACTTTAAAAATGAGAAATTTAAATCTTGTTAATAAATATATTCTCTATGGTTAACATTTTCTGTACTAACGAAAACGTAACGTATTCAATCACATCCGGTAAATTTACAATCAATGTTGAATAAAACAAGGTTTAATTTTACCAATTATATGTAACTACATTTATTATTTAAGCACAATTTTAATGAAAATTTAGAACAAATTTAATAGTAACATAATGGTGATATTTTCAAATTAAGTAATATTAGATATATTTGAAACAAATACTGTTTACCAGTAACTACTCAATCACACACAAATATGGAAAATTAATGAAAGGACATGTTCGTTTAGAATTTTACTACAATCTCTTTAAATTAACATTTCAAACAAAAAATAAACATATCAATTAAATGATAATGATTATATTTTATCAAAAGTTTTAGATATACCTTCTATATAAAATATTTGAGAAGATACCGTACCAGAAACCTTTGAGTGGAAGATATATATATATAACATTCTAATTTCTAATATATTTAATTTTGGATCATAAATAAAAATAAAAATACACTGTCTTAATGTACACAAAACTTCCTCGTGATGCTTACTTAATTATTTATATGTCCGATTCGTCTTCAACAAATAAATTTCAATTTGGATTTCAACTTAAAAAAATTTATGTCAATTATATTAAAAACTTTTTTATACCATTCAGGTTAATTTGAAACTACCGAAATTTAGTTTTACCCTCAATATCTAGAATAATCATTTTCCACAAAATCACTGATTTAAAATCATGCACATACATACAACATTTACTTGAAAATTCCTTTTATCGAATATATATTTACGTAAATGGCTTTATCAAATTAAATAAACAAATACATTTTCTACATTTATATACCATAAAATTATCTCAGCTTACCGACAAATTTAAACATAATGTTTTTCACGTTTAATCATTTCGATTGTTATTAACGATAATTTAGAATAATCAATTTTAATTAAATAACTCAATTTAACGGCTAATGCAAATCTATCATAATGATTGCGTATTTTTTCGAAATAAGCGAAGGTATATAAAATTTAGTCTACAGTTTGTATTGTGTATAAACATTAAAAGCAGTTACAACCCTTTGCTGTAGGTAATAATGTTGGTATAATTCTCATAGATACACGATTCCTCTTTTAAACTATGACAGGTAAAGGAACATTTAATTACAGAATATGTTGGATTCTTAACTGATAGCCCCAATATTTTATTTCTATTGGATAAATTTTGTTAATTTTAGTGTTAAAAGCTCAATTTTAACTTCAGAGTTTAAAAAAATTAAATTTTAGTAATTTATGCGTATTTTCCAATAAATAAAAACCCGTATACCTTTTTTTGTTTGTGATATAGGCTCTTGTCTTGACTGAAGTTAAACGCTCTATAATTTTTGTTTTTTATTTTATTTAAAGAATTTAGTTCATTGACTGAAACGGGTAATTTTTTAATTTATTTATTTGTTTATTTTATTTATTGAATCAATTTTAAAAACGTTTTTATTCAAAAAAACATGTTTTTAATATTATTTAGATATAATTATTCAGTTTAATTGAATTACTAAATCATTTAAAATGTGAGTCTTTAAAAAAAATATAGTTTATTTTTATTAACATATACGTATAAATTATACCCCTTGCGGTTGCCACGCTGCTTCGCTGTATAATTAATACGTATATGTTAATAAGCGACTTCTTACGCCAGAGGCTAGTCAAACGTCCATGTGGGTGGAGGCTGTTGTCAGACCGAGGTCATATCGAAGGACTAAATAAGGCAAGGATTATTTTTACGAATTAATCGAAGTGAGCTTATTAGGCCAGAGAGACTTTTCATACTTCCCTTGTATGCGAAGCGAGCACTAAGGCTGAAAACTGAAGCCAGGGTGGAGGCATATCTATATCTGGTAGCTAAAAATTTCATATTCCTTACTTGTGTAAGCGTACGAAGAGAAAGCTACCAAACAAAATTTACAAATGCTAAATTTTATGGTAAATATTTTTTAACGCTTTTGTACTTCCATGGTAGTGGTGGGTATCAGCTAATTTTTCAATTATGGTTCCCAAATAAATCAATGAATGGTTCAAAAATACTAATGGTAATATAGAGTGACTCTATGAATCTCCATATACATAGAATACCGTGGGCTGATTACAATGTTTTTCTATGGTCCAATTTTGTTCATGTGCGTTTTTAACTTTAAATTAATTACATTTTTCCAAGAAAACTTTCCGAAAAACGGGCGAATAACAGCTATTTTATGATAAAACTGGCAAATTTGTTCATTTAAAATGACATTTTATCCAGTTCTCATATTTTAGAATAATGACCTGTGGACTAGAATAAATTAGAAACAATCCAAAGGTGTTTAACACAACGAATTTTCTACTGAAAACTTTCATACATACTGATTACATTTCAAATTCGTTTGTATTTGATTTCATTTAAGATTAAATTTGGGAAACCCTTTCTTAACATTACCGTACATATAATATATAATATAGCACTGATTTGACATAACTACAAACTCAAACTAACACACATTGATAAAAATAAAAGTAAACTGGTTTACATTTAATCAAACCATATGTGTAAAAACATTTAACATACATACATAAATAATTGTTGTAATATAATAATAATCATATTATAATAATAATAATAATAATAATAATAATAATAATAATAATAATAATAATAATAATAATAATAATAATAATAATAATAATAAGCCCTACACTAAAGTTACTATACTCAGATTGATAACTAGAAGTAACAAGTATGATAATTCACAGTCAATTTCATTCAAGTATACGATTCGCTAATAAATAGATTATATTCAGAAAAATTATTTTATTGAGTGTTTTAAAATTGTTCTTAAACTCGCATTTGGTTCACTTTTCATAATTGTGGTATTTTGAAAATATAAAATTATCCATTTTTTATGAATTTTAAGACTTTACTATGTTCAATATTATGAACACTTTAAAAGAGATAAAGTTTAAAAAAACTTAAAAATCACCAGAACATATGAATTTTAAAATTATTTCATTTTCTTATATTTAAATTACTATAACGAAATAGGTAAAAAGCGAACTAAAAACAAAAAAAAATTATATTAAAAATAAAAATGTCTGTTAAAATGTATACTGTTATTCTATATTATATCCATACTCTTTGATGAGTAGTACTAAACATTATCAACGTCTAACAGAAAATATAAAACTTTGGTTCGATAGTATGACAGTAAGGAGCGCATGCTGAATCAAAAATTTTTTATTATATGATATTACTTTTTATAATAACGAAATAAAAAAAAATTGTTTTGTTATAAAACTTAAGGAAGTACGAGCACCAAGGCAACTTTTGATAAAAGGCTTGATTTTTTTTTAATACAAAGTTTAAATATGTCTAAACAAATTCCAAAAATTTGAAGGAGATTGCCCGATCATTTAAATAAATAATTAACTTTAAAGTTGAGCAATTTAACATTGGTCTTATGGGGTAACCTTCAAACATTGATACATTTCTGTATTTTTCTCGTAAAACTGTCGGTGAATATTTTTAAAAAACTTATGGATGAAAGTAATTATATTAGTGATAAATTTAATTCAAAAACATTTACACTTGCCCGACTAATTAAAGTGTATTAATTAAAAGAAAAATAAATGCCGCCACTAGCCAATGTTAAATGTATATCTATATATTGAAAAAAATCATATGGTTACTGCGTTCCCCTTACCGCGCTAGAGTCGATACCTATCCCCACACCGCCTGACGCTCGTACTTCCTTAAACATGATCTTTTCAATTGTTCGGTTTGAAACTGTTTCAGATTCTTACAATATTTAAACTTCATATCTTACAATATTTTGTTAAGTTCATTAATATAATATCAGAAAGTTCAATGATCCCTAAAAAACAAATATTAAAAATTTCATCAACAGTTATAAAACCAGGAGTAGTGTATTTTTTCCTGTAGTGTATTTATGGCACTCTGGTCGAAGCGCCTACCATCATCTGTGAGATCAGCGTTTGAAATCAGCTATAGGCAACCAAATGAAAATAAAACTTTATTGTTTCGAACAAATAAGGTGACTATAAACACATATTTGATTTCCATCTTGAAAGATGCGCTGGATAAGTTGCTGAGTAAAATTGCACTTCCAAAAACCCTATATGAAAATAGTTTCTTAAGGAGTAAAAAATAAAAGCTTTTTTTTCTGTTTTTTTTGTTTTTTTTGCCTAGTCATAACAATGAAACATACAGTATTAAATTTAATGATTCAAGTGGTGTATCCTTGCTAATTAAAGTACTTATTTGTACCTCTCCCTCTATTTATATCGTGTCAGAATGAACTACAACTATAGCTTAAACTGTCTTTTATAATATAACCTCAACGACTATGCTAACAAATAAAAGAATATGTGTATTTATAAGGTCACCCAATATATAATTATATGCGTAAATATGAAATTGAAAATATTTCAATACTTAAAAATAAACTTTACTATAGGTATGAGTATATTAAAACAAGGTATGACTTGTTAGGTTGTTCACAGCGATTACAAAACATATGTATAATAAAATACGATTAATAAAGTATTGAATTATAATCTGCCCGAGTATTTATTATATAGTAATGTGGTACATATTTGTACTAGGGGTGTCCGAATATCATATTTGTCGACAGGTCGGAGTGAGATCTATGGTACAATTATACGATTTTGCGTTTCGTTTTTTGTATCTATATCTATGTTTGTTTCGCTGTAACTTTCTATCGCGTTTTCTTATTTTTACGAAATTTGCTAGGCACGTTTATCACATTTAGGAAATTTTTCTGTATCGTATGTGAACCTCACTAATTACTCCCACTTCCAGTTTGATCAACTTTATAGTATAAATATTAGAACATAGAAGCCAGATGGGTAACCTATATTTACTTCGAATTAAGAACAGGGTGAATGCGGTCAATGAACCTACTAGTATTATTATAAATTGATGAATAAAGTAATTCAAAAGGTGTAAACTTCTAAATGTATTTTTTTTAACACATTTAGAAGTTTTAAAGTTTTCATTGCGTGACGTTGCACTCGAAGATACATTATTCAACTAAAAATAACGCATGAGAAACAGCTCATGGTTGTCTTACAGAATAAGTTAGGAAAAACATAGTCATAGTTAAATTGTTTTTTTATCATAATTACTTTAGCTTATCATGATTGGCTACTGTTACTTAATTACAAATTAGAATTAAAAAAAAAATAAAACTGGCTTGCCATTATATAGATTTTGTAGCATAATTAAATTTTATCTCACAAATGACATTAAATAATTTTGATTTATATCATTTCTTTTTAGTTTGATAGTAGCAAATTGTGGGCCTTTGTTGAATATTTAGAGATTTTGTCTCACCGTTAACTCACAGCTGGCATAAAATATTTGTTTTTACAAAAATATCTTGTTTTAACACAAATCGTAGCTTATGGCAGGCCAATTACTGCATGAAAATGATTAAGGACAATTTTTGATTCATTATTCACTTTGACTCCCTTGGCAAAAGTCTACTATAAAATGATTTTGTACATACGCATTTAATCTAATGGTGGGCCAGTATTTAATATATGCAAAAGATTTTATATAATTTTAAAATTTTTTAATAATTATATAATTTATTGGCTGGTGGTAGGTAAGGGATGCGTTGAAATTCTACTCGAGACTGTTTAACCAGTGCATTAGTTTTAAAAAATTGACTAAAACATAAAAAGTGGAGACAAACAGACATAAGTTCTACAAGCAAAAAAATGTTTTAAAATTGCCAGCATAAAAATTCCCAGTGCTTACATATTTTTGTACTTTTGTTCTCTACTGAAATCAAACAATTCATCAATTTTCATCTAAGATTGTGATTATTGCTCACTTCGAAAGTTAATGGTCAGTTGTGTATGTTTGTTAAATAGTTCAAAAACATTTAAAAAAAATCAGGCGAATTGAAAATCTTTTTTGAACGTGATTAAAAAAGTTTGCCGACCCTAGCATAAGCATTTCATTAATATGCCAATGAGATCGAAGAAAATCAAAAAATATAAGTATAATAACCATGTAATAAACTACACCTTATAAGGTTTCCTTTAATGTATGTTTGTAAGACATAAACTTCATAGTTTTAGTAAAATCAATAAATTTGATAAAAATTATAGATTGAATTCCGAAATCGGCAAATATAAATAAATTATATTTTTTTTATTTTTTTTTTTTTTTGCAAATTGTACACGATCCGTGTTTTTGATTTTATATTCTTAGTTTTGCAAAAAAACCATAATATATGATTATTGTTATTCAATTTGTTTCAAAACTCATAGAATTTAAAAATGTGTAAAATAATTAAACACTGAAAATTTTGATTGTCCTTTGATCGTCTTCATCCTTTGATCATTCTTAAACTTGAATATTTAATTTAATTTAGGAGAACAGGTCTCTTAATTTAATTTTTAACTAACCTAAGGTACACTATCAAAAACGCGATCGCATTCAATTGTGATGGAAGCTGTGATAATCAACTTTTTAATCCAATATTTGGTCTATTGATTCGGTGTACTCCAGTGTTTACAATCGTAAATCCATATCCATTGTTAGAACTATGCTTTTAGTGTTTTTGGAATCTAAATACATTTTAGTACTACATATACTAAGGTATAAATATATTTTCTATAACTTTCGAAATATCAAAAAGATCAAAAAGGCTTCCTTTTTCAAAGCTTTATCCGTCTTCTGTAAACTAGTACCACTTATAAACAATTCTTTCATTCGTCATTCTAGTCAATCGGTAACAGCGTCAACGACATAACGTTATAATAAATTGCTAATTCCTTATTCAACAAAACCAGGCATAGTGAAAATCGGTAAATTTGTTTTCTAATGTTTACAAAAACATGATTTAAATACAGAAACTTAAAATTCAGCTTCAAGACCTGTTACTTTCAACCTTAAAAATGTATTATATGCTTTCATAATGGACGCTTTTGTGACATAATTGGCAAGGTTTATTAATTACATAGAAAATAAAAAAGAAAATGACTTGTCTTTTGAATACATTATACGTGTTCTTATTTTATTATTACAGTTGATTATTATAATTACCTACATTATAAAATACATAACGTACATGTATTAATAAGTACAGTGTGATTTGGGGCATCAAATTTGAAATGCTCTTTTAGTATCTAGGGATGGGCAGGCATATGCAAGGTAAGAAAGCCATTCTAAACTTCATGAGTTCAGCATTATACTCGACATAATATATAATATGTCAGAGCATATTAACTTTAGTCTAAAGTTTATAACGCTAGATATTGACCGAACAAATAAAAATTTAACATAGCTGTTCATAGAATTTCCTAACTAGCCTATTATTGTTTGTCTGATCGTCCGTCCGTCTATCTGTCATCAAGATAACTAAAAAACGAAGATAGATAACGATCTGAAATTTTGTTGGTGTATTCTATACCATAAATTTAAGTTCAAGTTTAAATTTAAGTTCAAGGGATCCATGATCCAAGTTTTTAACCATAGATTCGCAAAATAACCAACTCAAATAAACCTTATAATCTCATATACTTACAAAACGTATTATTATTTTACTAGTATTTATAACTGTTTACTATGATTATTTAGATTATTTTAGGAATGATAATTAAACATACTTCAAACAATGATACTTAGTCAGATAAAAAGCATCTAAACAATAAATTTTGTTTTTTTTTTTTTACAACAGTAATAATCGAACTCGCAACGTCGATAAATGTCTTATATTATAATTGGTGAAAAAGACAACACACCAACCATTGATATTGGAAAGAAAGCTTAAATTTTCTATTGCTTATGGATGTACCTGCTTAAGAATTATTGCATTTCCAAATATAAAATATTAATAAATTCTTTATTGCAAATGAAAATATTAAAACAGACCCACCCCCCGGTTAAGTGTAAATGGTTTCCTTGGTTTTCAATTTTCAAACTTATTATATTTTCCAAACATGAAAAGCTATAATTTGCCAATATTACAGTATTTTTTTAGATAATTAACGCTACAACTTTGAAATTTGACTTTTTCTTCGACATTCCAACAACAGAAAATTGGGAAGTCATTCTATTGGCACATCGCACATGAGGTGATTTGCGTGAAATCGGCGATATCATACATATGATTTGCTTATGGAAACCAATGTATAGTCGCACACGACGTGATTTTGGTGATTTGAAATCATACATGTGATAAAAAAATCGTTGTAAAAATGCTTCGTTTTTAAAATCATATGGGCAACTTTTTTTTATTCTTGTTTATACAGTCATATAAATCAATGTTTATGACAAAGATAGAGAATTAAATAATGTTTTTTTTTATATTTAAAAATAAAAACTTGTCAATGCTGGTTTATATACAAAAAAAAAGGTTAGATAAACCATATGCTTTAAAGAAAAGGAACGAAGAGTAGCGAGTATTAAGTAAATGCTTATATTATCCTGCAATATTTATATCTTTGAATACATGCTATACTTTTATCACATATATGGTATTGTTGCAACTGTTGTGTCGTATACGGATAGAGATTACTTTCCATAAGAAAATTACATGTACGAAATCGCACTGTGTAAGATATGTATAATCAAATACTGAAATCGTAAGAATTCCATCATGATGCGACAACAATCGTATGTAATTTTACATTCGTAAGCAACGTTGTCAAATACATAAGAGCTTTCACCTATAGTATTACTCAGTTAAATGCTCAACCTAAAAAATTTTTAGACATATTTATTATTTGTGGATAGCAAAAAGGGAAAAACCTCTTTCTCTATGTATACGTCTCTTAATTGTTGTAGCAACGTTGCAATAGATACAACATTTCTTCATTTTGGCCGTAATGACGTTCTGCAAGAGTTTATAAACTTATTTATAACACTTTTCAAGCGTCAATATTAATTTCATTCATTTCAATAACAGAGTAAATTAACGGAAATGAACTTAGACTTATTTTATAAAATTAAGCCAATACATCTTATACTATTACTGAAAAATATTATATATATTGATTCTTTTATTATTTAATATGTTTACAAAATGAACTGTAGAAATACAGTAATTGTACAGTGGCTATAATCTGTATCTATTCTAATCACATTAAACAAATAAAACAAGTTAAGGTATAACAGAGTAAATTTTTTAGATATTCGATATAAGATTGAGCATCAATGTTTGAACTACTTTAATCATTAGCATTCAGTTATAAATATATATATATATATATATATATATATATATATATATATATATGTATATATATATATATATATATATATATATATATATATATATATATGGTTAAGTCAGAGTATATTAGTATTAACCCATTTCAGTCTCCCGTTCGTCATCAAGATAACTGAAAAACGACAAGAGACAGGTAGTTGAACTTTTGGTGTCATATTCTGGATCTTAAAAGCGAGTCTAAGTTCGTAAATGAGTAAAATCGGTATAATGGGATAATTAGATCCATGACCCAACTTAACCATAAAAAAAGATTCAAAACGATAATTGTTTGATTAAAAAAAAAATGTATGATCATTTTTCGGAATGTTTATATTCGCCACAGTTTAAGCTAATTAACAGTTTCTTATTATATCCGAAAAATGTTCATACAAGTTTTTTGTGTTTGTTTTGAATCTTTTTTTATGGTTAAGTTGGATCATAGATCTAATTAGCCCATTATACCGATTTTGTCAATTTACGAACTTAGAGTCACTTTTAAGATCCAGAATATGACACCAAAAGTTCAACTAGCTATCTCTTGTCGTTTTTGTAAGACGAAATGAGAATTTCAAATGGCTTAAAGTATAATCTATTATAATCTATATTATTTATTACTTGATGTATTTCATCCTTTAAGACACTGTATATACATATTTTGTTATTAGTAAACGAACTACGTAGTACCCCTTCTTCAAAAAACGATACAAAGTCGGAGCAACTTCTGTTGCTCCGTGTGCGACTAAAATGCTGTGATATCGCTGATATCGGTGATATCGCCGATATCGGCGATTTCGCCGATTTCACCCAAATCACCTCATGTGCGATGTGCCTATACTAACGTTTCTAATGCGATGGGCAACTATATTTATAATAATAATGCGATTTTACCTCAGTACATCAAACATTCTCTGTATTTAACAGAGCTCACCCGCAACATTTGTTTAGTGTTTTATCTTAAGTTATTTTAAGTTCATTCTATGTTCTTTATTGTACAATTAAATTAATGATACGAGTGGAAGAATGAACAATATTGAATACTAGGAATTGGTAGGTAATGCGCAGCTATTTTTTAGTAAGCTATTCTGATATACGTCTAGAGTTGTGAAAAGAACACGACAGTGACAAAACGATATTTTGATATGTAACTTCATTTTATTATAATCATACCACTTTGAATCAGCACAATTCCTTACAAAAAAGTATGATGTAGCAATAAGATTTTCCAACAGTTAAGGGATTTTGAGACTCCAAAATCGATCGACAGAAGTTTTTGAAACACTCATTATAATATTTTCTGCACAAATTATAATTTGTGTTAAAGGTGTACATAAAGTATCGTCTTATAATATATTTATTAATTCTTTAATACAATTTACAAAACCAAAAAAAAAAAAAAAAAAAAAAAAGAAACAACTGTTACAGTTACAAGTTCTGTATTATATTATTTACTACTTATGTTAAGGAGTGGTATTATGTATTATTTTTATTCACTGTCTTTCAAATGTATTCAATTATTTGCCGCAAATTATCAAACAGATTAATTTTTTTTTTTTTTTGTAACAGTATTGTGTATTTTTCTATTTTTCTAATTTCACCAAATGTTTTTATTAGATTTTGTAATTTTAAATAATAAATTTTATTGTAAAACATATTACACATTTTATTATAGAACATTATATTTTTAACAAAACCATGTTATGGTTTAAAACACTGAAATAAAAATGATTTTGATTTAGAACATTATATTATTTTTAATATCTCTTTCAATTTTAGTAAAAATAGAAGATAAAAATAAATAATTTGATTTAGTCCGTTTGAATGAAACATATCTTTAATATGATATATATCTGATTAATTTTTTTAAATCATTTTTTAATCAACCCTAAAATTAGGAAATAGCTTAAGAAATTGTGTTTTCTCTAACAAAATATTTTCTATATTAAAAATAAATTTCTAAATAAATGTTTAATAATGTTAATTAAGTTTTCTAATCTTTGGATAAACTTAAAAAAAAACCCGTTTCGCATCCCTTCAGTGAATTAAACTCAGATATCTCGTAACTGTTATATAAAACATCATAAAGTTTCGTACGATTTATAATCAATCAATGACCACTTGCATATTTCATGTAGAAAATCGACGAATGGTTATTCGTAATCATAATTTAATCATAATCAGTATTACTAATCCCAATAAATTGATTCCAAACAATAAATCCGATGGAATATGTCTTTCACTGGAATTCTTTGGAAAATTAATTAATTAATCGACTATCGATTAACGATCTAATATATTCAGCTCTAACAAAATATTTCTTTTTGAACTTAGACATTCTACGTTTATCAACTATTTTTTACACCTATTGGAATTCGTTACTAGGCAGAAAAATATTGTTTAAGTTGGGATGAATTTCAGACACTTTGAGGAAATTTCTTTTCGACTTATATAGAATTTTACCATTTGTACTTGTACAGTCCCTTCAAATTGAGCTAGAATGTTCTAAATATGTATGTAGATTAACTTAATGTTAAGGAAGTATCTTTTAGCTGTTGAAGCCTCCCAATTCATTTGTCCTCTTTTTACGAACGAAATATCATTTTTGCAGGTTTTTATGACTTGTGCATTTCCATTATATTTGAGATTTGAAAAGTTTAATTTGATTTAAAATTTTTAGTCTGTCTGCACTCGCCTTTACTATAGCTAGCTAGCTAGTTAATGTTTTCAAAAAATCTGAAAATTAAAATAGTTCCATGAAAAGTGTATTGTAATCAGACGCACTTAATTATTAGAAATGGAAATATTTTTAAAATCCGAATAATTCTGTAAGTATGGTGACTATAATAAACATCTTATAAAATTTATTTGAAATACGAATTTTGTTGTTATGTATTTAAATTTATCTTTTATACTCAGACGTAGGATGATGTGCGGTGAGCTAGTTCAAAGAATAACTTGTAATGATTCTCTGACGAGATGTTACTCGTTGCTAATTTGGTGACGGTTTGTAAACTTAGCAAACCAAATTAGCAGTGCAAGCCGTCACCAAATTAGCCACGAGTAACACCTCGTCAGAGAATTATTACAACTACCTAATTCATAGTGATGATGACTTCTTTGTAGTCGAAATACGTATTTCTAAAAATACAAAATAATTTGATCTAGGAAATTAATTTGATTTAGGAAAACTAGCAGACTAAGATAACGCAGATGTTGTTGACATGCATAATACATTGTGAATATAGGAGAATCAACAATTACTACTAATCCATATCTCTAATATCTGTGCTTTTACCTCTTTTAGCTTTAAAGATGAGTAGGTCCATAACGGCTCGATTACGACATCCGTGGCGCCTTGATTTTTTCATGAATTTTGGCAACAAGCTAAAATAAGTCCAAAATGAAGAATACCAATTTTCGAGTTATCCATGGGTAGTTTGATTATAGGTTGAATGTAGGGACCAAAAACCAACCCGACCCATGCAAACCACCCCCACAAATTCATGGGTAGTTTAATCACAGGTTGAACGTAGCTGGCAACAACCAACCTCACCCATGAAAACAACACCCCAAAAATCCATGGGTAGATTAATCATAGGTTGAACGTAGGGGCCAATATCAAACCTGGCCCGTGCAAACTACACCCCACAAATCCATGGGTTAATAACAGTTGAAAATGGCGTACATGTATTTTTAATAGTAGGTGTATTAAATTTATAAGTGTTGATTTCTTTTAAACGAATTAAATTTCGGTTATTTGTGCTTGAATTGTGCTTAAATTATACTCATTTAACAAATAATAATAATTAATATTATGTATGTGACATAAACACGATACTGAAAAAAAAACAAATGTCAATAACTCGAACAATAGGCGAAAACTCGAAAATTGGTATTCCTCATTTTCATCTTATTTAGGCTTGTTTTACCAAAATTAATCGTCAAATCGAAGCGCTACGAATATCGTTATCTCCCCTTCATAACACTTAATAAAATGAATTTCGCTTATTCATGAATTTGGAACAAATATAACTATTCTGTTCATTAATGAATTTAAATTAAGATCGAATATAAAAAGAGTATACTTTTAACATATATGTACAGAGTAAGGTAGTAAAAAAATGAATATATGTTATTCGGTCAAGTTTTGAAAGATATTTATGGAATTTGATAAGAAACAACATTGTTTTACATAAAATAAACGAAAGATTTATTAAAATTACCAGAAAGAAATACAGTTTTGCGTGACTTGAAATGTTATTACAAAAATGAAAAAAAGAAATGTAAAATCATATTTTAAACACCCAATTTATTTTTGATGACTAAATTCCATGTAGAACGACAGTTGATTTTCTTACTACCATTATCTATGACTTTATTTGCGTATTAATATATTTCCGATAAAAACTGTCTTGATTAAAATTATTTCCGTTTAGATTTAATTAGATTAGAATTAGAATTATATTTACTGTTAGGTTATTCGTTTTAAAATGCAATGTGAATTTTATAGAATCATTTCAAAAGTGTTCTTATTGTTTATATGAACCTCCGATTATCCTTTACGGAATCTTCAAAAATTACTTAAGATTTTTTCACCGGGATAGGTGAGCTAAAATTAGTTCGCATCCTTTTTATTAAAGTGGTTTACTAAAACTGTAATGAAAGCGTTACGTACACATCTTCATTAAGAAATTTTTTAATAATTTTGGTATTTATGGTCGCAAATTAAAAACATAGCACGTTATAAGAAAAACTATCACAATTTTTATATTAACTTGATTTTTGTTTTTGTAGTGGAATCTTTCGTATAAATTTTCATTTATATCAAGATGTATGAATGACCTGTAATTATGTCGATGACAATACATCACCACCTAGCACATACGTTACCTGATGCATAGGGAAATAGAAAAATTTGATGAAAATTTGCGTGGTAAATAGTATATCCATTATTTGTTTAGTTAAATTGAAGGAGGACTTTAAGTCATAATTTTAAAATATCGTTTAAAAAAAAATGAGAAAAGACACTTTCTTCATATATGGACTTAAAAGTCAAAAAAAGTCAGTAAAATCAATTTCATTATGATGTAAAATGCAATTTAAAAAAATAATGAGCGATGTTAAATTGGTTAATTATAAGAATGTATGTATTGTAATCAATTCACGCTTTTAAATATTGAAATTTCCATTTGAATTAAGTTTCGAAGTTATATTATTATAGAGACTGTGCGTTTGATTATTTGTAACACTTAAAAAAGTGTTTATTTGCGCATATTTATAACTACTAACCGACTAAAACCGATAAAAACTTAAAAATTACTAACCCGATTTTAAAACATTTATTTCACTGAAATTGTCAATTAACCTTTCATATTTTCGTGGCCCACATTTTAAAAATATACTTTGCAAACGGTGCGTGACAGATATTTGAAAAAGTATGCATACAAAAACTGTTTTTAATGAAAAACATGAAGTTTGAAGCTCACCAATAAACTTTGTACTAGAAGGGCAAAAAATTTGTATGTTTGATGATGGTTCAACATGTTAAGTCAGCCTCTCGATACACATCCGTTTACAGATTTATATTATTAGAATTTTATTTTCTGTTGAATGATTTTTGACACTGATTGAAGGACGCGGATAAAAGCTAATTGTTTTATTATTGTTGTTAGTTATTATATTTTGATATGAATTATTATATTATGATATGTTGTTATATAATGATAAGAATATCGATACTACACTGAATTTAATTTGTAAGTAACAATTTATTTATAATTTATGTTTATACATATTTTATGTTTCGGTAAACAGAGAAATTAAAGAACTATCTATCTATTCCGAGTAATTATAATATCGAATCTGATTTATTAAGTATTTATTAACTTATGAAATTTTTTGAAATTCACGATTTCAATTATTATTAGTTAAAACTATGGGTTGGTAGGTTGTTCATATTATTATCTCTATTGGTATTTTGTATCTATTAATTATTTTATGATAATTTCAATTAACTAATGAAGAAATAATTTTGTTTTGAAGTAATATATGTAGTAATTAATATATTATAGAGTATACATTGATTTAAATTTTTTTTTTATTTAAAAAAAATATATATCACGTTTTATAAGTTATTGGAAATCAATTAAAAATGTTCAACATTTTATTTACATGATTTTAAACTATGTTGATACATTTGCGAACAAATAAGAGAGTTATCATATACACTTTCTGACACTTTCCTCATATAAAACAAGCAACTTATAATCATAGTAGCTTTTCTACATTTAAATTGTTTCTGTAAGTTATGGTTTGGCTTTCTTTAAATAATTTAAACTAATTTTTCATGAAACATTTATAGTTATTTCTCTTGTAAGTATTGTCCATTTCTGAACAGAATCTACATTTTTTCATTTTCTTTTCGTATGAACTACGTATAGTGTGCATTTTATTAAATTTAATAATTAAAAATAGCTTAACACCCATCCTTTTAAAGACTGGTTTCATTACATTTTTTAGATTTTTAACAGATAATGTTTGGTGCCAAAATTTAGTTTAAGTAATAATAAAAAAATAAAACCGGAGACCTTTGGAAATGGTGAAATAGGTGTGGTATTTAGAGGTTACAATTTGTATTCTCGTATTTTCGAATTTTTTAGGGGAAATTTGAGCTCTCAGTACAAAATGTTCTGCATAAAATTTGAAGATAATAAAAAATGAAAAACTTTTATTAAGCTGATTTTCCAACATAACCTAAAATTTTAAAAGATAACTGCGTAGAAGCGATTATTTTTATTTTATTTTTGTCTAACAATACAAATTTTATTTTTATAAAAATTGGTGGAATCATACTTTTTTATTACTATATACTCCGTAGATGCATTTCTTCATTCATTTCTCATTTTCTTTATTAACGTGTCTGCACTTAAAAATTATACTTTGCGAGAGAAAAAAATAATACGAAAACTTTGGTTTCCGCAATTTTCTCTGAAAATTTGCGGTTTTGTTGGAAAATACTCTTTATAAAAGTTTTTTATTTCTTTATTGTCTACTGTGTTGAACATTTTGCGCTATGAGGTCAAATTTCTCCGAAAAATGCGAAAATGTGAAAAAACATTGTCAAATCCTAAATATACCACTCTTGAAATTTTTTTGTTTTATTTATTTTTTTCTTTTACTTCTAACCCAAACTAAATTTTGACACCGGTCGTTGCCATTTTTTTTTTGCCTTCAAAATCCCCCAAGTACTTTATTTTCGTTAGTTTTTGTTTTTTTTTTTTTTGCTCTTATCTTAAAAGATAGTTAGTTACAATTTTATTTATTGTACCTAATTCAAATACGATAAAGTTCTCACGTTATATTATAAACAGATGTAAATAATTTTTATGAATAAAATAAAACAGGTTTTAAACACACAACTAACTGACTGACTGACATAACCGTGTGCATATAATAAAATAAGTAACCATTAACCATGAATGATAAACAAACCAGAATCGATCTGAGGATGACGATGACCTTACTTAATATTTTGATTGTATGAATTAAGTAAGACTTCAAGTATCTAACTTTATTTGAGTCATTTTTGTTTTAATATTTTATTTTATTTGTTCTTTGAATTTATTTAGAATTTATAATTTCACAAATTATGTACCTATAGATATTTTATATGGTTTACAAAAACACTACTTGGATGCCTACATGTTTTTAAAACGAATTAAAAAGTATAATAATGTACATGAAATAAATAAAATAAAGGATAAAATCAAGTTTTCTACAAAGTTTATTTAATTTGATATCATAAAAGCCTGAAAACAACAAAAGTCAATAAAACATTTATAAAACACCGTGTTTATGCTAGAGAAATATACAGTTTTAGATATTTTCACTTTCTGTTCTCTATTTTTTACATGTTTCGCGTATAATGTTGAATAAATGATACGTAGAAATTTTAAGGATTTTTAACAGACTGTAAAATGCTAAGGGATAAGTTTATAGAAAGTTTTTAACGAATTCTGAAGACTGGAAATATGAGCAATCTTTTAAGATGGAAAAGAATGGTTTTTTCTTATTCTATTTTATTTTTCTAGTTGCAAATAATTTTTAAGACTTTTATCAAATTTACATTTTTATCACAATTTAAAATTTTCTTAATTTAATGTCTCAGTGTTTTATTAATTAAAAAAGTTAAATTGCTGATTAGTGATTATACCATGAATTAATTCTTAATCCTAAAACACAATTAGGCACAGTCATTACAAAAGTTGAAGAATCACCGTAGTAGAACGTCGAAGATTTAAAAAAATAGACAACAAAATTCTGTAAACCTCTTGCAATTCAAGTATAAAATATTTCATGAAAAATTACGATGATTTTAAGACCCAAATCACTTTTTTTTTAATATATTATAGACGTTAAAATACTAATCAATCGTAAGACTTCAATAAATTACATTTTTAACGCTTAGTCGATATTCGGTATTGCTATTACATCTAAAATTTGAACCGAAAATTACACAAGGGATAATTATACGTCAGTATGACATGCTTCCAGTAAAGATCCACGTTACTATTGTACTTATCGTTGTAACACAACCGTCTCATGTAAAATTAACAGACACCGCAATACGATACGAAATAAAAAATTGAGAGAAAAATTTTGTGTTTTGTTTACGTTTTCAATGCGAAGATGATCTTTCTAGGGTTAAGTTTAGGGGTATTTTATCAAATATGTAATACAACAGAAACAAAAATTTTCAGAAAAGGAACTTTTTTCTACCATTTCACAGGAGAAACATATACCTAATTAATTACATGGATGCCGTTGGTGCAATATTTGTTAGCCAAACTGTAAAAAACTTAAAAAATATAAAACATTAAATAAATTTGAATTTTGATTTCTTTCACCACTACTGTCAATCAATTAAATTTTTTTTAACAATCTTGTTAACATATAACAAATAAATAAAATTTTGAAATTCAAATATCGATACCATAATAATATTTTTATTTCATAATTTATTTTTTTTAAATAGAAGTACCTGTAATACAATAGGAAATAATAAAATGATGAATAAATAACTAATTTAAAGAAGTCTTTTGATTGAATGACTTGAACCTAACATACACCATTTTATACCTAATGTAGCAACAAATAAATGGAATAAATATCAATTTTTATATATTAACTACAGTTAACACAAGTATAATAAACACACTCGTTAAATTAGATAAAAATCCGTCTTTCTTGTAATTAATTCAAATAAATTTTCGATTTCTATAACTAGCCTAACCTTTATCTATAATACATAATTATATTTACTATCTACATCGAAACAACAATATTTTATAACATTCTTCAAAAGTGGAAAAATTTAAAAATATTAAACCATTAAAATAAAAAACTTAGTCTTAATGAATAAATAAGCTATCACTATTATCAAACATAAAAAATATATTACTTAACCGTAAATTAAATATAAACAATTAATATTACACCGGATTCGGATGCAATCGGCATCGTCCAAGTGACCCTGTACACTTGTATTTGTACTGAAAATTTAGAAGAAAAAAGCTAAACAATTATTCTGCTAAAAACAGCAAGCAAATCTTTCATTATTTTGTATTTATGGTTAATGTTAATAAAATAAAAAATAATAAAATTGTTTGTGGAAACACAGAAAAGTAATTATTTCTCGGTATTTTTCAAATCTGTTAGGTTTGCTTGAGTTAGTGAAAAAAAATTATCAGTTTTGAGGTAGAAAAAAAGATTAGGAATATTTTAAAACAGGATCTAAATTTCATTAAACATTACAACCATTATGATAAAATTATACGCCTGAGCATAAATTTAATTTTGGAGCGTATTATATAAAATCTTTCGTATCCAAAATTTTAACAAATTTTACAATTCTAAAGTTAATAATAATATGAAAAATGAAACTCTGTTTAAGCACTTGATTTCATCAAAAATGCCAAAAATTACCAAAAAAAAAACCTAAAATTTTAAAAATTCAATGTTTTACTTAAATAAATTTCTATTACTCTTCTTTATAACTAAGTAGTAAAATGATTTAATATTGTTTCAGGCTATAGGTCATGTCAGTGGATGTCACATTAACCCAGCTGTAACCGTTGGATTAATTTTCACAGGACAATGTTCATTACTTAAAGCATTATTGTATATTATTGGACAGTGTGTTGGAGCTATTATTGGAGCATTTTTAATTGTTGTAAGTAAAAATTTTATATTATTGAATTATTTTATCGTATTCGATTAAACTATGACCAGTTAATTAAAATTTGTTGATACAGAAAATTAATATTATGGAAAAGGGCAATAGTTCTTCAATGTACTTTAGGCCTCATGCCGATCATTTTACGCCGATCATGTTAAGTTTTTACTAATTATTTTGATTGCGAAATATAATTTTATCGATGATAATAATACAAAATTTGAAAACACATCAGTTTTGTATTCTTAAAGGCATAATTTTAAAATGACACAGAGCACTTTTGATCACTTGTCCAATTTCCGATCTGGCTTCTAGTTATAATTTAAAATTGTGCATTTTTTATATTGTTACAAGCTAGTGAAACAAAAATTCCATTTTTTGATACTTCTCAAGTAATAACGAAGGCAATCGCAAACAATCGACATAAAGCTGGGTTGCAAACTATTATGAAACAGATATAATGAATTTCTTTTCACTTCAAGTTGAGCTAAAGTTCTTCAAATCACAATACCACAATACTCCAAATAAATTTTTTACTAAAAACTTATTTAATACATTTCATATTCATCAAAAAGTCAATATTTTGCCAGATATCTGCTGTATATTTTTTAAATCAATTTTTCCACCCTAAATTAAAGTCTGTAATCATAAACTTTTTATAAAAACACGTAATTATTAAATAGGATTGCCCGTCATTCTTTGTATCTATGCGTTTTGAAACACAATAGTTCAAAAATTTGAAAAGATTGCATTTGCACTTTTTTTGTAGGTTTTTGGCTTGTAGAGTATTGTACCAATCTAAAGCCATAAAAATTAAAGAATAGAAAAACTGTCACTTTTTAGTATCCAAAATATGCTAAATACAAAATGAGAGATATATTTAAGCAATAAGCACTGTGAAGTAACATTGCTATCGTAGTTATAATTTCTTATTTGTTTACTAATTTTAAACAATTTATAAAAAAATTTTTGAATTCCTTTGCAATCTTAATTTCAATCGTAGAAGTTGGACATTAGATAATTTGATTAATTGAAAGTTTTATTTCCATATAGCAAATGTTGGATACTGTGGCATTAGACAAAAGCACTTTAGGTGTGACTGGATTAAACTCAGGAATTTCATCTGGACAAGGAGTACTTATTGAAGCTGTTATATCATTTGTACTAGTAATGGTTGTATGTTCCATATTGGATGAAGAACGCACCGCAATGACTGGTTCAGCACCATTAGCGATTGGTCTCACAATTGCAGCAGCTCATTTATTTGCTGTAAGTTATTAATATTTGTTTTTGGTTAAGCTGAGCCCGATGACCTTCGTTAAATGATAGTTGGCTAGCGCTAATGTTTTCTGAAAGTGGATTATGCTATGTTTGCATATAATATACTAATTTAAGTAAATTAGCAATGAAAAGAAATTTTTTTGACACATAAAGAACCAATAATCTGCTTAAAATCCCACAATAAAATTTAGCAAAATTTTAATTTATATTAGTTTGTACAATTTTAGTGTGGATCTTTAAGGGGATATGGAATTTAAAAAATTAATATTTCACCTACAGAAATGCTCTGTTTAATATTAAATAATTATGAAAAGTGCTTTTTATTTTGTAAATGTTCATTAAAATCAAAACTTAGAGGAAGGGATAACAATTTAATACTTATGATATGTTACAACAAAGTGTAAGACTGCTACAAAAACGTCATACGTAATAGGTATCTAGTACCTTTGTAATATGCCGAAGGTCGATTTTCCTGTAAAAAAATAGTAAATAACATTGATATTAAAATTGTTTTATTTATTTAGATTCCATATACTGGATCAAGTATGAATCCAGCCAGATCTTTTGGTCCAGCTGTAATACAAAACAAATACGACTTCCTTTGGGTAAGTAATATTTTCAAACTTTTTTAGAATAGAAAGGTTCTCGTAATCACATTCAGACAATACGATTATGGCGAATAAGAAAGTCATAGTACAAAAGTCTTTTTTACATTGTATTTTTAAGTGTCAATTGTATACAAAAAATTTTGATAAATAATATCATATCAATTCGCTCCGATAATAATAAGATATTAAAAAAAGGAGTTAAAAATACTTTTTTTCAGGAATATAATGGGATTGAAGGGCAAAGTTTTTAAATGATTAAAAGATTAAAAAAACTATGTAAAATATCAAAATTATTCCGAAAAGAAATTTTCTACAAGTAAATAGTATCTTTATATGCTTTTTGGAAACATGTTTTGAAACTTATTTTTACAAGAATCAACATATACAATTTTTAATTGAAGCTCAATATATTTCCATTTCGTTTGTTTTAATACAAAGTTTTCGTCCCGAAAACAGATTGAAAGAATTATTAGTTTACTTAAAAAAAAACTGTCTAAAAACAAAAAATGCGTTTTCTAACCAATGATTTCATATGTTTCAGATATACTGGGTTGGACCACTCATCGGAGGTGCTGTAGCCGGCTTACTTTACCGACTATTATTTAAGGTACAAAAAGTTGACTCCTATGATTTAAATAATTAAAAAATCATTACATCAAAGAATTTTTTGAGCACATCCTTTTTAAAAAATTTAAACGATTTGAAATTTAAAAAAAAAATAAATATTTTAATTTTAATTTATTATTTATAAAAAATTTAAAATATTCGTTTAAAATTTTATTTTATTATTATTGTATTGTAAATTTATTTTTCTTCAATTTAAAAATATTGACAAAAAATTGTTTAAAAGCATTCAAATATTTGATTTTGAACAATTGTTGTGTATTTTGAATTTTACATTTAATCCTTATCTAATAGTAGAAATCGTAAAAAATTCATTTTACAACAGATTATTATTCCATCGAATAAGTGCAAAATTAGTATGGAGAATATTAAGAAAAACATAAATATTTTGATATCAATGCACAAAATTGGCATTAAAAAGGCTTGTTAATAAAAGTAACAAGGAAAATGTGACTGGTAGTGAATTGGAAAACACTGAAAAGAAACCACTAATTATATAAATGTTGAGTTTGTAGTGTAACTACAAATTATTATAGAAATTTTATTGCGTTTAAGTTTCACTGTAAGAATTTATCGATATTTTCAAAACATCGATGGTTTGTTTTTAACGTCATTGTTGAAATCGATTGAGTCGATTCATAAACAATATTTTGCCTTGATTGATATAATTGATGTTTCACTGTTAAATAATAGTGTTTCACAGTTAAAATTAATTTAATAGAGTCTCGTTCTAATACAGAAGGCTCTAAGACTAGATCGACTAAAGTCCGCGTACAACGATTGCCGTGTCGTGTTCTTATGTTTATAAGTTAAATGTTTGATTAAACTATACGTTGAGACAAGTTATTCTTTTTGTGTGCGATTAAAAATTTTAAATAAGTGAAGTTATGAAACCTCTAAATTTCAAATTAACAAATTAAAACCCCCACCCACTTATTGTTTTAAAACGAATTTAGCAAAACATTTCCAATTTGACCACCAATTATAGTCAAAAAAAAAAAAAAAAAAACCAAAGAATTTTTTCTAAAACAATGAAATGCACTTATTAAATGGAAATAATAATAACTTGATATTTATTTTGTAAATATTTTCTACACATAATAAATATCATTAATATATTAGGTAAGAATTGAATAATAAGGGTTTTCGTATGCAATATTATATACTTTGTCCTTTTTTTTTTTTTGTACAAATTGATTTCCAAAATTGTGGAATGTTTTCCTTTGATAAAATTGAAATTAAATAATCGATAAAAAATTTTCCAGAAAAATTTCAATCAATTCCAATTAATTGATTTTATGTCTCGAGTCGATTACGAAATTTTATATTTTAAAATCAGCATCTTGTTTATAAAAAGAAAAACAATCCACAAAAATTTGTTGCTAATTATTGTTTTGCATGGAAAATGTATATTTGCTTGGATTTATTATCAATTTATCACTTGTTTCTTTTTGTTCAATTGTTTTTTTTAATTTAAATAAAACTTTATTTGTATAATTTGTAAATATAATATGTTTTTATTTTTGGAAAAAAAAAAAAAGTTTTCTATTTGCTGTTAAAAAAACTATGTATGGGCTACAATATTGGTTTTGTAATGATAAAAGTGTCTTCCGCTATAGGATCACGACGAAAGCCGTGTAATTTTATTACATGGGTACAACCCGTGACGTTGGTATAAAATTAAGGTAAGGGTTTTTATCCAAATTTATTTGATTTGCAATAGTTTTTTTACTAAAATCATTTGAAAAATTTTTAATGGTACTTTAATAAGTTTCAAATTGATTTTTATCCATTAAAATTTCTTACAACACATATACATACATTCGAAAACAAAAATGTGTTAAAAGAAGAGTATAGTTTTTTTACTCGACATACTTGAATCATATCAGAATTTACTCAGATATGATTCAAGCAAATACTGAAAGCACTAGCCAAATTTTGATAATAGAATCACCTAATTCATTGATTTCCACCCTTTCTTCCGTGCTGTCCTCATATTTTTATATACATTGGTGACATATTCTAGATATCAAAAGTGAGTTTAAATTCGTAAATTGAACCTTTCGATCCAATGGATCCATAACCAAAATCATACACCATAAATGATAAACGAAAAATTAATATACACGTATATAATTATATTACTTGTTATTATTATTTATGTGTTTATACCTGTATATGCTGCATATTTAGAGTATTTTATGTATGGTAATGATTAACGATAGTTCAAACATTGACAATCAACCAAAAGTTGAGTACTTAAACTGTGTTAATTATGATCTTCGCATGTATATGACCAAAACAGGTTTATGTTCTTCTGAGCTTTTAAAATTCATTGTAAACATTTATATGGGTACCTAATTATTCTGATCTTCTGTTGAATTTACATTTGAATTATCATTTTTGAATTTATTTGAGCCCGGAAGTTTGGAAAATTTAACATGAAAAAAGTTGTTTGTCTATGTATATGCCTGTGATGTCGGTCTCGCAAATGAAAGAACTTTTCTTAGCATTCTGATGGAAATCTGATTAATCGCTCAAATAAAAAAACATTTGAATACATATATATATATATATATATATATATATATATATATATATATATATATATATATATATATATATATATATATATATATATATATATATATATATATATATATATATATATATATATATATGTATATATATATATATTAAATGATACAAATGTGCCGGAAGTGTTGATATAAATTGTATCTTATTTTTGTTAGCTTCCACTGTTAAAGTATGAAACTTGAACCGACGGCCAATGTTTTTTTCTTTAATAATATTCTGACGTTTTTTAAATTTTGAAAGTATCTCGTTTTTTTTTTGTCATTCTTTAATAATATTATCTAAAGTGATCAAATACCATAAGAGTAAATTTTATAGAAAAATTATTGCAAATCAAATTCAGAAAATTTATTAGCAAAAAAAAAACTGTAATAAAATTGCACATACATAAAATTTTAAAATTAACCAGCTATTTCCAAAATCTAAGTGTTTTATTTCAGCTATGATTATGCTTTACAGCGTTTGGATTTTGGGTTTTAAATTTGGGTTTGCTTTAAAATTTCTAATATTTAACATCTTAATAAGTACATGGAAATATTTTTCGATATGTATGTATCCTTTCTAAAATTCAAATTTTAGAAAAAAATCATTATTAATTTTAACAGTAATTTTCAAAAATATTTCCATTTTCATTATAACAAATTTCACACGCTTTACATTTCATCATCATTAATTAATCAGTTATTCATCCCGATCAAGAAACAATTACTAATACCAAAGAATTACAGTCGTGTCAAATAAACTAAAAATTAATTTTGAATAATTTTACGTATGAAGATCTATTGATTTAATTTTTATAATCGACATTTTCCAATTTTCACATTATAATCTTGATCAGTCACTCTACCTACCGCCCCCCCTTCAATGATAAATTTGTTTATTTTAAGATTAAAAAAATAGTCATTGTTAATTACATAAGCATTTAATCGACATTTTCATGTAAATATTATATATCCAGATTTGAAATTTTTTAATTAAGTATATTTCGCATAATGGTGAATTTGATACTAAAAAAACGACAAGTTCACATATATTAGATCAAACAATAAATCAAATCAATAGAGGATCATGCGTAAAAGTCCGCTGAAAATCTAAATAGATACGATTATTCGAAATCAAAGAAAATAGTTACAATTTATTTTATATTCATAGTATTTCAATTCTATGATAAAACACACATTGCCGATATTCCCAAACCAAAGAATTATTGTGTTCGTAAGATTATTTTTCCGGAGTTTTACACTAGGTACAATGTGTACTCAGAGATAATACTGCCCGAATGCTATCGCTGAGCATTGTATGAGTAAAATTTGGCATTAGTATTTTACGAAGTTACTGGTCAATAATTTGCTGTACATTTCAAAATAAATATAAAAAAACTAATCAAGAAAGGTCTTGGGTGACTCGGCATTCTCGAATCTTGAGATTTCGAATCAAGTCCTGTACTTGTAAAATCGTTTTCTAGTTTCCGGTGTGTATCTATATATTGTCTTTAAATGGCATATTTTTGCAAGAAACCTCTTAAATAAGGATAATCGCTAATGTAAAACAAATTGTATTTTTTAAATATTAAGATATTTGGTATATATACGAACTTGACATGAAAACGGAGGGCATTTGGAAGAGATATTCACAAAAAAAGGGATTTGAAGTAAAAATCAAAATTTTATTTTAAATTGAGAATTTTTTTCACGAAAACTCTTTGACATGCTCTCCGTTTTTAACACGCTTTTATTAGCTTCACTCGTATGTTTGTTTGTCTGTAGGTAACTCTCTGAAGTTGGCTGCAGAACGCATATGAACGGATACTTTGCATGAGAGTAATAAAGATAGAGCGTGTTTTTTTAGTTTTTTTAAACTATTTTATAATTATTTTTGTCAAAATTGTGCATACCACATTTTATAAGATTTAATTTTTGAGTTTTTTATTGCGTAAATTGAAAAAATACAATATATATTGCATTAGAAAATTTATTGAGCCTAAAGAGGTCTCTACCAAATCACCATTTTAATAGTAGAAAAAACTTTACTTGAAAAAGCAGTTTTTATTATAATTTTTAATCTGTAGAAATAGGGCCCAAACGCAAGAAAGAAAATAAGAATTCTGTTATAACGCGACCATAATTTTTTTAAAATTTTATTATGTCATTAAGGTATCTATAAATTGTAATCACCAAATAAAATTAACGTGTGTGTAAAAGCGCACCTTGTAATACAAAATAAACTTATAAGTTAAACAACAACAACAAAATTTTTGCAGCCGATGTATATTGCAGTTAGAAATAGAAATTTTGAAATACTATTATCAAATATAAAATACATTTTATATGTTTTAAGACAATATTTTGCATGAAATTATACTCATATGTTGTTTCTAAATTTAACTAACCATACATTTTCAACTAACATTTACAGGTACGAGTCGAACCAACGGTTGCCACATCATTTAGCGATCGTTACTAAAAACTCTACATTCATCATAATTACCATTTGTTTTATTAATTAAAATAGTGATTTTAATTTCTACTTTATGTACTTACGAGTAATTTTCTATTTACAGAATATCGTTTATTTTACTAATTAGGTTTGTTTGAAATATATAGAATAATTTACAGTGAACAATCTTCAGTCTAAAGTTTTTATACTCGATCAATATAGAATATATGAAAGTATGCTATTTTTAATCTTAAGTAAATCGAAACGCAAATACAAACAAGATTGATTGGAGTGTTCATGGAATCACTTTCTTGAAGATAACCCTAAAATGAGAAAACGACCTAAAAAGTGAGTTTAAGCGAATGAACAAAATTGGTTAATTGAGCTCAATGGATCCATGGCACAACTTTCAACCCACAAAATATTAAAGAAAATTTCAAATAAAAAAAATGTTGTTATATCAAAACAACGTTTGATTGAAATGTTTTTTCTTTAAATATTTATTTATTTCAGCTCAAATTCATAAACTATAAGTAGTATGGGTTACATATTTATAAATTCAGGTGATTATACTTTGATACCTAACAACCTATAGTTCGATGTTTGATGTTTTAACTTTTATTTCAATATATTTATTACTTTACTGGAAAATTGAAAAATAGTTTATAATTATATGAAGCTATTTTGATTAAAAAAATTGACTTTCGCAGCCGTAAGGATAAAAGTATAAAAACGTATAAATATAGTCAATTATCTGGAATAGACTTTCAAGATCTTTCGTATCGATTTCAAAAAAATCTAACTGATCTATAAAATTTTTAGAAAGATCCTTTGTGTTCACTTCCCATATGTGTTCAAATACGATTATTAAATTATTGATTATTATTAACTATTAAAATTATATAATAAATTTTTTCCATCTCTTCTGTTTATAAATATAATACAAATATGAAAAATAATAACACGTTACCTCTGTTTTAGACTATATTTCTGACAATTGGAAGATTCCCAAACTTCTTCTGAATTAAGGATCCCATTTATTTCAATATAGCTACTTGTGGATTATTAGAATCCTTAGTTCAAAAGACTCTTAAGCAATATTAGCAGTTTTTTTTTTAAATTTTATCTCTAGAACACATTTAGACGACATTATCCTTTAAATTCATATTTATTATATTTATTCAACCAACTTTTCTTTCCAAACAATTCGAATTTAAAAATTTCAATTATAAAAAAATTAACATCACTATTTTAAACAATGTACTAATTTATCATATTTATAAATTATTTATGAAAATAGAAATTTTAATTTTTACCAACTATAATTTTTATTTCCAAAATTATTTTAATTTACAAATTCAAAAAATTGTTTTCGGTTAATGATAATTTAATTTTAATGATAATTTAATCAAACAAATATTCGTAATTTAAACAATTTTAAAACCAAAAGTTTGATAACTATTGGCTTGAGAATTTTAAAAGTCCTACTTGAAATTAAATAAGTATTTGTTAAATTAAAAATCCTTTAATCAACTGGTGTAACAAAAATAATGCTTAAATCTATTAAAATAAGAAGCGCGAGAGTTGTGGCACCCGGTAGGAACTATTTTCCTTTCACTATATATTATATATTACCAAATAACAACCACAATGGAAGAATGGTTATAAAATTATATTTTAAATATATTTTTCAAGTTTCCGTTTATCAGGTTATGAAACAAGTATGTTCCTAACAACATAGGTAAATGATAAATCTTCATATATAAACTAATTTAAGAGGCGTGGTTTTCAAGTGTCTGATGGGTACATTTTCTTGTCCCATCGTTCAAAAACGCTACAAAGACCCTAGTTACAAAAACACAGCTTTAATATTTCTAAAATATCTTTCTTTACTCCGCCACGGCCCGTTATATCGCTGTTTATAAAATTTCATATTAAAAAAAATATTAAAGGTTATTTTTGTTTCACCCAAATTATAATTTCATTATTTAATTTTTAATAGTAAACCTTCCTATAAGTAATTTTATAAAATTGAATGATAAAATAGTAAAATTCAGCCTAAATCAGACTGTGATACCACCAAAAATATAGGAAATATTAAATAAATGTAAAAGGAATGTGGATTTAGTCTGAATTAAAACACTCATTTTTTATAATATTGTATGTATAAAAATAAGTATTGTTTATCTGTTAAGTGTACTTTGGATTTGATTTATTAAATTTAATAAAAATTTTCTTAAAATTATAATCATTTCATTTTTTTCTGAAAAAATATCCTAAAATTTTCCTGCCAACTTTGTTCTAAAGGGAATGAAATACGCATTAAATTCGGCCAGTGGAAGATAATTGGCCAGTTATTTACTTTATACGTAATAACCTCAGATGAATTGACACAAAGTATGAGACCTTTACTATATACAGACAATGTCTAATGGACTATTATTATGTAATATGTAGTGTATGAATGTTATGAAATTTGGTATGAAGAACCATTAAATGAAAACGAAGAGCGTGTCGAAGAGTTTTTCTCAAAATAAAATTTCTAAATTTAAAATAAATTTTTGATTTTTACTTTACACAGTCTTTTATTCAGGAATAACTAACTCTTCAATACGCTCTCCATTTTCGTGTCTAGATTGTGAATATTAAATTTTATAACAATTCGATACTTATTTTTTAAGTTATTTGTACGTTTAATTTGAAAAAATTTAATGTAGGTATATTACATTATAATACATTAGAGATTGCCATTATTGTAAAGGTCTCATTTTTTGTGCCACTTTCTCTTTAAACCCTTTTATTTATAATTAGATTCTAGATTGGTCAAGGACGAACGTCAACATATTCCTAATTAATTTTTATCAAAATAGTTAAGAAAGAAACAGAAATCCGCTATAATAATAGCTATTTCTATACTAATGCCAGGTTAAAATGTTGGCAGTCACTGATATGCTAGGTAAGATATCACTGCCAAAAGCATTTTGATTTCATTTATTCAATTACTTGCTCGCAAATATTCCAAACTTTGCCCATTCCTAAAAATTTTTTAAAACAGAAAGCACAAAACGTCAACGAAAGACAGAATGATCCTGATGGTTCTGATGCACGAACCCTAAAGTAGTGGTAGGTAAAAATTTAATACATCAAGAATATTTATATATTTGGGCAAAAATGTTAATATTTTACAAGTGCAGCCAATAACGAAGTTTACTCGCACATACACTCGCATCGTGTAAATCAAAGTAAATATTACTTAAATCGCTATATGTACAAGGTGAGGGACAAGTAATGTTTCAATTAAAACTGACTTCTATATTATTAAAACCGAACAAACTTTCACTCTATTTTCATTGAGAATTAATTAATTATAGGTATTCTTTAAGTATAAGAGACTTCCAAGCATATTCTTCAACTACTGTGGCAGTGATTACAATCTGGTCCTTTGTTAAATGAAGATTTGACTAAAACATCTCAAAAATAGCACACGTATTGAAAAATTATTAATAATTTTTGACAGGCAATGGTCGAAAAGAAGGGCGATATTGATGTGGGAGGGAAATCGATAAACATAAAGAATGGATTAAAAGAGGTAACTGAAATAATAAATAGAACGGCAACTGCAATTATTAGAAACAGTAAATGGATATCAGGCGAGTCATTTAAAACGATAGATAAAAAAAGATATCTTTATCATAATCATCCAAAACGAAAATTTGTGAGGAAATTAGTGAATTTATTCTTTATTACCAAAAAGCATAATTCGCAACAATAAATATAATATGTGGAAAAAGAAACCAAACTGCGAATATTTTTAAAGATGAATATGGGAAAATTTTAAATCACAAACAGATGGCAAAAATATATTAAAATGTCGTATGATGTGCCAGCATCCCAAAATTTCAAAGTATAGAGGAACCGTAAATAACAATAGAAGAAGTAGTGTTTGCTATTAATAATTTGAAATTAAGTCGAATTGGTAAAAGTTCTATATCATTGGAAACTTACCCAACGACTTTCCAAACGACATCGACAATAATATCACCTTAAAATTCAAATGCTAATGAATGCGAAAATCGTAGAACAATCAATATTATAAACAACTATATAAAAATATTAACCAGAACACTATTTGAGAGAAACAAAAATAAAATCTTCTATAATTGGCCATGAGTAAGTTGGATTGAGAAAAGGACTGAGATACTATAGAAATGCGCTATTCTGATTAGGGAGAATTAGATTTAAAGAGGTATAGTGGTGCAGAAGAACATATATTTATGCTTTCTGGATTATTCAATGGCATTTCATATGGCATTTTAAAGGCATTTCATAATCAGACAAAATTAATAAGAAAAACTATTCAGGAGATATTACGTTAATTGTCAATATGAACTGTAAACAAACTGGCGTAATAAATATAGTAAATAATTCTTGAAAAGAAATACCTATCAAAAATGGTATGACAAAGACAGGAAAACATACTGTCACCATTGCTTTTAATATATTTACGGAAAGTATATTTAATGAGCTGAATGGCCTTGAAGGGATTAAAATAGGTGAAAAAAACGAATGAGATATGCCACTAATATGCAAATGATAATATTTAAACATATGATAGTGAACCTAAACTTCAAGAATTAAGGAAGTACGAGCACCAAGGCAACTTTTGATAAAAGGCTTGATTTTTTTTTAATACAAAGTTTAAATATGTCTAAACAAATTCCAAAAATTTGAAGTAGATTGCCCGATCATTTAAATAAATAATTAACTTTAAAGTTGAGCAATTTAACATTGGTCTTATGGGGTAACCTTCAAACATTGATGCATTTCTGTATTTTTCTCGTAAAACTGTCGGTGAATATTTTTAAAAAACTTATGGATGAAAGTAAATATATTAGTGATAAATTTAATTCAAAAACATTTACACTTGCCCGACTAATTAAAGTGTATTAATTAAAAGAAAAATAAATGCCGCCACTAGCCAATGTTAAATGTATATCTATATATTGAAAAAAATCATATGGTTACTGCGTTCCCCTTACCGCGCTAGAGTCGATACCTATCCCCACACCGCCTGGCGCTCGTACTACCTTAATAAATAAGATAAATGAACTTAGAAAATCAGTAGATATGATTATAAATCCAAAGAAAACCAAAGGAAAAACAAAGGAGACAAAAGAGCCTTGTTATACCAAAATTGATAATACCACCGTTAAATTTGTCGACAAACATAACTATCTAGGTGCTCTGATATCAAATGACGAAAGATTCAATAACGAAATTAAGGGGCGAATTTCAATAGCCACAGTTAATTTCATTCAATAAACTCAAGAAAATCCTGTGCAACAAAAATATTGAAATGAAAAACAAAACAGTTAGTGTTGAAAGCATGTGTGTGGTCAACCTTGACATACGGCAGTAAATAAATAATAATCTTTGAATCTTTTGAAGTTTGGTGTTGAAGAAGAATATTTAAAATAATGTGGAATGATTATGTAACAAATGAAAAAATACTACAAAAGGCGAAAGTTAAAAAGGAATTATAAATGTTGTTCTGTCAATTATCATTCTAAGATCATATAATTAGAAAAAACGGATTGATATGATTAACGGGATGATATGTTTAACGGGAAAATATAAGAAAAAGGGGAAGGGGACGAAAACTTCTTAGCTATTTAGACAGCTTAGAACTAACAAACTCAAACGCCAATCAGATTGTGTGTAAGGCTAGAGGTAGAGAAATTTGGAGCAACATGCTGATCAACGTCTGCGGAAATACTCTCAAACTACCACCTCCTGGCTTGATGCAATTCTGTGCTGGTCTTATGGAGGTTTTAAAAAACATCTCGCTTCAAATTGTTGATTTCTTCTTCAAATTTATCTGTCAAAATGTATAAGGTTAAGGTTTGTTGAAGTGTTAAGTTGGTTTATTCACAAAAATCGTATAAATATGTCTCATCGCAATTTCGAAGTTTTATAAATGAAATCCATACTATAGCTGATTTATTTTGTCTGATTTAATAAATGATGCGTAGGACACATACTTTGTAATAGTTTATTAGTAAAATATTTAGCATCACACAAATCATTTCATAGGCAATAACGAACACTTTGAACTCGGTCTGGCGGGAACCAGCAATTTTTGCGAAAAAAATTTTAAATCACTGTGAGAAACAGTTTATTTGTGAAGTAATAGTATAATCTATTTATATAACATTATCGAATAATTTTGAATGTTTTATTTTAATTATAAAATAGAAAAAGTGAAAGGGTAAAGAATATATGTTCTGTGTAATGGATGCTTTGAAAGTGTGTTGTAGCACCTTTTAGTATAATGTCGAGGAACAGAACGGTAAAGGGTTTTTAAATTGGGGATTTATAATCCAGTTCAAATATTAAGCTGTAAAAGTGCCGATAATATAAAAATAATCAGCGTTTAGAAAAATAATATCCATACAAAGTGAAAGGATTAAATTTGGAAAAGCCTATGTCGGAAAGCAGTATGATTTTGTATTTTTTTTTTCTTTTAATTTTTATATAGTGTCAGAGAATAAAGTTTATTTCTATGTATAACAAATTAAAAGATATTATATTTCGAATGTATTATGTATATTAAAATTTTTTTATCGGATTGTATTTCATTGGTCTCACGGCATATTAATAAATGAATTTATATAACATATAATAACTAATTATAAAAATATATTTACAAATGTTCAGTTTTCAAACAAGAAAGAACAGAAAAAGATATCTAATGTAATATCTTGATTTATACAATTTTTATTACATATGTGCTGTATTAGTTGCCTATCTATAAATTACTTTACAAATCATGACAAATCTTGTTTAACTGACTTCCAAAAAAGTGGTTATTAATTCACCAGTGTCTATGAAATATTATTGGCATTTTACAATAATATTCGTATATGTTAGTCAACTTGTATTGGCCTTTTAATCAAATATGCTATCATGTTTGTATATAATATAATTATTATTATTTAATATTTATTGACATAATAGACTAGAGTAGAAGCCTAAAACAATGATAAAAAGAAGAAGAAAATTATAGTAGGGTAAAACCCCTTGGAAACGCAAGATAATATGATAAAACTAAAATCAAAAATAAATTACGGGCGATCTGAGTTCGAGAAGTGTGGAAGGGGTGAGTTTTTAAAGGTTTATTTCGATTTCCGGTAAACCTACAAGTCCTATGCAAAAAAGTTAAATAGCAAAACTGTACGTAATAAAAAGATCCACAACTTTTGTATTTACACTTTTTTCACATAATCCAAAATTTTTCGATTGAAAATTAGGGTTTTTTTTCGATATTTATTTAAAGTAAGATGAAAAAATAAATATTTTAAACCAAAAAAATTACAGTGTTTTTGGACCATAAAAAGGTAAGTTTCCACCAAATTTTGGAGAGAAAAAATAAAAAACCAAAAACTTGGTTATTTCAATTTTTCACATAAATTTTGAGGTTATGTGAAAAAAGTGTAAATACAAAAGCTGTAGATCTTTTTATTACCTACAACTTTGCTATTTAACTTTTTTCCATTAGACTTGTAGTTTTGCCGGAAATCATATAAACCAAATTTTACCCTTAAAAACTCACCCCCCTCCTACTTTCCGTACTCAGATCGCCCGTAATTTATTTTGCATTGAGTAAATGATTTCTTAAGCACCACTGCTTAACTTTTAAAAGAGTTTCTTCAATGATGCCAGTAAGTTTTGAAGCTGTATTTGAATTGACTATTACTGTAATGTCATCAGAATGGGTATCGCAGAGCAGTTTTCATTACCGAGATAAGCTGATGATTATTTAATAAAAGTTTTAAATACTAACGGTCTAAGATTGCTACCGTGTGGTACACCCCGTTTCAATGTTACCCGAATGAATAACCCCGAATGAATAACCCCATCATTGCATAAAATACTAACCATTTAATTTCTATTTTTTAAGTTATCTTTGCATAAATTGTGGGTTTTGCCCCTTAAGTCACATGTATACAATTTGTGCAATATCATTTCCTGATTGACACAATCGAAAGCTTAAGTAAGATCTAAAAGAATTAAGGCCACTTCTCGATCATGTTTAATAAATTTTATTAGTGTATTAATAAGAAAAAATCGTGTCTGTAGTAGATTTTCTTGATACATCCCCAAATTGGCCATTATTAATAATTTTTGTTTGTTCTGTTCACCCTACTAAATTAAATTTTTTCCAAATTTTTGAAAAAAGGAGTAGAATAGATATTATATTAGGTCTAAAATAATCAATATTAACACTATTTTGTATTTTACGTAAAGAATAGTTTTTGTATATTTCCACCGATTCGGGAATATTCCATCTTCTATTATAGTGTTTAAAATATATTATAGGGTTAAAGACGTTACCATGACTTCATGCATGTATAAAGAATTTGGGACAGATCTAAAATGGACAATAAGGGACGGTCCAATAAGTAAATTTTACAGGTATTATTTATAACATATGCATTTAAACAGCCAAGATTAATTTGGAATTTGTAAGCTCATTTCCTATCTGAAAGATCAAGTATATTTCAGGTGGATTATTTTCCTCTTCTACTATTTATCATAGTACCTCGTTTCTAAAATTCTCCTGTTTGTTTGTTTAAATTTCATGTTATTACTTAATCGTATAATAATGTTAAGTTTTTTTATACCGGCCACAGCAATATCATTCAATAACCGATATGATTTTCTAAAAAAATTTGTCAACAAGTTTCTAATTATCCTCCCACCAACCGATGGATTATTATGAATGCATGCACAGCGTCTACATGTTCAATGCCGCATTTGGTTAGGTCAAAATATAGGTCTTTGCCAATTCAGATTGAAAAAAGGAGACCAATCTTTGAACCCTATAAAATTCAGATTAGCTGTTAGCGCTCATGGAACTGTGTAACAAAATTCACTGTTGATCGCTGTTAATAGCATTGTACAGGCAAAAGTTCGGTAAATCACGATTTTTAGTAACTGTTTTTTGAAGTGAAAATTTTTTTTTATATTTAATATAAAAAAAATTAAAAAAATAAAAATAAAAAAACTAGAAAAATGGAGAGAAAATTTAATTATAAAATCAGTGATAAAAAACTGAATAAAGTTTCGAGTACCTGCACCTTTTTCACTGTTGACACCTACCTGTTTTTAGTATTTAGCAGCAAAAACATACATTTCTGTAAAAAAAGTAAACATTTTAATTATACAAGAAAACTGTATGCATATGAATTCATACTGGAAATTTCAAAAAATTAATGAAATAAAACATGGCGGGCAAAGTGCTCTAAATAATGAAAATAAAAATAAAAGTATATACATAGAAATGATATTGACTTTATCTCATTCACTCTAACGGCTATTCTCGAACTCTAAAATTGATCTCTTTAAATCAAAGGATCTTACTATTACAGAAAATTTTGTGCCCTACAACTTTAACATTTATTACTTTTACCCACAATGCATAGTTTACATGCAAGAATTAAAAAATTTGTAAAAAACTATCAAATATCGTTCGTCGTGTTTAACGCTCTAAAGTGCTTTTTGATATTGCTGCTATTTAAAGTCCATATTTCACTACTATATGTTAAACTGGTAACGCCAACGTGTTGCATAGTTTAGTTGTCACATGTATAGGGAAATTAATTTAAACGTTCGTCGCTTTATCACATAAACGCTGTTTGTGATCATTCCATCTTCCATTATTGGACAATATTATATCCAAGTATTGGAAACAATTAACATTTTCAATCACACAATCGTTGTATTTAAAGACATCATTCATACACATAATTTTAGTTCGCCACGCATTAAAACTGATTCTCCATTCATCGCAATACTGTTCCACTCATGCAACCAACTATGTTGGACGTTAGAACCACATCATCAGCATATAATCTTCTTACGGATTAGTGGTACTTATTCCCACCATCCATTATTACTCGGCTCAAACCACAATATTTACCAACAAAGAAATTTTTATTTCGAGAAAAAAAAATTTTAAAATAATTAAATTATTTTTATTATTATACATCTTAAACTAAAATCAATAATAACAAACAGAATCTTAAATAAACCAACAATAATAAACACATGATATAATTAAAAATAAGTAAACAAACATAATAAATTGGCAAAAGAATTATAGTATCGAATCTCAATTCAATAATAAAAACAAATAAATAATTTAGATATCGTTGTAATTAAGGTATTAGGTATCCTTGCTGTATAACTGTATTTAATTGAGATATTTCCAATCTGCAAAGATAATAGACGACTAAAGTGTTATTATGAGGTGAGTATAATTGACTGACTTTAATATCTATCTCTAGTTGAAGTGAAGTTATAAATTCAAATTTATATCCGAGTACAACTTATATACATATGTATGTATGTACATAGTTCAGTACAAGATCTAAACTTTTTTCTACTCTCGTTAGATCTATGTTGAATCTAAACGTATAAAAGAAAACTGTACACGTGCCTTAATATATGACAAGTCTTATGTTAGTATTTTTGCAGTAGTATTTTACTGAAAAAGATTGATTAAAAAAGCCCAATAATAGAGTGCATAGGACCCCTTCCCCCACTGTCGTAACGTAATTACCGATCATGAAAGTTAAGCAACAACAGACACAGTCAGAACATGGATGGGTGATCGTCTATAAGAATTACTGTGTCCGGCTGTTGTATTCAATGAATATATACTCACTGTAGTCACTATTTGACTTTAGCAGTTGAAAAGTGACTTAAATAAAAAAGATATAAAATGCATGACTATTATAGGGCATGCTCGGGTTATTCGATGAAGAAATAGTAATCCATTAACTAGTATTCGACGAGGTTTAGAAAACTATGAATTAATTTTATTGTGTGATTTCGACTTATTCGACTCTTTAAATTAATAAATTTTTATTACCTTTTGTCTTAGTTTTTTTCATTCAGCATAGAAAAATGGTTGAAACGAATGTGCTGAAAACTGAATTACTAAACCAAAATTCACAAGAATCACAAGCATCACAAGATTGGCCCCATACATAAATTTTATAAAATTTTCAGCAAAATCAGATCAATTATTTCTTCGTGATATGAACTAAATTTTTTTTGTGATATGAATCAAATTTTGTCACCGTTAACTAAATGAATCACAGATCTTTTTATTAAGGAATGAACATATTATGATTATTAAGGAATGAACCTATATGAATCAGCGTCGTCATACAGAAAATGTAAACACTAAGTTTATGTATACTCGTATTTTTGGGGAGCAATGGACAAAAATTTTATCTAATCGCAAATTTTATCTATATGGAAAAAAAATATTTTTAAAAAAAATATGAAAAAAAATATAAAAAGTAGCAATTAATTAAGTTCAGAATGAGAGATTCATTTATTTACAATAGATGTGAAATTGATAAAATGTGATAATAGTTTGTTTTTATATTTAAAACACTCCCTGTAGAGAAAAGTGCCAAAATTATCAGCTTTTTTCTATACAATCTAGAAATTTGCGTTTGTAATAATCGTTTTTCGAAACGTTTCTGTGAAATTGAACACGCAAAAGTGACTCTGATTGTCGCATTTCCTCATAATCAGAAAATGTTTTACTAGATCCCAGTGAACATTTTTCATTTTTAACGTCGAGTGTGACATCTCCTACTTTTTTACGTAAGGACATTACGTAAACAACTGTGATATAACCAGTATGTATACTTTACGGTTCAAAGTAACAATACATAAAAATTAAAATGATTAGTGGGTAGTGCTTATATTTTTTCTCAATACAATTAAAAATATGAATTGTAGTCAGGGGCGTAGGAACAAAATTTTTGCTGGGTGGGCAGGTTCGATGAGTCATCTAATCCTCTCTTAGACTAGAAAGGTCAATTTTTCGTGAAAAAACTATTGTTTTGCCCTTAAAATTATCCTACACGAAATTGTAATAGAGCAATAAAATTTTTAATCTCTTCAACAAAGGGGCATGGCCCACCCAGGGAAATTCCCACATGCCCCACCCTTCAGGCATGGCCCACCCTGCCCATGGGGCTCCTACGCCCCTGATTGTAGTGCAATCGCATCCAAAATATATTCATAATTGACAATATGACAACTAGTTTATACTTAAGATTGTCTTTTGGACGAATTATTTTTGCAATGGTCAATGGGTTTTTTGCCAAGAAACCAAACTTAATAAGACTTATAACCAATATTTTGCTTTGCACAATTCGATTATTTCCCGATCAACGAAATTCAAATGAGAAACCTAAATATATTTATTATATACGAATATTAACAATATTTATCTAGTAATGAATTTCATTTGGTTGTAGTTTTACAAACTTTACACTTTCCTCCCATACTTTTGCACTTAATTCTTTATCTTTGGCTGCACATGATGTCCATTTTGGTTTGCAATCGGAATAATATTTCCCGGTAACACCATCCACTTTCTCACATACTGCGCAATGAATTGTAGTTTGAGCACCTTGCTTACAATCCTGAAAAGAAAAATTATTTAAATAATTATTATTTGTTTAAAGAAAAATCAAAATATTATGTTCATATATATGAAATATATATGAAATATATATGAACTAAAAGTGAACTATGAACCAATTATTAGTTATTCAAATTTCACGTCAAAAAATATTCGTATCAGCGAACAATTTTTAACTCAAAAATGCTCGTAAAAATTTCGATAAAGGATTGTGATCGAATATGCTGTTATGAGACTTTCATCAACGTTACTCATAATCCGAGATTTTCCTTTGATGTAAAATATGATTTCAAATAATATTTCAAATAATAAATTTCAATTTGAGGATGAAGCGTGAAAGTCCAAACATTATACATAATAATTATAATAATATACCTTAAAAAACATCATATTCTGGAATTTTATAAATGGCCATATATACCAGCGAATATTTTTGTATAATTCAGTTCGTACTGCACCTGGATGTAAACTATTTGATTTTACAGTTGTTCCAGTTAATTTATCAGCCAATTCATTACTCATCAAGATGTTACACAGTTTTGTATTATTATATATGATAAGATCATTTAAACTTTTATTCATATCATTTGGATCTAGCCGAGCAAACACGTGCATAACTGATGCTACGGTCACAATTCGGCTTGGTCCAGATTCTTTTAATAAATCTGAAACAAAGTATTTATGTTACACACTTAATTACTTCAGAAATATAAAAGCATTTTTTGTCAACTAGAATTCTTTGCATTTTCGAAAAATAAAAATAAATAAAAATTGCTTACCTAATAGTAAATTTGTTAATAAAAATGGACCAAAATGATTCACTTGCATTCCAATATGTAAGCCATCGTCAGTTATTTTATTTCCTAACCCACCAGCACCGGCGTTATTTATTAAAATATCTAATCTATTTTCATTTTCATGAATTAATTTTGAAAAGTTTCGTACTGATGATAATGATTCAAAATCTAGTGGATATATAACAATATTGTCATTTCCTGTTTTTGCAATGATTTCTTCTTTTGTAGTTTCTGCTGATTTTAAATTTCGGCATCCAAGAACGATTCGAGCACCTCTTGCAGCCATATCTATTGCTGTTTCTTTTCCAATTCCTGCAACACAAATAAATATAGATTTACTGAAACAAAAAACTATTTGGCAAATTTTTCTTTTTAGGCTATTAATAAAATCTTTCACACTATATTTTGAGATGGCACAGCAGTTTCATCCTAAACATTCACAGCTGAAATTTTACTTCGCAACTTTTAACATTCAAGCTTCTAAAAAATTATTTATAAAAGTTTTAAAAATGGTAGGAATTATTTATAAAACTAAAGCTTTTAAGTTAATCCGATCTACCAGAAAACTATTTCACTATATGAAAAATTGGCTATTGGGAGTGTTAAGATTACGATACGAGTGTTAAGATTAATGTTTGTTTCAATATAAAATAAAAATAATAGCCTTAAGCAATATAGATAAAACGTTTAATTATATTCCTAAATCAAGGCTACATTATTTTTTAATTGATTTTTTTTTTTTTTTGTAGTGACGATTAGCCTAATTCCCATTTGCATCGTTTTGTTTTTAAGTAATACCATAAAATCTATTTCCCAAATCTCCCTAAACGGAGATTGAATTATCGTCAATAAGTCTTATGTAAAATATAATGTAATGTATTTATTTCAACTTTCGCGTGTAAATACCTTAAAAAATAATTATCCAAATGTTATGATATTTGGAATATACAATACTTCTTATCGAAAAACCCTCTGCCCATTTTAATATCAAAATAGTGCATGCTAAATTTCATAACATTTGGATAATATTTTTTGTATTAGATTATATTTTAGATTTTTTGTTTCAACTCATTTTTTGTATCTCTTAAATATGAAAATTAATTTTTTATGTATTACCCAGAACGTATTTTACTATTTCATAACAACTTAAAAACCAAACATGTGTCCTAACCAGGATATTTTTATTACATTTTTTTTTTTTTTTTTTTTTTTTGAAACAACGCATACTGTTTATGATATATGGAAATGTTCCACTCTGTATGTGTCTTCGAAAATATCCTTCATTCTGAATTTGATACTTCTCTATTTGTATCGATTGTGCTTTTAAAAAGGAAAAAATTAACTGAACCATTTAATTACTATTTACTTAGAAAATGGCTATTTATTTAATAATAGCCTGCCTGATCTATTCACAAATAGAATCAAATTTAAAATTAAATAACTTTTAGACCTAATTTTACCTACCGATCCACCTTTCAACATAAAATTTGTTACTCGATCTATTTCTAATCTCAAAAAGAGAGTTCTATATGAAATTATTATTAAGTTTTTTCAAAATAACTATAATAATAATTTTTATTCAAAGTTTCAAAAACTTTTTTTGGTTTAAAACTTACGAAAATCATTTTTATAAACCCATACATTGAATTATGACTACTACAAACAACCATAGAAAATATGTAACAAAAATACGAATAATGCAACTTGTTACTTTTATGCTTTTTGACTTTGTTTTAATAATTAAAAACTTTACGTTTTGAAATTGTGTAAATTTGGAAATGAATGTATTTTTAAGGTGTTCTTTAAAATATAATTTTTTAAAAGCATTTTTATATTTATCCACGATCTTGTTTTAAAAAATTAATAAATAAATAAAAAATTCGAATACCAGCCCAAGAAGAACATTCCCAAAGTTGATGTTAAAAATTGATTTTGCTAATGAAATAATTTCTATTACAGAATATGTTTTGAATGAAAAAATTTCATGATGCTGTTAAATGCCACTGATTTTAAGTTATAGACGAAAATTTTATTTTTATTTTTGTATGGGATAATCTTTTGGACTATTGAACGGATTCTATAATTTTGTTTCAACAATATAAAAGCTTTATCATCAGTGTCTAGAATATTTTGTTTGTAGTATCATATAATATTATATATAGAATTTAGGACGTTCCCAAGGGTGATTCGTGCTCAACTGAATGAGAGACTATCCCATTGTAAATTATGATATCTACAGTTGAAGAAGGATGAGATTCACTAAGCTCCTTCCATTTTTTCCAAGCAAAGAAATACAAAAGTATTATCATTTTTTAGATTCGTTATCTTTTTATAATCAGGTCACGAAAAAAAGATTGAAAACAAAGTAGCTAACTTTTTTGTTTCTATAATTAAACGAATACCGATTGTTATCGTTTTTTTTCAGATATGTAATTTATATATGTACCTTCATTTAACGAATTTCAGTTTGTTTATACCTTCAATAGTAGGCAAATTGCTTTTATTATCTTACAAAATGCTTGAAAATCATCCCGAATATGAACCACGTGTTAAATATGCAATATGTAACAGTCAATTTTTCAAAAAATAGTGCCGTATGAAAAAATGTTTCTATGTTTAGTGGATACTTTTAAGTATGTGTTTTTAAAGTTTCTAAAAGATATATATCCTGCTTATATTATAATTATATTGAAAATTTGAATGATTTGATGTTTGTTACCCATTAGAATATTTGTTATCCAATCATGTTAAAAAAACTAAACGGATTTGAATGAAATTTAGCACACGGCTAGTTTATTACGTGGATTAACGCATAGTTGATTTATTTTGGAAAATGTGTTTGGTTCAGATATGTCTTGTGGAACATTATTCCGGGATAAATAGTGTACTTTTTCTCTTAATTTAGGTAAAAAACTATCTGCTTGCCAAATTTCAATCAAATTCGTTTTGCATGGTTTTTATGTTCCGGTAGATTCAAACCAGAAGTTTCGCGACACAACTAGAGGTATTTGCGAGTGCAAAAGCCCAACTTTATTGATTTAATAATTTAGAATAAAACTTTCGCTACCTATAGGGAACCTCAAAATATTTATTTCCGGTATTTGGAATTAAAATTTTGATAGATCTACAATACTTTCTTTAATACTAGTAGTAAAAGAAATTACACATTATTTATGTATTTATTCTTCCAAATACAGGCACGAGAATAAAATTATACCTACAAAGGTCTAATCTAAAAGAAAAAAATAAAATATTTCTTCAAATGAATTGTATGTAACGAATAAACCATATAAATAAGGAAAATTTGTAGATACTAAGATCTACGTGAATTAAAATTAAAAAATTAAACATATATATATATATATATATATATATATATATATATATATATATATATATATATATATATATATATATATATATATATATATATATATTTAATTTTTTAATTTTAATTCACGTATATATATATATATATATATATATATATCTATATATCTATATATCTATATATCTATATATCTATATATCTATATATCTATATATCTATATATTTAATTTTTTAATTTTAATTCACGTAGATCTTAGTATCTACAAATTTTATATATATCACAATGATATAAATTGTAAAGCTGCACTAAAGCTGCGCCTAAAAATAATTTACAAATTATTCCTTGTGACAAAATTTTCAGTCGATGCCAACCATTTAATTTTTTAGCTAAGGGCACCGCCTTCGTGCGGTAATTGGTCACAAGGAAAAATTTTTAATTATTTTTTACTTTTAAGTTCATTTTTTTGAAGGCGATTTTTTTTTCGATTAAACGTTTTTTTTCACTTTTGAGCATTGTATACTACCACGAAAAATTTTGTATGAAGTAAAATTTAATCACTAAAAATTGTTTTTACACCTACGCTTCTCTTAGGGACACCAGATCATGGGCATAATGATACCACACTTGGGCAATATCCAACAAAAAAAGAATCATCAAAATCGGCTTATAACCGCCGAAATTATCCGCGAACACACACACTAATTTTAGCTCCTTCTCTCCTCTTAGAGATATCATATCTGGTCCAAATTGAAATGGAACCACACGGGCAGCACCATCTTTCAAATAAGAAAAGAATCATCGAAATTGGTTCACCCAGTTAAAAGGTCTGGGTAACAAAAAAAAAAAAAAATACAGTTGAATTCAGATCTACCTTTTTCGAAGTGGGTTAAAAAATAAAAGTTGTATGTTCCAATCTTTATATTTTCATTCTTGGGGGGAGAGGCGTTTAACATAATTATATATGTTCATTTAGTTGAAGTTTACATTTTCTCAAATAAAACATCATTGGAACATGACATCACACACATATTATACAGCATGACTGCAAAATGTTGTTTATTTATAAATACTGATATAAATTTTTATGACAAAGTCCAGTAAAAAATCTATCATCAAAAGTTGTACTAGCTATAATTGATCAAAATATACGTTTATTTATGTAAAATAACCTTGAATAATAAATAAAAATAAATAGTTGAAACCAATTGAAGAATAATCAAATATAAAATCATAGAATATTCAGGTAATATTATGTACATTGCATAATTATGAATAATAAAATTTTAATAAGAGTGTTATTCGTCTTGTAATATATAAGTTTGAAAATTGAATATGTTTTATTCTTTAAGCATAAATATGTGATATTCAATTTTAAGTTTAATAATTGAAATTAGAGTATATTCAAGAATTAATAATGCCCTTTCGAATGCACAAAATAATATTCCCTCGTTCATTTCAGATAGAAAGTCCAGTTAGAAAGTATCATTTACTGTGTGTTATTTTTGACGCAAGTAGCATAATATTTAATAACATTTAAGAAAACAATAATGTATGATATCATATGATATTATCGATGTCTATGAGGAAATATTTGAATTTTATTTATGTTTTTTGGCATTTTCCGACATTATGAAACTTTATTATATATTTTGAACTTTAAGATCCTAGATCCACATATGATGTTATCTGTATTGCCCACTCATGATGTTATACTTTCGAAACACAGGGATATTTATGGCAGTTAAGACATTCGGTAGTTGTAAAAAATGCGTGTTTCAATTCTTTAATTATTATTTTATTTCAGAATTAAATATATAAAATAATATTTATAATTAAAGTCAGTCAAAAATTATATGTAAGAGTCTAACAAGCTGTTAATTTAAATTACATGTAATAGATATGCAGTTTTCGGTCCATTGGATTCAACGGATCCATGACCCAACTTCTAAACCATAAAAGATAGAAATAAAATTTAAATATAAAACATGTTTGTTTTTTTAAAACATATTTGAAACATTTTTTCATAAACTGCAGTAAACTAGAATCGCGTCAATTTTAGCTCAAATTTGGATAATAAACACAAATATATATTATTAGAATAAGTACCTATATATTATTATTTATATTAATGTATTTATAACTGTATGCGTAGTATATTTAGAGAATTTTATGAATTTTAATGATTAAAACCAGTTCAAGTATAGGCAATCAATCAACCGCATGTCGAGAATTCTACAAGTGACCGACGGTTGAGATAATAAAATAAATTTGGTAACATTTCATAGGTCTCATAAAAAATTTTTAAATGATTAGAATTTCAATAAAATTTTACTTAACAACCCACTCATGGCCTAATAAAAAGTGTAAAGGTAAACAAGCCTTGGCGGTTGACTATTTGGACAAGACTGTAGATGCATTGATAAGACATAAGCACATGCTATGGTTATGGAGGTTTTCTGCTTTTATACTCTGACAAATCCAGATCTGTCAAAATAATTACTTTCAAAAGACGGCAGCAGACGTAATATCTACCAAATCGTTGTATTCACTCAATGCACTACCCTTCAACCACATCTTGAATTTAATTATATGGAAGTGGTTAAATATAGAAAATATAATCACGTGGGTGGCCTCTGTTATAGACGTATATGGATACTACGTCTGAGGAACGGTGATTAAATCCCATTATTATTATTACAGTTACTGAGCATTTACGAGAAAATTTCTAAACTTATTTTAATGCTGGACTTACACAAGAGGAAAAACTAGAGGACGCGCTCGTATAACTAAAATTTTATTATTTGTTCAATACAGAAAATATTGGTCATTAAATAAAAAGGAAATATTTCCTACTTGACTATACATGGAATGACACAAAAGACAATTACAATGTAAAATTTCGAATTTTTGGATGGTAAAGTAATATAAAATATACATAAAATTTCATATTGAACGTACATTAAAGAATAAAAATATCGATTTTAGATGAAATATATAATAAAAACCAATTGTGTTGTAACATAAAAAACTGGCTTAGTGTGAAGGGTCACGAAACGTCTATATACAGTTAATGAATGATTACATATGTTTAAAACGTACAAATTTTTGTTTCTATAATAATTTCAATAAGAAATTTAGTTATTAGGTCAACGGGAATCCGAATATACGATATAATAATATAATGTCGTAATTTTTGTACTTCCGAGTTATTTCTATCGAGACGAAACTTCCTGGCGTTACTTTAATTTTCTGTCTATGTTTCTGTTGAAATCATTCGAAACAACTGTGAACGAAAGAACTTTGAAAGGTACTTAATGGATATTTATAAATTATTGATAAATGGTGGTACTACCACTTTGAAACATACCACTTATCATGAATACGCGAACATGAAAAGAAATGAGTTTCAAATAAATTTAAACTAAAAAAAAACCTTTATTTAAAAGAGCTAAGGAGAAAAAAGAAAAAAAGACATTTTTACTTTTAAACTTTTACTATCAACTTATAACGTCATTACATAATGTATATAATATAAAAGCTTTACAAGATTCCACCCGAATAAATATACAAACTACATATTAATTTTCAATTAAATAAAAGCTTTAAAAAATGAATAAATAGATATTAAATGACATTCCAATATTTGTTTAAGAAGGGTTCCACAAGATTAGGTTCTGAAACCACTTCTATTTGTCTTATATGTCTCAAATATATCGCACATTTAACTCAAAATAAGTCGGTCTTATTTGCAGAGGATACCTCATTATTATTTTATCAGAAACAGAAAGACGTTCTCAACAGAGATATAATTAATTCTCTCTCTGAGCTACAAGTATGGTAAATAAAGCAATTTGTTTGTTTCTACAAATATAAATTATAAAGGTTAAAAACTGTAAATTAATTTTGTGTTAGTACAAAAATCAATGAATTCGATCATTGCAAAGTAACCTACTGTATATCGAAAATGGTAGCGCAATCAAATATTATAATTTAAAATTTTATATTATTTTTTTAATGGATATATGTTTAATTTTCAAATTTTACAACAATGATTTCTCTCATATCTCTAACACCCATGTAATATATGATGTTTTAATAATTGTAAATGTACCAAAATTACATGATAGTATTGAAGAAAAGAATTTTCACCTGAATTAGCTCCAGTAATAAGGACCGTTTTTCCATTTAATTTCCGTTTGCTTGAACATCGTCCCATAGTAACAATCACATATATTTTTAGTAAACATAATAATAAAACAACAATTAACAGAATAATTAAAACAGTTTCCAACCATGTATCCATATTTTTAAGTATGATTATATAAAATTTATAACATAATATTTAAAAGATTAAATGTTTTTGTTTATGTGACAACTGGAAGTGGAAAATTCACCATACATCCATCGTTCTATGTGCTACCTAATACTTATGAAGTCTCTGTTAACAATGGATGAATGAATCAACCTTCGTTACTTGCCTAATGGTATACCAACTAGAGTTACGTATTTTTACTAGTATAGCTGGAAATACGTAGTACATGCATGCATGACATTAACTTGAAGATGTAAATGAGAATTAAGGGTTATATACACGACGAAACTAGTTTGCAGTTGAATGAATTGAGAATTGACCACTGAAGTACAAATTTATGTTTTATAAAATAAGAGTTTCATACCATAAGTTAGCGTCAAATATTAATATTTTTTAGAAAATGATGCCAAAAATTTGTCCTGGAAATGCTCCCTCAGAATATACATTTACTCCACTTAAATAATTAATAGTTATTTTGTTAATTATTAAAAAATTTAAATTTCCCATGATTTCAATTTCAATGTACAATTCACATATATTAATCGTAAATATTAAAAAAAAAAAAAACTTACTTCTGAAATGTTCTATCACATTTCCACCACTTAAATAATTAAAAACTAATTAGTTATTCATAATTTTTTTTTTCTGGCTTTAGCTACTTTCAGCTCTATAACCATTAGACAAAGGGGATTATTATTATTTATACAACAACAGTACACAGTACTGTTAGGTGGTCACCCATCCAAATACAGATTGTGACTGCTGTTGCTTAACTTTATAGATTGGTCTAACCCTGTCATTACGTTACGTCTGTCCGGGGTCTATTCATAATTATTAACTGAATTAGCGCTATCTGTCTTTGTACCCTACAACTATTACATGCCCTACAACTATTTCATAATGTTAATAGAGATAGGAAATAAATTTTTTTTTTAATTATATACAAGTTATTAATTATTTAAGTGGATTAAATGTATATTCTGAAAGTGCATTTCAGGAGCGATTTTTATCTTTTTTTTTTATTTTAATATAAACTTTTAAAATATCTATATGCCAATGGAGAAAATCGATAATAAAATTTTTTAATTATATGAATAACAGAATTAGTTTTTATTAGTAATAATATTACTAATAATAATAAATATAAAATAATAAAAATCGTTGATTTTATAATTTCAAATATGAAAATTGCTTGTTCGATTTTAACTTGTAAACCATTAAAGTTATAATGGTAGGTTTTTACAAATAAAACTAACATATAACTTAATTTCAGTCTTTTAAAATTTTATTTAATCTCAATTACTATCAACCTTTAGTAAAATACCATTTATTAAAAGTGGAAGTGGTGGGACCTGTTTCTCTATAAAAAAAAAAAAAACTAAACACAAGTTTTAATTATTATATTTTTCAATTCTTTATTTATTTGATATTCAATAAAGATTAAAATATTTTAACGATTTTCGAAAGTATAAGTATAGATACCTAAATATATCGTTAATCATAATATAAATAAAAAATATGAAACAAAAAAGTTTTCAAATTTTATGTCATTTAATATTTATAGTATATAAAAAATTAAGCGTAATAATATATCATTAGCTAATAAACACATAAAAAATTCAAAACTTACAAAAAAAAAAACACTTTTCTTACCCAATAATTTAACTATTCAATTATTAGTGGAATTACTATTATATCCTCATGAAATGTTTTCAATAAACAAATGGAAATAATAACTAACAGTATAAAATGAACAAACATCCGATATGTAATTGTGATTGAAATATTTTCATTTATTAACATTAATAAAATACACTAATACGTATACATCTGCGAAGGGTTTATAATTGTATTAATATGAATACTTCAGAACTAAGTTTTGTAATTTAGTACTAAAATGTTTACACATTTATTTAATTTACTTCCTTCCGGGCCCCCAAGATGGGAGGATGTTAATCCAACTAACAGGGTCCAAGTTGTAACATTAATAATAAATATTAAACTTGAAGTACGTTTAGGGTTATTCGTAATTAAAATTGTCAATGAAGTATAACAAATACATGCGTTTGCCATTTTTTCATGCATATTTCGCTAATTTCACATATTATTATTAATCTTATATAAAAACGATTTGTTTTTTATTTCTGTAGGTGCAAATTTTTACCTAATTATAGTTCGTTGAAGTTGATATTTAGTTCGAGAAAAATTATCATTTAACGATGGATAACATAAAAACGAACTATAAATCTTCGAAAATTCATTGACTCTTTATTAGAGTATATATAATGAAGTATTTTTGAAGTCGTAAACTCAAAATCTAACCAGTTATAATTAAAATTTAGAATTTCTTTAGTACTTAGAATTAGATATCATGTACTTTACATGCGTTACATTAAATTTCAATATTTGAAGGAACACCCTTATTTTGAATATGGAAAACACTCAAATGGTGTGTCATATAGCTTAATTATTCAACATTATTCGAAAGGTTTCACAGCAACATATTTAAGGTAGTAGAATTTCTAGGTAAGAATCGAAAAAATTAGAATCGAAAAAGTTGAATTCAGAAAATGCATGCCCAACTTGATAAATACAAATTCAACTTGTTACACTTGGTGATAATATTGATTTGGAAGATATTGTCAAGTTTTTTAATAGAATTCATGTTTGTTTTCCTTTCCTAGATCCAAAACCAAATAGTTTAAATATAAATTTATTGGAAGATATTGCAAACAATCTTAAAACAGAAAATTTAGATCCCAAAAGCTTAACACTGAGTATTATGCTCAAGTAAGAAATTTTTAGAAATAAATTTTCTTTAACTAATTCGTGTAAAAATTCTAAACGAATTAAACAAAATTCTAAGCCATCAGCTTAATAAGTTAGTGGTTCAGCAATGATTCGCGAAACCTCATATCCAAAACATAAAAATAATAAAACAAATTTAATATTTTTAAACGATCGAATATCTTCATAAGTTTCTGATCGATTCTAAATCTACTCTTTCCATGGTTCCACGAAGTTATTTTAAACCGTACAAATTACCTAAATCAAATGTTTCGCTATTCGCAGCTAACAACACCAAAATGAATACTTTTAGTACATCTAAAATCTATCTTGAATTATCTGATGAATTAGTTTTCGAACATGAATTCGTTGTTTCTGGCGTAATTTAGTGTATTTAAGGTATAGATTTTCATACCAAAATCAACTTGAATATATACGTTAATAATCGTAAATTATTGAACATCACTGATTCATCAGATTAAATGATACAATAAATCTACGAAAATCTATTACATTTTTCCGATATTGAATTTGGGAATTTGCAGACGATCAAATTTAAAACGGTCTTCACCTCTATGTATTAATATATTTGGTGATTATCACGAATTGAATTCTATCACTGTTCCTGGCAAATACCCAGTACAAAATTCCATCATATCTTTTTAGTTGATGGAACAAATTCAGTTGATCAACAAATTCAGTTGAATTTGTTGAACACTCTTCTTATTAAATACCCATTTTTGGAGATAATATCGATAAAACTGCCAAAAACTCACCACTTGGCACATTCGAAATTCTGAAATTACTCATTAATTTACGCAATTTCACTCAGTCATATTTCAGATTTATGACAGAACTTTTTAAAAATATATTGATAATGGTTTCTTTTCTCTCGACGATATTTTAATCACAAGAGAGAACAATGCTCAGTTCGAAAAGCATATTCGAGCTATTCATAACGAAACTAAAATACCATTATATTCAGCCAAATTTATTTTTCAAGTATCAAAATTAGACTTTTTGACTCATCAAATTGACTGAGAAAACCATTCCCCTTCTTCTTCTTTTGTTGAATCAATTTCAAAGTTTCCAATTCCAAGCGATGAAAAATCTCTTCGGAATTCTGATTTAATTCAGAATTGTAGTGCAATTTTAGTTCCGCTGAACTATTATGTTAAACAAAGTAACAAAAATTCAGCAAAATCCATCTGGATGATCATGTTATTTTGATTTTCAATTTAGTTAAACCAAAAATATTTTATGCACCCAAATTTCCATATTTACTTCATCGTCAGGAATTTATAGTGCCGTACTGCACCAAAAAAATTATAGATAAAAGAAAACCTTTATCTTTTCCATGAAGAAATTTGCCGGACACTGACAGAATGAAGACAAATGAAATTTTCTAAAACTTTGTTGGTTATGTTTCGAATCGAAATTTTCATATCCACACCTCTAACAATACTTTATTACAAGTCATCAATTATAAAAATTCAAATTTGATTGATCGTGAACATTTTTTTTTTTTATTTTATGGTCGAGTATGCATTCGGTATTCGTTGTAATACAGAGATAATGAACTCTCCAAAAATTATTCCATTTTTATTATGTTCCCACATGTTTCTTATTTAAAGATTAATTCAAATATCGAATTTAACCTTTGCTAAAAAATAAACTTATTGCACTGAACAGTTTACTAACCTAAATTAATTTATAGATTTATGTACCATCATACTACTAGACCACATCAATGCTATCCGGCAAACGGTTCATCACTATCACTTCTTTTGGAACTTCATCCACATTAGTCATGTTCCTCATTCTCATCAAAGTTAGGGTTAGTTCGCGATCTGAGTTCAAATATAGCGAATACTGACTTTTAAGTAAATTTTTTAGTTTCATTTGTATTTTGATTTATAATTGAAACAATATTTGGTTTTCAAAATTTCAAATTCTCTTGATTATTCATTTCAAGAATTATGAATTTGAATATAAACCTATTTTATTGTTTTTCATATTTCAAATATCTATGTATTTTTAGAAGATTTCCGTTGAATGACATCTGCAATCAGATTTAAAAAAAATGAATATTGTATTTTATATTTTATTCAATTCAAAAAATGTATTACTCTTTCAGCGTTTCTTCCGACATTTTTTTACTCCGGAAGGAAATGTAACGACAAATCAAATCTATCAATCATATTGAGGATATCTCTGACTTAAGTTTCTTTGGTAATGTTACATATAATTCAAAATAACATAAACAGCGTCCTATATACCGTTTACATATCCCAAGATACCTATCATATAACTAATTTTTCCGGCCACTGGTGCCTCTTACAGGCTGACGTCCAGGACTGTCGGGGCCGGACAGTAGTGAAAATGGTACACGAGGTTATAATGAAGTACAAGAAAATTTCATAAAACAAAAAGGCAAGATGCAAAAAGTGAACAGACAAATTTCTGAAAAAAAAACTCAATAAATTTGTATTAACCGAAAGAGATTTAATTTAGTAAGAAGAATTTAATTTACCACGGTCAAAGTTCAAAATACTCATTAATTAAGAAAAAGTCGGCTCAAATGGAAAAAGGACTAGGCACTGAATATTGCCCAAGAAATAAGGGCTGTTCAAAATCAAAACTGTTAAAATACATAATATATGATAAACTCCTCTTTAGCTATATGGAATGATTGTCTATTGCGTATTGTCTTGAATTAAGAAAGTTGGTTTTGTTCCTGAAACTAGGAATGTTGACTAAATTTGTTTGTAACTTAAATTGATGCGTCTCTTCTAACATTAAACTGAAATTGTCTATAAAAATCTGTTGAAAAGGGGATATCCAATAAATACTTCGTTTTCAAATCAATTTTAATGTATATTCAAATTTTGTTATTATAAATATTTAGCGTAGTGTTTAGACAAGAATTTTGAATTTTATTGCGTCTCCATTAAGCATCAATTTGTTTATAATGTTTGTTAAAATAAAATTCTTTTTTTTTCCTAATAAATTTCAAAGTTTTCGTGCAAACCGTCACCAAATTAGCATCGAGTAACATCTCCTCAGAGAATCATTACAACTAGCTAATTCATACTGATAATTACTACTTTGTAGCCGAAATACTTATTTATAAAAATACAAAATAATTTGATCCAGGAAATTGGGTAAAAAAATCGGAATTGATTCGAAAAATCCAAGAGTTCTCACAATTATAAAAAAAATTTAAAAAAAAAAATAATTATTATAATTACAATAATAATGTTTGTTGTAATTTATCAATTAAAAATAGTTAAATTTTATATATAATTTAATCGTCGATTTGAAGCCATCAAGACTCACTAACTTGCAATCGTAATAAAATCTTGGAGAAAGCAAGAAACTAAAAATCTTTCCTCATCCACCTTATATGCGCTCTACAACGGATCATCTTATTACCATATTAGTAAATATATGTGATGTACTAGCAAATAATGAACACTTATAAATGGTTTCTTTGACTTTTCAAAAGTCTATGAGATGATATGGTCCAAAAGGGTAGTTTCTACTTTAACAAGTTGGACATTTAATGGTAATATTATAGCAAATATAACAAATTGTATTATCAACCGCCCAATATGGGTTAGATTCTCAAATGTAATATCGAAACAGACAACTATTAGAAATGGCATTCCTTAAAAATCAGTACTCAGTGTTTTACTGTTCATAATGGCAATTATAACGAGCAACATCGTAGAAAAACCCATCAAAAATAAACTAATTATTTGTCGATGACGATACAATCCCACTTCTATGATAAAATCTCCAATTAACTTTCGAACTCAAGCAAACAACTCTACTCAGATTCTAGGCCCTTAGCAATTTTTTTTAGAATGGGCTAAAAATAGTAGATTCAATTTTGCAACATCCAAGTGCAAATTATAGTTTTTAAACGTCACAACGACACTAAAGAATTCATAGAACTTATAGGCAATGACCAACCCATAGAAATACTAGATATTTGGACTAGAAGATATTAGGACTAAACTTGGATAGTAAAATGTTGTGGAAACATTTCAAACTAACACCTATTTCAACGCAAATCCATTTTGATTGGGAACTAATCAAATACATCAGGCATTCAACTGTATCAAATAATATCAAACATGATTCCGAGCAACGAAGTATAAATACGAAAATTTCGAAGAATATTACACTGATGAATCCGTCATGAACAACCGATTCGGATTTGTAGTGACCTTTGAAATGGCAATATTAACCACCCAGAGTATGTACGACTATTGCTCCATCTTCACTTAAAATCTCGGCCATAATTTTATAATCGACTATATGGTGGGATCCATGCTAGAAAGATATTGAAATTTAAAAAGCGACCTATAACCCTTATAACATAAATAAATAAGAAAACACGAGCGCGCCTCACAGTACACGCTGGCATCTCATCTTATTTATAAGCAAAATTTATATTTTATCCTGAAAAAATGACGGATATTAACATTTTATTATTATAATTTTGTTTTATTTTATTCTTATTTTTTTAATTTTTTTTTTTCTTTAATTATTATTTATTTTATTTCAATATTTTTTTTCCAAATTTTTTTGATGTATCTTATTTATTTTATTTCAATTTTTTTTTTAAATGTTTATTTATTTAATTAAATTTTTTTTTTATTTTTATTAATTTAATTTAATTTTTTTCATTTATCTAATAATTTAATCTTAATTTTTTTTAATTTATTTAAAACTTTACACATTTTGTATCATGTTACACATAACATGTTGAAAATTTTTATAACGTGTTACATATTAAGATGTTACATTTATCGTGAAATCACTCTCACATAAAAATAACCACTTTTCATGGAATTCGGATTCGAATTGCATGGAAGTTTTCAAATAACGCACATTTTCCTAGCTGCTTAAAGTGTAACACTTTAACACTGTCCTCTCTTCCGTCCCTTTTCACGACATGATTATCATAGACACCGAGAGGAAAGATGTTGCACATTAAAAAAGAAGGGTTGGAGTAAACAAGCTGTCATAGTCCGGTATGTGTATATGAATTAAAAAGTCAGAGTCGCCCCCAATTTATTCTCGTTAAATTATTTGAAAGTATCAAGAATAGCCTACATTAATTAATTTACCATTTTTAAATATCTTATTTTATATACATTTTAAAATATATAGATTCATCATACGTATATGGATTATATATGATTATGACGATAATATGAAGTTTTATAAGCTGTAACATATAACACAACGATCTTGATCCGATGCCAAACGAATTGCCGCCAACAATATGTAGATTTTAAACATCATTTCAATGTTGTCTTTGTTTGTTTGTTGTTCATATACTTTTTCAAATCAACACAGTAAAGTAGACCTCGTTTGTTACCGCATCAGTTTTTATTTCATATTTAAATTAATTAGTTCACAGTATGTACAGATGTATTTTTCCATTGTTATCATATAACTGAATCGTTGTGTGTGGCTAAGTAGACAGGTATATTTTTATTTGAGAAAATATTGGTGTTTTCTTTAAAATCGGTGAAAAGTTAAAAAGTTGATTTAGTTCCAAGTGCAGTTTTTAATTACAGTTTGGAAATATAACTATGTCCTATAAAAATTCAATATTCATTATTAAACTCTGTAAATAGTACGCATGTGTATATATGTTATGCTATGCTTGTATTCTTTCAACAATCATGAGCGCTTGTACTGTTCACAAATCATAATACTTATATTGAATTTATATCGAGCATATTTGTATTTTTTAGCTGTATAGTCTTAATATCTAATTTTAACTTAAATAAATAAAGATTAAGTGAAATGATTTAAAAAAAAAAACAATTTTATACGTTTTACATTTAACGAAATCAAAGTCCTATGAAATTAAAATTAAAGCGATTTTGAATGAAGAAACTATTGTAGAAGCGAAAATTAGAGGAGGAAATAGGTGGAAAAATCAGTAAAATTATAAGCCGAAATGAATAAAACGAATAAGTACTTATAAAATAAAAATGACTTTTATGACATGCCTGAAACACTTTTTATTTTGTCAGTTTATCCACTGTTAAGAAAAAATAATTTTTGCATTCATTATTCAAAAATATTTTTATTTGAATTTAGGAAATACATATTTCGACTGGCATGAAAGAAAACATCAACATTTTGAACACATACCCAAGAAAAAAATTGTTTTCAAGTTATCATACGGAATTCACATGCAAAATTTCAAATATATATATGGTAAAAAATTAACAGTATTTACGTACTGTAAACTAAAATGAATGATCCTTTAAAATAAGAAAATATTACGTTTTTAGTACAAAAAAAGATAACATTCAAATAGTTGTTTTGTGATGAATAAAGTTAAGATATATGATAACGAAGAAAAAAAGTTAGTAATAACTTAAATAAATAATAATGGTGTTAATTTTAAAATATGATATTTAAACTACGTGATTATTTTTAAGTTCACTTTCAATTGTGCACAGTTGATGGCGAATATTTAACAACGAAAATAATATTTCGAATTATTGAATAAAGTTTTCATTTGAATTAAAAATGACGTACTTAAATATCAGGTAAATATATTTTCATATTTATTTTACATGCATTTGAATTTTAATCACGGTGTAAGCATAAATTATATGAATTATAAATACACTTCTAAAAATTTGTTTATGGTTTAATTATGATTAGTGTAACAACTCCTTTTCGAAAATTATGAAAAGTTGGACTTTTTCTTTCGGATCCGCTAAAATTTTCAATCCACAAGCTTGAAATTGACAGATATCTGTGTCTTTATTATTATTAAAAAAGATAGATCATTAAAAAAATATAAAAAACTATTTTATCAGATATCTGACAAAACGGAATGTCCTTTGCCCGACAACATCAAAATTTATATTTTTCACAATTTTCAATTTATCGGAACTGCAACGAACATCTGTTTTATCACGAGTGGTAAAATAGTTTTTACATTTTTTGTTGAATTATCTTCCTACTACAATAAAAAAAAAGAACGAATGTCTTTCAATTTCAAACTTGTGGGAACAATCGAAACTCTTACGGACTCCAAAAAGAAAACTGTGCCCTTTTGTTGTTACTGAAATATATACGATAGCATGCATTTGTATGTATAACAGTGTAACATATGATATAAAATCTGTTATGTTCTATACAATTTTTTTAATATCGTTTTCAATATAGAAAATGATTCTAAAACCATTCTGTATATTTAAAACTCTTTATAACCCCTTTGTAAGCATAAATCATCCGAAACGCCTAGACAAATTTTTAGGAAACTTTTAACTATTATGTAAACACCTAAGTGATAAAGATGGAGCATCCCAATATTGTTTATTTAATGGATAAAATTTTTAATTTTTAATTTTAATGATTTGGCATTAAATATACATAATTTGAAGTAACCATTAATTTGCACACTTACCCCCCCCCAACCCTTCAACGCTTTTCTTATATATATATTTATATATATATAGGCCTGAAAAAAAACTCAGGGTGCTTCTCACTTTGCAATTGAAGCGAGGAGCCTATGGCCAGGCCGTAGGTCTTTAAAAACAAAGCTAAAGGTGTTGTCATCTGGCGAGTGAAGCTAGCCCATCGATCAGAGGCCGATACACCAATTCTTGCAGACAAAGATTCGGTCTTCCCCGTTTGTATACTGCGTAAGGATTTAAAGAAAACAAAAGTGAAATTGACAATGAATCTAAATATTATTTAATCTGCGATTTCGTCAGATTAGTAAAATATACACTTTTCAGCATATAATCAACCTACCATAGCTTAATCTGATGCGCATGATTAAATCTAACTATCGATTTTTATTACAATTCTGATTGGCTATCCTATATACGCAGCATCATATAGTGGGCTAGGATTTCGTGAAGGTAATCAAAAAGTGGTAAAATATCTCCCATATATTAACCTAACACTTTGGAATAAATCCAAAAATCCCCACAAAATTGGAATCATCCTCGCTGTCTCTTTTCATTTTAATGACGGGCGGACTGGCGGACTGGCAAACAGACACCAATTAGGTGGTTCTATGCAAACTTATACGAAAATTTTGTTTTCCGACCAATATTTACTAGCTGAAACTGATGCTGTATGTCATACTATGTATGTTGAGTATAAAAAACTATTATTGAAAACTCGAAATTTAACAATCGATTTATAAATATCGAAGCATAGAATTTGTTCACTGTTTATTTTGAATTTCGGATTCATGATTCATGATTCACTGCTGGTTTTAGTATTTTACAAAACAGTTCAATTTTCATCACAATTGATTTTTTACTTATAGTTATTGGAAAACTTTTTAAAAATATTTGTTATAAAATTATTGATAATTTTCCCAAAACAAATCGTTCAATTCCAAATTTTTTAGAAACAAAAACAATTGACAATTTAATAATTGATTTTTTTCACAAATCTGCACGTTCTTATTTATATTTACGAAAACTTGAGGATTTAAAAAAAAAATTCATAAAAATGAACAAGAATAAAAAAATTAGGCCAAGATTATTGTTATTTAATAAAGTTTAATTAAAATTACCTACAATATGAGTATTAAAATGAATGAAAAGATTTCATTAGTAAAACATTTTTACCCTTGAATTGTTAAATCTTATCTACAAATATTTAAATGTTAAATTATACTACTCAGGAGCGTATTTATTACCTTTAAATCATTTTGATTTATTAGACACATACACAAAATTACATCGATAATATAAAGGTGTAATTTTATTGAGATCATTAAATTTCAACTGTCACTCTTCAGTTTATTGATCCTCAATTTTCAGTGATTAAATAATAAAGACCATCAAGTTTTTCCCGTTGTTTGTTTCATACAAATGATAATCGCACTCAAAATATCATGTAATGAATATTGGGAAAGTAGTCTATGGTTAGTGAAGAATCAACTGCCATTAAACACTGGAGTCTTAAAACAGTAATACACATACTTAGATTTACTTTTTCATTTGAATTTTTTGAGATCCTCCATAAATCACTTGTCTCTGAAAGAAGGGGTATGAATTATTTAAAAAGTTACTTTGACCTACGTGGCTTGTAGGAGGGTAATGAGATCCAGCAATATGTTTTTATGGCACAATAAAAGTATTATGTCTAGGATAAACAACCGGATCCTCAACAGGGAAAAGATCCTTGACTCTTAGTGAAAAAATTTTTTCAAGAATCGATCACGTGCAGTAGTGGTTACATAATATATTTTTTTAACTCTCTCTCTTTCTATCTTCACTAACTTATATCTCCCATTTAACTCTTAACTCATAACTTATATCTATACCGTCCCTCTATCTTCACTAACTTATATCTCGGTCTCAACTCATAACATAGCTATACTCACTTTTTTTCTATCCTCACTACCTGATATCTCCCCTCTCAACTTCCGTTCACCTCGCGCAATCATACTTTTCGTAACGCTCATGTCATGTATTCACCAGCATTCTCCCCAAGTGAAGCGTGCATAAAGAAGTTTTCAAAAATATATTTCATCCGAAGGAGGGGGGGAGCCTTATTTAAAGTTTCGTTAGGCTAAATGGAGGGAGGATAGGGGTTTGAAGAAAGAAGCTAGAAGTAAACCACGTGGTTTTTTCATACTCTCTTATTGAAAAATAGTAACATCTGCTCATGACTGTGTATAATTAATTTACGTAAGTTGTTACACTTTTTAATATCTACATTGCATCTAATTAATTTATTAAAAAAACACATTTCTTACACACAGTTTATAATTGAATTTATTCTCCATAGCTCCATATTATATAAACTCAATAAAGAAAATATTCATTTTACATGCTACAAACCAATATGATGTCCCACGAATTAAAAAGTGGAAGAGAGCTCATTATACAATTTTTAGCTAAAAATGTTTCTTATATTTTTGATAAGCCCTATAGTGTAGCAATAGTAAGAATCCAGCATACACATACAAACTAGATATTATTGAAGAAAGAAACAATCTTTTCAGTTTAAAAATGTGCTTTAAAGCAGCAAGAAGAAAATCAAAACAAATTATTAACGTAATTTTTGTTTTCGTATTACAGTAAGTTGGCAGATTGGTTGTTTAAAAAACATCAAAACCATAGACATTAATAAAACAAAAGTAAAAGTTTTAGTGTAGTCCATAACCCGCCTTTTAATCTATAAGAAAAAGTTTATTGAAATTTTTCCTTGAAAGATTTTTTCATAAACTTTTTGGATTCGCAAAAATTCCAGGCCAAATTCAATCACACGTTTGTTTCAACTCCATCTTAACGGCTGAATCGATTTCCATGAAATGTTGTGTGTGTTCAAGTGAACCTCTACATATAGTTTGGATTTAAAATTGATACTCAACCATATTTTAACAATTACCATTGTTAGTTGTTACCTTCACTTGTTAATTATAATATTATCCTCACAATTTTTAAAACAATGAAAGTGATACAAAGACATACATAATTACATTTTATAACAAAATATCTGATTCAAACTTTAAGAAAAGCCGGTATGCAAAGTACTGCTATAATCTTCCCAGCACAATGTATAAAAAAGATATTTAATCTCTTCCCGCTTCAAAAAGATAGACAAGACAAATCTCGATGAATATTTTCAATAATCAACATTTAAATGCCAATATTTCGTCTATAATTCTCATCAAATTACTTTTATCAACTCAAATAATTTTAAAAAAATTATTATAATGTCAGTGAATACTTTTTATTTAATAATTCGAATTTTTAATAATTCCCCTTTTGGGGATAATTTTATATTTATTTAATAACAGAAAATATATATGTATAATACGTATATATGTATAAAACAAACCACAAGTGGTGATGAAAACATATCTCAGATATTACCTATATATCAAATCCCAAATTGTTTAATTTATTTCTAGTACGCATTGAAAACTTTTTATTCAAATTTAAAGCTAATTCCACCATGTTTCAATCATTTTTTCAAATAACCATAATTAAAGCAATATTTAAACAATTAGAAACTTTCAAATTCTGTTTTACATGTAAACACAATCAACCAAATTTATAAACAATTGACATTGATATTTTTGTATATCTAGTGCAAATAATTAATTACTAATAGGTAATGAAAAATAATAAATTTATATTACATTATTCTTGCTCTATAATTAATTAGAACGCTCCCAGCAATATAGAGTGAACTGTTTTGATTGGTTGAATTAATAGACAAAAAATTTTGTCTATTTCAATTTTGTTTCAATTTTGGGTCTTACCAATTTTAAACAAAATAATTTACTATTAGATACTAATTTACAAAAACTATATCATTTTTAAGGGGGATTGAAACATAATACTAAAGCATCCTCCATTATGTAAAACCTTTCAATTTTAGCGCTCAAAATACTTATCCAAATGTTATAAAATTTTGTATGCGTAATATTTACATGAACATGAGAAAAACCCCGTCGACAAGCCCTCTGTATTCCCGTCAATATTATGCATACCAAATTTTATAACATTTGGATAAGTATTTTTGAGTTATTTATGCCCGAAAGTTGTTAGAATCGCACTCCATATATAATTGAGTGTGCTTTATGTAAGTAGTCCAATCCCTCTTAATAAAATGGGAAGTAATATAAGTTTAACGCATGCATCTGCGGTGTTTCTGAGTGTAGTGCAAATTTTCTGTTTTACTTCCCGATATATCCATAGCATTCTGAGGATATCCGTGATACCTTCAGTTTCATTCGAACCGAAGTTATTGTACCACAAGGTGGACAATGTATTGGGTTCGTTTTGGTGATTAAATAGTTATTGCTCGTATTTGTGTGCAAAATGTGAAATCTAATGAGTGTACTGTAGTCTTCATTGTTAAGACTTGGCGATTTTTCAAGCGCTGAATTATTATATAATGAATATATTTCTTTGCATCCCCGAGTTTGATCCCTTCTTTAAGTGTGGCTAGAACGATGTTTGAATCTTGCTTTGTGGTTTGATCTTTAAGTTGTTGTGCAATATATACATTTTGTTAATTTAAAAACTTATAACATGACATGCCACCTTTAAATACATATTTTTTGTGCCTATTCTTTTTTTAGAATGACCGGAAACAATCATATCATTTAAAATCTTTTGGAACGAATAACAAACGAATAAATACAACAAGAAACATATGCAGATATTTATTTTCAAAATGATGGTGAGCATCACAATTTTATGTTCAACATCATATATAGAATATGTCAGAGTTTAGTAATTTTAGTCTAAAATTTATAACACCTGAAAATATTTACCGCACAAATAAAATTTTAATATGGGTGTTCATAGAATCATCTAATTAGTTTATTTCCGCACGTCCACCTGTTCCTTAGCTCGACTTCCTGACGTCTATTAGGCATGAATATTGGATTTAAGTACATGAGCAAAATAGGTCCATTAAATCCAAAGGATTCATATCCAAGTTTTAAGCCATAAAATAGATAAGAAAAATTAAAAGATAAAAAGTAATTTTTTTAAAAAGAAACAAGCCTTTTTAGAAACGTTTTTTCATAAACTGTTTTATTTGTCACAAATTCAGCTGAAATGAAGTACATTTGCAATACAAACTATTATTATATATGTATTTATAACTGTATGAACTGCACCTTTTGGATATTTTATGGATACTAATCATTAATAATAGTTCAAACCTTGATGCTATACCATATGTCGCGTATCTGAACAATTAACTGAGTTAGTTGCTATTTTCACTTGTCTTATATCAAAATTAAATCATAATTACTTAATTAACTTCGTAAAAAGGGTAAAAATCATTTATAGAAAAAAGTGCTATAATTATAAGTTTCTTCAAAAGTACTTCAATTGGTTTGGAAATATTTTAATTAAAAGCTGGTGAGTTTATGTGTTAGCGAGATCGTAATTTCAGAAAGTTTTTAATCCGGCTAACCAAAGTATTATAGAAGAAAATCAATTTTTTGGATTTAAATGATTTATTATTTATTAATTTTTGTGTATACATTGCCTTATGTTGACTACAGTATTTTTGGCCACTTTGAATTCTAAAAATGTATTACAAATATAGTAAATTTGAAAAATATGATACACCATTATATTTACTAGTATTACATACTTTATTTGCCATATTTGTATAAAATTTGAGCAGTAGAATAATATCAATTTTTTTGGATTTTGGTTGCATCATCCAGTGACCAAAAGTAGTTGTTACTAAAATGAGGACCGATTGGAATGATTCTTTAAACCCACTAATTTTGTTTATATTTTTATTTCGATAATACACATACATACAAATTCCAAATATAATTTCAATACCAATTTCGAATGGTACCTCTACCATAGGTTACATTAATCATTGCCAACTTTCTCATCTATATTCTCAGCTGACGTATATTAAAATGCTCTCCTTCCATTATCCTTCAACAATTGATCGGAGCACAATAAAATTTAAATTATTGATTTTAATTAAAATATATTCTTTAATATTGTTTATTACAAACGCGAAAATTTGTAAACCCCACTTACCTATTGATGAATAAGTCTTATTATTTATATTAATCCGACCTTATTAATTCCGTTGATTCAAAATTACAAATTTTCGAAACTATTAAAATGATCTCATCTTGTCAATACTTTCTTGAAATGACCATGGCTTATTGGCATAGGTAAGTTAAATATTTATTATTACGTTATTCTGATTGAATTATATTCATTCATTTACATCATATCATGATTTGAAGATATCGCAGGCAAACCAGTGATTATAAAAATACGTTATTTTGAAGCAGGACTCTCAATGTTTATGGTTGATCGCTCAATGTTTATGGTTGATCATTTTGTAATTTATTATGTAACCGAATTCATGAAATAATGGCAAAATAGTAAACAAAGTACTCAAAATTTGTATCTTTTAATTCTGGTTTGATTTTCGAGCTATAAGTATTTTTTCAAATCTTTACTAAACCTGTGTTTCATTTATTTTAATATTATTTAATTCATTTAATATTTAATCGAAAACACTTTACGTATTTATTGTAAGTTTTCGAAATTTTGTCAAAGAACAACAGTCGTTGAAAGAAACCAAATCGTTTGAATCATTCTTTAGACTCTAAAATACGATAATAAAAGAGTAACTAAATTTACTGAAAAATTAACCCGTAAAGACCAAGTCTTCCAATTCCCTTTCTGGGACGTCTCTTTAGTTCTCGAAATAAAACATCTCGTAGATGTCTCTGTATGATAGTAACATTTAATGCCTTCTATCATCATTTTAAAGGATTTAGAAAATATTAAAATATGCATTACTATTATTTTTAATCATTCTTATTAACGTCAGGCGTAAAATTTCTCGTTTTATTTATATATTCTTTCTTTGATAATTAATTGTATTTTTAATTAAGTTCTAGTGTTTATTGTTGAAGTGTTATTAAATGTTATGCTGTTTTAATTTCGAGAGCGTTAATTTGTGGAATTAACATTAATTAAACACAGTTTAATTTGCATATATCCACTTTATTAAGTGGAATAAAATAGTGGAATAAAGTGGATATATATGAATTAAAAAAATTGATTTTATTACTAGTTGGAAAATATATTTATTAATACCATTAAAATTAAAAACTAAAATCATGAAATAATTATTTGATAAAGCGATCATTAACAACCCGCATAACCTTAATTAAACACATTTTTTAATTTATATAAATCCATTTTATTCCACTATTCTAAAATAGTGGAATAAAGTGGATTTATATAAATTAAAAAATTTGGTTTCATAACTTATTAGAAAAGATATTTATTAATACCATTAAAATTAAAAACTGAAATCATAAAATAAGTATTTGATAAAGCGATCATTAACATCCAGCATAACATTACATTAATTAAACACATTTTTAATTTGCATAAATTCTCTTTATTAAATGGAATAAAATAGTGGAATGAAGTGGATTTATATAAATTAAAAAATTTGTTTAATTGATATTATGTTAGTTGTTAATGATCGCTTTATCAAATAATTATTTTATGATTTTAGATTTTGATTTTAATGGTTTTAATAAATATCATTTCTAACTTGTTATAAAACCAAATTTGTGTATTAATGAACACTTTTTTAACATTGTACTTAAATATTATGTTTAACTTGTGATTTTATTTTTTATAAATAAGACTCATTGTATATTAGTTTTAGTCTAAAGTCTAAAGCTTCCAATTTCAAAGTTCACATACATATACATTACTAATTCATATGTAATTCATAAAATCACATACAAGCCCATTTCCATCCGCCCGTCCGTCTGTAATGCGTCAAGATAACTTAAAAACAAAATTATATAGTTGAAATGTTGATAGCGTACAAATTCAGTAATAACACATGTAATTGTAATGTATATTAATTATTATTTATGTAGCTATGGACAAAGTATTACGTGTATTTGATGAATGCTTATTATTAAAAATTGTTCAAATATTGATGCTCAACCATATGTCGAATATCTAAACAATAAGCATTGTTAGTTGCTATCTTTACTTGTTTTAAATATAAGTTCTGTGTTCATATTTAGCAATCTATTTTATTTGGAAAAATTAATGAACTTTTAAAAATCGATAAAAACTGTTTCTTTGTATATTCTGTGTACAAGAGAGATCTTTAAGAATTTTAAAATTTAGAAAATGAAAAAATAAAAATACCAAATCTGCAATTTATAATATATTAGTTTTTGATTATATATATATATATATATATATATATATATATATATATATATATATATATATATATATATATATATATATATATATATATATATATATATATATATTAAAATTACATACCTTGTGTACTTTTAATTCATATTAAGAAGAACCTTGACCTGCAATAAAAATAATTTTGTTAACGAAATTAAGATATACTTGAATGTGCATCCCACTATAATACACTATTCAAATTGAAAATACATATAATTATAATCTTGATTGACTCAGAAATAAAACAAACAGTGTGGATGACCTTTACACGCTAAACCAATAACTTTCTGAATAATTTTTATGAAAACACTGAAACGGAAACTGTAAATTCTTGAGACGAAATACGTTTCTCAGATTCTGTTTTTTTTCACAAAAATCTTAATTTTACCAAACAATAACGTTTTATTAAGACTTTTAGTTTTTTGTATTAGAGTTTACAAATAAATTATAGATTTGGCCAATAATGTCACTAATTGAGTTTAGCTATTTTCAACTTCGCTTCCGTTTCATAGCTTCAATGCCTTTCAATATACAAATAGCGTTATAGAGTCCATCTTTAATATTAAAATGGAAAATCCTTGGATTATAAGATCAAATTTATGTAGATATTTTTGATTTATTATTGCAGCAAAATTATACAAATAATTAAAAAGTTGACTACAAAGGGATGCCGTAAAATCCAAATATTACTATAAACTTGTTATTGATGCCGTAAAATCCAAATATTACTAAAAACTTGTTATTGAAATATTCCCTCCTATTGAAATATTTCTTTTATTTACCACACTTAGATTTGACTACCAATCTAAATAAACCAATTCCACATGGAACTAATCACATTTGAATTTTCAAATTGATCGAATAACTTAAAAATAGCTAAAAATCAACAATTTTGGAAATGCTGTGTATTGTACCCATGAAAGTTTTTTTAATTTTTTTTTTTGGACTACTACATCAATATTATATCTTTTAACAAAATATTTTCTGAATATCAAAAACTTATATGAATAATTTTTGAAAAAAATCAATACAATGTCCCAATCGGGAAAAAACAGTACTGATTCATTTTCATTGCATTTATTTCTAAAATAAATAATAATCTGTATTCTTTCAAATATACATTTTATATAAGAATGCGTCGAAAAGCCGATATTAAAATACCTCCCGAATGTAGGTCACCATGGTACAATATGACCACTCGGTCGAAGGTAAATTAAAATTAACAATACATAATAAATAATAATTACAAAAAGAACAGGTTGAATACATACAAATCGAAATGGAAAGAAAATTATTTAAATAAATTAAAAAGACAATAAGTAAATTACATATTTTTAGATTCAACTACTACTAGTAAAATTTTCAAAAATATAAAAACGTATAATATAAGTTTGGATTTGTATGTAAGTCAATATACAAAACCGTTAAAATTTAAAACCATTATAAATAAATAAAATAATAAAATAAAAATATATTCCGATTATCAAAATATGAAACGGAAGTTACAACAAATTCTTTCTATCAAAAAATAAAAATATAATATTGAGTGTACCTAAAAAATACAAAAGCCAAATTTGAGGACTGTGTAACACATACAAATTTATGTAAAATTAATAATCTATAATAATAAAAAAAAAAAAACTCTATAATAATTTTGTATCTATAATAATATAGATATTAGAGTTTTAATACCTACTGTATCCCCCATACTACATATTTAATTTTTTTTATATTTAAAAAAAACTTTGAGCTGCATTCAGAATTGATAAAATGTTTTCTTAGGAAACAGGGTCTATGGAATGTATAACAATATCGTCTGCGTATAAAACGAAGCCTAAGTGATGCCGAATAAAATCTAGTTTGACAATATTAAAAATTTGAAACAATTTTGATTTTATATAGATTAATTTACTTATAGGCCAGAGAAGAAGCCTTAAAAATGATAAAAAGTGGAAGAAAATTACAGTAGGATGAAACCCATTGGAAACGCAAGATAATATGATAAAAATGAAAGGAAAAATAAATTACGGGCGATCTGAGTTCGGGAAGTAGGAGGGGTGAGTTTTTAAGGGTAAAACACGGTTTATTTCCGGCAAAACTATAAGTCTTTTGGAAAAAATTTTAATGGCAAAGTTGTAGGTAATAAAAAGATCTACAACTTTTGTATTCACACTTTTTTCACATAACCTCAAAATTTTTCGATAGAAAATTAGAGTGCTTTTTCGATATTTATTCAAAATAAGATGATAAAATCAATATTTTAAATCAAAACAATCAGTATATTTGGAACATAAAAAGGTAAGTTTTCACCAAATTTCGGAGAAAAAAAATAAAAAACCAAAAACTCGGTTATTTCAATTTTTCACATAAATTTTGAACTTATGTGAAAAAAGTATTAATACAAAAGCTGAAGATCTTTTTATTACCTACAACATTTTCATTTAATTTTTATCCATATAAGACTTGTAGTTTTGCCGGAAATTCAGATAAACCGAATTTTACCCTTACACACTCACCCCCCTTACTTCCCGAACTCTGATCGCCCGTAATTTATTTTTCCTTTCATTTTTATCATATTACCTTCCGTTTTCAATTGGTTTCATTCTACTGTAATTATTAAAGAAATGAATTGCAGTCTACCCTCTTGATAGCATATTTATTTTAATAATTGAAACTTGTTCAATCAATGATGCTCAGTCATGTGTCGGATATTAAAACAATTAACTCTGTTAGCTGTTATCTTTGCTTGTTGAATTGTGAATTTTTGATAAAAAATCGTTTATATAATTAATAAAATGAATCAATAATTTTGAAAACGTGACATCGAAATGACCAATGGATTATTCTAATACGTAGATATATTCAACATCAATTTTTTATTTTATATCTCCGAACATCTCTCAAATACAAATTACATACAATTAATTAAATAGTTATTACATGAACGCCCTTAACTAAATATATATAACATGTAATAGACATTTCTAGTTTATTGAAACAAGTTTGTCAAATGAATTGTGTACTATGGTGTTTCAATTATGGCCATAGACTATGCACTTTGAATAAGTGGCCGATCACTTGATGAGCTTAATAGATATATCCGACAATCCTTAAAATATATATTGAATTAACCCATAACCAAAATACACGCAAGTAATGAAAACTAATATAGATCAAGATAGGTACAAGTGAATAAAGATTTAAAATAATGAACAATTTTTTTTAATGTTTTCAACGATTTAACTATATGCAAATATGTTTCCAACAAGTTCGGGTAGTCATAAAGCTCTTTCGATTAAATAATCTGACAGCGCCGAGTCAATGTGGCCGCTTTTATAAAAATCAATACACTGCCAAAACGGACAACAGAAATTCCTGGTAATGTATGTCGAGACTCGTGAGCCATTACAAAGTTACAATTTAAATTTGGAAACAATTTTTTATTTTTTATTCCATATTATATAATTTGGTTTCTTTTTTAAACAATTAAATTTTTTTTTTTTTAGGTATATCCTATTAATAACATCTGTGATAATATTTAGAACATATGAAGAAAATATACAAGATATGAAAAATAATAAATTTATATGTAATAATACTATAGAAAGCATTCCATGTGATAATGATCCAAAATCAGTTTGTTATGATTTTGAACATTTTCCTTTAATAAATGATTCTATTGAATACTTAACAATATGCAATTGGCCTTACAACTCATTTGATTTAGCAATATTGAATGGATTGGAAAAATTAAAATATTTAAAAATTTATTCAAAAAATATTACTCGTTTAAAAAATACAATGCCAGAGTTAAAAAATTTACAGGTAAATTCAATAATCATTGTTGATTTTTCTACCAGATATTTTCACTAAAAAACACTTACGTTAAAGATAAAAAGAATTAAAATTGGTTACTTTTTTAAATACAATTTAAGACACTTAATACACGTAGAATGAGAATTCTACCAAAAAGCAATCTGTAATGCAATATAATGTATTGTAATTCCAAATGCAATATATGATATTATATATTTTTAATTTTCGCCCACAAATCACTCAAAAAATAAGTATCCAAATTTTATGAAATTACAAATGCACAATCATGAAATATAAACGCAGGTCGAGTCGGATAGTTTTTCAGGAACAAAATTCAAAAGAGCAAATAAAAATATCCTTTATGTTTAGATATCTTTTTTCGGGGCAAACTCGTCTAGATTGAGTTTTTTATGGGTATATATTATATATTGTTTCTGAGACTCTCTTAAACATAATTATTTGATGATATACTTAATCTTAAACTTATTCTTTTTTTTGCAAAATAAGCAATAATATTAATATACATACTTTTTTTTTAGACAATTGACTTGCGAAATTTAAGTTTACATGAAATTAAGTTTGAACAATTTCAAAATATTATCAATAATTCAATTGAAATTTTTGATTTACGCGGAAATCAATTAGAAGTTTTCGACAAAAATTTTATTGATTCATTTCCTAACTTGGGACGCATATACTTATCAGGTATGTATAAACTAGATATAAACTACATAAATAGAAAAATCACACAAATATTCATTGGAGACTCGAGTCTTTTTCAACATGTTCATTTAAACTTAATTTTGGGTTCATAATACACCATCTAAATTTCAGTTTGCTATATCTTTTTGTTTTTTAATTATCGTGATGAGTTAATGACAGACTAAAAATGACTAATAAGGTATTCTATGAATACGTACGTATACTCACAACGTTAGTTAGTGTCTTGAATTTTTTCTAACGTTAAAAACTTTAGACTTAATTTAATGTACCCCTAAAAGAATGAACCAAATAGTTTTTCAATTCTAATCGAATTATTAAATAGATTTAGGTACTTCTAAATTTTCTAATTATTGAGTAGAAAATAATTATGGTTATTTTAGGAAATAGCTATTCGTGCTTTGCAAAAATGGAGGAATATAAATGGCTGTTAAATAACAATACTAAAATTCAAGATATCCATCAAATTAGTTGTGGAACGAATACTAGTAATTTATATTACGGTAAACCAATATTACCGATATTACAATTTATCAAGGTTTGCAAAAATAATTACCGTAAATGAAAACGGAAAAATTTTTCTTAATTATATAAATATATATCACACACACAATCTTTTACAGGCTGCTAGTAAAGAATGCCCTAATAATTGTTCGTGTGAAGTGACATACGTTATGCAACATCCAAGAACCGGTTTAACCCCGTTTGTAGCAGTTTATTGTCAAGGTATTGGATTAAAAGATTTACCTACGAATTTACCAACTAATACAACAATTTTACATTTAGAAAGAAACCAAGTAAGTAGGAAAGGACAAACCATTTCTTAAATATGTAATCATTCTTGTATTATAGTCCGATGATTATAATAAAATAAAACTATCCATGTATTATTACAAAAAAAGTTATTCGTTTCCGTATTTGTGGAATAAAGAATTTGTGGAGAATGTGTTTGCTTAAGTGTGAGAAACCATAGTATCAGTTTCCTAGCTTCAGATTGCACCGACACGTTTTCTATCCCGCAACAATGTGTTTTTAGCGTATTTTTCACATAATAAAGACAAATTTTTCTATTTTAAATTATTTTTTATTACTTCCAGTTTTAGCTAAGAAGTACGAAATTGGTACCCTTTTATGTATGTTCAGAGAGCTTGCAGTGAAAATTTCGCTATGATAGTTTCATCATGTATATACATATTTTATATATATATATATATATATATATATATATATATATATATATATATATATATATATATATATATATATATATATATATATATATATATATATATATATATATATATATATATATATATATATATATATATATATATATATATATATATATATATATATATATATATATATATATATATATATATATATATATATATATATATATATATATATTTAAACTTATGAGAATCTTGGGTGGATCTTGATGGATGGAGCTGAGATTTAAGGTTAAAGTTATTCATGTTCATCTAAAGTTGAGAGCCAAAATCCGTGATATCTAAAAATATTAATAGTGAAATCTTTATTAAATCAGAATTTGGAATAGGTCCTTTATATGAATGCATCGTGTCTTTGTCATATTTTTGAATGTAAATGTTTTCATATGCATCTAGTTCGGTTAGGTTGGATACCGATTTTAAAAGTTTTAAATTTGATTTCTCGATTTTACGATTATTTTCAATGACATGAGCAGCTACACATGATTTATCGATTCGTCCAAATTTTATGTGTGCCATGTGCTCTTTGAAGCTTGTAACAATTTGTCTTCTACTTTGTCCTATATATTTCATCGAGCAATTTTGACATCCAATGCTATAAATTCCTGATTGATGAATTCTCCTGCTGTTCGTTGATAATTTTGTCCTTTGGATTTCCTAGTAGCTGCTTCAAATTGGATCTGCTGATGGGAGCTTTTTTAAAAATATGTTCTCCAAATTCTTTTCCTATTTTGTTGATGTATGGCCGATAATATTTTAATTTGTACCATTTCTTTTTATCGGTGTTGTCCTGTTGTTGCGTTAACGTTGTTGATTTACTTCATAAGATTTTAAAATTTGTTCTTCGAATCATATTGGTCATTGTACTTGGGTCAAAGCTGTTAAATATTGCGACTTGTTTAATGTGTTTCAATTCTTTAAAGCAGTTTTTCTTGATAATGGTATTTTTATTAAACGGTTCACTAAAAAATTGAAAATGGCTAGTATATGTTGTGGTGGACTATTCGAGTCCGCTGTGTGTGTCAGTTTCCTGTATATGTCGAATTCTAATGTTTTAGTATTATTATTTCTTGATATTTTTATATCTGAAAACGGGATTGAACCATCTTTTTCGATTTCTGTTGTGAAATCGATGGATGGGTATATATTGTTGAATTTATTAAGAAAAACTTGTAGATTTTCTTTGTCTGTGTCAAAAATTCTGAAAATATCATCAACGTATCTATACCAGACTGTTGGAAATTAATTCAACTTTTGTTGGGCTTGTTCTTCTAATTCTGTCATGATGATGTTGCTCAAGAATGGGGATAATTGGTTGTCCATAGATGTTCCAAATGTTTGTTTGAAGTATTTACCTTCGAAGGTAAACGCATTTTGTCTCATACACAGACGAGTTAATTTTAACAATTCCGTTATTTCGTCTAAGTATAATCCTTTATTCTTAAGCCATTTTTCTAAAGACTTAATTGCATCTGGTATTGGCACACTGTGATGTAGCGCTTTGGCATTAAATGACTTTAAAACTGAATTTGTTGAAATATCTGTATTTTTATTCTCTTGATTAAATCAATACTATTTTTGACGGAAGACGAGAGATCCTCATTTTTAATGATTGAAATTTATTAACTAACCAATTTGCAATGTTGTATGTCGGCGAATTTATACCTGAGACTATGGGTCGCATTGATCCGTCGTTCTTATGAATTTTAGGAAAACAGTATACTCCAGGTATAATAGGATTAGAACTTTGTAATTGAAATTTTAATTCATTTTTCGACATGAATTTAATGTATCTTTTACTTCATTTATGCATATAGGTAGTGGATCTGATTGTTGTATTCTATATTGACCTTCGTTGAGCATTTTTCCCACTTTACCTAAATAATCTTTTTTGTCCATTATGACGATTGCGTTTCCTTTGTTTGCTTTTAAATAGTGTACATCTTTTTCTGTTAATTACTTGATTGTTTTCGCATTGGTTTCTTGACGACTGTGTGGTTTGGTATTTTTGATTATTTTTGTGCAATTTTTTCAAATTTGATTCTTCGTAGCTTCATCTAATACTTTTATGCCTGTTTCTATGTCAACTGCTATATTTACAGATGGACATTCATTTGTCTGGATTGCGAAGTTTAGTCCGTTGTTTAATAAATTTATCTCAGAATCTGAGAATGTGGTCGTTGTTAAATTATGAACTAGCGGTTGATTTTCCAATATTGTTTTCAATGTTTTTTCTGTCTTTAGGTTATCACGTGCTCCGCATTTTAATATTTTAAGTTTTTTTATATAATTTTGTGATTTTAGTTTTTAATTTGTGTTTGAACACAATTTGAATTTGTCCTAACCATGTCAGTCAATTTTCGTATTCAAATTTATTTAAATTTTTTGTCATCATTCAGTGGAACTTATAAGTTTCCAATTCCAATTTACTTCGTTTTGAATAAAGTGACTTGATTTCTAAATTAAGCCACTTTTGTTTGGCAGCTTAAATTGATTTAGCTGCGATTCTGTTTTTTGTGTTTTTTTTAATTTTGATAAAATTAGGAATGATTCCGTGTAATTTACACATTGTTAAAAACTGTATATCTGCTGCTAATAAGTGTAGTTTTTCTGCTAGTTTGCGGAATTTATTATTCTCAAATAACCGGGAAGCCATATTAATTTTATACTTATTAATGAGAACTCTATGATTTTTCGAATAAATTTCGATTTTTTGCCCCAATTTCCTAGATCAAATTATTTTGTATTTTTATATATAACACAAACTAACTGATAAATTTTTCAATTCAAAAAAATTAAATAAAGATATTTGTTATTCATAAGTTTATAAATAATTGTAAATTTATTGAACCTTCTAAAGTAATCTTGTGCGCAGTAAAGTTAACAACTAACAGTGTTAATTATTACATATGATTTAGTATCAATGTTGGAACTATTTTTAATTATTAACATTCATACAATATTCTAAATATCCAGCCTATACATTTATGGAAACATTTATAATAATAAAATATATTATAATTATATAACATGTGTTTATTACCTTAATTTGATCTAATTGTAGCGAATCCAAACATTATATGAAAAATGTGTCAAACAAAAGTTTCATGTACATATTTTTCTTCTATCGTTTAAAATACGCCACCAAAATTTCAAAACGCTATCTATCTATTTTCATATTTGAGCTATCTCGAAGACGAATGGATGGAAGGACATGCGAAAATTGACAAATTAGGTAGTTCTATGAATACCAATACCAAAATTTTGTTTGTATCTTCAATATTTTCTAGCGTTACAAAATATTTGTCGAATAGCGCAAAGAACTTCGTACCTATCGGGTGTCTACCGACACCACACGTCTTGTTATTCTATTCGACATCGGAATCAATTTTAGTAGCCATTTGAAAATATTTTATAATTTAACTAAATATTAATCTATAATCATGAAATAATCATGGTGAAATTTTTGCTGCAAGCTCTCTGAACATGTTTAATAAAAGGGCACCAATATCGTACTTTATGTCTATTTGAACGATGGAAATCTGATAGTATGTATGATTCTTTACACCTAAACAAATGCATTTTTTCAAATAATATTCAATCTCTCAAAATTTTCTGTCAAAACCCAAACTTGTTTTTTTTTTCTGGCTTCAGCTACTTTCAGCCATATAGCCATTAATAAACCCAAACATTTACAACCATCCAGTTCTCTAAATTATGTAAATAACCGTAAAGATGTAGCCTTCGGAATCAAACCAATAATGTTCTGATTCTGTATTCATTGCTCATTCTTTCGTTTTACTGTATTTAATGAATTGTATAAACTTTATTTCTTTGCTTTTCCTTGCACTTTTTTGTCTGTAATCGATTGAGCAGAAATTGACCATATAGGATGTCAACACAATATTATGGTATCATTATTCAATATAAAAATAATATAGTAGCATACAAAAACTTAATTTTTCTATCGTTTGGTAAAAATAAATGTTTATTTTCTACAATTAAGGATACAACAATAAAAAGCTTTTGTAATTTATTATTTGGATTTTAGATAACAAATCTCACAGCATTAATAGACAATAAAATGTACAATAACATAAGTGACCTGTATTTGGATGACAATTACATAACAACAATCGATATATTAGAAGGAACAGATTGGTTAAATACGTTTAGAATATTGAGTTTAAGAGGAAATCAATTGCATTTTGTTAGTAAAAGATAATAATTTGCTTAAAATGTTTTAAATTAATAAAAATTACAATATTTGTTTTAGGTAAAGACATATATATTGGAAAATGCATTTGAAAGAAATGTTTACATTTCAAGATTACACTTAGGCAATAATCCTTGGATTTGTGAATGTCATTTTATTCCTGTATTTCAAGTATGTATGATGAAATTTATAAAATAGTTTATATTCAGAATTTATATATTTAACATTAATCGTAAAACGTCGAAAAATTAGTAACTTAGCCACTTTTAAACAAAATTTTCTTCAAATATGTTAATACTCGACTAAATTATCGATATAACGTTAATGAGGTTAAAACATTCAAAAAGATTAATTTTGCTCCACCCTCGGAAGTTATTGGAAATCAGAAATTTGAACACATTTTTAATTTTCGATTCAATCTGATTCATTCCTATTCGAAATTTGGATGGAAATAAATGGGCTTTAAACGACATCTTCTTATTTAATTTCAATTGGATTTAATCAGTCATTTTATTAGGGCCACGAACTCAAAATTTCAGAAAACAAAGTATAAATTCCTAATATATAAAGAACAAATTTTCAATTTTTCTTTAAATTTAACATATCTAATTCCATGAATGCAGCAGTAGGACAAAATAGTAGAAAATCAAATTTAACGAATGACTTTACGAGACTTTTTTTAAAGTAAAATATGAGCCAAAATTAGTAAGTTATCAATATATTGCATAATCATTTTTATAGCATATTCAAAGTCAAAATGTGTCCCCATTAGATATTTTGCTTGTTAGGTATAGAACTTATAGAAGTATATAGAACTTAGGCACCTTTTTTCCGTAATAAAAATGTCCGATTCATTTCTATTTTTTTTCTTCAATTCATTGCCGATTCTAATAGATTTAATCGGACATTTTTACAAGGAAAAATATGCAAATACTTTTATCGGTTTCAAAACGGATTGAATTGGTTTTAATTGGAAATTATTTCCATTTAAAACCAATTCAATTAATTGAATTGACTGTAATTGGATTCAATCCGAATGTATTTAATCGGATATATTTATTAGTGTTATAAAAGTTTTAGCACGAAATCTCTTTTGATTTTTATAATCATGAGATATAAAATAAATTATTTAATGAATATCAATATTAAAATATTATATTGTCTTCAATATTTTTAACAAGCACAAACTTAATATGCCCTCATATAAGGTAATCTATAGATTTTGTAATGATTTAGTTGATTTTTGATTTTAATGTTTAAGGAACTGTTGAGAAAATACTCATCTATAATCACGGATGAAGATATGGCATGTTTGTTGGAAGTAAAAAGAAAAATAATCTATAAGCCGGTATCGTTTATTTACTGATTATAAATAATAGATATTAAATAATAGTAAAACTGAAATAGATTATTTTTATTTTCAGATTTTATCGCTATCCAGAATTGATTTATGTAAAATTCCAAGTACTTTTAAATTAGAACCGTTAGATATTTTAAATATTGTTTTGGCTAGTTTAATTGTAATAATCCTAGGAAAATTGGCTTATGATTATTATTCATTTAAAAATAGTGGAAAATTGCCATGGATTGTACTTAAAATGCCATAAATTATATTAAAAAATTGTTAATTCTTATTTAACAAAAACAAATTAAGTATTTAACAATAAATTTTTATTTTTTATAAATTCTGTTTTTCATCTTCGACATCTTGTTTTTCTATCACCAAAAATCCTGCCGTATCTGATACTACAAAAACGAAATAAACACATATTTTAAATTTAATAATCTGAATATGAAAATACTTGATATCTACGCTAACATATTTAATTACATTTGAAAATTTATATTTCTTCTCAAATTTTTTTTCATCAAATTACCATGTAGATATATATTTTAAATTAATAAAAAAAACTTTTTGAAGCTACTAAAAATATCTTTGATATAAAAGTTATTATTATACTAATTTAACATCGTATTTAACTTATAAACAAGAAAAACTTTATTATATTCCGCATCTTTTTTCCGAAGAAATGTCTCACATCGTTCAAAAAATTGTTTACTCACTTTTATTTTAAAGGGGAATTGATAAAGAGACTTGGACCTCTGTAATAAAGACAATTTGTAATGTTACAGTTATCCGAATGTTATGAAATTTGCTATGTATCATCTTTGCGAAAAACGGAGGGCGTCCCAAACAAAAAATGAGGATCGGCCCATTAATGGGCCAAGACAGGCAGCCGATTTAAAAGTATCGGCCAATGATCCAAATATATCATCGGCCCAAGACTGGGCGAGTATCGGACTGTAACGCCATGCCGATATCGGATCCTATGATCGGCCGAGTATAGGATCCTATGATCGGCCGATCATAGGATCTCATGATTGGCCGAGCATAGGATCCAAGCATCTGCCAAACGTACCAATATCGGATCCTATGATCGGCCAAGCATAGGATCCAAGCCTCTGCCAAACGTACTATTATTATAAATAATTGTTTTTAATTTACAAATAAAAAAAATTTTTATTTAGAAACATTAATCTTTACTCGATAAATATATTAATTAATTATACTAAATTATTTTTTATTTTAAGAGTTTTAAAAGAATATTTCACTACAATTATAAATATAAGTAATACAACATTAAGTGAGTTATTAAAAAAGAAAATAAGTAATTTTAGTATAAAAATTAACTATCATTGTTTTCCTCGTTATTATTATTATTGTTGTTGTTGGTTGTTAATAGCTCGTTGACGGCGGCCTCCATCTCTGTCTCTTCTTCCGAGTCCCGAAACTTTTCTTCAACAACCTCTGAAATTAGAAATATTGATAGATAAAACATAACTTTATTCAGGTGTAGATTTTAAACATATATATCCTACCTTTTAAACAAGTGTAAGTGTTTTGCACTAAATTGTGTTTCCCGATACCACGTACTTTCTTCCCAGTGCTAGAATAATTCAATTGTACGGTAGGTATAATGACCTCAGATAAAGTTTTTCGTATTATAGTTACAACATCTGATTCCCCGTACATAATAACTCTGAATAAATTCTTCAGTTTCTTTTTTTCGTCGTCAGTTTGCAGGTCGTTATCAAAAATCAAAAATTGCGCCTCATCGTTGATAGGGAATATATTTTTATAAGGCTCCATAGCAGTTGTTTTAGAAATTTTTGGAACATTTTCCCCAGTTTTCATTAAAACTTGAGTTTTAATTCGTTTAGCTTTATTTTTTATGACATACTCCGTGCTTATTTTAAATGCATCCAAATGTTCATGTAATTCGTCAAATTTCCCATCAATATAAGTCTTTATACGATCTAAAACAACAGTAAATAGTAAAATATACAAAAATATTATAAGTAATTAATAAGATAAGTAATAAAATTTATTAAGAAGAAAATTAGTTAGAAAAATCTTGACTTTTCATTTTAAATAATCATTATTTTTCACAATAAAATACTTAGAAATAAAGTTAGCAAATTCGATGCATAAATACAGATAAAATATTCATTAGTTGTTTTCTCATCGTAATTAGAGAATACCTAATTTAATTACATGCGTATAAATTAAGTCATGTAAAAAGTTGGAATAGTAAAAAATAATGAATGGAAACAAATTTTTATTCCGCGATACGAGCAATATTCAATTTGTTTTTTTAAATAAAAACCATAAACACTTACCAAACAATATATCATCATAATAAATATGAACTTCTATAATCAAAAGAATCCATAAAAACATTGTATAATTATTCAACTATTATAAACATACCTTTGACCTTGATTTTGCATGTTTATTTTTGCCTGAGCATGCATCTGTGCTCTAACAAGCAATCGAACTCACTGATTCCACATGATTGAGTTCATCTATAATATCATTTTAACAGCTGATCTAATTTTCAATACGCTTGCGCAGTCAAAAAAGTGTCATATCATCGGCCAAGCATCGGGTGAAGATCGCAAATTATTATAGAACGTATACTACGGCGGGCGATGATAAGCCAGCCATAGGCCGTTAAAGAATGCCGATGCTTGGCCGAGCATTGGTAGCCGTACCTTGGCCGATGAACGGAAAATAGTTGATCATCGGCAACTTTGTATGGGGTGTCAAAGACTATAGATTATTTTACAAAATAATCAGTCCGCCATGGAATCTTTTAAATGGTATCTTAAAGCTTTTGAAAAATTTTTGAGACCAATTTAAAAAGAAAAAGTTTTAGAATCTTCTTTAAATAATATTTCTAGATGCCTATTTATTGCTGTTTTAAGATAATTTATGACAATGCAGATCATAATACATGGACGATTGATGGCAAGAATACTTTCCATGCAATGGGTGGAATAATGGTTGTTACACCACCGTCAAGTGTTACTTCAAAGAAAACCATCTCTAGATTAAAACAGATTCCATTTACTGAAGAGATAGGCGAAATTGGATTTGTGAAATTGAAACGTTTTGAAAACAAAAGTTCCGATGGATTGAAAACAGTTTAGATAGAAGATATTTTAGATGTTTTGGACAACTATGAAATTTCTTCGGCAGATTTTGCATGGTCTTATTCAAAATTTGCAAACAACAAATCGGATGGTTGGAATGGGTTCATGAAATCGGTACACACTAATTTGACTTACCTTAAACTTACCTTGTTATGTCCCAATTACACTGTAATTTATTTGATTTAAAATATTTATCCTCAATCCAAGTAAAAGTAAGACTTGGGGGATTTCATTCATTGATGTCGTTTCTCGGATCGATTGGATTCATCATGGATGGTAGTGGAATTAAGGAGGCTTTTTGTGAAATATATGCTGAAAATTTGTCGGACAAAGCTCTTTCCGGGCACGCACATGCTCGAGCTATCCGAGGACATTTTCTAGTACAGCTCGGCTTTGAATTAATTTTTTCATCGATGGAGTTGTCGCATACAGAAAAGGGGATGATGAATACATTTTTGCTGGATTCAGGAACAGAAAATTTGCATCACGAAGATTTTAAGATCATAAAAGAAAAATTTATTGAGCAAAACTTTGGATGCAGTACTGGCAAATGATCTCATTGGTTAAACAATTCATACGGGCTGAACGTGCAGGTAATTTTTTATACGCAACATCTGTTTTTTTCAATGTATCCATTTTCTGAGAACATTTACTATTGTAATGTTTACAATAGAATTTTCGATTGAAAATTAGTTTGCTTTTTTGATATTAAGTTAAAATAAGGCAAAAAAATAAATATTTTAAATCAAATAAATTACAGTGTATTTGGGACATAATAAGGTAAGTTTTTACCAAATTTCGTAGAAAAAAAAATTTTTTTGAAAAAGATAAAAATAAAAAACTAAAAACTGGGTTATTTGAATTTTTCACCTAAATTTTGAGGTTATGTGAAAAAAGTGTTAAACAAAAGTTGTAGATCTTTATTACCTACAACTTTGCCATTTAACATTTTTCCATAGGACTTGTAGTTTTGCCGGAAATCAAGAGAAACCCTTTTTTACCCTTAAAAACTCACTCCCTCCCACTTCCCGAACTCGGATCGACCGTAATTTATTTTCCTTTCATTTTTATCATATTCCTGCCCTTTTTTTAATGGGTTTCATCCTACTGTAATTTTCTTCCACTTTTTATCATTTTTTAAGGCTTCTACTCTAGTCTAACTTAAGAATATCAGAATATATTATAGTAGTAGTCGTATAAATATTTTAACAAAGGATTACTATATTTATTGTATAAATTTAATTTGTATTATTACAAATACTATGCCAATTTTAAGAAAATTAAAATTTTTGAACAACTTCACTATTCTTTTTTTGACACCATAAATGTTTTAAAACCAATGATTGGAATTGTATTTGACAAAAGTAGAATAATTTTAAAGTTAAAATAAACAAAAGTATAATGTTTTATAGTAAAATTCTTGAAAAATATAATTCTTGTCTAGTAGAAAAATTTAAAAGTAGGCTAGTTGTACGGTTAATTTCTTTTGAAGTAAGAGTCTTCAAGGATTGAATAGATAACATTTGTAGAGAGTAGATATTCATAATATATACTCACAACAATAACAAGTTTATTTAGTAAAATACATCATCATTTATTGAAATAATAATTATTGTATAACATATAAAATTGTTTGAGCTCAGTAAACTACATAATCTAACCATAAATATATAATATACTCGTGGAATAAAAAATTGCAACTATGAGAATCATAAAAAGGTCTCAAAATAGTTTCTGTTGGTGTACTCATTAAATGAAGAAACGTATAAAATTTTTTTGTCTTAATATATTTAAGACTAGCTGGCCCGGCAAACGTCGTTTTGCCACATATTTCTAATTAACTTCAACATTTTCTAAGTATAATAACATATTCTTAACAACTTTCCTCTATTTCTTAATACTGAAAGCTAAGGCAAATTAGAATAAATAATGATATTAATATATATTTTAAAGCATACCCGGAAACGTTGCGGTGACAATTGATATTACATCGATTGCATGCAAAATTTGAAGCAGATTGGACGAAGGAATTCCGTTGTCCCATATAAACTTTGCCTCTGCTTTTCATCCCATTAGGGGTAGAATTTCAGAAAATCTTTTCTTATAGGATGCCCGGTATTTGATGTGTAACCCACTATTGACACGAAATATTTATATATACACTCGTGTTTGATGTGGGCCACCCGGTACCTCGTGCACCCACAATTCGTGTATATTGTGCTGTGGTTCTCATATACTTGATGAAAAATATTAAAAGGAAATCCAGAACCACTAATATAGAAAAGAAGAGATAAATAAATTCTATTTTGAATAGCTGACCCGGGTAAACATTGTTTTGTTATATAAATTATTTCTAATCAACATCAATATCTTATAAATATAATAACATATTCTCAACTGTCTATAACTAAATAATAAAGCTGCGGCAAATCAGAATAAATTATCATATTAATTTATATTTTGAAGCATACCCACCCGTTTATTTAATTTTAATAAATGATATTACATCGTTCACATGCGGATGCAATTCTACCCTTAGGGGAAGAATTTCAAATCCTTTCTTATTGGATTCCCGGTATTTAGTGTGCATCCGGTACATTATAGTGTGCACCCGGTATTTACCTGGTATTTGCTGGGGTACACCCGGGACTGCGTTCACCCGATAATTTTTGCTGTGGTACACATACACTTGATGAAAGGTATATGGACCTCCTGAACCAAGAATGATTCCGGTAATACTTGAACAATGCGATATGTACACTTTATATAGTTGACAGTTCGTTAATGTTAAAGTTAAAGTTTTTAAACTTTTTAACTTTAAAATTAAAAAAAACTTTTATATTATCTTAAAATAAGATAATTTATCTTCAAACCAAACATAAGTTACGTTAGGTTACGTTACGTTAAGTTACGGTACGTAAGTTACGTTACGTAAGTTACGCAGGCAGTTCTTGACCAATTTTGGGCTTTTTTCGATTTTTTGAATTTTCCAAAAACTGGTGCATTTACCGAATTTTCATCATGGCAAACTTTTTGTAAAAAATTTTTTTCCAGGTCGATTTGTATCGTTACAAAATTCTTCAATTCTCCAGTCCTTCACCACTAAAGTCAATGAAAACTCGATTATTTTTTTAACACACTCTAGTGGCGAATTTGTAGAGCATTTTCTATTTGACAACTGTACATTCCTATAGAAAATATTCTATTCTACAACAGTATTATCAGTTTTTATCCAGAGATCATGCTTCAGCCGTAAAATGCGAAAAATGTCAAAAATTACTAACTTTTTCGAGATTTTTCATCTTTGTTTACTTTTACCGTGAAAAATATACATTGTAAGTAGGTAACGATTTTAGAGCAAAAATTTTCGAAAAAATGCCCATATTTACAAAAACACCTTTTTATTTTTGTGCACAATGTTAATTTTATCAGAAATCTTAAAAGCTACCTATTCCACCAGATTGTTTAGCTGTAGTCGAAATTTCCTCCATATTTTTCAATTCAAGTGGGATATATAATATTTAAAAATTTTAATTTTTCATTTCAATTAAATACATTTATATTTTTAACATTTAAATTTTTTTCATTTTGTTTATTTTCATTTTAATATATAATAACTAAAGTTATCAGCTTGTAGAAGCTGAGTGAAGATGATGTCCCTCCAGGTCCATCTAAGGTGGGTCTGAAAAATGAACCGCAACCGATAAACCTGCATCCAATTCCTGCTCTGCGTAAACTCTTTCCTTGAGCATCCTTAACTGTAAGAAGTGTTGTCTAGCCTGGTGGATTCTTGCCAGGCCTAAGATAATATTTCCTATAGCATGTTGAAAAACTTATCTGACAATTCAAAAAACATTTTTTGTCAACATTAAATCAACTTTTTAACCAATCATCTGTTCCAAGATATTCTCGGTGACCCGGCGAACTATTCCGGTATTTACTGATTGTGGGCTTGGCAAAGATCATGCCGAATACGCTTCAAACTTTGTTAATTTCACATTCGATAGTAATTTAAATTCTATCCTACCTAATTATACCTACATCTTCATAGATACCTCCGAGTTGAGTCTGGATACACGTGTGAGAGCTATATTTCATTTCACATATTGCGGCAATTCTGCTATTCTAATCATTTCAGTCAAAATTCCACTAAGCCTCCTTTGTTTATAATATTGTTTAAAAATACCATACTTAAACTAATTCAAGATCGTTTCTGCATTACCTTTGTTTGGTGCTCATCACATATTGGTATACTAGGAAATAAATTTGTTGATATGTTAGCTAATAATGCAGTTCAAAACGACGCAGAGGATATAACACCACCACCTACACAAAAGCTTTGGACTCATTGTAAAAAGTCTACGTTACAAACCAAATATAAAGAACATCTACAAAAGACCGCAATTTATATGAGCTTCAGCCCTTCTCCACCATATATATGTTGACCCCGACACTAGATGCAGATATGGCTACCAATTTTGTCATATAAATTTAAAACAACTTTCGCATGTCCGCTCTTCAATCAGCATAGACCTGTTTTTCTAAGTTCCCTAGCCCCTTTGGGTGTTTTTGGCGCTTGCAATATTCCTTCAAATGTCACCGTTTCTTCGTAAAATAGTCTAGGCGGACCCGGGTGACAAACATCCTTTTTAACTTTCTATGTATCCTTGAGTAATTTAAAATCCTATTTAATGATACGAAACATAAATAATAAGTAAAGGAAAATACTATAAACGACAATTTAATTTTCGAATACAAAATGTTCCTAACTGTGAAACATATTTTGTCTTTTTTTTCTCACGTTACAAATCATCATTTCCATAGAAACCAAAATCTAATTTTTAAATTCAAAATAAAACTTCATTATCTCTTCTCACTAGCAGTATGACGAACTGTCAACTATATAAAGTGTGCGTGCATATCGCATTGTTCAAGTATTACCGGAATCATTCTTGGTTCATCCATATACCTTTCATCAAGTGTATGTGTACCACAGCAACAATTATCGGGTGAACGCGGTCCCGGGTGTACCCCAGCAAATACCAGGTAAATACCGGGTGCACACTAGAATGTACCGGGTGCACACTAAATACCGGGAATCCTATAAGAAAGGAATTGAAATTCTTCCCCTAAGGGTAGAATTGCATCCGCATGTAAACGATGTAATATCATTTATTAAAATGTGAAAAATAACGCAGCAACGCGTAAACCAGGTGGGTATGCTTCAAAATATAAATTAATATAATTTATTCTGATTTGCCGCAGCTTCATTATTTAGTTATAGAAAGTTGAGAATATTTTATTATATTTAGGAGATATTGATGTTGATTAGAAATAATTTATATAACAAAACAATGTTTACCCGGGTCAGCTATTCAAAATAGAATTTATTTATGTCTTCTTTTCTATATTAGTGGTTCTGGTGGGCTTGCTTTTACTATTTTTCATCAAGTATATGAGAACCACAGCACAATTACACGAATTGTGGGTGCAGGAGGTACCGGGTGTCCCACATCAAACACGAGTGTATATATAAATATTTCGTCAATAGTGGGTTACACATCAAATACCGGGCATCCCATAAGAAAAGATTTTCTGAAATTCTACCCCTAATGGGATGAAAAGCAGAGGCAAAGTTTATATGGGACAACGGAATTCCTTCGTCCAATCTGCTTCAAATTTTGCATGCAATCGATGTAATTGTCACCGCAATTAATTGTCACCGCAACATGTCCGGGTATGCTTTAAAATATATATTAATATCATTATTTATTCTAATTTTCCTTAGCTTTCAGTATTAAGAAATAGAGGAAAGTTGTTAAGAATATGTTATTATACTTAGATAATGTTGAAGTTAGAAATATGTGGCAAAACGACGTTTGCCGGGCCAGCTAGTATTCTATAAAATTATTGAAACCTTAAAATAAAAGCTTACCCGCAACACTTCCTTGGGATTCTGTTGAATTTACTTCTAAAGGTATATTATCTGGTGTAAGATTCCAAACTTCAGCTAAATGTTCAGCCATATTAGTATTCAAATTAAACAACATTTTGCTAATAGAAACCATTAAGTCATGTAGTACACATACATTTATCAAATTTGTTGAACTTTTAGTTGATGATTCAGGAGCAGTTTGAGCTTTGAGGTTAGGACTAAGAAATATTTATAAAACCTCAATTAATTGACCCTATCATCATCATATATATCACCAAATGAACAATCCTTAATCTAAGAACAATAAGAATTAGGTCTTCTAAGGCTGGTTTTTGATAGTATCCCAAAACCGTTATTTGGAATAAACTATTGTCTATAAGTCCGATAATTAATTTTTAAATAATTTTCTTGGCAACAATCATTATTACTGCCATAATCTATATAAATAAAAATCAATTGCTGTTCGTTAGTCTCGCTAAAATTCGAGAATGGCTGGACCGATTTTGCTAATTTTGATCTTGAAATATTTGTGGAAGTTCAGGGAAGGTTTAAACGGTCAGAAATATAAATAATAAGTATCGGAAAATACTATAAACGACAATTTAATTTTCGAATACAAAATGTTCCTAGCTGTGAAACATCTTTTGTCTTTTTTTTCTCTCACAATATTACAAATCCTATTAGCAGCATTTCCGTAGAAACCAAAATCTAAATTTGAAATTCAAAATGAAACTTCTTTATCTCTTCTCACTAGCAATATGTTGAACTGCCAACTGTATAAAGTGTGCATATCATATTGTTCAAGTACTACCGGAATCATTCGTAGTTCAGGAGTTCCATATATCTTTCATCAAGTGTATGAGTACCACAGCATAAATTATCGGGTGAACGCGGTACCGAGTGTACCCCACCAAATACCAGGTAAATATCGGGTGCACACTAAATTCCGGGATTTCGATAAGAAAGGATTTTCTGAAATTCTACCCCTAAAGGTAGAATTGCATTCGCATGTAATCGATGTAATATCATTTAATAAAATGGGAAAAATAACACAGCAACCAATGAACCGGGTGGGTCTGCTTTAAAATATAAATTAATGCCATTATTTATTCTGTGCTACTCATACACTTGATGAAAGATATATGGAACTCCTGAACCACGAATGATTCTGGTGCAGTGTTAAGAATATGTTGTATGCTTAAAAAATGTTGATGTTGATTAGAAATAAATATATGACAAAACGACGTTTGTCGGGCCAACTAGTTAGTTATATTGATGTAATAATTTCATATGCTGTAAACAGGTAGATAATAATCCTTATCTGTTTTTGTTATAGATATAGAGTAAAGCGGCAAACATGCAAACTTTATGTCTATTCAAGATAAGAAAATGCGGTTTTTTGTAATCAATGGTAAATGGTTTGATAGAACGGGAATATTTTTTTATATTTTGTTTTATGTGTTATTATTAAAATTTCAATTATTATTATTAAAATTTTATCGATTATTATAATAAATAATATCACTTATTAGTATAAGTAACGTCACTTATTAGTATAACTAATGTCACTTATTAGTATAAGTTATGTCATTTATTAGAATAAGTCACAGCAAAGCATGATTGGACTTGGACTACTAGTTAAAGTATATAGATTACTTACAAACTTACTTTAATGATAATATTTTTGTATCGGGAAGTATGTTTGATGACTCTATAAAAAATATAACAATACATATAAAAAAATTCCTAGACACTCAATATGAACATAAATGTATTACACATTTATTGCATATTGTGCAACTTTGTTGCCCTTCTGTATATTATAACATTAAAATATTGTACAATATATTGAATCAATCAAAAAAAGTTTGTTTATATTGTGCAATCTTAGTAAATATTGTTTAGCCTTGTTTAAACAGTATTGTACAATTAGGTTTATCTTGTGATACTAATGTTCGGAAAAACATGTTGATCGGATTCATTGAATTTTGATAAAATTGATCAACTCATGTAAATATTTTTAACATTAATTCCATATAAAATCAAATAAATCTTTAGCATGTTAAGAAATAAATTAGAAATATTCAATGCGTTTTGAAAGATAGATAGAATTGAAAACATAGTTTCCGAGACGTACCAATTGCTAGTCGTGCGTGCTCTCAGCTATACCACAGATGCTTGTTAATTAACTTTGGATCTTGTCTTATGTATAATGTCTTCAGTCCATGCTTTTTCTCTGTATGTGCAATCTAGCTTATGAATAAACATGTTTCTTAATTGAATATTACGATTATAAATACCGGCGAACTGTTTCATTTTGTGCAATTATAATTGATTCTTTTTGATAATTGACTTCAGGAATTGCATATCACATTTTAGAATCCATTTTTTTAATTTCAGATGTAACCACTCTCAATAGCTTATCAAAAAATGTACAATTTATCTAATCGGAAAAGTTTTGAAAAGCACTAGGTTCCCTAACACTTAGGCCCGGCTAACACGATGCTGATTCTCCCGATTCATGGCTTATGGGATGCTATGATGGAAGAATCAATGTAAAATGACTTCACTGCTGGCTCTGTTAAGTAGGCGCCTGCTAGAATTGTTCGATAGTTCATGTCCTAATGTACTTCTGAGAAAATCGGGTATTTCGTGAAACGAACATTGCATAGAAGCTATCAAAACACCCAGCACGACAGCTAGCATGAGACTCTGCTACAAAATCAAGCAATCAATTCAGCGAGCACTTAAAAAGTTTTGATGAATGTACTGATTGCTTTATTTCATTCCTACGTCCAGCCTCTTAATCTCTTTCTTTTTTATTTTGTTGCAATAACTAATACAATGGCAACACAACTCGTGGTCATGGCATAATAAATTGGCAACTTAAAGTGATTATTTATAATCATGGCGGAATATATCATCTATGTGTGTGTGTATAGTAATAATCATAGATACCTATGATTTCTATGTCAATAATACGTATGCATACTGTTGAAGTCATATATGAATTAGTGTTTCATTCATCTAACGTCAAAGTAGTTAGTATGTTCTACTAAAAAGCACGATTCGTTCTATGTGCAGCCATTGACACAGAATATATGCCTAAATCAGAACGGTTTTTTATTGTCGGTTTCTTTAATGTTTAAGAAGCAAATTCAATGACCTTGTATCATTTTGTTGATATGTCAACAGACAAAGGCAGCATATAATGTAAAATAAAAATAGAAAATAACAGTAAACAAATAATGAAGGTATTTAGTTTCATTAAATGTGAAAATATGTTTTTACAAGGACATCTCAACAATATGGCGACAATATATTGAGAATCGTTATATCTGAAATTCAAATAATGGATTCTAGAAGACACAAAATGAAACAGTTCGCCGTTGTTCATAATCTTAATACTAATTGATATTCAATTAAAAAACATGTTTGTGTATAAGTCAAACTAGACATAAAAACCAAATGGGTGGAATGTAGACATTATACATAAAATCAGATCCAAAGTTGACTACCAAATATCTATAGTGTAGTTGGTAGCTAGCCCGACTAGTAATTAGCAGACTCCGGTTTTAATTTCCCGCAGATGTGCAATAATTTCCATTCTATGCATCGTTCAACACACATTGAATACTTTGTTTATTTTTTACATGTCAAAGGTTTATTCCATTTTATGTCATGACAATGATTTATTTTGTTCATAGTAAAAATATTCAAATAAAGATTTGATCAATTATATAAAAATTAAGTAAATTCAATGAATCCAATCAACTTGTTTTTCTGGTGTTTACTAGCTCAAAATGAACTTGTATGGTGCAATATTATCCATAAAAGAAATAATGTTTACTATATTTGCACAAAAACCGTTTTTTTTTTTTTTTTGATTCTACATATCTTTCAATGTGATCTACAGATGGGCAATATAATTTCACAACATCATTTATCGTGCAATATATGTTCATTTTGAACGCCTTGGGCTGCTTAAGAATTACCTGATTCACAGTGGTTTAAAATTTCTTCAATATCTTCTAATACATGCTGAATATTTTGATGGACAATAAATGAATTAAGTTTATTAAAATAAATTTCATCCATTTGGATATTACCATTATCATATCAAATGAATTTATTGACTTTTCTGGTTTCGAAATATCATTTATAATTCGAAAGTCAATTATCTAATAAAAACCAAAAATTATATAAAATTAATTAAAAAAAAAAAAGTAAAATTGAAAATACAAATTATATTTTACTTGATTTGTCGAAAAATTATTGCTGTTCATTCCCATTAACAACCCAATAAAAATACCTAATAATTTATAACAAACATTTAGTGAAAACTGGTGAAAAATTAAAAATAATCAAAGCCGCCTAAAAATTATAAAAGTCTTTGACTTTTGCATGAAAGCGATTTATTTAATTTCAATTTTTAACCAGTTTATCAAGTATTATATTAAAAAAATGCATTCATATACGCATACGATTTACTCATAACATTATGGACAAATTCAAGTAGATTAACAATGAAAAATAATTTGTAAGTTTCAACATTTAATACATGATGTGTTGATGGCATTTTATTAAAAGTAATTAATCGGTTATAATAGTAGAATATAATTATTAAGAAATACTAAAGTCCGATCTTGTTTATATTTAAAATTTTAAGGATTGAATGGTATCGAATAGGAAATCATTTCTTATTGAATCCTATTCAAAATTTGAAAAAATTTTATTTTCATTTCCTATTATTCGTTCCAATTCATTGCTTTTCCAATTTCAATAAAATTGAATAGGATTTTTTTATATTAGGGAAGGCTCAATTTTTTTTCTATGCGTTCTCAAATGTGTAGAGAGCAATGTTAGCGGGTTATACATTTCCTGCCCTCGTGCCTTTGGCAGGGAGATATTGTTTTAATTGGAAACTGTAAAATATAAAATTTTACATAAACATTTTTTTGATTTTCCCAGGGAAATATTTTAAATTAAAGTTGAATGTATAATTGTCGAGTCTAGTAAATATACTATGTTTGAAGAATGTATTGGAGCCATTTTCTAGAAAATTAAAAAAAAATCTGTATATGCTCCTCCCACCCAGAAACCCCACCGCCTTATTTGATTTTTTTCAAGGAAATGTTTCAAAAAAAGTAGTTAGACTATGACTATGGAGTGTAAGTTATTTTTTACCAATTTACGAAAAATCGAATTTTCATCAGATGAAAAACCCTCAGCGAAAGGTTGATTATTCCAGCATATCATTAGCTAACAACATGTATCTAAGCTAGGTATTACCCTATCTGGCGTCTGAGTGTTACTATCCTTACTTATGATTCGAAGGCTTCGAAAACAAGGTGAAACATTTTATTGTATTACAATTCTCATTTAAATATTACAAAAATTTTATAAGTGCCCATAATATATCAAATATACTCAAATGTGAAACACATACATACAAGCGTAGAAATCGTATTTACGTGTAGACCTATGAGACATCGAAAGATATAGTATCATTTGAAATTATGAAGTAGCAGTGTCGATGAACCATATTTTAAGTTATTTTTAAAAAGGGTCTTCATTTTAAACTAGACTGAAAAATATTAAACACGTATTTTTTTTTTACCTATCAAAAATCTTTGGCGTACCCTTTCTTCGTGAATAAAAAAAAAAAAAAGGTGGTTTATTTTTTACACTACTTTCTAGCGTATCATGTTATGCAATGTGTATAATTTTTAAATTATGTTACAAGTTGTGTAATTTTTTAGTTTCTACAGTTTCCTAGTAAATGACGTGTACAAAATAACATTTTTGGAATATTACATTTAGTAAGCAATTTTACTACTTAAGTCTAAAACCCTCATATATAACATACAACTGATCCCTCGTATTTTGTTGTAGAGCGATTATTATTTTATTTGAAGAATCTGTAAAATAATTTAATGATTTCATAAATTGAAAGGAAAATAAATAACATGCCATCTGTTAGTGATAAGTAAAAATTTCATAATTCTTACATGTGCAATTTGGAAAGTACTTAGAGAATAATCATTTTTATTTTAAACGTTTAGAAGTAAAACGTAAGTAAATATTTTATACTTAAATTTTTTTTTACTTATTAATTATAATTTATTACAAGCATTAAATCTTATTCGTGGTCTATTACTCCATTTTTACCTCTTAACCTATTTTAGGTCGTTACAGAATGATATTGCAAACTGAAAAATTCCTCAATATTCAAAATAAGTGAATCATTTAGGTTAATTATTTCATTTAGGGAAAAATATTACATCATATATTTTTCTCAAATTTCCTCTTATTAATGCAAGGATTTTGTGATGAGCAGTTAACTAAGTTGAAAGCTTCATTTAAGAAATACAAAATCCATATGTATATTACGGTCAATTGAAATCTTGTTTGATTTTCACAAAAATATTCACAATTATTTTCTAATTTCAGATTATTTTAACACATAGACTTGAGCTTTTTGATAATATCATCCAGAGAGCCATTATGGCTCACTGGAATAATTCGTATTACGACGCGTCAACGAATGCATATCCATCATCTTTAGAAGCAAATCGAAGTAATCAGTATGAACAATATTACAACAACATTCCCGTACTTTTTGTACCATCAGAACAGCACAATAATTATGAGACAAATTATTCCCCAGGTCCATCAACATTTTCGAATCAAAGTGTTGTATGGGCCAACCAAATAGAATCAGAGCAAATAAATAATTCGAAACGTAATAAAGAATCTAATAAGTTTGTAGAATTTCAATCACAAGCTCCAGCTTCATCACACCATCCGGAAGATTCAACAAACGCCGGAATAAACAATACTGGCGCTGTTAAAAAGAAGAATTCATATACAAATCGCCGGGATTATTATTATAACCGTAATAATAAATATGATAATGAAAGATACTCTCCAAATGATAAACGTGTGGTGAAAAATGATCGCTATAATAGCTATCGTAATCGTCATGGATATTACGATGATCGAAATTATCAGCACAAAGATGAGCATAATTATAATCGTCCCAAAAATACACCTGTTGAACAACAAAATCAACGACATATTAGTAATACTCGTGAACAACAGCAGTATAGGAATAGTCGATTTTCGAATCGAAAGTATAAAGATCGTACAGAAGATTTAGATCGTCGTGTATACAGTACACCTGATAACAAGTATAAAGATCATAAAGAAGATTTAGATCGTCGTGTATATAGTACGCCTGATAGTAGTTATCGCGTTGAACGTAATTTTTCTCGACAAAATTATCCAAGACAATATAAAAAAAATCAAGAAGATAATAAACTGAAATCGTCCTCTTCTTCTAGTATGGTAGGTGATACGAAAACTAGTGAAAATGTATCAAAAAAGGTTGTTGCAAAACGAAACAATGTGGAAAATTTTGTGACATTACGTGAAAAATTAACAGAACAAGCACGTACCGGGACAGTTGAATGTTTAGTATGTTGCGAAAGAATTCGACAAGAAAATGAAATATGGTCATGTCAAAATTGTTATCATATATTACATCTATCATGTATTAAAAAATGGGCAACTTCATCAAAAATTGAAGGTGGTGGTTGGCGATGTCCTGCTTGTCAATTTGTTACCACTGAAATACCTAGTGAATACTTTTGTTACTGTCGTAAAATGAAAAAGCCATCGTATAAATTTGGTGAATTACCACATTCATGTGGAGAAGTGTGTGGTCGTTCTTCAAAACGAAAAAATTGTTCACATCATTGTACATTACTGTGCCACCCAGGCCCATGCCCAGAATGTACAATATTCGTAAATAGAAAATGCGGATGTGGGGTTACAACTCTAACTGTACAATGTTCTAATACTACTATTATCACCTGTGACAATATTTGTAATAAATTATTAAATTGTGGTGTGCATTATTGTGCGAAAAAATGTCATGTTGGTGAATGTGCTTTATGCGAAGAAAAAATTCAACAAACATGTCATTGTGGTAAGCAGGTTCAGGAAGTTACATGCACAAAAGATACAGTAGGTAACGAAATCATATCATGTGAAAATACGTGTGGAAAACTATTATATTGTAACAATCATACTTGTTCTAAAAAGTGTCATGAAGGCGCTTGTGAAGAATGTATTTTGTCACCCGAGTTTGTATCCAGTTGTCATTGTGGACAAACACCACTTGCTGATGAACAAAAACGGACATCATGTATGGATCCAATTCCTTGTTGCGATAAGGTTTGCAATAAAAAATTAAAATGTGGCCCACCTCATAACCCTCATGTTTGTAAATCACTTTGTCATGCTGATGATTGTTCACCGTGTGATTTATTTACGTTAGTACGATGTCGTTGTGGACATATGGATCGTGAAATTCCATGTAAACAGCTCACAGGTCATCCAGATGATGCTCGTTGTGAGAAAAAATGTAATAAAAAACGTGCATGTGGTCGTCATAAATGTAATAAACTATGTTGCATTGACTTAGACCATGAATGTACTTTACCATGCAATCGTTTGCTTTCATGTGGAAAACATCGATGTCCAGCTACTTGTCATCGAGGTCGTTGTTTACCATGTTTAGAATCAAGTTTTGAAGAATTATATTGTGAATGTGGCGCAAATGTTATTTATCCACCTGTGCCATGTGGTACACGACGCCCTACTTGTTCTAATTCATGTACTCGTCAACATATTTGTGATCATCCGGTCATGCATACGTGTCATTCTGAATCAGAATGTCCACCATGTACAATGTTGATAACAAAATGGTGTTATGGTAAACATGAAGTACGCAAAACTATCCCATGTCACCAAGAATCATTCTCGTGTGGTCGACCATGTGGTAAAGATTTATTATGTGGTCACCATAAATGCATTGCCATGTGTCATGAAGGACCATGTTTAATAGATGGGGTAGCACAAACAGAAAAATTGTGTAATCAACCTTGTAACATACCTCGACCTGGTTGTGGTCATCCATGTGCGAATTCATGCCATGATGGACCATGTCTTGTTACTCCTTGTAAACAAATGGTGAAAGTATCATGCCAGTGTGGACATCGCACAACAATGCGAAGTTGTACTGAACAGAATCGAGATTACCAACGAATAATGACTTCGCTATTAGCATCCAAAATGAAAGACGTCCAATTGGGAAATTCAGTGGATATTGGTGATCTAGTTAGTAATACTGGTAATAAAAAAGAAGCAAGGCTAAAAACATTAGATTGTAATGAGGAATGTAAAGTAATCGAAAGAAACCGACGATTAGCAATTGGATTACAAATACGCAATCCAGATTTGTCACAAAAACTGACACCTCGCTATTCGGATTTTATGAAACAATGGGCAAAAAAGGATCCTCGATTTTGTCAACGTGTTCATGATAAATTAACTGAGCTAGTGCAATTAGCGAAACAGGTAAGAAATATAAAATTTTTTGAAATAATTATTTTCAAAGATTGCTTTATATTACCAACTCCTACCATTCAAATGTATTCTAAAATATAATAACCTTTTTAAGACCATAAAATAATGATGTAGCATTAATAGTTTTTTTTTTTTTACAGTCTAAACAAAAATCGAGAAGTTATTCGTTTGAATCTATGAATCGCGATAAACGCCATTTTATCCACGAGTATTGTGAACACTTTGGATGTGAATCAGCAGCATATGATCAAGAACCAAATAGAAATGTTGTGGCTACCGCCAGTCGAGATAAGGTAAGAACTTTATTTATTTCTTCAATTTCGAAAGATTACCGTTATGTCAGTGATCACACTCGTTTTAACGACCAAACGGGTGTGCCAATTTTTGTATTATCTGGTGTTAGTCACACTAGTGCAAATGAAAACGTCCATTCTATTTGACCAATTGATCATTCGACGTCTGCAAAACGTGTGTTTCAATCTACACTCGGTTTATGACGCAAATTACTGATGTTTTTGAAAAAAAATTACTGAATTACTGATATTTATTAAGTTTAGGATATAATTTGAAGTTTGTATCGCTAGAAAATATTGAAGGCTTTGCCTTATTGGTACATTTTTATCTGTTTATTATTAAGAAACTCATAAACAAAAATAGATATCTAGCTAAAATTTCCATATCCTGTAATTGGTTTAAAAAGTGAATATACATTTTTGAATGAACAAAATCGTTGTTCTATGGTTCATTTCGTAAAACGTAAGAGAAAGAAAGTTCAATTACAAAAATGGGTATTTATTAAAAACAAATAAGTTGTTTGAAACATTTTTCATAAATTGTTTAAATTCGATGATAAATTCTCCATAGGTGGACTACGTTTTTTATGTATTTTAATAATGTTAATAATCATAAATAGAACAAACATTAATATACAACCATATTTCGTGTATTATATAAAAGTTTTACAAAATAAAATTGAACCCACTCAAATGTTAAATTATTGTGATCAATGTCGACACCAATGAATACATTTTTAACAAGAATATATGATTAGTGCCGATTTCGAAAATCAAATGGGCCCAAGAATATTAATTATAATTATTTTTTTTGTTACTGTTTGTTGAGCCAGTTTAATTTATTTTTAAAACTTTTATTTTTGAGTGTTTTTACTTGCATTTGGTTGTTTTCCAATTCAATTAACCAAGAAATTTTTTCACTCCCCTTCCACCTTAGAGCTAGAATTTTTTCCAGATTTAACTTAAATCAACTTCAAAGTATACCCTATCTAGTAAAAAATCGGGCTAACCAACTTCGAAGTATACCATATCTAAAAAAATTGAGCTACAGTGATATTCAATAACTACAAATTTGCTTTAAAGTTTTAAAGCTTTAATGTTTTTCAAATTTAATTAAGATCTAATTCAAAGTATACCCTTCAAATAAAAAATAACCATTTAAATCAGATCAGTCTGTAAAAAAATTATGTATGATCAAACCCAAAAAAATATATACAGGTTTGAGAACCTCTTTCCTTTCATTTTGGTTAAAAAATTAACACTCGTTATTCTCACTTGATATTTTTTGTTGTTAAACTAAATATCCATTTATTTCAAGGAAACTCAGAATTATTTTACCTGTCTATTTAAAATTTATAAAAATTTGAATTCTACAAGAAGCAGATTCATAATCTTAAAAATTTTTTAATATTTTTATAGGCATGGTTACCCAGTTTTAGTTTGTTGGAAGTAATACAACGTGAATCTGGCCAACGTAAAGTACCGGGACCAATGTTACGTGCACCAAATAATGTTCGTCAAACAAATACGCCGCCCGCATCTACCTCTCAGTTAACTTCAATGCGTTTAGGCAATCGAGAAACATCTTCACGTATTGATACATCAACAACATTAATATCAAGCAGTGCATCAATGGCAACTGTTCATAATAATACCATTGATTATTTTGATAATTCTTCAAATTAAGAAATTAATATAAGTAAAAAATAAAATAATAATGTTATTGTTGATCGATAATTAAATAAATAGAAAAATAATATCCTGTCATGATTGTTTTTAATAAAATTAAAATAATTATAAATTTATCAATTCATTACTGATATATCCCAAGAGTGTACATATACCGTAATATATATATATATATATATATATTACGGTATATGTACACTCTTGGGAAATGTAAACTGAATATAATGTATATGCACATTTCCCGGCAAATGTGTACTCTTGCCTTCACGTTTTGGTAAATGTATATTCTTACCTTCATGTTTTAAGAAAAGTTGGAATACAAATAAATTAAAAATGTTGTTGCAGTAAAAATAATACTTATTTAAATAAACATAATGCAAAAGGCTTTAATAACGAAAATTATTTTAATTAAAAAATGTAAATGACAAACAAAACATACTTTTCTTTGCAATATTTTATATGTCGTAGGTTATGATCCCAATATTCATAAATACACTTTTCGTTCTAGTTTTTCAGAACCAATACGATGGGAATCAAACAAATAATAATAACATACTTTTCTTTATTATAACAGTTAAATTTTATAAAACTATAAAGGAACATATAGTAATTTCATAATGAAAAAAGTTTTATTTATTTGAGCAAGAATTGCCATTGTGGCACTTAGCAATAATATTCCTGCATTTTTTGGAGGAACATACTCCTTTACAGATGCATCTTTTAAAACCTTGTCAACCAATAAGGTACTGCATTCCTATAATTTCTCTTACCGATTTCTCAACATCTTCGTATGATATAAACTTTTTTTCGCAAATGGCGAATTCATGCCTAGAATAAGATTATTTTAATCATCTCTAGACAAAACAACGCAAATAAAATTTTTTGGATCCGTTTTACCACGATCAACGTCTGGAATGGAACTCTAACGTTGTCACCAATCACATCAGTAGAAAATTTTTCTTTCGAAACATTACACATTTTGATGCTTTCTTTCGAGCATTATCAATTAAAATTTTCTTCTCATTTAAAACAAAATTTCCAAATTTGTCTTTTTGGTTGCATAATAAACCATCATCCAAAATTATGTCTAACGTTTCAATCGAATCAAAAGCTTTAGTAAATGATTAATTTTATTTCGCAATTGAAGTCATACCATTATATGGCTTCATATTCCTGTTTCACATCTTTCATGTCAAGAGCGTATGTCAGTAGAATACAATCCTATACTTGTCCATAATAGCTACAAGTAAAACAATTGGCGAAGTGATTGAAACAAATCATAGTTTTATCATGTCTCCATGATAAAACAGTATAACGTAATCAAACAGTAAGGAAAATGATATACTCGTTAAGAAGTCTAATACTATTTAAAGTATAGACTACAAAATAATCGAAAATAAATAGCTATTCATAATTATTCTCCGTTAAATTATATTACTACTAGCTTTTAAAGGAATTGTGTGAAAATAAAATACAAATAAGTAATATTTGGCTTATTTAACGAATAATCCGAAATATTTCATATCCAAAATCGGTGTAATTTTATTCCAAAAGCATGTGTACGAAATTTTTTTTTATTCATAATATCCCTAATACATATTCTAACTAGCAAGGATAAGGATAGAATGTATTACACACTTAACCACATGAGTTTTCGATCTCAAAAATATTCAAATTTAGATGCAAGACAATTAACTATATATATAAAATACGGAAGATGATATGAAATGCGCAGAAGATTTTAATTTATTCTGTGGTCTTCTGGAGTGTGTGCGATTCACATATTCGATTTTAGATAATTCTGTTCAAGATCTTTTTGGATCATTGTGAACAATTCTATTTCATTAGAATATTTTTAAAAGCATTAAAAGGTCATGAGCGAACATTATGCAAAACTTTTTCGAATGAAATTTTTTCTGGATTTTTTAATGGAGGATTAATGGAATGCTATTAATCCTTAAATTTAAAACTTCTTCGCGATTGGGAGGTAGAGGGCTATCACACCATTTTAATCCTTTAATCGTACCGAGACTCGTTTTGGAGTCTTAGTGACACTACGTACAGCTCAGTAACAACTCCAGGGTTTCGAAACACAGACATTGATTACTGCTGTACTAATGAAATACGTAACTATAGTAATAAGTATTGAGCAAATTTTTTAATTTTTCAAGTATTTAAAGATTTTCTCCATTACAATTTCTTCAAAAATTATACTAACAAGTAAATATAACACCAGTTAATTGTTTGGATGGTTGAATAACAATTTTTGAACTATTGTTAATTATTGGCATTCATAAATATCCAGTCTATACAACTATAAATATATATTAAATAATATGTATTGTACGCAAAAATATTTCAAGCAAAAGTTGTTTTAAAAAACAAACCTTTTTGGTTTTAAAATTTTTCTTCTATCTTTTATGGTTCAAAATTGGGTCCTGTACCCAATGACTGATTCTGCTCATTCACGAACTTAAACTCATTCTTTATGTCTAAAATACGTCACCAAAATTTAAACTCACTGTCTCTTCGTTTTTAAGTTATCTTGTTGACGAACATACGGAAATGGTCTAATTAGGTGATTCTTTGAACACCTTTACTAAAATTTTGTTTGTGTTGTCAATATCTTCTAGCGTTACAAACTAGACTAAAACTAATATACTCTAACATATTGTATATATGTCGAGTACAAAAATCTATATCTTTCGAATGGCTTTGCCATAACATTAAAATAAAAATTGACCTATAGATTAAATATTGGAGACTCGATGCATGATTAAAATAGACGGGTTTACTAAGGAATTTAAGAATTATTTCTGCTGACAACGTATATTTATTTATAATATATACATTCATTTACATTTATTTTATATGTTTACACAAATATAAATTAAGTGATTCCCATTATGAAAACTTCTAAATACTGAGTTGGTTTAAACAAATCCTTTTTTTTTAATGAAAAAGGAATGGCGATTGAATATGATTTGGAAAAAAGTTACGAGTTGTTACCCAAATACAAAGAGATCAGCAAGTATTTGGACACATGTGGTATGTTTAATTAAAAAACATACATATTGACAGGTTATATTTTATACTTCCCTATATAATATTAACAAAAAATTACGAATATGAATTGTTCAATATATATTTGAAGCGCGTCTTAATTAAGTTCGATTTTAAATTTTTTATAAGCGACTTTCTATTGTTACAACCAGCATACCATTATATTATAAAAGAAATTTTATTAAATTTATATTTATCCACAGATTATTATATTCTTTGGTTGATTATTATCTTTGTATTTATCGTTTGTACGGTTTATAAAAAATTTTTTAGTTGGGAATCACTATGGTCTAATAAATAGGCATAATTTTACAATATATGTATATATAGATAATACACATTTAGACATAAAAACACAATTTCTTTAATTACATCGAAAATATAATTTCAAACTGGTTATAATTTTTATATAGTCTATTAAATAACAATGATATAAATTAACACCGAAATAGTCCACTTTGGTTAAAATATGTAATATCTTAAGCTCATGTCTAAAAAAATTAGTTATTTCCCTTTATAAAGGTCAAATCGAATGCTCCTTGGGCAAAATAAACTTTTGTAACTATTAATCAATAATTTAAATATAGGATATAGTTTTGGAATGCAGGAGTTTTTCTTAAGAAACCCACCATATTACAATTTTTCTATTATCAGGTGGTCTCAATTAATGGCATTATTTCATTTATTTCATGATCGAACTTGAATTCGACGTTTTATAAGCTTAATAGTTCTTCAGAATTAAATACCTTGAAAAGGAAACTAGCTGAAGCACTATCTGTACTTTTTGTAGCTCCTTTAAATACGTGTCTAATCAATTTATAATCAAATCGCTTTAACCGAAAATATCAGTTTTGTTACAAAATAATATTTATTGTTTAGGTGGGAATTAAACAAAAATATACACAAAATTTATACGCTACAAACATATAATATATTCCACCGTAATAATTTTAGTGTTTGATCATTTAGACGATAAAAAATTGCGCCTAGTTTATATAAAAAATAAACTTCAATTTGTTTTAAAATGTTTCTGTTAAAGATGATGGAAGGCGTACATTTTTGCTTGCTTGTTCGACAGAGAATAACTTGTCACGAAAATCTTAACTTCTGATCTCTAATAACATACAATTATTAAATGCAGGTCTTTTAAATAAACGCTTTACATTATATATATTAGCTTGTTTCAAACGGATGAATTAAAAAAAAAAGTTAATTCGTTTATTTATCACTGACTTGAAGAAAAATTTATTAACAGGAAAGCAGACATGAAGGCGAAATAACAAGCAGTTGAATTTGCATTGTTGTGCTAATCGCTATCTATTTTATATTTAATTGCTGAGTGAGTAGGTGTAAGCTGTTGTTCAGAGTACGATTTGTACAAAAACAAAGATTATTTTACAAAATAAAAATTGATTTTAGTTTTTTCTTAATGTTCATGAAAACAAATAATGAACCTTCTTACAACAAGCTTGGAAAGTTAGGGAAAAAATTTGACTTGATTTGTTCAATATTTTCATGAATTTTAATTTCATTTCTCCCAACAATCTTTTTAATTACTTTATTTTAATTTCATTAAATTTTCGAGTAATAGCTTAATTTAATCCATATTTATTGTATAAAGTATAGTCTTTTTAAAGCATACAATATAACTTAAATACGATTTTTGGTAAGATCAAAACATTAAATTTTACTTCAATCACAATTTTAACATTTCACTATAAATTTATGATTTTTCTTTAGTATTTTTTCCTTTGGTTAATATCTTTATAGAACTTATCTATAATTTTAAATTAATTCTGGGAATAACATAATAATCGTCTTATTTTAAATACAGGTTGCGCAAAATATTAAAAAAGAAAACAATTTGTACACACAAGCCATGGCTGTGATTGGCAGAGTAAAGCGCTGAGGAACGATCTGTACAGTTGTCGGCCATGTCACGTTTGCTAACAATAGTTATTATAATTGGAAATTTGCTTAGCGATCGCTATTTCGCTTACAAGTGCTTTTTTCTGCCAAACCTAGTTAATGTTTGTGAAATATTTAGCGAAAAATTATAGCAAAGCACCGAATAAAAACAAGTTAATTTTATAATTTACAAAATATATTTATTTTTTTAAATATGAATCATCATAAATAAGTTTTGAAATACTAAATAAGGAGGTTTCTGAATATTATTTCTTTTAAAAATCGTTAGGTTAAATGAAAACTAAATTACATGCAACTTTATTATGCTTACAGCGTATGAAAATGTTTTAGTTATATTATCCCATAATTATAAATTATCTTTGACCCCATACACAAAAAATATTGATATAAATCAAAACTGTTTAAAATAAATACCAATATAAAAATTATATTTTATGGTCTCGAAGCTATGTATTATTTAAAATATAAAATAGGCTCTATTTTTGTATACATATTTTATTACTTTTGGTTGAAAACTATATTTCTTTACCATATTTTTTTCCTCAGTTATAAAAATTGAAACAGTTTCTTTTAGCGATTTAACTATAGTCCTGAGTTCACAGAACTTAATTTTTGAGATTTAAAATTTTAGTAGCACAATAATCGTTCGAATTCTGCATTTAATATCAATGTTATCTGTTATCTAACAGATAACAAAGTTTTTGATTCACAAAGTAATAAAATTTTATTTATATTAATTATTGTTTCAGGTTGGAATATGAGTTTTGATCTTTTAAAATCAAATTTTTAAAAATATGCTTATGTACACAAAAATTTAACTAAAATTACAACAACTATTAGTTTTTTTAGCTGTTCTATAAAATGCTTTTGACTGTACTGATAAACTTTCTGATTTGCTGACTAAATCGTCGAGTTTCTCGCCACGTTCTAATACAGCTTCAATTGTATTGTGCTAAAAAATAAATTATATTTATAAATTATGATTGCAATTGATATTTTTTTTTTATCATACCAAAATAATTTTTGTTTCATCTAACTCTTCTTGAATTTTTGTCATGGGATCTGCTTCTTTGGGATTTTGATATTTAGCAAGGTAAGTATTTATTTGTGGAAAACTGGCTTCAGCTTCGGTTAAGGTAGCCCACGTATTTGCTGGATATTTTGCAGAAAAATCATCTAATATTTTTGTTAATAGTGTATGTGATACTCGTGAAGGATACTCATGATCTGATATTAAAACACCAGCTAAATTATCACCTCGAACATAGACGTGACACATGTATTCTATTTAGAAAAAATAATAAATATGTTGGAATAATTATTGCATTGATTATGAACCAATTTCAACAAACTGACCTCCTTCTTTAACTGACTGCCTTGCGGCTGTTTGTGTTCTTTCCACAATTGTTTTACTGACAAAGGCCATGAACTCCTGGACTGAACCTCTTTGGAAAAATCCAAAATTTTGTAGGTCATATGCTGCTTTCAACCATTTGGCACTATTGGTGTCTTTATATAACACACTTAACGAGTATAGTTTAACCATTTTAATGTATATATTTTAACAAATTTCTTTTAAAAAAATTATAAAACTATTGACTAATTTAATTAAAACAAAACTAGTCTTCTCAAAAATTGGATTTTATCTGACACATATACAAATGATACATTTTTTACAGCATCTGTGAAAAAATCAATCATGCCAACACAAACATATAACAATTAATAACCCGACATTATGAGAGCGCCATATTCCAAATAACTCCATGTTGATGAATACAAAATAGTAAAGGAGAATTCAAAACAAACACTCGGTTGCACGATTCATACTTACCAAAAGTTATCTCTAACCCCAGTTAATTCAATACAATTTTCAATCAAGACTAGCTCTAGGTTAGTGGAATAGTGTAGCCCATCCCAAGCTGAAACTAAAACTTGATGAAAGATGGATTGAATAGAAGATTCCATATTCCAATGACCTATATGAATTCTGTGATTGCAACACAAGCTTATCAATCAATAATCATAATTTATACTGTTCATTGGACAGTTTTTTGGCTCTCTTCTCGCCGCGTCACCGTACAATTGAAAAGTCTATTGTTTACATGTAATACTGACATTACCTCGTCGCTCTAGATGTAATCACATAATAAAAGATATTAAAACTTTACAACAATTTATGATCTATTCTTAAACATTTATAAACGTATTAGTTGACACACATTTGTGTTAAAACAACATATTCTAAATTATTTATTTAAATAGACGTATTATTTATTCATCATAAAAATACAAAAAAGCGAATTGAGAAAAAAACCTCCTCCTTTATTAAGTCGATTAAAAGTAAATGTAAATTTAAAATTGCGATCTTAAGTTGATATAAATATCAATGATCATATATACCTACAATTTGGTATTTTTTAGTTCAGCCATATACTTACGGAGGCGCTGGCTTACTAAATCAGATAGTCTGCTTGTACAAAAGTATATAATTTCTGTGATACTGATACAAACTTCACAACTTATTCAGAAGTCAAATTCAGAAATTCTGATGTAACTTCAGAAGCTCGTAAAATGCAACTTCAAACAGCATCGTGTGTATCCACACTCTATCAGATAGATACTCTCATAAGCATGTTTAATTAGAAAATGTAATGTCTTTTGAAGAAATCTTACAGTGTGCGAGATCTAATGTAAAATATGTGCTTTGAGTGGGATATAACAATTTTCTGATCAAAAAATCTTATAATATGCGTTCGCTTTAAGTCCCTTAATTTTGTAAAAAAATAAAACAATTCTTTTTATTTTTACATTCAATATCGTGACTTTGACATTTAATATCTTTAAATTACTCCCTCTAACACAGCCAGCAAAAGTAATCAAAAATTGAAAAAATGTATATACATCGAAAGATCAGGAATTGCACCCGACAATTACATCTTTTTTTATAAATTTAACTCCTCTGGATTTCCTAGAAAAATAGACACAATGTGATATTTCGTTAAAAATCGTAATTGTCGAACCCAGGTTCAGGTAAATTTTAAATAATTTTTTATAAAAAATTGAACATCGAACAAATAATAAATTTAATCTAAGATTTACAAGCAAACGATTTAGCAAAAAAAAAAAAGTAAAAAAAATTAATATAAAGTTCAGGTAACCTAAGTTGCATATACAAATTATTCAAATATTCAGTCCTTTTCCTTCTAATGAATGTGGAATTCAGGCTTATATTTGTCCTATTGAAAATTAATTTTCATCGTTTATGGAATAAATAAGTGAATTCTCAAAAATCTAATAATAACTCAATGAAAAATGTGCAATTTTTTAAAACTATTAAGTTATCAAATTAATGGCTATTAGTCTAGATATAGCTTAATAAATAATGTAATATTGTGAAACTTTCCTCAATTTTTCTAAGAATTCCACTTAAAAAAATATGTAACTGAAGGGTGCAATTCTTAACTTTTCAACGTATATACATTTTTTTTACTTTTTGAAAATTTTTGCTGGCTGTGGTAGTGGGGGTTTAATTTGGCATTTGTAAAAATATTAAATGCTAAAATAACGATATTAAGTGCGTGTTACAAAACATGACGTTAAATATCATATTTGATGACATCATAACCAGCTGCCCATCTAAAACAGTCTTGTTTCGAAACACACACTGCGTCCTAAATGAAATTGATACAATCAACTGCTTTTTTAAATGGTATATGACCATGATTGGTCAATCATAAACATATAACACGGGTGGTGTATACCACGATCATGTGAACAGGTTTGGACCACGGTCATATATAGGAGATCTTGGCAGCTTAAATCAACAACTTTTGACAATTTGGAACACATTACTTGTGTTTATAGAAATGTGAGTGTGTTAATACGTGAGCATCAGCATTGGGTTTTGGTGGATAGTATACTCAACTTACATGAAAGGCAACTTATGAGAGCAGCCATTAATTATAGACTTTTGTTATACTTTTTTAATATTGAATGTCCACAACACAGTCATATAAACAAAAATTGTTGAATAAATGGCAGCACTTACAAGGAGCTGTGTATGCTAGTAGAGTATTGGACATTCCTACTAACGAAGACTCGTATAGTAAAAAGTCTGCCAGATCATGTTTTAAAAGTGGACCTCATAACGAGGAAAAAAAACTGTAAACTGGCAAATACAAATAACAGATGGCAGCGCTTATCATTATAGATTGCGGGACTAGAAAATTTGAAATAAATGAAAGTATTTTATAATTATTATATTTATTTGCATTATAATTAATACGTCAATTTTATAAATAAAATTTTTTATATTAAAAAGATAATTATTGATGAAAAGAAAAAAACTATTTACAGTTGCATTATAAAGAAAAGATAATTATTAATAAGCTTTATTATTTGACGTTAAAAGAATTATTTTGTAGATTTAATTAGGAATTTTTATAATTACTAATCTTAAGAGTAAAATTCATAAGATAGCGTTTTAATTATTTATTTTTTCTTATTTTCATCAATTTGATATTACGAATTTCATCCCAAGCTTTGACATTTCCAAAAAAGGCATTATTAATCTGACTGGAATAAATTCCGTAATTTTACGCTACAAAAATACAGATTTTAAAACAAACCGCTTACTCATAAATAAATTGTAACTTATACAGTTGCAAACACTTAAATAAAACTATTTTACTGATTTGTCAACTTGACAATATTTTTTTTAATTACAAAATGTCTTTCTATTTTTTTGTCTTCATTGTCTCAATCGGATGTAATAGACTAGGACAAATGACAATTTTTGAGTTTCATGATGAAAGATTGTAATTAAGAAATACCGACTTTTAAAAAATTATTAAACAACATGCGCAGTCGTCGTATGTACGCCTCGTGTAGTAGAAAGTCCCTCTATTAACAGTTTTGATAACTATAGATAGGGCTTTTCATTTTAATTTTCGATTCGTTTTTGTTTCAGACAGAATGTCGAAAAATTAATGTAATAAAATGAAAAGCAAATATTTTCTATCTTTTTCTAACTTATTGTCTACAGTACGAAACAAATTTTAAAATAAAAAGGTCAAATTTAGCTCAGCAAAATTTGGTTTTTAATTTTCAATTTTTTTTAAATATCGTTAGTTTGTTGTTTGTTTTTGATTGTTCGCTATAAACAATTGGTTGTTCTTAATTTGTTTAATTAAAAAAAAGATTTAAAATACACTGTAAAATTGCACCCCCACCCCAAAATAATTTTTTTGTCATTATTCTAACGGAGCATGAAGGCATAATGCAATTATTAATTTTTACGTGTGTTTAATTTTTAACTTTAAATTTACACTCGTATGATTTCAATAAAGATTTCCAAAACATATTATATCGTATATCTATTTATTATTTTTTGTACTTTTATATGAGTTTAAATTAAAAGAATGTAAATAGAAATGACGTACTTTAGTTCTGCGCAAAATGTGACTTAAATTAGTCCACTATTCGAACAGACATATTTCAGTTCAATATCTGTGTTTTTTCTATGTATAATATAACCTCAAAATACAAATTATTCAAAATAAAGTAATTTATTATCTTTGGAAATTATTCATCTATATAGTTAAATTAGGAAATTATGTCTCTTGTAGGAGTCTGTGCCATAAAATCAGAGTACGTGGTTTTTATCATGGTATTTATACTTCAATAAAATTTCAAAACATACCATTTTTTCTAGATATGTTATACCGGATTATAATCGTCGAATAAAATCTGATAATCAAGATTTAGAACAAAATGACACTGAAAATTCCGAAGAACCAGCAAACAAAAAAGCTAAATTAGAAAATAAGAAAAAGGCACGAGGTCAAAATAAAGCACGGCGAGTTCCTTTTAAGACAGATTTAACTTTAGAATTATGCAAACAGTTAATTGATACTGCTGAAGGTGATGATCCCAAAATTTGTCCATACCCTAATTGTAAATTCATGCATAATGTCGAGGATTACATAAAATCCAAACCTGCTGACATTGGTAAATCAAATGAAAGAAACAATGTTTTGATAAAAAATTAAAAGTTTTTTTTTATAGGAAATACTTGTTATAATTACGAAACAATTGGCAAATGTTCTAGAGGATTGGCTTGTCGCTTTGGATTAGCTCATATTAGTAAAAACGGTGAAAATTTAATTAATAAAGATATTTACGAAAAGTATCTTAATAATGGCACTCAAACGGTGAACATACTATCACAGGAGCTACAAGTTGCATTAAGGAAGCGTACGTATGATTTTAAGAAAGTCGAAGCAATCGTCCAAGAAATTGAAAATAGTGTAAAAATTGCAAAACAAAATAAAATTGAAACGAATAAAAATGAAAATAGTGGAAGCATTGAAACAAATAAAGTTAAAACCAATGATAAAACTAGTGGTGTAGTTACGGATGAAGATATTATTAAATTACGTACAAGTGAAAAAAAGAAAATTCAATGGCGTGATAAACTATTATTAAGCCCACTAACAACAGTTGGTAATTTGCCATTCAGGTAAAAAGAAATTGTTTAAAAGTTAAGCTAAAATATTGATTCAAATATTGTTAATTTTTGATAGGCGTATTTGTAAAGAATATGGTGCGGATATTACTTGTGGCGAAATGGCAATGTGTGTGGCGTTACTTCAGGGTGCTAGTCAGGAATGGGCTTTAGTTAAAAAACATAAAAGTGAAGATATATTTGGTGTAAGCATTTTCGAATCAATTTAAAAAAAAATTTTCCTCTTGATTGTAATTTTTTTTATCTTAAACTGCAGTTTCAAAAGAAAAAAGACACAAAATAGACCTTTTATAATACATAACAAGTATGATCAATTCCAATTCTTTATTTTTCCGAATTCATAAGAATTAATGGAATTGCAATGATATGAGCTAATGTGTTAAGATTAAAAAAATAACTAATCGTTAAATTCCAGCGCAAAAAAGTATAAAAAATTAAATTTTTATAATTTATTTCACAACATCTATTAATAGTTGTTTTTATTGAATACCATTGACTGTATTTTTTTTAAAAATTAATAACTGTTTTATGATGAATTGACGAATTTGAAACATTTTTACTTTGAAAAAATTTTGGATACAATGAAATGCTATCTTCTACGGTAGGTACCATAAAACTTTAAAATTTTATTAGAGGGAAAGAGAACCTCGGTTTTATAAGTGTCAGAACAATTTTTGCATTTGTTATATAATTTTATTAATATAAAATAAAAACTTTTCTGGATCCGTGATAAAACGTAGTATTTACAAAAATTTTCCGACATTAATTATTTCTGCCTTGTCATAGCGAAGCTATCTACAAAATTTCAAAACCAAGAATCAATAAAACTTAATATTATACTAGATACAAAAATAAGTTTAGAACATTACAATAACTGGAAAAATAATGATTTTAGAAAAAATGTTTAAAATAATAGTCGAGGCATTTAAAAAAATTTTCAAGTTTTATTATGCAGTAAACTATAAAATTTTAAATAGAATCATCAGTTTTTGGTACAAGGAAAGAAGCAGTCAGAAAATTTTAAATTGATGTATGTTTTGGGGTAAAATTAAAGCTAAAAGCAATCTTATGATAACTTTGTTTTTTTGGGTAAATATATCGAACCTTCATTACTCAAAAAAATAATGGTTCCAAAAAAACGTTGAAGAGGTAAAAGAATACTTAATTATGGCCTTAAAATTTGTGTTGAAAGTTATTTTGTGTAAATCTTGAAAATTCAAAATTAATATCACATATGATTTAAGTGTACAATTTCAAGGTCATCATTTATTACAACTGCTTAAGCCCCAATAATTTATTTACACAATAATCATGTTTGTTATTATTATTATTTTTAAAAAAAATTAATTTCCAATGATTTTTTACTATTTGGTTGATTAATTTACATACTCGATGTGAAAATAGTGTAGTTCTATTTAAAATTGTCAAGTTTGTTGCAAAAAAAAGGTCACCAGATTGGTGCACACAGCTGTATACTATCTCTTCTCTGACACAGCGTTTGTTGAAACTTTGTATTATTATAGATTTTCTAAAATCTTTACATAAATAGGCAAAGTCGTGCTGTATACCTTTATCTATATCATCCTATTTTATTATTTTGTTTGGTAGATCTATTAACAATAAACTTTAATGCTATGTAAAAAAAGTGAAAATAACAACTAACAATTCTAATTGTTAGATACTTTACATATGGCTCACTACCAATGTATGAACTATTTTTAATGGATAGCATTCATAAAATACCCTAAATGTGCAGTCCATACATACATTTATAAACTCATATATAATAATATGTATGAATCTAAACAGTTTATTTATCAACGAAAAAATGTTTCAAACAAAAGTTGTTTCTTTTCAAAAAATAATTTTTTTTTTCAAATTTTTCTTCTATCGTTTAAGAGTTGATTCATGGATCCATTGAATCCAATTGACTGATTTTGCTCATTCACGTTATTAAATTCACTTTTTATGCATTAAACATGTTACCAAAATTCCAGCCCATTTCGTTTTTTAATAATCTTAATGACGGAGAGACTGGCGATCGAGCTTGCGAATATGGATTAATTAGGTGATTCTATGAATACCTATACTAAAATTTTGTTTGTGGCTTCAATATTTTCTAGCGTTGCAAACTTGAGACTAAAATTAATATACTTTGATATATTCTATGTTATCGAGTATAAAAATTGACAACTGAACATTTTAAGCTAAATTAAGACTAAAGTCAATACTAGTTTTAATAATTATTAATTTTTAAAATTATAAATCTGTCTTAAAATTTAAGGTACAATTATGCGGCAATAAACCTCATTTAATAGCAAAAACAGCGCAATTATTACAAGATCAAATGGACATTGATTTTGTTGATTTAAATTTAGGATGCCCAATTGATTTGGTATATCAACAGGTAAAAATTTGAAGGACTAATATTCAGATTGGATATTAAATATTTGAATTATGTTTTTAGGGCGCAGGTTCTGGAATGTTACGTAAAGAACGCGTTTTAGAATCTGTTATCAAATCAACTAGCCAAATATTAAACCTGCCTTTAACAATTAAAACACGTACAGGTATTTATGCTGACAAAAGTATTGCTCATGAATTAGTACCAAAATTCAGAGATTGGGGAGCATCAATGGTCACTGTAAGCTCAGAATATTTAGCGTGATTACTATAATTTAATTTTGTATGTATATTTATAGGTACATGGTAGGTCTAGAGAACAAAGGTATACGAAATTAGCTAACTGGGAATATATAAATGAATGTGCAAGCCTAGCAACACCGCTTCCAGTTTTTGGAAATGGTGATATTTTGTCATACGAGGATTATAAACATGCCCGAGTAAGTTTCAACACCATACGTAAATTACAAATTAACAAATAAAGATAAATACAGAATTATTGTTTAAATAACTTGCACGCATATCAATGATTACGAGCCAATGATTGTTTATAATTAATAATTAAAACAACAAAATACGTTCAAAAATGTTTTTGGACTCCATAGTGTTATTCTTTAGACCGAACATCTTTTCTCTTCCATTATGTTTTAGGCTGCGACTTAAGTAGAAGAGACAAGCGTTTTTTCAGCGTATACTAGAGAAGAGCAATATTTAGTTCTCGGTTTTCTCTATAGAGAAAAGCAGTTGATAATTTTGATTTTGACGTATGTCAAATATGACTGAAGTATGCCAAAAAAAGTAAATTGTGTCCAAAACTCACTTAATTTTATATTTTACTATTTATTTATATCTTATCAAAGCCGATTTTTTAGATTAAAACTATTATTACGTAATAGCTAATATAAGAGAACAAACACTTTGTGTACCGTACTCATATATAAGAGATATGGATTAGTAGCCATTGTTGTTTTTCTTATATTCAGAATGTATTCTACAAGTCAACAACATCTATGCATAGTGTTCTATTTTTACCATTTTTAAACTTAAACACTTAAGCTTTAAATCTAATTACAATTTTTAGTGTTTTACATGGATAATATATAGCGTTGTCTTACAATATATATAAAATATAGATTTTTATTTTTCAATAAATTTATTTTTTCTATCTAGTAAAGAAAAAGGGAATAATATCTGAAAAAAATAAAATAAAAAATGGACAAATATATTTAAAAAATACACCATTATTTATTTTTATTTTAATACGTATTTGACACATAATTATTTTAAATTATACCGTAAACATTTTCATTTACTATTTAGTCCTCAAAAAAAATCTTTAACTCTTCTGAGGGCACTGTATCTTGTCCTCAAGTTACTCAGTGAACTAGCTGTCTACATATCCTATGCCTGTGGTATCATATTTTTAATAAAAAGATTTAAACACAGCGTGCAAAAATTTGTAAACAACAATTATATGAATTTTTATAAATATGTATCATAGGTAATGTAGGGAACACACAAGAATGAAATTGACAATTTTTGAGATAATTGAATGAATTGTTATTTCAAATTTATGTTATTAATAATGTGCCATTGACGAGACCTCTATTGATCAGTATAGGTAGTCGAGCATACGTGTCAATGATGGTATAAGAAGCTTAGATGTAATAGAATATAGACGCGAAATATAAGCGAAGTCGCCATGTTGTATGTAACATATTTATATAATGTTCAATAAATAAATTAAAATGTATTAATTCGAATCTTATATATTTAAATGAGCAATTTTTATATATATATATATATAATATATATATATATATATATATATATATATATATATATATATATATATATATATATATATATATATATATATATATATATATATATATATATATATATATATATATATATATATATATATATATATATATATATATATATATATAATTGGAATCTCGGAATCGGCTCCAACGATTTTCATGAAATTCAGTATATAGGGAGTTTCGGGGGCGATAAATCGATCTAGCGAGCAATTTTAGAAAATGTCATTTTATTTGTGTTTTATCGATAATTTTTTATAATGTAATGATATATTTGTTTAATATTTATAGTCATATAGTCATTGGAGTGGCTAAGTGGTAGCGTGCGAGGCTCTTATACGGAGATCCCGCCTCGACTGACGAGTTAAATTAATTTTTTTTACATTTTAAACCCAACCCAACAAAACAACACAATAAAGTGAATAATATTTTTCAAATAAGATTTTGTTATTATAATTGTATAATTTTTTATAATGTAATGATATATTTGTTTGTTTAATATTTAAAGTCATTAGAGTGGCTAAGTGTTAGCGTGCTGGACTCGTCTTCCGCCTCGACGTAATATAATTTCAAAAAACACAATTTATAAAACAAAAAAACAAAAAATACCGAGCAATGCTCGGTCATCCAGGTACTAAATAATTAATTAAATAGAATATGCAATAATTATTATTATAATGAGCTCCTTGTGTACCTATAGTAACACTACAACAATATTTTAATCTATGGTGTTAGTGCATCACTACAATTTTTTACAGTTCATTAGAGAATCGCAATTCTCTATTATAGACTACAAAAAGAAAAAACGTTTGTCTCTTCGCTTAGTTTCCGCCACTTAACCCTCGGATTTATTAAGATTTCAACAGCTATTCTATCCTCTGACAGTACGATTCTGAAGCACAACTTTGTTTGGATAGAATCTTGAATCTCTTGTGTTTTTATATAGTTTTATTAAAATACTTGAGTTGTTGTATACTTTATTTTTTGGTCAAGACCATCATTTTCTGGCTAATTTAATTAAAAATTCAACAAAAATTTGCACTTTTTATTTGGTTTGGAAATTTCTGTAGATAGTGCTCTAAAGTGTGACTCACTCACTTATTCATTCGTAGACGTACTGACTCTTTATTATAATTAAGTTGAATTAAAAATATAATTTCCAGGAATTCTAAAAAACTATATGGTTTAAAAGAAAAATTATTTTCATAAATATTCTAAAATTGAACAAATTTTGTAGGAAACGTATAAGCATGTATCCGGTGTGACAATCGGGCGTGGTGCTTTAATTAAACCTTGGATATTTACTGAAATTAAAGAACAAAAATTATGGGATATTAGAAGTTCTGAACGTTTTGAAATTATTAAAAAATATACTAATTATGGTTTAGAGCATTGGGGATCCGACACGAAAGGTGTAGAGAATACTAGAAGGTAATTAATATTCTTATACAGTATTTTTTTTAAATATTACTATAAATATAAAAATTTGGTTAATTAAGTTGAATAGTACTTGTTACACAATAGAAAATTTGCATACATTTTTCATTGCTTCGCGTCTTTATTTCACGGCCATGGACCAAAAGCTATTTTTTTATCTTAAAAAATAAGTAAGATATTGACATTCAAAAATTCCGATTAAACAAAGAGAGATAGAAAATAATCTTTGAGACGTTATAACTTTTATCTTATTTAGTTTTCGGGTTTTTTTATATAATAATTTCACATTTTGATGTATAAAATAGGAAATTTTTTAAATGCCATTTCTCTATTAATGTATATTATTTTGAAATTTTATTTTATATTTTGGTAAATATTATCGATTATATTAATAAAAAAAGTCGATTTTACCACTTTTGACTCAAATTTTAACTTATAGTTTTAATAATTCATGTTCTTAAAAAAGTTCTTTGTATCTTAATTAGTTGTATTGCAGTAATATAATTAATACCACCAAGTATAATTTATAAAAGTTTTATTTTATTTTTTCTTAGATTTTTGTTGGAATGGTTATCGTTTTTGTATCGATATATACCGGTTGGAATTTTAGAAAATCCGCCACAAAAAATTAATGAACGACCTCCGTATTATCGGGGGCGAGACGATCTTGAAACTCTAATGGCATCGCCAAATTGTGCTGATTGGATAAAAATTAGGTAATATTGTGGGTTAAATTTAATTTTTGTATTTTTATTTGTTTTAACAAAATTGATTTTTTTAATTGATTTTACAGTGAGATGGTTTTAGGACCTGTACCAGAGAATTTCAATTTCTTACCAAAACATAAGGCAAATTCTTATCAGTGAAAATAGTCATGGAAAACGAAAATAGAATTATAGAAAACAGATTTTGATTTATTTTATAAAAGTTAATCAGTAATGTAATTTAAAAAAATGCATAGAATTCTCCCAAGTTTTTTTCATAATAGTACCTCTTTTATACCAAAATTATAGAAGAAACAAAGTGCTGAAATTCTTGCGTTAGCCTATATCGATAAAGTAGAAATATTACACTTATCGTATTTTAAATAAACTTTGACAAAATAATAAATTTTTTATTTTAAAACTGACAATTTTTATTTGAAACTTCTTTTTAAAATTCATTTACATGAATGTGATTTTAACAGTAAAATGTGGCAGAGTGTTTATTGGAATACTTTTTTTATAAAAAGCTTAAACATATTTCAATAATTCAAAACTGTTGATATTCGATTAATAAATTCGTACCGTACAGCCTGTACGTAATTGTACTTTTTCAGGTTCATCTTTTGTATTAAATATAACCGTCGTGTAGTGTTGTTTGCATGCCATCCGGCGTTCTTCACCTTTCTAAAATAAAATTTTTACAATAACATTTAAAAAATTCGAAAATATTTCACCTTGTATCAATTTATTTACCCAAATTATGTTGAAAGTGCCTTCATGACACTCTTCTTTAATTGTAATAATTTCTGGATCAGTGTCATCCAATACTTGTGATACCATACATAAATGCTCTCGAATCTAGAATTAAAGAAAATATTTGGAAATCATACTTTTAATGTTAGACAATTGCTGACGTTGTTTTGGGTAAGTTTTATACGAAATTTTGTAATATTTTGTATACGTGAAAACATATTTGTTTGCTTGTTTATATGTTTGTAACTCTGTGACGACATCTGCAGTTGTGTTTAAGGATCGATTTAGCGAAAAAAGGGAATCAAAGAAATCAGAAGCAGTAAACAAACAAAAAAAAATATATATATATATATATATATATATATATATATATATATACACGGTATCGTTTGAGTATCGAAGATGAACAAGAACCAGGATACAGGAAGAATTTTTTTTCATATATTGATCCACACAATCAGGTGTAGATAATATTTTACTATAATCTACTCATAGCTAGGTTTTAGATTTAAGGTTTTTGAATGAATGGAGACTAAATAAAGAACAGAATTTTTTCTGCAAACCAAACTTGATCAGATAAAATTTGTATAAATTGTTTTTATTAATACGGTAGTTTTATAGTACATAAAAATTAATTGTAGGCTTGTATTCTAATTGTTATAAAAAAAAAACAATGTATAATTATTGTAATCGAGATAAAGGAAAAAATTTAACTTCAACTTCAAGTTAAACATTTTATGTTTCAAAGCGATATTATTTCGAATATTGAGAAGTTACCACAAAGCCATAAGTTGTTTAGACGGTAAAACATATCACAATGCAATAATTACCCTTTCATTATGTGGGTATCGAACTGATCGATAAAAATCATTTATATGTTCACTGCTTAAATAACGTTTGTTATTATTAGATGTCACAATCCATTCTTCAGGCGCTTTTTCTGTTAAATATTCTTGTTGCTTGTTAAATGGTGTATAAACTGGTTGTCCAATTGAACTTTCGAATTTTAATAAATTTGTATTTAATAATGGTGACCGGTTTAAGATTTTATCTTCTTCTCGATTTAAACTTACAACTGCTAAGCAGGAATGTGTCGTTAAAACGATGAAAGTTATCTGGAAAAATAAAAATACTATGTATTCTTTTTAATAATTTAATTGCTTTGCTGTATTGAGTAAAATAAAATGTTCAGCCAAACCTATAAACGATAAATGATTTTGAATTGATTTTGGTAGCTTAAAGTAAAAAGCTTTAATTGTTAAAATTTAAAAAAGTTCCTGTTGTTGTCTCTGTCTTATTATGTATATCTTTAAAACTATTGTTGATTCCTACACACACTATCAAAAACAAGAATTTTTTGAATATTGGGTCGCTTGTTTTGAAATGAATACCTTGAAACGAATACGTAATCAAAATTTTTATTTCGATCTGTTAAAAAAGAAAATAAAAACCATAAAATAAATATAGGTTTGTTTCGGTGTCACTATTAAAAGAACCAAAACATTCAAAAATAGCGAAAAATATCTTTTCTAAAAATGCTGAAGTCGAAAGTCCTACACTAACTTCCTATGGTCCTATTTTGGATAAAATTTTTGAATAACATAGAAAATGAACAAAACCTTCATCTTGCTAACCTGTATATAATTGTCAAGTGAGCAATTTGCGAAAGACTACTACTTTTTTATATAGGTAAACTTTAATGAAATCATTTGCAGCATACTTATTGCATGAATATAATTAATGGATTAATATTACTTTTAGGAGATTTTAAATTACTTGTGGAAAATGTTTTAATTATTGTGTGTCAAAATCATTAAGTCAAAGGTTATATGTGACGTATAGTTAATTGAAATTATCCGATAAAGGGCAATTGAAACAAAAAATGAGATCTCTTTAATAAATACAATGTAATTGCTCAAAAATAACTCAACAAATTATTACTCAAATGTTATGAAATTTGGTATGCATGAAAACGGAGGTCGATTCTTTTCAGAAAAAAATTTTTAAAGTAAAAATTAAAATTTAATGTTATATTTATAATTTTTTTTTTTTTTTGAAAAACCCCTCGTTTTTATGTCAGGACTGTGCATACCAAGTTTCACAATTTATAGATATTAAGAATCTTTTCTTATTTCGCCATTTAACTTAGTATACCACGACCATTGTAGCAAGCAATAATTTCAACGAAGAAAATTCAAAAAAGTTAATTGTTATCTATTATAAAAATGGATCAATAAAATTTAATTATAACTTACTGAATATAATAATGTTATTCATGAGATATGTTTTGACACATAAAGATAGTGTGTCCAAGCCGAAACCAGCTGGGCTCAGACGCTAAGAACAAAATTTTATTTACTCTGATGTAACTTACTAAGTTTACTTAGGACAGAGTTCGGCCGTACACACTCATTGTATCTATTACATTCGAAATTGTCGTTATTGAGGTCTCATTTTCAACAAACTCAAATGTACTACATTGTATTTTTTTCGCAAAAATAAATATTTATATATGTTTATCACTTTGACATATCGTTATAATGTAAAATATATATAAATGAAATCAAAGTGATGACTTGCTTAGTATTTATCAGTTTTGAAACACGACTTAAATTTTATTAAGTTTGATATGCATAATCACACACAGCATTTAAATTAGTGTGGAAATTTAATAAAATTTAATTAACCTTATCTCAAAAAATTTCTCCCAAAATGCCCTATCAGAATCCGTAATTGCTCCAGTAATTAGGTAATTATTTAATTAATTATTTGCAATCAAAATTACAAAAACTGTTTTCCTTATATCTTAGCTAGTTAATGCTTTTTTCTATATTTTTTTAATTCAATAAATTGTTCCTGATTTGCTCTTTCGATATTAATCTATTTGATTCAGCAATTACTTTTATTTATGCATAATTAATTAAAATTATTAATTACGATTTAAATAGCCACCGTAAGACTATGATGACGTCACACCATAAGAATCAAGGTCATCATTTTCAAGGTTTTTCGCGAAAACCATTTTTAAATATAAAATAAAAATTTTAATTTTCTCTAAAGGTAGTTTGGTACCCAAATGACTTAAAGTTAACCCAATATTTTTTTGTGTTTATTGGTAAGATTATAATTAAATGCACCTAATTATAATTAAATCAGATTTTTTTACCACACAGTTTAAGAGATATAATTAATTAAAGTTTAGAAAAAATACACGAGCTCTTATGAGTGTCCTTGTTCATTAATACCGGAAATGGAAAATTTGCAAAGTTGACCCCACAAAAAAACTTTTTAAATTGATAGAACTATATCCCAAATATACACTGAAAAAATTTCAGAATAATTTACCGCGTACTTTCCATGTTTTTAATTTTTCAATATTCACATGTGGCTTCTATCTCTCTCCTCCATATTGAATAGGGAAAAATGGTGGCTCCGTTAAGCGCGCCAATTTCCAATAGTAACTAGCGTTTTTAATGGTATATAACAACAAAAGGATATTGAACATTAATAAATATAAAAAATATTTTTTATAATATTAAATTTATTTTCTAACGAAATAATTTATTTATTTATACTAAAATTAAAAAACAAATGAAGAATTCACGATTTAAAAATTAAGTTGACAGTTCAGGGTTATGTTTTGAAAATTATTTAAAGTTGGTATTATCTAGTGACAATTCAGTACTAGTCAATTAATATTTTATTTACTACATTATTTTATTTATTTAATCATAAACTGTATTAAATTATATCAATTAAATTCTTATGTGAATTTCAATTAATTATTATAGCATTCTTCGTGTATTTGATAGTAAAAAAATTTAAAAAAAGTTTTTTATTTGACTTATAGGTAAAGATGAATTATCATTTATCTGCGACAAGTAAATTTTTTATAGATTTCGTCTAATCAATTTGCATTTAAGCGGTGCAAGCATTCACTTTGTACTTCCCAACTTCTCTACCGTGTGTAATTTACAATTTCACACTCGTTGCAGAATATATTTTAATCATGTTTTAGAGCGGGCGCACACCATCGAATTTTCTGATCAGAAAATCAAATGGTCAACGCACACTATCGATCAGTCCTATAAGAAATTCTGATCAGTAAATCTTAATCATGTACGTGAATATATACCATTGGATATGATCGGATTCGTGTCAGTCCGATCTATGTTCCTGTAGCGCATTCAATGAACTTCTATTGAATATTTATTTTATACTTTTTGCGGGAATATTAAAATGGATAATGATGACTTATTGCTAATCGCTTTATTCATTTATTAAATGTTCAATGTCTTCCATTTTAAATTTTTTGTTAGTAAATAAGAGTTAATAAAATATTGTAAATAAAATGAAATACAATTTTTAAACCACTCACAATAGTCACAATGACGTATTAATATAAATGACTGTGAATAACGGTTACTTTAAATTAATTAATTAATTTGACCAACAGATGGCCTACTCCAGAAAATCTTAAGATTTTCTGATCAGAAAATCTTACCGTGTGCGGGGTTTTTATAAATACATGTTATTTAGTTCTGATCAGAAAATCTGAAGGTGTGCGCCCGTCTAAATAAGTGATTTTATTATTAAAATTATATATGATTGGATATTCAAATAAATAAAATGTACCTACATTTAAAATAAAAAGTAATAACTACGTTCAATCAAACATTTTTCAAAGTTTCAGTCATTTAATTAAATATATGAGGTTTTAATATAGATTGTCTTAAGTCAGTGTTTGTTGCAATGGAATTATTGACAATGGCACTGAGAGTCTAATTATCTTAATAAAAGTAAATTGGTTCAGTACGGAATTCTATGTAGGTGTTTTATACATATATCATCAAAAATCATCTTTATATAACAGGGTGGCACGTAGATGAATGAAGTGCATAAAATTATGTTAAAATAATCTGAAAAATAAAAGAGTAAATTAGGAGTTAAATTAATTATTCACTTTTAAAATGAAATAAAAATGTGAAATAGTTTTGTGGAAAGAAACTATTAAACTAGATGTACTACTGATCAAAAACTTTGCATTGATTCTTTTTATATAGCTATAAGCTGTCTGACTTCAAGATTTTCTTTTGGTTAATATATATTTTTAAATTGCATGTAAAACAAAATATATAGTTTTCTTAGAGATGAAATTAAAAAGCGATTTTTTAGTACAATCAAACATTTGTTTTTCACTGCTATTTTTATGAATTTCTTTTTAAATATTCTCCTAACGCTGTTTAGAGGCCCTATACACATTTAAGTTTAAAAAAATTTGATAACGTGATGTTTAATCACGTTAGGCAAACAGAACTTGTTTTGGAAAAACAAATAACGACCACAGGAATCGGTCATTGGGTTATTTATTAAGAAAACCCGTGGAGTGCTTTTAAATTAGAAGGTGGAAATTGGTGAGAGGGCGAAAACTCAGTGTTTTTAGTTTTGTCAATATATCTCGAATAAGAAGCAAAATTACATTACTATTAGTTTTATTATAGAGGTCTCATTTTTTATTTCAATTTCGCTTAAATCACTTATAGCACGGAAATGACGCATGTTTCGAAATGCCAACCCTGCTAAAAAGTCCTATTTAATCCTAATCAAATTGAATAGGAAATCAATAGGATTTAATAGAAAATCATTTTTTCAGTGAAATTTACTCAATTCTTTAAATTTTCTATTCAATTTTTAGGACTTTTTATCAGGTAAGAGACAAAAATAAACATTTTATATATAATATGTATAAAACAAATACTTCAAGCATTCCAAAATGGGCCAATCAAATATAGAAAATTTGTTTTTCGAACTTAAATCGGTTACAGCACTAAAACGAAGCATTTTTCTTAAAAACGCCATTAACCCAAACGTGTTTATTTTTGCCCAACATATGAATAAAACACGCATTTTTAAATTTTTCTGATGATTTCAAATAGTTTTCAAATTTAGTTCAAATTTTGAATTAAAATACTAAATGGTATTTGAATAATCTTTTAAAATAGATCAGCCATTTTTATATGTACATGATCATTTTCAGTTTTTGTTCCAAAATGTTTGTTCCTTTGTTATTACCTTGTTTATATTCGAATTATAGTATATGTTTCAAAACATGACTGTAATGGATACGTAGCTAAGTATGATGTCATCAAATATGACATTTAACATTGAAAATATACAATATTGATGACATCATTCCTAGCTGCCCATCCATAACACTATATTTCGAAACACACACTATAACATAATTATTGCGACAATTCTTTAAAGATAAATTAAAAATTTAAAATTAATTGTATACTGGCGCCAATTATTAAGCGTAAATATTATAATAAAAGTATATTTACAAGGATTTAATTCTGAGAAAAAATATATTAAAATGAAAAATCAAAGATGGCCACTGATGGCCCAATGGGGTTCAAAAACTATACAGTAAAAAAAGTTTCAGCGGAACAAACATAGATAGTCAGATACATGTATACAGACACAAGAAATGCAAAATTGATCAAAATTTCTGATAAGAAAATCTTATGGTGTACGCCAATTTATAGCTTAAATTGATTTCTTCAAACTAAAAAGGGAATGTTTAACAAAATATCGTGAAAGCGATGAGTAGGCAACAGTAATCAGTATAATTGGCGTAATACAGAATTACCATGTCACATTCCAGTTCTCTATCTCACTTGAAATTACTCAATACCTACCTATATATTCGAATACAAAACACTAAAGGGGAATGCAAACCTATTAAGAGTCAAATTATAATAATGACACTATTTTCGCACACAAATAACCCAATAAATAATTATCCAAACGTAATGAAATTTGATATGCACATTCTTAAAACGGAGGACTTACCAAAGAGCTGTTCCCGAAAAAAAAATAAATGGTTTTTTTATTTATTTATGGCTGAAAATGACGATAATCATAATTATTTAATTTTGAATGGCTTTGCATGTCAAAATTTGAAATCGGGTTGCTCTACTATTAGTATTTTAACATTTTTTTACTGAATGTATAATTGAGATCATTCTTATCCACATAAAAAAGAAAGCATACAAATTAGAGTCTTTTGACTAATCTAAATATAATATAATTAATTATATCTATAATGGAAAGAAATATTTGGAATGATTTTCGTTCAATTTTAAAACTCATTTCGTATAAGAAGATAATGTGTAATTAATATGGGACTTTGTTCTCCATAAAATCCTCGCTGATTAAAAGAAAAAAATATATCAAAACTTAATTGAATTCCTACGTATCCTTATTGTAAATTATTATTACTTTTTATAAGTTTAAAATCATCTTAAAGATATCTCTAATACTTTAGTTTAAATACTCTCAAAAGGCAACAGTAACAGTTAATCAAAAGTTTTTTAAATCTAAAATAGATCCTGCATTAAATAAGAACCATTATCAGGTGCACAATATGCTAAAAATACATGGAAGTTATTCGAGCTTATTAATTACAAAATATTTTTATAGATAAAAAAAAAATGTGAGTAATCTGATATATTGGTTTCAAATCAACAATATGGGTGTGTTTTTACTGGAGTGTAATAGACGCTGAAATTTAGTACGTATGATGTAATATTTATACTTGCGAATATAATCTGTGGCAGAAGCCGAAGCAATTTATGTAATTTTAACATAATTTTAAGTATTAACGAATTACAAAGCAGTTTCTTAAAATTAACATTAGATAGGGTTAAAACTTTGTTCAAAAATATAGTAACCGTGCTAAATCTATAGGCTTTGATTATTATTAATATACGAATTTCAGCTTTGTTAAAATATTTTATTTTTTTTGATACTTTGAAAAGTGCTTGCTTTGAAAAGCCTTATCATTATAAAGTTTATTTATCTCGAGAAAACTTTATAACGTCACTCTAGGAATTACACATTATACTAATGCGTAACATATATAATGTATGTATGGAAAGTAATTGCATAACAAGTAAGGCCATTGCAACCAACGGATTTAATGGGTTTCTAAGTATCAAAATTTATGCAATAATCAAAATTCACCACTATGACATTCAACTTTGAGCTGAAGTTGAGACAAATCTATGTTTTTATTCAAAAATGTTTAAAACGAACAACAATGTTTTCGTGTTTAAAAAACTCACATTTTTTACTTTTGAACTTTTCGTCTCCCTCTCTTACAGCTTAAAGGATGAATCATGGATACTTGATTTATTTACACTCTTTTCGATAAACTTTATTGTTCGTGAATTATTCCTAAAATACCTTTCCAAAACATTCATTTTCCTATGACAAATCTATATTTACAATCACGGATATCTCAAAAAGTATTGGCTTGATCAAAAAACTTTATAAAATATATTTTAATATTGTAATTTTCACCCTTTCCGAGACAGAGAATATTCATCAAAATTGGAATATGTATAATTAATTCTTGTCGAATTATTGAACTGTATAATATTTTCAAAGTATAATAATAATCTGCAAGCAATTTATATTGGACTGGATACTGATGCAAAAAAAAAAAAAAACTGATGCCTAATTAATAAAATAAATAAAATTTGTAAATCATATTGAATATATTATTTGAAATATTTATTAAATTTATAAAAATAAGTAAAATAAATATTGTTTATACTGGGTGACGCATTTAAATTTATTGTCGTGTGAGCCAATAATTGAAGAATAGTCTGAATGAAAATTATAGGGTTTAAAAGGAAGCAATCCAATGTTGTAGCTCGGTTTTTTGATAGGAGTGTTTACATAAATTTGAGGTACCGATATTTTTTGTATAGATACCTACACCAATTTGTAGATGAGTGTTTATGGAGACGAATAAATTGAACTATGATTTAAAAATCCTATGCTTAAATTTACCATGAAATTATATAAATTGGAGGACTCCAATACCTAAGTAAAAGTCCAAACTATGCATGGAAATTTAAATAAGATATTACTCTCTTTACATTATTTTTATACCCGACATATCGAAATATATGAGTAAAGCATATTAAATTCAGTTTAAGTTTGTGAGGCTAGAAAATATTGAAAGCACTAACGTAATTTTGTTGAGGTTGATCATAGAATCGCCTAACTAGTCCATTTTCGTCTACCCATCATTAAAATAATTAAAAAACGAATAGAGACTGCAATATGAAATTTTGATGGTATGTTTTAGACCTAAGAAGTTAGTTTAAAATCGTTAATGAGCCAAATCGGTAAATGGGGTCCAACAGATTCAGGACTCACTCAACTCTTAAACTATAAGAAATAGAATTGTAGATTATTTAAAAAAGTTGTTTTTTCTTTTTTCAAAACAACGTTTGTTTGAAATATTTTTTCGTATATTTAATATATTTCGTATTCTCACATATTTAATTAATTATAATACTTATTATTATTATTATTATTATATCTTATTATATCTATTATATAATAAGATATAATTAATAATAATAATAATAATATATTATTATTATTATATCTATTTTAACTATATGGGCTACATGTTTAGTTTATTATATGAAAGCGAATAATTAAAAATAGTTCATACATTGACACTGAACCATTTGTCGAGTATTTAAACAATTAGCACTGTTAAACGTTTATTTGTTTCACGAACAAAAAAAATTTATAAAAATTGTATATCAATCTTTTTTTTTTCCGAAAAATACAAAATCTGCTATAAAATTGGTTTTTTACGGTCGTATCAACGGTCCATTTTAAAAATCGAACTCCACCAATATATTGTCTTTATTTAAGGCGAACCAAAGAACAATCTTGTTAGAGTAACCTAAGCCATTCTCAATAATCTGCTATCAAAGATTCGTTAAAATAGGTTAAGCCGATTCAGACACTAAGGTTTTGTGTAGGTAATAGATTAAGATTATAACTATTAATTACTTTATATTAAATTTTTTAATAAATTCATTTAAAAATCTTATGATATCATGATAATATTCTTTTCTAGATAATGACCAAATGTTTCAGAAATACAGCTAAAAAAATGTTTTTTTTTGCAGATTTTTCTCCAAAGAGTGGGGTTAAAATTAAAAAATGCTATTTTTTTTCGATTTTTCGTTATCATTTTACATCAATTGCAAAAAAACAGCATTTTCATAGCTTGCTACAAAAAATGTTGGTATTTTTAGAAATGGGTAAAAATAAAAAATATTCTTTTACTCTGATTTCCCATATCACTTGAGCTTGATTGCAAAAAGCAGTTATCATTTCACAATGATTAAAATCGCATCTTTCTAAACTGCATAGAATAAGTTCGTATTTTTGTAGTTTATTCTCCAACCAGTTTATTTACCAATTTTACTCTCATTTACACTTATCGTTTCACATTGATTGCAATAAACAGCATCCCCCTGACTTGTATACAAAAAAAACTGGTAACATTGGAGATTTTTTCACTGACCTTGTGTTGACATCCGACTTAGATGTTTGATTGGAATGTTTAAACTCAAATTGAAAGTACCCAAAATATTTGCTATACGAATAAATGTTCCAAACATTTTTTGTATTTACAGTTTTTACAATATCTCCCGCCGTATTTTTAAAATGAGCGCCACGCAGCATGGATGCGTAAATTAAAAATCTCTATAGCTCATGTTACTTGCAAACACACAAAAAAACAAATGCTCTCAGGTTTTTGTGTTTCTCTCTCTCTCTCTCTCAGTTCTACAAAACAATTGTACAGAGATTTTCGATCACTGTCTCACACTATGAGACATTTGCCATATTTGAATTAAATGGGCCACTCTGTATAAGATATTAAGATCAAAACTATACTCTATTATTGCAGTGTACAATCGCAATAACATAATTGTAGTGTTGTATTTATTATTATATATTATCTACATATTACAATATGTATACCTGATTCTGATCAGAATAAACTTTTGTAGGGAGTTAGAAAATACGCTGGATAAAAAAACCAACACAAAGTATTGTATTTCTTCGGTCGTGCTCACAGATGAAAATTTTAATTGAATTATTGAATGTTATTATTATGTTATTGTGATTTCTGTGATACGATCATATTTCATCACAAGAATTATTGTTTTTTTTATTTTTGTTATTGTTATAATGTTAATGATTTGGTGTTAATTATTAGTTAAAATGAAATTAGTTATTTAATTTTTCTAAATAAATTTAACACAAAATAAACAATGACTTCACTTTCAACAATGACTGAAGGTACTGTTGAAGATGGTTCTACACAATTGTTGCCAAATAATAACAATAATAATACAGCTGAAAGGTATATAAATTATATTTTATATTTAGCATGAAGTAGTCAGTTAAGAAGTTTTTTCACAAATATTTCAAGATAATTCTTTACATACTTAACAATACAATATTTGTACTGGTTATAATTATTAACATTATTAAAATATAATTTAAATTCGTTCAGAAAACAAATATTTTCAATGTACATTATATTTATGTGCGTTTTAATTATGATACTTTGAGCTAAAACTTTGAAACTATGACGACTCTAAAATAGGTTTCAACCAAAAAAATGCAAATATTTTTTTCTCTTACGTTTTAAAAGATTAGGATTCATGGTACTCTATCAAACGATTTTGTTGATTTAGGAAATTGAAACACCATTTAGGTGAAGAATACGTTGTAAACATTTCAGCACCCTAATTGCTGTGGTGTTTGAGTTCATGTGATGACGAATAGTTGGACGAAAATGGACTATTTAGGTGGTTTTATAATTAATAATTTTTGCTACGGTCTTCATTATTTTTGAGTATTATTAAACATTAAATTTACTGTATCTATTTTATATATTTAGAGTAAAAAATACAGATAGAAATTAAAATTCAAAGGATTACTTAGAATTTCTTATAGGATTGTTTTCTGTTGTTAGGTGAATATTTTCTATTAAACAAAATAAATAAAAAGTGCGAATATACAAATTTTCAACTATATATATTACTTTTCTATTATCTACAGCAGGTTATTTAAGAAATAAATTGTAGACAATTTCTCCTGTAGAACCTTACGTGTGACTTGTAATGATTTCTAAAGAATAAAATGTGCTTGTAATTAGCGTATTCACTATCTAGTAAGAATATAAAAAATCGAGTTTTGTGTCCTTAAATGACAAAAATAAAAAACCTTAAATGACAAATATTTACGAATAAAATTTGGTTATAAGAAAATTTTGAATCTTTCGTAACATTTTTTGGATAAATTATTTTAACTTGAATTTTCGGGTATAATTAAGATCGATTAATGAGTGGTCACAAACAATATAAACTCGAGATATCGATAAACATTGCAGAAAAATAATAACATTGAGTTATAGAAATCTACAAATTAACTATTTTAAACATGATGAAATTATGTCAGCTGATTTTATGATCCAGCGTCACCGTAAAAGAATGTCACTAATTCTGTGCTTAATTGAAATTATATTATTAAAAAAATTAACTCAAGCAAAAATATATGAACTCTTTAATTAAGAGAGATTATTCAGAGATGTTACTTACATAAAGGCATGTACTTCTAACAAGATGTTGACTTAAATTACATTTAATATATATTGTAATTCTTTCAATTTTCGCGCACAATTAACTCTTCAACCAGCCCTCCGTTTCATGTCAATATTGTACATAACAAATTTCTTAACATTTGGAACAGTATTTTTTTTAGATATTTGTTGGCGTTAATTGAAAGATTTTACATAATGGAGTGTCCTTCTAACAGCTATGAATAATCCCCTTTAATCGTATTATTAAATAAATGAAGAAAATAAAAGTCTATTTAGAATATTCTCAAAACATTTATTCATTTATATTTTTATCTCTAAACTTAAAAAATTTAAATGTTCCCACGAATATGAATGTGATAATAGGGATAATTTTATGGCCATTATCAAATTCGAGACGTTAAAATGTTAACTATTGCTAAATTTTATATTAGTTTTTCATCCATGAGTACCACTTTAAACTTAAACAAATAAGTACGGGATAACGAGGTAATGGCGATCACTTACGAATAAATGTGAGTAAAGTGAAAATTTTCAACGATATATTTATTTAAATCAATTTAACCCATTCTCTAGTAAGCAATCTGTATAATTAGCAACTTTTTAATGACTTTGATATACTTATAATGAGATAGCTTAAATTTAAATAAATTAAATTTAGACCATCATTAGGCTTACACATAGAGTTGGTAGAAATGGTAGTCTTAGATCCTAGGGAAATTCAACATACATTACCCTCGACTGACTCCCATCCACTATAATAATATTCTGTCACCTGAAGGCGCACAGATGCCTTCTAGCATAAGGGGAAAATTACATTGTGATTATATTGTTGGTGGAACCGGTTACTTCGTTCTTGTCCAAGTAGCGATAGTATGATAAACCAAACGCTCGTTTTTATATTATTATAATTGATCAAACTGCTGCTGTCTGAATTCGAACTCGCAACATCCAGTTTAAGTAGTCAAATGGGTGAAGGTATTAGCGCCTTTAGTCACTTGGCCACTGATCCGGTGAATTCATGTCCACTTCAAGATCAGATAAATATGTTCTTTAAATATGTTTTTTTTGATTCTTCATCTTTATCAAAAGTTTATTTTTCTATCTGCAATGGTCTAGTCTCTGTGTTGTTCACCGAAAAAAGCGCAAAAAACTAAATTTGATGAAGACTATAGTCTAACATTCAAGTAAATGATTTATCTTTTTAATAATTGTACTTTTTAGTAGTGAAACAAATTTGGCTTTGTTATACACATTGATTACTAACAAAAATTTAATCTTCATTCACATGTAATTAAGATTCAGGTACTGTTTCTAATAATTTCAAGTCCAAATTTTTGAAACTACTCGATATTTCGTTTGGTTTGCTTATTCAATAAGCACACATGTTTCATTCATATACACCTATCAAAGAAAATTCCGTGAAAATGTTAATTAAATTTTGTATTATTTACTATTTAATAGATTAAAATTAAAAAAAAATGTAATTAGTAGACAATTAATTACATGTCAGTATAATTACTTCATATTATGCTTCATAACATGCGTTATATATTTTAAAATTTTTAACGTAATTTAATTTTTTAATTATATATATTAATTATTATTTGTAATTTAGATAAAGTATATGTATAAATAGTACAAGTAACACTATTTATAATTTCTATTAAGATGTTCAATTTGCAGTCAAAAGTGTCGCTTTCATATGAAATGTTTGTAAAGTCTTGTTAGCGGTAGGATCTATTGAAAATGATCAAACGCGAATCCAATAACTCTCTAACGTTGGCCATACATTATCAACGAAAACGTTGACAATGAAAATATTGACAAAAAAAAGATTAATTGTCAACAAAAAGGTTATCAAATAATTTTTTTATATAAAACTAAAAATAAAATAAAAACTTTTTAAGATAAAAATACATTACATAGGAACTGCAAATTCTGAGTGAATTTTCTTTTGTAGAATGTATTATTTCTATGTTTGTTCATTATAGATGGTATAATCAATGTCTCATCTAAATCACTGTCTCATCTAAATATTAAAACATAGCACTAACTTCGTAAATATTTAAGTAATATAAAACTTATCGAATTAGCTATTAGTCCATATAGATTTTGTAGTTATCTTTGTCTAGTCCTGACGTAACAAAGAAGGGTTGTTTAAATTTTCCAAGAGAAATGCCTCAAAGATAAGTTTTAGAGTTTATAATGTTCTGCTTGAAACTAAACATTCTTAAAAGTTCGAAGAAAATCATTGGAGCCGTAAGTTTATAAATTAATTTATAGAAACCTTTACCTTTACCTTTAATTTTGTGACTATTTTATTAAAACTTACGTATACATCCTTTTGCAAATATATTTAGTGTTCACCAGGTTGGTGGAATTTAGAAAATTATCACTGAAAATATCATCTCTATGCTTTTTTTGTGATTGGCTTATCAAGCAAAAAGTAAATTTTAATAGTACAAACGTATTTTATAAAATAATAATAATTTAAGATTAATAAATGATTTATTGTTTTGAAAATTTGAGGAAACGGTGCAACTTTTTATTGATAACAACACTAAAGGCAATTAATAGCTACCAAACAAAAAAGAAAACCGGAGGAAACCAAGAGAGAAATATGTTCTGTACCATTTTTTCTTATATTGCCTTATGTTCAGATAAAATATTTAAATCATATGCCATTGAATATAACATTGCAACAACTATAATAAAGTTTCAGAAAAGATTCATTACAAATTTTTTACATTTAAAAATAAACTTTAACATATAAACAAACCCATGCAGTTTCATTATTTTTATCTCATACTATCAAAATAAGAAAGTTTTATATAAATTCATAACAACTAATAATGTTAATTGTTTATATAGCTGACATATGACTGAGTAGTATAAATAAGTTTTTGAGTTATTTATAATTATTAATATTTATAAAATATGCAAAAAGTACATTGTCCATACGAAGATATAGATAGAGTTATGAAAAGTTTGTGTCCTACAATAATACATAATATAAAAACACTACCTAAACATGAAATATGTTTCTGAAAAAAAGTTGTTTATTTTTCATGAATAAACTATTTTTGTTTTTAAAATTTTCTCTATATATTTTAGATCTTATGCTTTAAAAGTTGGGTCATGGATCCAATTGACCGATTTTACCAATTCTCGAACTTAAGTTCAAATTTTAGGCCTTGAACACGCCATTTAAATTTCAACAGCGTCGCTATTTTTTTTCATTTTTAAGTTATCTTGACGGCAGACAGACGAAAATGTACTAGGATTTTTCAACTAGACGAATTTACATTCATTTGACTATATCTATATATTTATTTATCTATTTATGCTTGTTCCTCTCTAACTTGCAAATGTTTTGTTCCATTATAAAGATTTGTCTATTATTATTATTGTGACATTCAGAAAATTTCTTGTAAAGTTTATGGAAAAATAACCCTCCTTTTTCTTTTAAAAAAATTTTTAGATTTTTTTCTATGTAAACTGGAGAGTGTAGTGTAATTTTGAATCTCCTCCTCATTTTGGGTAATCAATTTTCTCGTTGGATTCTATGTGAATCATGTAAACTCAAATTTTGCTAGGATCCTCAAATATTTTCTGAAGTTACAAACTTTAGTCCAAATTGAATATATCTACATATATTTCATATATGTCTTTTGTCGGTTAATTTTCGTTGTTGGTATGTTGTGAAATGTTTTAACAAAAGCTTTGGCAATGATTTTATTAAGGTTTCTAGTTCATCAATTTTTCCTGCAACGATTTGATCAAAAAGTTGAAGAAATGTTTAAGCATTTATGGAGCTCATAAGATGTTGTAATTAAATTCAAAAGGATTTATAAAAAGATACGCAAAATAATTCATAGGTATGATAAATAGTTGATTGCTAATAAACATATTATTGTAATTAATTATTGTGGTATTACGTTTTTGTCAATAATCTAATCAATTGTTATCATTTCGTAAATGTGCTAATAGCAATGAATCATATTTAATATACGGTAATTTCATTATTTTATGAAGAAATAAAAACTAGCGGTCATAGAAAAAAAAAACATAGAAGAAAAGAATTTCCTCTTGGAAAATTCACATACACAATTATGAGAATTCAATTATGAAATCATGAAATTTTATTATGAAAGAAATTCTTGACAATTGCCCGCTAAGTCTGCATAGTTGATGTACAACCAAGTCCTTCTTCCAAAAAGACGTTAAATCTGTTTTTAGTAAAATAAAACATAAATTATTTATTTTTCCTCAGTATTATTATCTACACAGAATCTATATATAAATATCAATTGCACTTTTCGTTGTAATTTTATAACTCAAGAATCCACGTATCCAAACCAAATGTTTAGGCTTTGTTCGGACTATTTTGTAGATGGTTTATGTGAAGTTTGCACAAAATCGGTCCAGCGGTTCTTCATTTATCACATTTTTTCAAGTTATACATAATAGTTTAAGAAAACTGACTGTTATTTATGTTGTTAATATTTATTTGTATTGTTTAAAAATTATACTTTTACGAAATAAATATTATATCTGAATAATATGATCGGTCTCAAAGAAATAAAATTTCATCCTTTAAAAAGGGCGGCGAATCAGACAGGGCCTAGGGCGGCAAAATACTTAATCCGCCACTGAGTTTTTGTAAGAAATGAATTCAATAAATTGCGGATCATTTTGTTAATGGGGATCTAGCTGTCAATTTAGTGATTACCTTGAAGATGTGCGAAGGAGCTTTGTAATAATTGAAGATATGTGTCTAACGATTGCAAATAAAGCATTAGTATAATAGGGTATGACCGCACCGAATCGTGAGATGCATGATTTGTTTGACCGTGAATTGCTACGTGAGCAGGAATTCAATTATAATGATTTGCGTTTATTTGTACAATCGAATTTAACCAAAATGAATATTCAGCAAAACCATGTATATGACATATTCTAATAATGCAGATGGATTATATTTCTTGGATGCACCTTGTGGTACAGGCAAAATGTTCGTTATATCATTGATTTTACCGACTATACGATCGGAACAGAAAATTTCATTGGCCTTTGAAATCACCTATTAGAAGGTGGTCGGACCGCACACTCTGCATTAAAATTGTCATTGAATGTACAGGTGATTGAAACTCCAACTTGCAATATTTCGAGAAATTCTGCTATGCAAAAGTTCTGCGATTAACGTCAATTATTTTATGGGATGAGTGTACAATGGCGAATAAAAAATCACTAGAAGCATTTAATCGAACCATGCAAGATTTACGTGGTAATCAACAGCTTTTTGGCGGTGCTTTGATATTACTATCAAGGGATTTTCGTCAAACATTGGCTGTCATTCGTCGATCAACTCCTGCGGATGAAATTAATGCGTGTTTGAAGTCATCAGTTATTTGGAGATATGTACAAAAATTGACACTGAACAATAATATGCGTATTCACCTACAAAATGATCCAGCTGCCCATGAGTTTTCAAAACAATTGTTAGAAATTGGTGATGGCAAAATACAAATCGACAGTACCAACGGATTGATCGCTGTACCCAACAATTTTTGTATAATTGCGCAATCGATAGATGAATTGATTGAATGTGTTTTTCCGAATATTCTTCAGAATTACAGAAATCATGATTGGTTGAGAGAACGCACCATTTTAGCACCGAAGAACATTAATATCAATGCCATTAATTTTCAAATTCAAGCGAAACTGTCCCATGGGCAACCACTTCACGTTTGTAGTGTGAATTTGGAAAAAATCATGTTTTTCACATGGCCATCTTTATGTTGCCTTTTCCAGAGTCGGTACCTCCAGCTGTTTGTTTATTGATGCTCAAAATGGAAAAACAAAATATATTGTTTATCCAAATATTTTGGATTAAGTTTTAAAATAGCAAGCACTTAATAAAATATTTTTTTGTTTGAATAAATGAATTTGATGTCCCAATTAAATTTTTTAAGTTAATACGTAGCAAAGCACGTTCCTGGCTGCTAGTAATCTATATAAAAGCGATGCTTTTGGTTGCTGAGGATACGATATACAATTTTTATACAAAATTTTAGTTGGCTACAAACACTCGTTTTGATTGTCAAAATTATTATAAATTGTTGTAATATTTGGTAAATGACATTTAAAATAGTTTTCTCATTTTAGAGTTGATAGATTTTGTCTTTAAATACCAATAAACAACATTTTAAATCGATTTTATTCAAGATATCAATGCTGAAAGTTAAATTCCACCTTAAAAAAGAAAAAGGAGAAAATAATGAACTGTTTGCAAGTGTAAACAGTATACAATTATTTAATGAACACATTAGGGCTCCCCGACATTAGTTATATGTTTCCCGTCTCATATCAGAATGAGATTCTATATTAAAACAATATAAGATTAAATTACTTCTGGCTGAACAATATACAGCCATTAAATCCACGGAGTTAACTATTAATATTATTTATTATTTTTATATTAAAATTATTTAACTCAAAAAAGGTAACTTTATTAAAAAAAGAAAGGGAAAAATTATATTAGAATGAAACTAATTGGAAACGGAAGATAATATGATAAAAATGAAAGGAAAAAATAAATTACGGGCGATCTGAGTTCGAGAAGTGGATCGGGGTGATTTTTTAAGGGAAAAACACGGTTTATTTCGATTTCCGGTAAAACTACAAGCCCCATGGAAAAAAATAAAATTTCAAAGTTGTAGGTAATAAACAGATCTACAACTATTGTATTTAAACTTTTTTCCCATAACTTTCAAAATTTATCTAAAAAATTCAAATAAGTCGTAAAATATTTATTTTTTCACCTTATTTTGAATAAATATCAAAAAGCACCCTAATTTACAATCGAAAAATTTTGAGGTAATGTGGAAAAAGTGTAAATACAAAAGTTATATACCCGTTTATTACCTACAACTTTGCCATTTAACTTTTTTCCATAGGACATGTAGTTTTGCCGGAAATCGAAATAAACCATGTTTTACCCTTAAAAATTCACCTACTTCCCGAACTCAGATCGCCCGTAACTTATTTTTCCTTTCATTTTTATCATATTATCTTGCGTTTCCAATGGGTTTCATTCTACCATAACTTTCTTCCACTTTATACCATTTTTTAAGGCTTCTACCCTGGTCTAAAGATTGTACGTTAGAATATAGTTCATAGTGTTACCAAATATACACCGCAATGTCTGTTATTAATATGCCGAGTCATATGCCGAGTATCTAAACAATTAACTCTGTTAGTTGTTATCTTCACTTTGTTTTTATTTGTATATAGCAAAATGATTATTTGTTTTCGGCCATCATGAGATGGACGACACCATCTATATTCTATATTACTGATGAATACATTTATTTAGGTACTTTATTATAAAAATAATGAACAAATATACGAGGGTCGACTTTACAATGTACAATAATAATAATAATAATAATAATAATAATATATACATAATGTGAATGAATTAAGATATTGTTTGCAATAATAAAATTGAAACATCAATTTGACCTTTAACCGTTTTATAAATTGTTAAATATGTATTTATAGGATATATACTTGGGTTATATATCATCAATATAATTGTACCTACTCTATCTATAATCGTACTCAAATCATTATTATTGTTGACAACTTCCCGCTCAGATGTTCTATTTATAAAACAAAATCACAAATAATCAAAAGGAGACTCATTTGCATATTGTGTCAATGTAGTAATAATATTCAATATTAAAGGTATCATTTATTAAAAATATTCCATTCATATTTTTATTTAAGGATTTATATTAAGTATTATATAAATTTAATATTAATAGCAATCAGTTTTTACATCTATATGTAGACAAACTTGAAAAAATAGAGTTGTCAATTAATTATTAGTCAGAAAATTAAGCAATTGACACAAAAAAAAGTAAAGTTCTATTAGTATTGACAATTTTTATTGTTGTATTTCTTCAACTTTCGTGCGCAAATAACATTCAAAATGTATTGAAATTTGATATGCACAATCTTGCTATGAAAAAGGAAGGCGTTTTGTTGTTTTTCTCAAAAAGCATTTCTAATATTTTCCTAAAAAAAATTGTTTAGTGTAAAAATCAAAATTTTATTTTATATTTAGAAATGCTTTTTGAGAAAAACTACAAAACGCCTTCCGTTTTCATACTGCACGCTATGTTAAATGGAGATTTTCACACTATTTTTTATTTAGATGTACTTTATATTTGTATACTCATGTAAAAAAAACGCGACGACCTGAATCTTCCATGCTTATTTAAAATTATTAAATATATGGTGCATTTTATAATGTTTTGAATTAAAAATGAATATTTTGGGTATATAAAGAAAATGAATTCTGATAAACAACTCAAAACATAATAATCGAATATTTAATGTTTTTAAATTGGTATAAATATAACAAATCAAAAAAGTGTCGCAATTTTTGAGTTTTTGAGAAGACTCATCTCAATTCTAAAAAATATGTTTGAAATTCGAAAAACGGGACTTTAAATTGAACTTAATGTAACTAAATATTTTGATATATGGATATAAAGATAAACTACACCAGGACCAAACCAATTTAGATTCCCGTATTCCGCAATTAATATATGTCCCAGAAATCACCTCCCATTATACAATTTTTCCATAAAAGATGTGACAATTAATTGGCTGAATATAGTGTGATCTATAGTATAAATAGACGATTTTTGCATTCGTTTGCCTGTATCTATCTATCTATCTATCTATGTTTGTTCCGCTGAAACTTTCCAACGCGCTTTCACCTTTTTATGAAAATTCGTATACCTATTTATCATATTTTCTTTTCAGCCTCATTGGGATATCAGTAAAAATAAATATCCATATCCAAAAAATATTTATATTCCCATTAATGGCAGATAATATTTTAGTTAATATATGTATATGCATATATAAATCTGATCTATAACAAGGAGAACACTGAACTATATTCCGGACTTTTCCAAAGAATTTCCAATAAGTAATGGGCCTATTTACGCCGTGTGAGTTGCGGATTGTTCAACTCGAGTGATAACCTGCAGAGTTACAAGTGCTATAAATAGAGCGTGTTTTTTATCAAGGAGCCATCTTGACCTATTACTTGTCGATGGAGGTTAGAAAGGAGACACACACCAAATACTTATGCGCTAGATAGATATGATCCAAGCCACCCTCTCTACTTGGGGGTGCATATTTATATGGCCATTGGGGTAAACTGTTAATCAATAAGTACCTTGCTTATAAAAATGTTTATTATCCAATTACGTTTAAGATAAAGAGGCGTAGCTCATACTTTCTTCCTAATGAGAATAGGATGTAACCGTGAGTGGTCTTACGGATCATTAGAGCTAAAAGTATTGTTGAGCTAAAAAGTACGTAGGCCACACATAGATAGAATTACTAGGATTAAATTCATGTGATTTTTTGTTAGTACTAACCTTCCTTCATAAGATATGTGTATAAATTTCCAGCTATCCTGTATTTGGTTTATGAGTTATAGCGTTTTGAGTAAAATAGCGAGAGTTATTTTCAAAAAGATGGATACAAAACATTTTCGTGTGTAACATGGTTTTTTATTGGGAAAAAACCATTATTCGGACTATGCACAAGGAAAATCAATTGTATGGCTTCTTATAGATGGCCATCTCATATATGTAAAGCGAATTAAGTTTGGTAAATGAAGCTAAGATTCAATATTTAAAACTATTTGTATATAGAGGTGCGCTGATACCTATCAGATTTGTATTTAATATAACAAATTTTCAAAATAAAGAACCGCATTCAAATAAATTAGCTAAAAAGTTAAAAATAATTTTTAATTAAAAACTTCTATAAATAATTTCCTTGTGATCAATTACAATTCTCAGTCACAATCAATTTTTTAACTAAGGATATGAAGGGTAATTGGCCACAAGGAAATTTAAGTTTTGAAAATTATTTTCTTACTTTTCATTCCGTTTATATTTTGAAGGCAGATCTTTTTTTGAAAATTTTTATTTTTTACTTTTCTGTGGTAACAAACCTCCTTGAGAACATAATCTGTTTTTGAAGTAAGTTTAAAATATGTTATAAACGACATGGGATAAGATTTACTACTCAGAAATCAATAAACTTTACTGCCTAGTGGCTCTAAGATTTACTACCTAACAAAATCAAAGTTAGTAACAAATACACAGTTATGCTTAGTTAATACAAATGTTAGTTACTTTTCTGTTTGTTATTGCAAAAAGTTCTGAAATGTCTTGGATTGAACGAAACTTTTTCCTGATTTTGTGCGTGATTTGTTAATTTTTTATTTACAAATTAAGTAAATTGAAAGCTGCTTTCATTTTTATATATAAAATCGTTTTTCGAACTTAAATTATTGATTGAATAGTTATCTTGTGACAATTGAAAAAGTAGAAAACTTAGATTATTAATAAAATTTTTAGGCGAATTAGAACCAAAAATGGGTCATAATAAAGACATCCTCTAATGCAGTATAAATTTGCAGTTTAGTTTTTTTTTTTCGACGATTCAAGCGCGAATAATATAAAAAAATGTTCCAAATGAAACGAAATTTAGCATGCACAAACTTTACAGTAAAACGCATATCTAAAATATAATTTCCCAAATATACCCAAAAAAAAAAACATTTCTTTAACTAAAATAAAATTAATTTTTTCTGTAAATATTTTTTCTGAAAAATAAGATTACGTATTGGCGTTAAACTTGTGCATTCTAAATTTTGTTTCATTTGGATAATTTTTTTCTTCGACCATCCATTTGGTCGCATATCAAAATTTCATAACATTTGGATGGTACAAAAATATAATATATTATACTGTATTAGAGATTCTCTTTATATAAATTTTTCTTTTTTGGTTGAAATAAACTTTAATACTTAAGGATAAAAATTGGACAGATTCATATATTGTTGATTTACTATTATAATTTTCATAAACTATTAAAATTCATTAAATAAACACACACCACTCGGCTAAAAACTTATTTTATATCGTTTAAAAGTCGTCTTAGTTCTTTAAAACAAATTGTTTTCTATATTAAATGAAATTGAAAGATAACAAATAAGTGAAGGAAACAACTAACGATGTAAATTGTTTAAACACCTTATGTTAAGATGGGTATCAATGTTTGAATTATTAGTATTCATAAAATACTCAGTCCGTCCATGTATAAGAGTTTGTTATATATGTATATGCATTGATATTTTTGATTGAATTTTAATTGAAATTGGTGTTATTATTAATATTAAATTTCTTAAACTTTGATAGCAATATATATATATATATATATATATATATATATATATATATATATATATATATATATATATATATATATATATAGATATATATATATATATATATATATATATATATATATATATATATGGTGTGTATTGTTTGTTTTGAAGAAAGAATCATATTTTTTTAAATTTTTCATATTAAGTATATTAAATTTCTTAAACTTTGATAGCAATATATATATATATATTGCTATCAAAGTGAAATTTAATATTCTTAATATGATATTTTTAATTGAATTTTAATTGAAATTGTTTGTTTTGAAGAAAGAATCATATTTTTTTAATTTTTCATATTAAGTATATTAAATTTCTTAAACTTTGATAGCAATATATATATATATATATATATATATATATATATATATATATATATATATATATATATATATATATATATATATATATATATATATATATATATATATATATATATATATATATATATATATATATATATATATATATATATATATATATATGGTGTGTATTGTTTGTTTTGAAGAAAGAATCATATTTTTTTAAATTTTTCATATTAAGAAATTTAATATTCTTAATATGAAAAATTTAAAAAAATATGATTCTTTCTTCAAAACAAACAATTTCAATTAAAATTCAATTAAAAATATCAATGCATATATATATATATATACATATATATATATATATATATATATATATATATTATATATATATAATAGCAATATAGAAGGCAGTAAAAGCGAAAAAAAATTGATTGTTTATTCTATACAAAAAAGTGACTTAAAGTTCGTATATGATCGAAATCAGATCGAAATGATGATATATTTGTCGAGTATAAAATAGTTTTTTTATAGATAGGCAATATACATACACGATAATTGTTGTAAGTTGCATACAATTAATAAGTGTGATTTGTATGATTTGATGTTTAATACTAATTTTTCTTTTCAAAGAATTATAAGGGACAAAGCTACTCTCGATAAATTTTAGATGTAGTCTCGGGGTGAGGGCTTACGAAAATATACAAAAAAAATTAATATTTGAATAAAAATTACTTCAAAAATTATAAGTTAAATGAGAAAATCATATAGTTCGAAAATTAAAAAAGTTAAAAAAAAATTCGTGTACTTATCGATATTACAATAGCTTAAATATTACAATAAACAAATAAAAATTTGCAATTCTTATTGCCTAAAGTTTCTAATTACAAATAACTCAATCTATAATGTAGGTTTTAGATTTTTTTCAATCAATTTTAATACTTAATCGATTCTAATGCTTTGATATTTTTATGTTTTAATTACTCGGATAATTTTAGTGTAAATATAATCTTTTAATTTGAGAATTTGTTCAATGTTTTGTTACAGGCGTAAGGATACGCCAGTACGGAGACGACGTACTGGGGCATATAATATGGAACCAACAGATCAAATTGTATTTGAAAATCATCGATTTCTTAGCACTTTGGTAATTGGAAAAAGGTAATGTTTAATTAATTTATTGATATTATATATATTTTAAATAAAAAATTAATTTCAATTAATATAAGCACTCAGTAGGTAAAACATACAACTACATTGATTTTTAGAATTAAATATTTAGACACCTTATTTAATTTAAAGTATACATTATTTAGGTAATGTATGGATTGATGATAATAATTAATATTTCATTTGCTTTAAATAAATTTAAAGCAAAAAATATTCTTTATAATTTTTTCGAAAAGTTAATGCATTTTGAGTTATCCGTGAATAAAAAAAAATTGATTTAACATAAAAAAAACATATTTTCTATTTTTCTCGCATAGTTCAAAAACCTTACATTTAACGACAAAAGATGGGTGAAAATTTAAGCGTACCCATATAAAAAGAAAGAATGATTATTTCTGTAGATGCAATACTAACCTAATAATAGTTCGTAAAAATAATATTTAGTTCAAGAAAAATAGAAGTAAATGCATTTAATGATGAATAAAATAAAAACGAATAGTAATTCGTAGAAAATTCTTTGAACGTTTACTAAAGCACATAAAATGATTTTCAATATGCATTATTGTAAAATTCGTTTGCTCAAAAACTATAAAACTAGTTATATTTAAAATTAATAAATTTGCTAAGAAAATACGAAATAATTTTGAAATAAAGTCGAATTTTTTTTTAAACTATATATTTTAAACCAGTTAAACTTTCAGAATATATTATTGGTAATAAGATAATGTAAATTGTGCATACGTTACATAAAATTTTAATATTTGAGGTAACACCATTTGTTAAAAAACTGATTTTTTTTATTAGAAAATAGAGTAAATAATTTTATTTTTATTATTACTTAGTTTTTGGGTTAACGACTTCAATTAAAATTATTATGAAGTTTTTTTTATGTAGGTACTTTAACAAAGATTGGAAAAGTTATAATTTTCTTTGAATTATTGTTCGTATTAAACATTAAATGGGAATAATCAATTTTCCCAGAGAACCATTAATGAGCTATAAAACGGTTAATACTATATCTACAGAAATATAAAACAAATAAGTAGGTATATTTCGTATTATTTATTTAAAAGTTTCATTTTTTCGTTCACTGTTAATAGAGGTTGCTTCAGTATTGTGTTTCAATACCCGTTAAAGAGTGTAAAAAAATATCCCAAAGCACTTAATGATTATCCCAAGTATCTCAAAAGCACTTAATGATTCTTTATACACATAAGTTTATGTACTAAATTAGCTATTTCAACATTATATTTATTAATTACCATAGAACAGATCGAGCTCGATAACGTGTAAAATTAACCTATTAATTAGCCATTGGATAATGTTAGTGAATCATAATAATCATTATATGATTCAAATTACTTACGTATTTGTGATACATATTGAAAATTATCATTTAAACTTTCCAAACAACAGCAACAATCGTAATTTTCGATTGATGAACTTTTATACACAGGTATTTTTCAAAAACTTTAAAACACTGATTATAAAAACAGCTTTCGACACTCAATTTATACGGATACAATAAATCGTAAATTTATTAATTTGATTTGATTTACAAATATTACATATAATTATCAAACACAAAATATAATTAATTAATATTTTTGATATTTGCACAATATTAAAGGTATTCATAATAATTATTCACAATAATACAAAATAATTATAATCCCCAATGGATAAAATCGGTATTAGTTTTTATTAAAATTTATTTTAATAAAATATATTTTCAAGTGATTGATGTGGAAGAAATAAAATTTAATTAAATTTTACACCGATATTTATTTAGATTTATTTTATGATGCAACAACTTTTCAAATTTGCCGTTTTATGTTGTGTCAATTTTTTGTGCCAATTGGATTGATAAAAAATTTTTTATTGATTACATGTCATAGACTCCCAGTTGCTTTAAAATATGGATTTATATCCTATCCTATGATTCCTATCCTATAGCAATAAATGTTTATTATCTTCGTCTATTCCTTATCGACTAAATCGATTTTTTTTAAATATCCCAAGTCAGATTTCTATGCAAAATAAAAAAATTAAAGCGATTATGAGAAATTATTTCTGGTAAAAATTGTTTGATACATTTTTCATACTTGGACTTTTCATACTTGTAATCTCTTATGGCTTAAAAGATGTATGGCTATCAAGCCTTAGGACTCATTTAATATATTTGGTTATTCACATCAAAATTTCAGCTATTTTTTTGATTTTTGAGTATTCGATGACAGACACAAATGGATTAATTAAGTTTTATGAACATGTATATAAAAATTCTGTTTATATTCCTAATAAAAAAGTCCTATTCAATCCGATAGAAATTGAATAAGAATGAATTGTAAATCAATAGGATTGCATGAGACATTATTTTTTCAATGATATTTCCTACTCAATCGTATTGATTTCCTGTACATTACTATTCAACTTGTATAGGATTGAATAAAACTTTTTTAACAGGGACTTTTTTCTAGCGTTACAAACTTTAGGCTAAATGTAATATTCTCTCATATATTTCGAGTTACATTTTGTAAGTAGGTATATTCTTATATTTTTTTATGTGCATATATGTGTATTATGTCAAATAAACAAAAAGATAAGGATTTGAGTACATAATGAGCACTTGAGAAAGTGTTAATTCGAATTTAATATTATTTGACAGTCTATTATCACCATATGCTGTTTTTAACATAAATCACTTAATATACTATTCTTCTACGATCACTTAAAACTTTTTCAAAATTATGTCGGAATAAATATATAAAAAGTTTAAATAATAAAAAAAAGCTTCAAAAAAAAAAAAAAAAGAGATAAAAAATAAAAAATTATTTTAAATTTTTCCTTGTCACCAATTACCTTTTTCATTCGACGCCAATCAATCAATTAAATTGGTCACAAGGAAAAATTTAAAATTATTTTTACTTTTTAGTTCATTTTTTTGAAAGCGATTCTTTTTTGTTTAAAATTTTTTTTTATTTTTTACTATTGAGTGATGTATACACCCACGAAACATTTTTCATTTCGATGAAATTTAATCACTAAAAATTGTTTTAGCCCCTTATTTCCCCTTATGGACATCATAACTTGACCAACTTGAAATGGGAAATACAAGCGAATTGTTTTCATCTTGTGTGCAATTGTCATTTTCTACAACTTTTAAACAAATATTATTGTATTCACAAATTATATCCATTCTTATAGATGTAAAAATGACATTTCCCCTTAACAGATACATCGTCTATTATCATATTGTATTGAAAGTAAGAATTTAAAACATTACACATCTGCTGGGGATCGAATCAAGGACCATACAATTGTTGGTCGGATGATCTATAAACTAAGCGCGGATATAGGGGGGTGTTTATGGAGATGATCACGGTCTCTAAATCGCAAAAATATTGAATATTTAAAAGAAGTTTGATTATTTCTTGTATAAATCTTACATTGTGATGTAAATGAAATGCACAGTTTTTGGTAATTAGGTAGTTTATTGATACTGAATTTGCTACATTTCACACAAAAATTTTAATATTTCCAGTAATAGTATTTTTTATTTGTTTCAAACATGGTACTTGACTGTATTGTCGATTTTTATTATTTTTCTGCATACAAGTAAATTGTTGTCATTATGTGTGCGATTGTCAGATTCTACAACTTAAATATTTTTAACAATTGTTTTTGAATATAATACATTATAACCCTTTTTTTCCAGTAAAGTAAAAATGTTACTTACACCACATTGGCCCACATTTTAGTTAGATTTAATATATCGCTTTTATTGAGCACTTAAATAGGGGAGAGAATCTTTGACCTTAGCGTGCTACAACTGCAGTGCTTGCTGCGCTCGCAAGACATAAAAAATTCTAGTGCTTATTTTAAGTTTATGGCCTGACCACAGTTTTCGGCCTCTGTGCTCATATCGTTCGCGAGGGCGTGTGGATTACCTAAGGTCTACAACTTCTAAACAGAGACAAGCCAGATCGTTAAAAATTCAAATTAAGAGATCGGTGGTTATGGACATCTATATAGATAATCAATGTCCAGATATGCGGATACGGATACGGATCTTAACTTTTCAACTCAACCAATCGGTATTATGTTTTGAATTTCCTTAAAATTATATTGTTTATTGAATGAAATGTGATGTGTGATATCCCTTAGCAGTATTATTTGATCTGAATAATAATAATTTCCAAATTAAATTTGAATTTAGATAGTATTATTACTAATTAGTATCTTATGATAAGGTAGTCAGCTATAAGAATTATCACTTACCTCACTACAATAAGAGTTGAAATATTAAACTTTTGCCAAATATATCATTTTTAATAAATAAAAACTACTTTAATGGGATGTAACAGTACCTTTACTTTTACTTATAAATTAATATACATAATGCAACTTAATAATGCAAACGATTCGTTGAAGATTCGCTGAAAAATAAGATATCCGGCACATCTCTGCTTCTAAATGATGCAAATTATTTTTGAAAACTTGATATGTGAATGGCAACTTGTTAAACAAAACTGTAAAAACTTATACAAAAATTATAAAAATGACATTTCAACTGTAGAATCATAGTTTCTCAAAACTTCAATAACTTTATATTAAAAAATATATCGATAATTTTTTTAAATAACAGCCAAGAGTTTAATAGCTTACAAATTTTATCGAAATTTTTCTAGCAATTTTTGAGTGATACTCAAATAACGAAAACCCCTATCATTTTATTTATATATAGAAAATTGTAAATGATAAATTTTGTTCATGATGTTTACTTTTTCCATAAAATATATTCTGATTAAAAAGTTCACGCAAGTAATTATTGTATTAAAATTAAAATGATATTTATCTTAATAGTACCTATAATAAGCCGAATAATGAGGAAAAATGTTAGAACAGCTCCGATTAAAAAAATTCTTGTTTGTACGTGTTTCTAAGACCTTTAGAAACATTCATCACCACTAACCTTCGTCAAACTTTGAAAATTGCGAAAATTAGTCTAGTTTCGAAAACTTCCCTAATTTTCTTATTTTTCATATTCAGGCAAAGGTTAGTAAGGCGAAAAATTTTTATTATTAATTTTTAGTGTTTTCTTGATTCCGTAGTGTCACCTGGCGTTTATAATCAAAATAACTCAAAAATATAAGGTCAAATGGCATCACCATCCAAAGCGTCGACTGTAAAACGCAAGTGGCACACGAATTGTACCTAACACACGAATTATTACATGTACAAACAGTAGTGCATATGTAGCTATCACACAACATGGCACCTGCACGAATAGTACACGAGTAGCTATACAACACAGCACAATGTACGACGGGTATATTTTTAGCCGCGCCACGTGGCAAATGTACAAATAAATTGTGACACTAAAATAATATTAAAATATTTCAAGTTGTTTCATTTCATTTATAATAATATAAAAATATTCAACGTATAAAATACAAGATTCTACAACCTAAAAACACTATAATTCTAAAAATTTGTTTTTTGAGTGACATACAATTACATAAAATTGTTTTGGCTTACTTTATCCATAAGGACTGAAATTTGTTCATCAAGTTATAAATTTTCCAAATCGGTTTATAATTTCTAACTTGATCTTAACCTCTTCCTGTATTGAAGTCAGTTAAAAAGATATCAAACATGCAGTTCATGACCTAAGAGACTTGCAATTTTCTCCTGTGGTTACATTCAATCATTCAAATGTAGATGATATAAAATATAAACGTTAAAAAATGGATTATTAATAGATTTTCTTTGAAATATGAAATGATTAAATAATAATTACATATGAAAATAAATTAAAATAAGTAACTAAATTTTTATTCATAAGTAACTTGTTCCGATTATTTCATAATATTTATAACCGTTTTTATCTTAAAATTATTGTACTTTAAACTTATTTACTTTTAGACAAAAAAAAAATTATTATATTATTATTAAAAACAATTATAAAATACAAAAAAAAAAAAAGTATCATTACTTTAAAATGTTATTAATTTTATTAATAAAACTATTTCAAACAAAAGTTGTTTCTTTTAAATAAACAAACATTTTGGTCTTTGAATTTTTCTTCTATCTTTTACAATTTTAAACTTGAGTCAAGGATCCATTGGATTTTTCTCATTCACGAACGTACACAAACTTTTTAGATTTAATATACCTATAACGAAATTTTGTTTGTATGGTTAATATTTTCTATTTTCTAGTTACAAACGTTAGACTAAAATTAATATACTGTAACATAACTGTGACATAATACATATGTGTTGAATATAACAATTAAGGCAGTATATGAAAAAAAGCAGTAATTGTTTTTCAAACATTTTGTACGTGCAAATTATTTTTTGGTCTCTTATGATTTCAAAATTGGTCACTTATCCAATTTATATAAGCAGGCGTTAAGTTACTTATTGTTTTTGAATTAACAATATTATTTTTCTCGATAATTTTAAAACCTGAAAGTCAGTTTTTTGCAAATATCTTCCTTAAGCGGGCATACACGTTACGTTATACTTGTCAGATGTATGTGCTCTACCCTGCAAAGTTATGCCTGTCAGTGTCAGTTAAACCAAGCCTGCACAGGTATAAAGGAAATGTATAACAAGAAAACAATGCGATATCTCTCTCCAGTCACTAGCCACAACCACGGTAGGGCACGTTAGAGCTCATATATGCAATATTATCGTCAAAACAGCACAGATCGCTACGTCAGTGAAGTTTAGCTACATATGCAAGCGTACACGCTCTGGTTTACCTGAACGCTTGTATGCCTGACATTTATTGCATTTATATCAAATAGCGCAATAGAAAAAATTGGAAAAATTTAAATCTAATTTACGTTTAAATTTTATATGACGTGTGTTTCCATACGAAATTTAACTTTACAAGATTTTGTGGCTCTTAAAATTTCCATTAAAATATTTTTCAAGTCGATTTGTTAACTTGAAAAATCTGGAAGCTATCGTTTATGAAGCTACGTTTTTTTATCGTTTTTGCGAAATTTAAGAACTGATCGATAAGTTTTCTCCGTAATATCGTTCGTTTTAATGTTATTTTTTGCTAAATGATGCTATTACAATTTTTCCAGAACAAATCGGCATCTTTAACGAGCCATAATTCGTTTAACACTATGTCTATGTTTTGAAAAAAGTATGATATTAACATTGAAATTTTCTTATATAAAATATTGATGACATCATCATATGTGGCTGCCATCCATGATGCGATGACTTTCGAAACACGTAATAAATACATAGAAATTATTAACAAATATTTTTCTTGTGTTTTCATAAGCTTTAATTTTGTTGCTTACAATTTCTGTCTTTTAGATGTAAGATTTTCAAGCGATTCGTGAAAAATTTAAATAGCTTATATTTTAGAATAATAACGGGTTTAATTATATTTTGTATTGTAAGAATGTTAAAATTGAAGGTAATTTCGAATTTCTCGATGTGAAATTTACATTTTCAACATGATGAATTTAGAACAGGCGAAACAAATTATTCAGTAATAATTGATTTGAGCGTTTAACTTTAATTGATTTGTGAAAAGTCATATCAATGAAAAATAACAATATATAAATTGCTTAATTCCACTTTTTCTTTTTATTCTCAAAAATTGTTACAATCCTATATGGTTACAGTATTGTTTCGGTTAATAACAAGAAACAGTAGAAATTAGCAATGTGTTCAATGTTAATATTTATTCAATAATAAATACATCTCGAAAAAAATTCTTTTAAAATTAATTTCACTAAAAACATACTTATATATACGAATTTTCAACTTTTCATATTTAAAAATTTCCATTGAAATTTCAAATAAAGTCCCTTATTGAAATCAGATAAAACTTATTAGACAGTGACAGTTGTAAGATGACAAATGAATATTACCAATGAAAAATGATATATGGTATATCTTCTGTGACATTACATGCCGCAGCTTTTAACTTTTATATATGCATGAAGATTAAAATATATAACGAATAACATACATAATACATTTAATAAAAATTTATAATAATCAATGTCAAGATGGTTAAACACAATTTAATTGAAACCAATAAGAAATTAATAAAAAATTATCTCTATAAAAATAAATCTTAACAATTATAAATGTATATAGTATAGTATATATATAATAATAAAAATAAATATTATTATTGCGTTGATTAATTTTAATTGATTGTTGAAAACAAATTGATTAATATATAAATATTTATACAATAGGAAGATATCTGGAGAATTGTTACCACCAGGATCACCCGGCGTTTTTCGACAGAAGTCGTTGGCATCATGCGATCGACCACAACTTACGTTCAGTGGATGTGCAAGAGTTGCACGACAATCAATCGGCAATATCGGACACATTTTGTCACGCAAAATGGCAGCCACGAGTTCTGTTGCACCAGTTGTTTGGCCAAATACAAAAGACGATTATGAATTGCGGGAAGTGATTGGTAAGTGAATTTTGAAAATTTTTTTCATAAGAATTTATATTTTTAATTGAGTAAATTCATATTTACTTCAAGCTATAATTTATGTTATTTCAAGTTTGACGGTTAAGGTTATGTTACTTGTGTAACATAAATTTATACCACAAAATTCAAATATGAATAATTTAATTTAATGAATTTTTGTAAATATGTGAATTTTTCAATTTTGTGTTTTTTTTATATAATTTGATAATGTGTGACATTTATTTTTTTATGTTTTGTATAAAATTCATTTTACTGTGTACGTTTTTTTCGAAATTTTCATTGGGTGTGTCAAAAAATAAGTTATTTTTAGAAAAATTCATCAGTTTGGCCCTTTTTATACGAAAATATGTGTTTAAAATTTATTTGATACAGTGATTTTTATAATCTTAATTAAAATAGTTTTGAAACAACAATTTTGTTTGGTAAGTTTTCAAGTTTTATTCTTTTGGATTTATAGTCTTGACTGAAATTAATTTTGAAACTTTTTAAATTCATTTCCAATTTGAATGAATAATTTGTCAACGTAATTGACTTATATTTTTTAAAATCAAAGTAGTTCTCAGTAATCTTTAAGTGTGTTTTAATATCTTTATTTAAATTTTTTTAAACATTATCGCTGTCGGTGTTTATGCAATTTTTTGAATGTAAGTAAAACTTAAATTTTGAATGTTTTTAAAAATTGACACCTAATTATCATTCTGTTAATTAAAATTGGAATTATTGGAAAAAACTACCCAAATATGATTATTATATATATATTTTTAAATTTAGTAAATTTCAAATTGAAACTATCTTACTAAGGTAGCTTTTAATTTAATTAAAACTACGAATCGCCGTTCATTTGTATTTTCTTTCCTTAAAAACTTACCTTAATCTTTTAACACAAATTTTAATTAGTAATTATCGCTGAATAGCCTAGATGAGAAAAATACAATTTGTTACTAAAAATTTTAAAGTAATCCCTTACACTTTAAAAGAATTTAGTAATTTAGTATTTTGTAATTTTTCTTTTCTTTGAAAACAATAGTGATTTCAAAGTGATACAATCTTTATAAGGTATTCCTCTATATGACCTGATCCCATAATATTAATTTTTGTTGCCAAAATATTAATTTTTAAGAGGGATTGAAACAGAATACTAAAGCACACTCCATTATGTAAAATCTGGCTCGATTACGATATCCAGGGCGCCTTGATTTTTTGATGAATTTTGGCAACACAAGCCAAAATAAGACGAAAATGAAGAATACTAATTTTTGAGTTTTCGTCTATTTTTCGAGTTACCCATGGGTAGTTTAATAACAGGCTGAACGTAGGTGCCAAAAACCAACTCGACCCGTGAAAACTATACCTCATAAATACATGGGTAGTTTAATAACAGGCTGAACGTAGGTGCCAAAAACCAACTCGACCCGTGCAAACTACACCCAACAAATCCATGGATTGATAACAGTCGAAAATGGCGTACATGTATTTTTAATAGTTGTATTAAATATACAAATGCTGATTTTTTTTTGAAACGAATTAAATTTCGGTTATTTGTGCTCGAATTGTGTTTAAATTATATAAATCTTGTAAAATGTTTTAAATTGTGATATTTATGTAACATAAGCACGATAATTTCTAAAAAACAGTGTCGATAACTCATAAAAATAGGCGAAAGCTCGAAAATTGGTATTCTTCATTTTTGTCTTATTTTAGCTTGTTTTATCATAATTAATCGAGGCACCCTGGATATCGTAATCTCCCTTAAAATCTTTATATTTTCGGGCACAAGAAGCTCAAAAAATACCTGTCCAAAAGTTTTGAAATTTTGAATTCACAGTATGGACATGAAAATAGAGGACTTGAAGAGTTTTTCTCGTAAAAAACATTTCTAAATATAAAATAAAATTTTGATTTTTACCTTAGAAATTCAGTGTGTACATTATCGTGTATTTCAGATAAAGTTAACTGAATCGAATAGATCTGTTATCTAAATCGTTGTTATCTAAATCGCCTATCTGAAATTAAAACTATTAGCGAATATTTTTAATTACTAAATATATTAAATTTTTTCTGAAAATATCGTGGGTAATATTTGAAAGAGTTCAGCTTATTTAGAAAAAAACGGAAACTTTTCGACTTAGTAATTTTGATTTAAAACAATAATTATTGGATTATTTAAATATTTAAAATGAATCAAGTCGAGATAATTTATTATGTGGTACATTAGCCTTTAAAATAACGAAAATGAGGTAATGTTTCACTAATAAATTCAGTAGATACTTCCTGCTACATGTAATTAGCCAAATACAATTTTGGAATTATTGTTAAGGCGTGATTTGTATCACAAAAATATTATTTAATTAAAATTTATGTGAAGACTTCATTAATTTTTATTGGCCATCAGTAATCGAACAAATAAAACAAGAAAAGATAACAACTAACATAGTTAATTGCTTAGATACTTGATATATGGTACAGTATCATAAAGTTTGAACTATTTTTAATCTTTAACATTAATACATAAGTCCTTTACCAATATTTTGTTTGTGGGGTCAATATTTGCTAGCGTTTCAAAAACTGATATACTGTGGCCTATTCTATTATATATATGTCGAGTACAAAAATATAACACAATAGTTAAAAAAGGTTGAAAGACTTCTGCTAAAACGATTTTATATTCATAAAAAATGAATATATAAAACAACTCGAGGTAATAACTAACATTGTAAATTGTTTAGATACTCGTCATGGTTAATTATCAGTGTTTGAACTGTTATTTTTTAATCATTGGAATGAATTTAAAATTTAATTTTAATTAAATTTAGGGAGATTAGTTAAATTAAATGCAACTAAGGGAGGCTTTAGCACTCCAAATAAATTTGGTAACATTTTTGTGTCCCGTTCAAAAGTTATAGCAGTTGATACTTGAAAAATTTATTAAATTTCTCAAAACCAATTGCTATAACTTTAAAAAATGCTCAGCAACCCTATTTCGTTTTTTTGTTGTTGAGAATTTGGGTCATTTATGTAAAATTTCCTGTACTGGGTATTCTTAATACTGGGAAACTTTTCTTAAAATAAACTCTATGCGAAATCATTATTTCTTTATAAAAAAATCGTAAAAAATTTTTCCAACGTATAAAATCAAAATTTTACACAACATGCTCATAAGTAGGGTGTCCACAAAAAAATTTGAGACTTTGAGTTTTGTTGTGGTTTTAGGGGATTTTTTGTAAACAAAAGTTTCTGTGCTTCTTTTGTGTTTGGAGCGTAAAACAAAGAAAAACATAATTTATCATAGTTCTCGATAGTAACTATTCTAAAATAAATTTTTAACGAAGATGTTTTAAAACTAACAAAGTAATATACAGTTTAACCAAATAATAACTACTAATTATTAATTGTGGTATTCGAAATAAGTCGACCTTGTTAATATTTATTAAAGCATCGTAGGAGACAATTTAAGGTCATTTTTCTATACGACTGAAAAAAATTATTTCTTCGTTTTACGCTATAACAAGAAAAAAAATTTGAAACACCCTAAATTGCGATGTTATTGCGTTTAAGATTTTTCATAATACATAAGAAACGTTTTTAAAATTATTTTTAAAATTATTTAATATGCTTTATATAATCATTATCACTTATTGTGATCTTTTCTATTATTCTCATATCATGGAGCCTTGTTCAGATTGATCAAGTAGTCAAGAAACAAGTAGTTTAGTAATAAACACTTAAGGCTTGATCAAAATTCTTTCACATTCAATAATTTGATAAGTTAGCAGTGCACTCGCAGATCTAGACAAGGAGCAACTAGTAAAGGTGGCAAACTTAAAGAATAATATAAATAACTATTCCCACATTTTATAAATATTAAATGATTTTTTCAATATTAAAAGTACTGTTTTTATTCAGTGCCTGAACTTATTGCAGTTATTAAGAACAGAACTATTATTTGACATGTAATAGTATAAATCACTTTATTTAATAATAACGATGTATGTAGGTGAAAAAATATAATGATTTCAGTAATAATTAGATAAGAGATTTAAAAATATTCTATTATTATTTAAATAAAAATCTTTGAGTAAGCCTGGATTTTGATGAATAATAGGGTATCGGACTGATTCTAAATTTGCTATATTTCACACTATTTAAAGTGAAACTAGACTCAATACTTTAACAAAAATTGAAAATTAAATTAAAATTGATTCAAAAACAAAGAAGTTATAAGCTATCAAAGATTATTTATTTTTCTATCTCTTTCTTGAAAACCCTATACATATGTAATGTGTAGGGAGATACTAAACGTTGACGTCATATGTATTCGTCTTTGTTTAATTAATAATTTTAAATGCTCATTATCTTGCTACTTTTTAAAAATTTATACAGATCCATGTTCGTGAATTAAAGACGTTTCAATTGAAGTTATACAAAAATTAGATCTGTCCCCAATTTTGAGAGATTTAGGTGCAAAGAACTATAGACTGAGTTTTCTAGTTTCAGATTTGATCTATACTCTTTCTCCCAATCTCCCAAAAAGTGGATTTTCGCTTATTTTTCAGATTTTTTAGGCCAAATTTTCTATTTTTCATTTGCTTTTTTTTTTTACCATTCCAGAACGGTGGGTGTACTTATTATCGCAAAATTTTTACATCAGGATCCCCGAACATCAAAAATAAACGAATACCATTTTCGTATCCTAAGTAGTAGGGAAAATGATAAAAAATAAATTAAAACTGAAATCTTTGTCATTAAATAGTTAAAAATACGCAAAAAACCCTTTTTGTAGTATATAATGGATGTCGTCACATCATGCATCGTGAAATTTTCAAATTTTTATTTTCTATTCAAACTACACCTTTAGATATTTAACGCAAACATTTATTGTGAAATATGGAAAGATTCTCCTGACCATTCTCTTATGCATAAATAAATTACTCAATTGAACCATTGGCCAGATTGATTTTAGATAATACTATCAAAAATTCTCTGAAAGCATCTTGATGAATTTAATGTGAACATTAAATCCATCAAGAAACTCAACGTTTAACAATGATTATTTTTACTATTCTAGACGAGTAAAGTTTTAGTTTTAATTATAAAATTCCATTATTTTTGGACCTCACCTTTTTCATATTTTAATTACAGCTGTTCTTTGTACGTATTCAAATATAAAAATCAATTCTTACGTATTCATTCCAAATAAGAAATGTACTCTTATAGAAATTCCTTATGTGTCTCTACTATGAATTTCTGAAAAATTTAATTTGAGAGATAACTGATGGCGTTGTACTCTCGCGTCACGCTATTATATACTGAACAGTGTTAGTATTTATTATATTCAATATATAACTTATTCAAATAGAAGAAAGGAATGCATATATTTTAATTCTGTTTAATTGAATGAAACCTTTCACATTTTTTTAGTAGTTTAAAATTACCCTGTTTATTTGTAAAGCAATTTTATTACATATTTTACAATTTTATTTCTTCTTTTTATCTCTTGCCCCAGAAACTTCAGGAACTCTTATACCCAGGAACTTAAAACTTACAAATATTTAAACTTGTTGGTAAATGTTTTTCGCAAATAATTGATTTACACATTAAGATTTAGTATCAGAAAATTTATTCCCGTGTATTAGAAAATCCAAAAAAAAGAATCGATTGATATATTTTCCTCTGCAAAATTTTTGAAAAATGACTTTCAAAATTAAGGAGTAACATAAATAAAGATTTACAAATGACTAATAGACCAGGGTTGATAATTTTGAAACCAAAAAAAATTACAGTAGGATGAAACCCATTTGAAAAGGAGGGGAATATGATAAAAATAAAAGGAAAAATAAATTACGGTCGATCCGAGTTCGGGAAGTAGGAGGGGGTGAATTTTTAAGGGTAAAAAATGGTTTCTCTTGATTTCCGGAGAACCACAAGTCCTATAGAAAAAAGTTAAAGTTGTAGGTTATAAAAAGTTCTAAAACTTTTGTATTTACAATTTTTTCACATAACCTCAAAATTTAAGTAAAAAATTCAAAGAACCAAGTTTTTGGTTTTTTATTTCCAAAATATAAAAATATACATTTGTATTTTGTTTTCTACGAAATTTGGTGAAAACTTCTCTTATTATGTCCCAAATACATTGTAATTTATTTGATTTAAAATATCTATTTTTTCGCCTTATTTTAACTTAATGTCATAAAAGCACCCTAATTTTCAATCAAAAATTATCGTGTCATGTCTCAGATCATGTATTTCCGATGAATATCGAAATTTTGGCAATTTACAACATCTTTTACTTGTATGGTATAAAGATTAAAAAACGGATGTTCGTCAATATCAAGCTATTAGGCGTGAGCGAAAATTTTAAAGTTCTGAAAAAAAAAACGCCCCACTTTTCAAAATTACGGGACAGAAAAATTTGCCACACTTATCATAGTTAAACCATATTATTCAAATTTTTAGATGGGTATAAATGATAGGATACGTCTATGGGCACCCTAGTTATAGAATTCCGAAAAAATAATCACGGATTACAATTTCAAGCTAGTACCACTAATTCCGTTAAGTTTTTGTGTTGAGGGAAACTAGTACAGCTTATAAAATGATCCAATCGGAATGAAAAAATACCATTTTGTTCCCATTTCAAAACATTAGGTACTTGTTGTTGAATTCGCGTAGGTGGGATGTCGTCCATATTTAGCATCGAGCTGATGAATTTATTCATCCCGTTTTCATATCAACCTGATTCGAGTACATTAATAGGTTGAAAATGGGGACAACAAATATTTTTAACATTAGACAAAAAACTTCTTTTATGTATGGTTTTTTTATAATCTGTGCTTTGAATGTCAAAAATATGAAATAAGCTCCCGTAATAAATAAGAAAAGTATGTGCCCAAAAGTCTGCTAGTACCTTTTTTTTATTGAATCATGATGTTAATAAAAAATATTTCATTATATTTGGTAGATTTAAGAATCTATGTTCTTTTTCTGCTTTCATTTCTTCTACTACATTTAAATATTATTTAAGATTTCTTTTAATAATTATCATAAATTTGTTATGATAAATGTTGATATTACCTTAATAATAAACACATGTTAATGAAAAAGAATTTATTACCTTTTAAGGTTACTTTACTGCATACGTTTTAATTTGATATATTATTTAATGATTTAATCAGAAAATTCTTGTATAAGTTGCAATAAAATTAATCAGTTTTCATAGTATCTGAACTGGATAGTTTTATTACAACATTAAACGATTATTGTAACGTTAAAAGTTCCAATATAAAACTGAAAAACATTGGATTTGTCACAATTTTAGCTCAAATAACGCTTATTAACATGTTGTATAATTCCAATATATAACTTTTAATATACCGATTTAGATCTTAGTAAAATTTTATTTAAGTACCATTGATACACTTTTAGCTCAAATTACACTAATTAACATATAATATAATTGCAATATATATTATCATTATACATGTATTTATATTTGTAAAGGCTAGATATTTAGAGTATCTTATGAACTCTTATAATTCTTTAAACATTGATACTAAATCATATGTCGAATATCTAAGTAATTAACCCTGTTGTTATTTTCTTTCTAATATCGAAGATCTTAGCAATTAACTCTATGGTTACTTTTTTCTATTTATTGAAAAAGTGCATAAAAATATTTGGAAGAACGAAGTAATGTCTTAAGTTTTAACGATATTGATTGTATTTCGTTTGTATGTTTCTATCTATTTATCTATGTATGTTACGGTGAAACTTCGAATAGAAGGTTCGATTCTGTACAAATTGGATAGAAAACCGGAGTACAAATCGAAGAGTCTTCGTCGAAAGTAATTTTTAATGTAAAAATCAGAATTTGATTTAATGGTTTTCCGGAAAAAACTTGCGCCCGTCCGTTTTTATTTCAAGAGTGAATATAACAAATTGCAAAACATTTGGATAAGTATTTTTTGAGTTATTTGTCCGCAAAATTTCTTTGAAAATATTCTGTTTTGCGCGATATTTTAAAATTATATCTTACCAAAATATTTTTGTCAAATGTCGGTACATTTTTTAATTTTAGATTTTAATTTGTTTACTATTTTGTACAGTTTACAGGGCAGTATTTAGATAATATTTATAATATTCAACAAATATAAATTTTTGTATGAACTACAAAATATTACAAGATATATACATTCATTATTCATTGTTATGCCTCATTATTTTTCATTGAATATGCCTAATCTTTTTTTTTTTCTTAACAATTATTATATTCATAAATTTAAGTATTGACATTTAAAATATCTTATATTCTTTAATATTATAATAACTTAAAAAATGTATCTAAATAATGCTCTGTATTTTTTTTGTTACATTTATTTTTTTGTTAGTGATATTTGGTTTACTCTCGCAATAGTTCATTAGATATTATTCATATGTTTTGAAATTTTTATTTAAAATTTAAACCACGAGGTATTTTTCAATAGTAAATTTATTTAAACCAGAGGGGCAACTTCTCTATCTCAGGAGTATTAAGTTGAACTGCTTTTTTAAACGTTATTCTTCCCTCTAACAAATAAATTTTATTCCAAATCTAACTAGTAAGGACTAAATTTTAAAGAAATCATCAGGAAATAAATTAATGCATTTAAACAAACAATGGAGTTAAGGTCATTTAAATTCAAGGCATATTTTAAATATTGTAAATGTTTAAACTGTAAACCATAATTGTAATACTACAATCATTTGGTACATTTTGTTCAACCAATCCCCGAAAAACAGAAAGATGAAAATGCTACGAATAATAATAATATAATACATATAAAAAATATAATACATGTTGATGAATAAAACTAGGCAACAATAATATTGGTGAATTTTAATTTTTCAAATCATCGGAAAAATATTGCAAAAATGATAACTTAAAATGAATTTAAAAATAATAATAATAAAATAAAAACAATTTTTAATGTACAATTTTTTTATGACGCACTAAAAAGTATAAAATAATTTCTCCAATTACAATTAATATTTTTAAATAATAATTAACTAAATATCCTATTTGGACCAGCTATCCAAAATCAAATCCTCTTGTTTATAAATAAAAACATTGAATTGATATTTCCATTAAAATGCATATCCATCAATTTCGTGCGTGGATTCGAAAATTCTCCATTCGTGAAACTGGTCGGATCAAATCGGAAATTTTGTATATTATACATTTATTTGGATCTTAAATATGAAGGAACTTCTTGATAAGAACTGTAATAAAGATTTCGGAGTACAAGACAGTCTGGATAATTTAGCTAGTGGAAATATTGAACAGCCCACCTTTTTTCTTTGCCAATTAAGTATATGCGTTTTTATGCAATCAATGTGAAAGGATTGTGGAAATGAAAATTAACAGTAACAATTTATTGTAACTTATCTTTTCAAAAATCTTCAAATTAGCAAGTTTTTCCTAGCAAGCTGGGTAGATGCGATTTTTGCAATCAATGTCAAATAAAATGACATAATCAGAGAACTACTAGTACAACACGTCTAATTAATCGAAAAAAATGAGTTTCCCGTTTGAAAGTTCAAATTAAAAATAACAAACTTATGGGTTGAGCATAATATCTGAAGTAGAAGTGTGTAACTAGTGAGAAAGTGTTAACTTAAATGATCATATATATTATCTTTTGTTCGAAATGTTCGCACAGCTTATTTACTTAGCGGAGTGTAGTCGATTGGTTATAACATCAGATTTTTTTTTACCCTTATTTTTGATTGCCTAATAACATAACCCTGCAAATTTAATAGCAAAAACAATGAATATAATTGTTTCAGGAAAAATGACATAAAGAAACTTAAAATTGTCATTAATGAGAATTGGTAATGTTTTAAAATATTTTTCATGACTTCAATAACTTAATTTCTCACAATGTATTCAATTTATGTAAATAATATAATCGTAAATATTTAATTAAAACATATAATAGTATGTAAATACGTAGTCATAGTTAACTGTGTTAACAATAGGGTTGCCAACTACAGGAAAACAAATTTTTACAATGTAAGGCACATGTATTCAGGACTAAAACTTATTATAAAATATATATTTAAAAAACTAGCTTGTCCGGCAAACGTCTTTCTGCCACATATTTCTAATTGACTTCAACATTTTCTAAGCATAATAACATAACAACTTTTCTCTATTTCTTAATACTGAAAGCTAAGGCAAATTAGAATAAATAATGATATTAATATATATTTTAAAGCATACCCTGACACGTTGCGGTAACAATTGATATTACATCGATTGCATGCAAAATTTGAAGCAGATTGGACGAAGGAATTCCGTTGTCCCATACAAACTTTGCCTCTGCTTTTCATTCCATTAGGGGTAGAATTTCAGAAAATCTTTTTTTATGGGATGCCCGGTATTTGATGTGTAACCCACTATTTGGTGTGGGATACCCGTGACACGAAATATTTATATATACACTCGTGTTTGATATGGGTACCTCGTGCACCCACAATTCGTGTATATTGTGCTGTGGTTCTCATATACTTGATGAAAAATAGTAAAAGGAAGTCCAGAACCACAAATATAGAAAAGAAGAGATAAATAAATTCTATTTTGAATAGCTGACCCGGGTAAACATTGTTTTGTTATATAAATTATTTCTAATCAACATCAATATCTCCTAAATATAATAACATATTCTCAACTGTCTGTAACTAAATAATGAAGCTGCGGCAAATCAGAATAAATTATGATATTAATTTATATTTTGAAGCATACCCACCCGGTTTACGCGTTGTGTTATTTTTCACATTTTAATAAATGATATTACATCGTTTACATGCGGATGAAATTCTACCCTTAGGGGAAGAATTTGAAATCCTTTCTTATCGGATTCCCGGTATTTAGTGTGCACCCGTATTTACCTGTTATTTGCTGAGGTACACCCGGGACCGCGTTCACCCGCTAATTTTTGCTGTGGTACACATACACTTGATGAAAGGTATATGGACCTCCTGAACCAAGAATGATTCCGGTAATACTTGAACAATGCGATATGTACACTTTATATAGTTGGCAGTTCGTCATACTGCTAATGAGAAGAGATAAAGAAGTTTTATTTTGAATTTCAAAATTAGATTTTGGTTTCTATCGAAATGATGATTTGTAACGTGTGAGAAAAAAAAAGACAAAATATGTTTCACAGCTAGGAACATTTTGTATTCGAAAATTAAATTGTCGTTTATAGAATTTTTCTTTACGTATTATTTATGTTTCTCACCGTTTAAACCTTCCTTGAACTTTCACGAATATTTCAAGACCAAAATTAGCCAAATCGGTCCAGCCATTCTTTAGTTTTAGCGTGACTAACGAACAGCAATTGATTTTTATATATATAGATAGTTGAAGTTTCACATGTTGAGGTTTTAGCTACTACACAAATATTTGTGCTGCTGATTTTTTTGAAGATCTTAAAAAAAAGTGTTTAGTTGTGAGCGCGATTTCTCCGGTAAGGTTCATCCGAAATCAAAAAAACAAGCTTCTTTTAATGGATGGAAACTAGGTATTGATCGAAAGAATAATCGAAATTTCAATTTTTGTAGAAATAATTATCCGAAATGTTATTCTCTCGATTAATATCTGACGAATATATCGACGTGTTCAAATTTGAAACCGATCAGTGGAGCTCTAAACGACTATATTTCATGACCAAATTTTTCAAAACTGTTGACAACCCTACTTAAAATGAGTGTAGTAAATTTAAAAGACATTAGTAATATTATACTAAATGCGTACATGATGTTTGTTTATTAATGTTTGTTTGTGGTGGTGATCAATGAAGTTAAAAACTATGACATTGATATATATATATGATTATTGTTTGTATGGTTATAACAAATTTGACATAAATAACATTCATTTTTTGTCTACTGTGTCCTTTAGATGATCAAGATTGAAATGCATTATTGTTCACAATTGTTTGTATCATTTATTATTAAAAAATATTATTGAATCATTCATTTAGTTCGAAAATTAAAATATTTGTTTCCATTTGTATTAGTACTGCATATATTGCTAATTTTTTGTGTATTTTTGGAAGAGAATATGTGCAGGACTATGCCAATAATCAATGATATCCGAAGGATGAATATAATCATAAAAATTTGAATATTATTTATATTTAATATTTCTTTCCAAATAGTAAACAAACACAGTGATCTAAGATCGAAGGGCCTACTTCAGTTTCGCGGTAAAGAGCTTCGGACGGAAATCTTAAGTTTTTACGTGATCAATCAAAGGCAATGGTTTTGAACTTGTTGCTAAAACAATCTTATTTTATACTTACACTTATACTCGTAACGCCACTATATATGTGCCATACAGTCATATATGACATGTGTGTCATATATGTATATATATCATGGTGTCTTCTGGTCAGGAAATATCTGGAAACCCTGGAAAAGTCAGGAAATTTTAATTTTATGTCAAAAGTCATGGAATAGTCGGTATGCAATTTTAGTAAAAGTCGGGGAATTTTTTTAATTTACTTGAAATTTTATATATTTAAGAATGCTGAAAAAATTATTTTTACGATGTTCTACAAAATCTTCTGTCTTACTACGAAAATTGCCAAAATGTCCAATGTTATATATTCACAATTTTCCCAATTTAATATTACTTGTTAAAAGTCGATACATCTGTTTTTCTTTTAGAAAAGACCAAAAACCTCCTAATAATTTAACATGAAAAACTGTAAAGTATTTTCTTACAATTTTTTTAATGTTAAGGATTAAAAACTATGTTTTTTTATAAACCTGACTGAGCCTGAAAACTTATCCAAGATTCTGAAACCACCTTTGAACCGTTCTATGCGGCCATTTGTAAAATTTGTAAAATTAATAAATGATTCCAAATTCCTTTTTTTTTTCATATAGAGACGGACATTTCTCATATAAATAATGATCTGAAAAAATTCAAACCAGTGTCTGGAAAACCTAGAAAAGTCAGAGAATTTAGTTATCAAGATAGAGTATGGATTATGAATTTTAAAATATTTTTGGCTCATTCTTAAAAATCAGAACTGAAATTATAACAAAAGTGAGTTGTGCTTTACAAATAAATTTGCCTTCGGTACAATATTCCAAGTATGCATACAGTGAAAGTACAATCTAGTACAACTTTTCCCACACATTTTCTTGTGAGAAAATAAGTTATTCTGGCGGCCCTGGGATCTTGCTCAATAAGTAATGAATATATTTACTAAAATACTGTTTCAAATTTGCTTTTTTCTTAAATACCGACTTTCAAGAATAATTGATTTAACAAGAAAAACTATATCACGCATATAGCTGAACTCAGAAGGTCAGATGTCGTCAATTGCAATATACGCAATTTACTGAGGTTTCAAGTTCGATTTTCGCCGTCGCAAAAAAATTAATTGTTATGGGCTGGTAAAAAAAGGGGTGGGTTTTAGAAAAGCATACTAGCTAAATTATATACCTCCCCTCCACTACCAGTAACAGTAAATATCATGCTTGTTGCATGTACCTACAAAATTTTCTTCAGTCCGTTGAACGTTTCATAAGAGGCATAAGAGGCAAACGTCATCTCTAAAAGGGAAATTGATACGTTAAATGTTTTGAAAATGAAATCATTTCTAATATTACCACCACTTATGTTTACAAAAAATTTATACATTTTGTCCAGTAGTTTTGGAGTTTTACGCAAGCCTACAAACAGTTGTAGACTAAAAGTGTTTCTGGTGGTTTTAAAACGTTGATAATATAAAAAAATAACTTTTTTTGATGTGAGTAAAAGTATATCATCACGCTTATAACCGAGCTCTGTTGGTCAGTTCGTCATGTCGTAAACTACAATTTACACTTCAAGTTTATTGAGCTCGATTCCCACCGTCGATACAAAAATTAATTGTTGTTATTGGCTGGTTAAAAACAGGCTACGTAAATCGCTTAAAAAAAGTTTCCCTCCCAAGTATATGCCTCCTCTACACTACCACATGTTACGCATGTACCTACAAAAAATATGTACACCAAAAATTTGTATACACATTTTCCAGTATGTTTGGAGTTTTGTGTAGGCCAAAATGCAAGTTTTTCATGAGTTTTTTAAAGGAAGATTTTTTCAAAAATGAACACTTCCCATATCAATACATCAGAAGTAAAATAAAGTTATAGCTTATCACTACCACTGCGGAATATAGTGTATGCGAAATTTAAGAAACAATTGCAATAAAGTTTATAATATTTTTTGAATAAAATAACGTTGTTAAAGTTTAGTAATTTCTTAAAAGCAAGAACAAATTTTTAGAACTAAGCATTTTTTTATATTCTCCATTTCGTGTAAATATAAAAATATTATGGAAAATGAATGTACATTAGCATTTTATAGTTCAGAGAGAAAACCTGTTAAACAAGTGAAATAACACTTGTTTAAATATCCCGCACTTTTTATACAACTGTGAAATGCTTGGAGAGTTAAATTATACAAAATACGTTCATGCATGTAATATTATAACGTGTATTACGAATTAATCAATTTTATATACTGAGAGCTCGTGGACGGTTTGAGTAATGGTCTTTCTAAGCGGTAAAGATGTAGCTGTTTCCGGTGATTAATCATAGTACGCGAAGTACGAAAACCACGTCCTGGCAGTAATCAGTCCTAAACTTCGTCAGCTTTTATATATTTATTAGTTATAGCAGTTTAGTTGGGTTAAAAGGAGGTTATAAGTTAATGAACTAGAGGTCATTTTTTAGGTATAAAAATATGACATTTCAGCTCGTTATCAATCATGCACTTTTTGAAAGTATATGGAATGCAGTATTTTACACATTCAGAATTATTATAATCCTACCTTAATCTTTAAAAATAAGAAAGTTATGGACGTTCAAAAATCCTGATTAAATAAGATAGTCAAACATAGTGACGTCACTATTCAGTATTCCCATAAAGATTGTATGTAAACCATAGTTTTAAAGAAAGGGATGGATAATATTTTTTGAGAGCTTTGAAAACTTCATGTTTGATTTCAATTTTAATTTAGTTTTATAATTTTGTTATGTTATTGAGCCTACTTCCACATTTCGATGTAAAATATTGCAAATTCAGTATCAGTCATCTGCCTTATTACTAATATATATAAGTAAATTATTCGAATCCTAAAAACTTTCTAGTTAGTGTAGTTGTAAATGGACATCATATTTTGAATACTATGGTACAAATATTAATTTTTTAAAATTTATTTTAAATTTGTATATTTTTCAACTTTCATGCTTACCTAATTACTCGTTTTCGTGTACTTGAATTTCTGTAATATACTTGAATTCCGTATTATTATCGATTAAGTCGCCAACATGCAAATCCATTTGGACCGTTTTTATTTGATTTTTATATAGGCTCAGTGGCCGAGCGGATAAAGGCAATAACTACTCTAAACGCTTGGCTACTTAGACAGGTTAGGTAGGTTATGAATTTGAATCCAGGCAGCGGCCGTGTGATTGATTATAATTAACGGGGCAGTAGATTGATCACACTGACGTTGCTACGATGAGAATGAAATAATGACTTCACCTACAATATAATTTTAATTGTGTTATGTAATCCGGATATAGTTTAAATAAATAAAGATTACAAATAATGATATGGTTGGCCTCTGTTATAGACGTATGGTTCTGAAGAAAGGAAGTTAAATCTCATTATTATTTTATGTTTGAGAGCGTTCGTTAAACAAATTTTTATTTTGCATAAAATCATCACTTTATTCTATTATTATTACTTTAAATGAAGTGGATTTTATAAAAATAAAAATTTGCTTAATTAATCCATTATTATTATTTTTAATTTCAATAAGTCGTGGATTAAAATCTGGTTTAATGAACTTATCCAAAGTGATCAATCTATTCTAAATTACATTTTTTAATTTATCGAACGAAGTGAGTGCTTTAACTAGACACTTGTGCATTACGTTTGTGTCTGTATTTATCTATCTATCTATGATTGTTCCACTATAAGAATAGCGTTGCCCGATTTTGATTGGAGTAGACACGTTTATTACAAAGTAGTTGGACATATCAGAGAAATTTACAAAGTAGTAGTACCATCAGGGACTCCGTAATAATAAATTTCCAAAATTATGGATTTTCTCAGTTTGCAGTACGAAATCAGAGTGGAAGCAAGGGCCATAAATATTTTTGTGGATTTCGATTTTTATAGTTACAGAATAGTCTAAAATTTTGAACAATATTTACCGCTCAACTTTTTTGGAAAATAAAAGTACGGGATTAATCGAGATAAGATACTTCGATTTTATTCGGTACCGTGGTCATGAATTACAGCAATTATGATGCCCTATTCTTCATTTATCGATATGCTTGTAAAACATTTCATGTAAATATAATAAATAATAGCACATTCTCGAGAATTCATTAGAGAAATGAACAAGGGGAAAAATGTTATTTAGTTATGTTTATAATTTCATTAATGAATACCCTTGCGCCATTTTTTTGTATTACCATTTGCTGATTTTATAATACGCCAACATATTTTAAAATTACTGCGTTTATTCAGAAGAAAAAAAAAATTTAATAACTATACGTGAATTGAATTTATTTTAAATATTTGGTTAAAATATTTATTGAGGTCTGATTCATTTTATGACTGACTGTCGGAAATGAAGTTTTAAATTTTATTTTAATTTAAAATTACTTTGAAATATGTGCAAAAAATTCTACAAATAAATTCAATAGAGAAAATTGGTTTTAACAAAATTTTTCATTTAAAATCCAACATTTGGGATGAAATTGACAATATTAAACAAAAGAAATCGTGTTTTGTAGCAAATTGTAAAAATACTATAATATAAATACCACATTTATAACATTTTGTTTTATACAGTTCATATTGTCCATTTTACAAAAAATAATATGTATATTACACAATTTAATTTAACGTATTAATTTAATTTAACATATGATTAATTATATAACGTATTAATTTAATTTAACATATGATTTAAAAAATATATTATTTTAACAAAATTTTATTACATTCTATTGAATTATATAATGAAAAATAAAATATTATTTTTAAAATATTAAATTGTAAAACAGAAAGAAAGCAAACTGTATACTTATTTGATTTTTTTCTATCTAGCTTATATTGATGATCGTTTTTCATTAAATGACCTGACCTTTGATCAATAATATTTTGTCTTTTAATTTAAGACTTTAATTCCAATAATTTATTTATGCTATCACATGTTCTATTATTAATTTGTTTTTCAAATTGTTTTTAACGCAATAGATGGTACATTTAATTCTTTTATTATTTTACATACCATGTACGAGATTAATATTTTGCATATCAATTTTTTGACGTCTCTACCGTCATATTCAAAATTCCTTTTAGATAATCTATTAGGGGGTGAAGAAGAAAAAATTTAAATAATTGCATCCAAGGAACGATTGAAAGCAGTGTTTCTCAGCATTCATTTAAAATTTGAAACCGATATCTCGAATCGATTTTAAGCGTGTCTCGTTTTTAGCTCTTAATTATTCTGCGAAATCTCATTTACTTCTTATGTGAGTAAAAAAATAATAATTCTTCTGCAAAGTAGATATTTAGATATTCTACGGTAGAAAATTTTAGGGCTTTTTTTATTAAATGATAAAACAAGCACCGGAGAACTCATTGAATTAAAATATGAAAACTTTATGGCACTTTAAACAAATAGTTTAAATTGTGGATTTTTAAAACTTTTAAAATTTATAGAAAATCAGAAAAATGTCTGAAGAAAATGAAAAGACTTCTACCATAATTCATTTTGACGATTTTTTTACGTACTTTAACATTGGTCCTTTGAATATTTTCCGAAATATTGTTCGTTTTTATATTATTCAAAGCTAAATGGTACTATTAAAATTTTCCTTGGCAAATCGGCACCTTTAACTATCTATAGAAATAATAAACAATAATTTCTTCTTATTTTTCTATAAACTTCATTTTTGTTGCTTAACTATTTTTCGTGAAAGTGTGAGATTTTATAGCTATTTATAAAAAACTTATAAAAAACATGCATTTAAAAAAAAAAAAAAAAAAACGGGAATTTTCAGTTATTCAGGGATAACTGAATAAGAAGAAAATACCCAAACCAGTGTGCTTCCCGCTCTTATAGTTATAATTAAAACCATACTATTTGAGGACAAATAATCGGACTATTTTTTTATTCTTTCAAAAATAGTTTTTATGATAAAATGAATATGCAAAAAATTAAATTTTTCATGTGGATAAAAAATCATTCCTTAAACCGTTGTCGTTGGTTGTTTTAAAATAAATAAATTTTTTGTAGGTGTTGGTGCTACGGCCGTTGTTCATGCAGCATTGTGTAAACCACGTAACGAGAAATGTGCTATAAAGCGTATAAATTTAGAAAAATGGAATACATCTATGGACGAATTATTAAAAGAAATTCAGGCGATGTCAAGTTGCCATCATGAGAATGTAGTAACATACTATACAAGTTTTGTTGTACGTGAGGAATTATGGCTTGTTTTAAGATTATTAGAAGGTGGAAGTTTACTTGACATAATTAAACATAAAACACGTGTCACAAACTGTAAACATGGTGTATTTGATGAATCAACAATAGCCACTGTTCTCAAAGAAGTACTCAAAGGTTTAGAATATTTTCATTCTAATGGACAAATACACAGGTATTTTTTATTACATTATTTATTTTATTAAATTTTTATATACAGATAATTATACCAGGGTAGACAATTTTTGAAAACAAAAAAAATTATAGTAGGATGAAACCAATTAGAAATGCAAGATAATATGATAAAAATGAAAGGAAAAATAAATTCGGGGCGATCTGAGTTCGGAAAGTAGGAAGCGGTTTATCTGAATTTCCGGCAAAACTACAAGTCCTATAGAAAAAAGTTAAATGGCAAAGTTGTAGGTAAGAAAAAGATCTACAACATTTGTATTTACACTTTTTTTAAATAACCTCAAAATTTATGTGAAAAATTGAAATAACCAAGTTTTTGGTTTTTTATTTTTTTTCTCCGAAATTTGGTGAAAACTTACCTTTTTATGTTCCAAATACACTATAATTTTTTTGATTTAAAATATTTATTTTTTCTTATTTTGAATAAATATCGAAAAAGCACCCTAATTTTTAATCGAAAAATTTTGAGTTTATGTGAAAAAAGTGTTAATACAAAAGTTGTAGATCTTTTTATTACCTACAACTTTGTCTTTAGTTAACTTTTTTCCATACGACTTTTAGTTTGGCTGGAAATCGAGATAAATCGTGTATATCCTTAAAAACTTACCTCCTTCTACTTCCCGAACTCAGATCGCCCGTAATTTATTTTTCCTTTCATTTTTATCATATTATTTCCGTTTCCAATGGGTTTCATCCTACTGTAATTTTCTCCCACTTTGTATAATTTTTTTAGGCTTCTACTCTGGTCTAAATCCACTAAAATTGGAAATAATTTATTTATAACAATTATTTTTCTGAAAGAGTGCGTTCCATACTCAGACAAAACAATTATAAATTATCTTGAACAGATTTATCAGAAATATAAACACAAACTGTTTTCAAATTATTTTGTTTAGTAGTCTTCATTTTATAAACCACAAAAAAGTGATTGAATATTCTCTATTGAACATTAAAGCTAAGAAAGACTCTTTACCAGTAAAAATAATAACTATTTAGACTTACACACCACAATAAATTAATTTTTTATTTTTTCGAAATGGAATTTTTTGTGTATCGGAATAATGAGCTCGATGTACTTATGAGTGGGTTATATTTTTGCTACTATGTAGTTAAAATATTAGCATGAATCACCCATTACACTATGCTATGTGGAAAATGGCGGTAAATTTCATTACTACATCTACAATTTTTATTTTTCATTATATTTAAGGAGGTCAGTTCATCATTATAGTTGTTAAAGTTTTGAATAAATAACTCATAAAGCCATATAGAATGATTCTAAGTTCACCACAGGTTATTGAAGAATCAAAGAAAATATTCAACTTTAATCGTAAAAAATACACTGCGTTAAATGATACATGATTACAATCCTAGAAATTAGTAGAACTTCCTAAATAGTATAACTTCATTCCACTATTGAATACATTTACAATTTAGATATTGGATAGAAGAATTAGTATATTTATAAATTAATGTTTATATATTCATTTTATCGAAAAAAATTAACCTTGAAAGTTTGAATGAAGTATTTCGAAAATAATTCGTAAATAAAAAATCTAAAAGTTGGACACTCGGAAACTTACCCATTGACTAATTCGTTATTATACCTGTTTTTATTATGAATATTGTAAAATTACGATATAATAAGGAGTATGTATTATCTATGGTAGTACTCAACCATCCCCATTTGTCTGCATTACTAAATTAAACGTCATTGTAAACCATCATCATGTAAGGGTAAAAAAATTAAATAGTAATTACAAATGTTTCGTCTATGGAAGTAATCGACCTTCTTAATAGTTATGTCCAATTATTTGTCCAAGCAATGAATGATGACCAAACAAATTCCAAATGCAGTGTCTAAAATTATGAATGTTGACGGATAAGTCAATGATGCGATCATAATAGATAGTATTTATTTTTTCATTAGAGTGTAGCCCATTTGCTAATCGCCTGTTGTTTTTATACGAATTTGTAATAATGTGGAATGTGAGCACCACATATACGATATACAAAAAAGGCGTTGAAACACAAAAAATTTAAATTGTATGTTTCATGTTTCTAGGTTATGAATTACATTCAAATCATTACTCAATAATATTAAAATTATAACAATTTCGAAAAACATATGCGTTTCAGCTGACTAAAAATTGATAGTAGCCATCGATCCACCAAATAAATAATTAAAATACACTCATAAAACACATCACAATAAAATATATTCTCCGGTCGCAAAAAGGGCTTTTAAGACAATTTTACTTGAGTGTTAAGTAATGAGATAATTCCCGACTTTTCACGATTCAGGTACGCTTAGCTGTGAAGATAATAAAAATTGAAATTTTATATTGTAATACATTTAGCTATTATAACCACAGTTAATTATTAGATTGGTTAAGAAAAAGGTATTTTAGATGGACTTAAAAAGTAAAATATTCTATACTTTATATGTTTTCAATCCGTATCGAAATTTACAGTCTTGTGTGGTGATTGTGCGCGCCTTTTAAATGATCAGGACTCACTACTTATTTACTTGTAAAGTAAAAAATAATTTTAAGATTGTTTAAAAATATTATGTAATTATTTAGATAGTATAGAACGTTCTTAATGGCAAAAATAACTAACAAGAACTTACGGACGCTTTAAATTAAAAGATTATAGCTATTAAATAAGCATTTCGGTTGAAAACACGTTTTTCGTAAACACAAATTATAAGATTTTATTTTGCTTTCAAAAAAGTATTATAATATATATTATTATAATAATATAAAAATCCAAGAATCTATTTTGAGTTATAAACTTAAGGAATAACTGAGAAGAAAAGTTAAATTCAACTTTAATGGGTTCTTTTTAAGTACAACAGTTTATTCCCATTATAAATATTCTCAACAAGAACAGAAAATTGACTATAAGCATCATAAATGAATGTTTTGTTTAATTTCAGAGATATTAAAGCTGGAAATATTTTATTAGGTGAAGATGGTACTGTACAAATAGCAGATTTTGGAGTTAGTGCATGGTTAGCTACAGGTAGAGATTTATCACGTCAAAAAGTTCGACATACATTTGTTGGGACGCCATGTTGGATGGCACCTGAAGTAATGGAACAGGTGCGTTTATAAATAAATATTTTTAATATGATAGTTTTAACTAAATAAGACGAAAAAATAGTGAATGTCTGCTATGATAGCGTACTATTTAAAGTACTAAAGTTAAATTATGATTCAAGCTTGCGGATAAACAAGATTAATAAATTAAATTGAATATAAAAAACTTTTTAGTCATTAGATATATAAGAAGAGTTTATATAAAAAATAACCTTGGATTAAAACAAATAGTTTTTGTAATATTTAAAAACTTAAACTATTTTCTCATATACAGCGATTTTATATAAATAGCTTTATTTTTTGTTGTATCTTATTATTCGAATTATGTTATACGCTTATAATACCATAATTTTATTTAAAACTTAGGATCATGGTTACGATTTCAAAGCAGATATATGGTCTTTTGGTATTACGGCAATTGAAATGGCAACTGGTACCGCACCGTATCATAAATATCCCCCCATGAAAGTTCTTATGCTTACGTTACAAAATGATCCGCCAAACTTAGATACAGGTAAACTATTAATTAATAGCTAACTATAACTTTTTTCATTTTATAAAAATATTTTTAGGCGCCGAAGAAAAAGATCAGTACAAAGCATATGGTAAAACCTTTAGAAAAATGATTTTAGATTGTTTGCAAAAAGATCCAACAAAACGACCAACGGCGAGTGAATTATTAAAGCATGCCTTTTTTAAAAAGGCGAAAGATAGGAGATATTTGCAACAAACACTTGTAGCCATTGGACCTAGCCTGGAAACCAGAGTACAAAAGGTATGTGAAATATTCATTGTAAAATTATTTATATTTCTTTTCCATTTTTGTGCATTATTTGAAATACAACCAACCACAAAATTGCTTTAATGAAAAATAATTTGTATTTGTTTCGAAATGCCTTTATAAATCTATTTTCAAAATAGTATTTTGTACTTGAAAAAATACTTATTTTTTATTTTCTGATTTTTATTTTTTAACCACGTAATTCTTAATTGTTTAATTATATGCTCTTAAAGTGTTTTTTTTTTTTGAAAGACTTGTAGCGCACGAAAATTAAGGTTTTAATTAAAAAAAAAAAAAAAAAAAAAAACAATGAAAATATTATTTCACGAAAATAATGAAAATATATGAAACAATAAATCGTAAAAGTTAATTAAAAAATCTACCCTCCTATGCAAACAAAACAAAAACTGTGACATAAATAACAAAAACAATAGGCATGATGATAGATTTTGGAATACCCTTCTAAAATATAGGTAAACTTCTACTATTTCCGAAAAAAATATTAAACAAAAAACTAAGTTTTAAAGAAAATTGTATTTTTTTTCTATTTAGTTTGAATTATCCACAAAAATGCTCCTAGTTATAATGGTATTGTTCTTGTGACGTAAAAGTACAGCAAGCAAGCAAGATATCAATGCCTTAGGGTTTTTTGAATTCCTTTAACCTATTAAATATTATTTAAAAAGTTCTACTTTTAATTTTTTTTTCTCCGTGAAAATAACGTTATTTTTAATATAGTCTATTCCTTTTTCAACTAAATTTGATTGTTTTTTCAACGATAAATATTTTAATCTTTAAGCTATTTAATCGATTCAAAAATCGTTTTCCAGAGAATATGAGAGCTACAGAATCGTCTGTCTGAGTAAATGAAATCTGGAGTAAATGAAAAATTAACTTTTAAACTTAAAGAATTTTTTTCTAAAGCGAACACTTTAAAAACTTTAAACTTGATCTATGTTTGCAACTTGGATAAAATCAAATCTGTACATGCTTTACTATAAAATTCAACATTTAGAGATCACAATTCATTTTGAATGAATGACTTAATTTACCGAAAAGTTCAAACGTTAAATTTCAGTATTTAAATTTGGCTAAATGTTACTCCCAACGAAATATAATTGCATTTACAGAAATGAAAATTTGTGAAATGTTCATGAAAAATATTCAAATCTTATCAAACTTTTTAGTATATGTATCGTTTTTTAAATACGAATAAAGTTATAATAGAGTTAATTGATTGATTATCTTTAATATTTCAATAAATAAATTAAGTGTCTTACTGAGTGGTTTCGTTATTAATCTAGTTGAATATTACCGAATTATTATAAGGAAATTTTATAAAAACGAATATTATTAATTTCAGTAATTTTTAGTGCAATGCATTTACAAATAGATAAAAATCTGCGATATATTTTTTTGAATATATTGTTTCTTAGGCTTCAAGACGACAGCCTGGTGCGAGTGGCCGATTACACAGAACGGTAACAGGTGAATGGGTGTGGTCTTCAGACGATGAAGATGCATCTAGTGGTTCAGATAATGAACGGCCTATGAATACTTTAGAAGCTAGTATTGAATCTTCAGGCAGCGAATCTGATTTACAAGTTCATACATCGAGTGAAGCACCTCCTGTTAATTTAGTATTAAGAATGAGGTAAATATCAATTTTTTATTTCTGAAGTTATTTTTTCGAATGTTTCAATAATTGATGTGAAAAAAATCGGCCGTTGAGAAAACTTTTATTGTGTTTGAAAACATGTTTTTTGTTGAAACGATTTTTTAGACTAAATTTCTCCAAAAACTTAATAAAGACATAAGGGTTCACAATGATCTGCACATAAGGTTGGTTTCGAAATTTGGGAGTTTTTTTTTTTATATTTATTTATTTTTTACATCTGCAGAAAAAAATTACTTTCAATTATTGGAACATTGCTTCTACGCCATTTTCCTTTTTTACCTAATCCTTTTTTTTTCATTCCATTTTACAAATACCTATAGAGATCCTCATCCTATGTTTCCCGAATGGTAAGTGTGTTCTTTTAATTGAAAGTACGAAATTAGTATCTCAAAAAAAATCTCACAATATGTGTTTTATGCCTCATATTCCGCTTACATAATAAGTGTTTTCCTTGTTTCCTGATTTTCCTTGTATAATTTTAGCAACAGCTTGGCCTTACCAATAGAACCAAGGGTATAATATTATAAATAAAATGGTATACAAGTAACATATATTAATTTAATATATCCGTACTAAATTAATACGATTAAAAGAGCAATGAAATAATGAATATTGAAATCGCAAACTAGTTTGAGCGGGTAGCAAAACAAATCTAAATTGTAATTTATTTTGCAAAACACAGTTTAACTCAGTTGAACGAAATTTAAAATTTTATGAGCGATTTTAATTAAAATAACTATCCAATCATTTTAACTTTCGTAAATTTTAGTAAAATAGAAGATAAAGTAAAATAGAAGATCTTTATAAAATTGTTAATCGTTGATAACCGTACCTCTCGCTTTATATTTCCATATTTTTATAAAATTTTATTTTTTAAAAGAAATTTATATTTCTTTCTTTCTTCTTCTATGTGTAAGAAGTCAGTCTTTCATTTCTATGAACCACAAACTACGCTAAAATCGGACATAAAGAAAAAAAAACCAAACAGAAAAACGAAAATTTCGACTGTAGATTTTGCTTCCATAGTTTTGGTGCCATACTCTACAGTGTAGAGTCTACACAGACTAGTTTGTAATATCGTGTTTAATGGAAAGAGAAAAATTTTTTGCTTTGAGATACTACCATACAAAATCTATGTATTTATAGAACCAAATAAGTTTTTTGTGTTTTTTACAGGAATTCTAAACGTGAGCTAAATGATATTAGATTTGAATTTGCTGTTGGCAAAGACTCATCAGAAGGTATTGCTAGTGAATTAGTTGGTGCAGGACTTGTTGATGGTAAAGATATTATTGCAATTGCAACACATTTGCAAAAATTAATCGATTCACAAGGAGCGTTAAAAGTAGTTACATTTCCTTTGGTAAGTAAAATATTTTAATTTGCATTAATTGAAGAAATATTTTGTATTAATTAAAATTTTTTATTGTTAATGGGTTTAGATGTTTCATGAGCCATACGAAAAAAAATTACCCTAAAAAACTCTAAAAATACCTTAAAACTAACCCTATCTACTAATAGAGGAAAGAGAAAACAAAATTCGTCTTCCTTTATTGACACGATAATTAGTATAGTTTAGGCAAAATACCTTGCCTACATTGTGTCACAATGAGCGGTTAACCTAAATATAGCATATAAGTGATTACAAAAAAAAAAGAAAAAAAAAAGTTGTATTGATTATACGGAATTTTGAGAATTATAATACAATATTATTATAAAATATTATATTAATATATTAATAATTTAAAATTTAATATTAATAACTACAGATAAACAGAATCTTGAGTTTATTTTTTTAATTCATCTTCTGTGAAATTATTATTAAATACATGATTCCATTTTTATATTTCAGAATTCTGGAAGCCATAATGAAGTACCGGATGACAAGGCGCTCATTGGATATGCCCAAATTTCAATTTCTGAATAGTTGTTATTTATATTTTTGAAATCTGAAATTAATTGTATTAAAACAAAAAGAAAATATTTTTTAAAATGACAGAAAATGGAAAAATTTGGATATAAATAATAAAGATGGTACTTAAAAAAGAAATAATCCTATTGTACAGATAGCATATATATTATTATATAAATATTTAAAATTCAGTAGTTTTAAAAAAAAAATGAAAGGTCCTAAAAATATTCATTATACAAAATTGTTGTTAAATGATAATTTTATTTTCTTGAAATGTTATATTTTTTAAATTCAGCATATGCAGTTACATGTTTAGCAAACATTTTTGGAAAATGATAAAATTATGCATTGGAAAAATTTGGATTATAATGTCTAATTAATGTAGCCAACACTTTTCTTTTTTTGGTTTGTCAAAAAATTACATTTCGTTGGAACCACGAAGCCCAGTCAGTTCTAAGTTTTATGGTTGAAACATAATAGTTGAGAATAGACACTAATGTTCAAATCATTCATTGGTTAAATGCATACAAATAGTATCATGAATATGTTTACATTATCATGCTGAATGTATATCTGAAATGTTCCATTGCCTCACATTTTGTGAAATTTTACTCATTAAAGAGAATAGTTGTTAAAATTTTCCTCCTCCTTTTAAAGTAATGTTTCACTTAATGTATTTTTTCCTGTAACAAATGTTAGACCAGGATAAACGAGATACCATTAAATCAGCCAGCGTAAATTAATTTTTTGCTTACCTTCATAATCCGTTTAGTTTTTCCAATAGTTTCTTTTCTTTTTCTTTTCCAAGAAATTTGAAAAAATAATAAACGAGTATTATGTGTAACATTATTTAAAAAAAATTTTATTCATAATTTTATATTCATAAGTATATTGTGTTTATTATAACAAATTTTCTATTCGTTGAAGAGAGAAATATGTAGTAAAGATACAACAGGATCTTCGAGGGTCCGTAAAGATATTTGTGGAAAATAATTTATGGGTGTTGAAAAATCAGATATAAAATGATTAAACTGGTTAAAATAGATTTTTACTTTTTTAAAATAAAATCCATTACATAACTTGACGTATTGGGGCAATTTTGAAGACACATTCGAATTCATTACTCCTAAATATATTAGGAGTACTGAATACAAAACAATATAAAAGTAAAATTTTGCAGAACAGTAGTTAATTTCGATATTATGGATAGTAAAAATTTTTAATAAAAAAAATAAAAATACAACACACGGTAATGAATGAAATTTTAATTAATTGCTTGTGTATTTAATGATTAGTAATGTAATATATTCATATTATCCTACAATAAACACCTGAATTGAAATAAATTTTATTTCTTTATGAAAAAGGGTCATTGGCAAGATATGTTTTGACTCAACAGGTCTCAAATATCTAACTAATATTTTAATTATTAGATTGTTATATTGCTAAATCGCTACAAAAAGTATATTAACTGTCGATCGGCTCTTCAGCTTTTGTCATAAATTTGAGTTATCTAATAATTTTCTATGTGTGCGACAGTGGATTCACTTTAAGTTAAAAGATATTAAAAACTTAATGAAAATAAATTTGTATGAACATATTATTGTATTATTCCTATTATCGGTGCCAAAAAAGAAGTTTTTTTTGAAGTTATTTAAAAAAATTTAATACGATTTTTTCTTTATAACTTGAACCTTGTAACTGTGTATGTTGTAAGTAAAAATAAAAGGATGGAAAATAAAAGAATTGACAATATTTATATTAGATAATTAGTTCAACGAAATTGATGAAGGGGTTTTTAAATAATAGTGAATATAATACAATCAAAATAATGATTACCTGAAATGTTAGATTAAGGAAAAAATTTTAGACTGGCAGTATAAAATATACATAAATTATAATTATTGTATAATAATTGGTAGGTTTGGAATTACCCCACATGTATACGGAAACTGTAAACAAATTGATATAGTAATACATCATAAGAAAATTAAAGCGCAGTTTCGAAGACTTTGAAAAAATCAAATTTTTAAATTTGTACCAAAATATTATCACTCTTTTGTTTGTGAGTATTTGTAAAATTTTTTATATGTTTATATTTCGACTGTGTAAAACTATTTACGCATCTAAAGTAGACAATATAATGATTAAAAATATACTACTGTAGTTATTTTGCAATTGTAAGTAAACAGATCGATGATCGATATATTAAATAACAAAGAAACGATTTAATTGTTACATAAATCTTTTATTTTTAAAATATACATAATGTCTTCAAATTGTTATAAAAAATATGAAATTAATACGTGAAAATAAACTATTTTTCTCTACAATATTGGCTCCTTTTTTACCACAATGACGTTAAACTTAACACTAAAACTAAAATATCTTTAACGTCCTACACAAAAATTTGAGAAAAGATTTGCATTTTTGATTATTTCCTTGTGTTACTGTGGGGTTTTTTCAATGTATTCTGCGTTAGTATTACTGATATATTTACAATAATTTTGTAAGCTTATAAGGAATAACACATTTAACGACATTCAAATCACTTAATATAAGTTTAAAATACTCAGTACTACATTCATTGAATAAAAATTGTCTCGTAGACAATAAATAATTTTAATTATTATCATTTTGTTTTTTAGATACAAGCTAAACATTGCAGTTATTTAGGAATACGTATTCATTACGCAATTTTTAATAACCTTGGTCACATACACTTAAATTTATATGAAGCCAATGTCATAATTACGATTTTCTGATAATTACAATTTTAAATAAGAATTTGACCATCAGATTAACAATTGAAAATGAAAGAAATGTCAGATAATGCTTAGGTTGGATTTTAACAATTACATCAGATTTATTAAATAAAATTGGGCTGAATAAACAAAATTTTGTAAATAATAAAATTTTATTTTTAGAAATTCCAAACTGTTATTTTGCTTGAGCGGATATATACCAAATGCGCCAAAATAATTATTTCTTTTAAGTTTTCGTTACATTCACAAAACTTTTAATTCTGTTAAAATTGAATCCAAAATTTTGATCTAATATTTTTTATTGGAAAATTTTTCCATTTGGAAATTGGGAATTTTTATTTTGCAAATGTATTTGGTAATATAGAACGTCAACGCTTTGATTGTAACCAAATCTTTAGTAAACATTTATTATAAATAAAACAAGTTATTATGTTATTTTTTTTGTTTTAAATTTGAATTAGTAAACCTAAATAAGTTACTTTTATGATCGATTTAAATTAATTTTTTTTCATGCTTCAATCACGACCTTTTCATGCTCTGTGTAAAATATTAATTTAAGCTGTTATTTTATAATTGTCTAATGTTGAAAAGTCATAAGTTCTCCTTTTCTGCCAAACACAAAAAAAAAAAAAAAAATTTATTCGTTTTTTTTTTTCTTTTTTTATTACAAATAATATCTTTCAAATTTCTGTATAGAGGTAGTTTAAAAATTTTAGGTAGTATTTTGAGCTGCATATAGTTATTTTTGTCATGGATTCATATGGATTTAAAACCATAAAAATTAAATATGAATACTAATAAAATTAATGCATAAATTACTTCTTTATTTATAAAAAGAAGGGCAAAAACAAAAATTTAAGATATTCAAAATGAATATAAAATCATCGATATTATATGTATTATTCATATTTCCAGTTAGTATTCGAATACAATCGAATTTATTAATAAAATATTAGTCTTAAATTATTAAATATATTTATTATTAAATAACAATTAGATATCTTCAACCCAAAAAATACGAACCAATCTATTTCTACCGCTAATATTTTTTGCAATATATCTGGCGTTATTTTAAGGGAATTCGAATAGAAGCGAGTTTTTGTAAAAGTATACGAGTATCTGGCGTCGTAACATTTACTTTGCACTTATTTCATAATGCCATTATTTTCTATAGTATATTTACATTTTTGTCACATTACAAATAAGTCAAATTCGATTATTCGATTCTTTATAATAGAATAAATGATTTTCATTTAAATGTTATTTAAAAATTAGTTAGGTATAATACGGAAATTGACTGTAACCACACTTAACCGAATAAATATGAAAATATTAAAGTCTAATTTTATAAAAAAAATGCACTTTAAAAAATAAATTATTAAGCTTTATTTCAATATTTAAACTGATAGTGGTAAGTTATATTTACTAATATTTAAAATTGGTTGAAATCAGAAATATTTCGAGAAAAGGAAAAGCCATTGATTTCATATTTACTGAATTCTAATTATAAAACTTTTGGCCTAAATAATACTTTAAAGATTTGGTTATTATAATAATTTTAATAGATTAATATATAATAAAATTTTCAGTTTTCAATGATTTCCAATAGATAAAAAGTCTGATTATAATTTTGTTTTATTTCACTAGTAATATAAGTGGTATCAATCGTATTTTATAAAAAAATTTCATTCAATTTACAAGCATTCTTTTAAATTTTAACAAACAAATTCAGCTTTGTACAAAATGATGGAATAAATTTTGTAATAAAACAGCAACCTTTTTGATATATTATAATATCCTCGATTTTATTTTTTTACAATAAAAATTGGTTTTTTATTAAATCATAAAATTATTTTCAGTTAAATTGGAAGTTTCATATCGCTTATTTTTAGGTTTTATTTAACGTGTCTATCGTGCTCTTTTCACCGGTGTGATGCCATTGTTATCTGATTGATGTCATTTCACTGTATTCTGGTTCCTAGGTTAAGAGGGCGGTTAAAATACAATTTATTTGATTATGTATATTCATATTTCCAATAAAAATTCAAATCCCTCAAATTTCGCACAGTCAAATAATCGTATGTCAATATAATCAGTGGTTTTACTTGAGTAATTTCTATTCAGGTATACTCACTAGTCAAAGTGTTTAGTTTCAATCGTCTTTGGATAAGCCATAAATTATTTATTCGATAAGCGAAAGTTATTCGAGTCAATTACGAGGTTTAATTCAACAAACTTACAAAAATCTTTATAGGTAAGTAATTCCCGTCACACACGTTCTGGCAAACAGTTTAAGTTTACCTGCAGGCGACTGAAGAAGAATGAACATGCAATTTTTGTCTACGTGCACGGGTGGGTGGAGTTGAGCGTGTGTGTGAGTCAGTGCCTGTACTTTTTTTTTGTGATCTGTTAGATTCTTGAGTTAAGAGTGAGACCGTTGCCTTCTTGTTTGATCGCGATCTCTCGACTGAAAAATTTTCCGGTTTACCGTGTCGTATGTAAGCTCTAGCCAGCTCAATTTTACCTTTTCGATTTCCCTGTGCAGTTTCATCGTACAAGTATATCATAACGTGCCTACTGGGCCTAAGAAATAAAAATCTTTCTAAAGTACACTAGCTAGAGATAAGATCGCACTGTCTATGGTCCTTCATATCTATGTATATGCGAAAATGGTATTGCCGATTCTTGATTCCGTACATCAACACTCTGTCTGTTTAACAAATAGTCCGAAATAAGTATAAAGTAAGACTACAAAATTTATGTAAAAATAAAAAATAATTCAACATAATCAAATAACTAAAAGCATCTACAAATAATAAAAAATATTTACCAAAAGAACAGTTAACACCAATAATAAATCGGTTAAAAAAATTATTGAAAAATATAGTATTTGTATAGTAGAAGGACATATAATAAGACTTGTTTAAAAATACAACAGCTTAATCGAACTTTTTATTTTAATTTCCGATTCGTTTTTGTTTCGAACAGAATATCAAAAAAACTCATGAAAAAAAAACTCATTTTTGACTTCGTAACTTTGTTTGGACAAGTTAGGAGGTGAATAAAGTCCCCGCCCGTAGCCATTTAGCCGGGCGGAGTGTGTGGTTTCAAGGTCCCGTTTTTCGCTTAAATCTCGAAAACGATATTTTGAGTAGTTATCGCGATTTCCGCTCTTGTAAGTATATCATTTTGGAAAAAAACATTTTTGACTCACATGCTCTTCTTGAACGAATAACTAACTCTTCAACTATACATCCAAAAATAAATACCGGCCAAATGGTTGCAGAACATTAGATTCCCTTCTAGATTAATCTTTACTATTTAATCGAGGTTTCCTTCAAATGTAACGAGAAACTATTAAACGAGAGTCATTGGCTTGAAATATGAATTTTATAGTTTCCTATACAGGTTTGAATTGTTAATTATTTTTTATACATTTGAAGGAAAATAGATTTAATGGTAAAGAAATATATATCTATTTTCCTTCAAATGTATAAAAAATAATTAACAATTCAAACCTGTATGGAAAACTATAAAATTCCTACTTCAAGTCAAGCATGACTCGTTTAATAATAAGTTAATAACAGGTTCTTTGTTCCAGTGCTGCCTTTTTTAAGGTAAACTATTCCTTTTTCACCCACTTTAGAAACATCAGGACTCAATGTAGTACTTCCTCATTACAAACTAAACACTTGATGCACATTTTAAGGACACAACAGTCACGATATCGTTAACTTTTTGAGAAAGCAACCTTGTAAAATCGTTGTAGAGGTAAGAAATTTGTATCATTATTTCAAAGAAACTTTGCTCTATAAAATTACTATAAAATTGTATAAAAAATGATCATTGTTAAATATTTATTTATATTTTTGCATTTTTAACTTCCCGCTTAGTTAAAAATTTTCGGAAATCGGGAAGTTATTGGTTTTACCCCGTTTTGCAAAAATCGTATTTTGACGTTTTAAGGTCCTAGAAAACTATTTTGACGGTTTCTGTGATGGTTTCACCCTGTCTATGTATATATATGTGTGTGTGTGTATGTAAGTATGTGACCCGCTTATAACTTTTAAACGGCTTGATCGATTTGAAACAAGTGGTGTTTCAAAAAGAATCACAAAAATTAGATTTCCTGAAAATTTGAACCGATTCAAACCAGTAGATTCCAAGAAAGCTCAAAAAAACTACGAAAAAATGAAAAAATTTTTCAAAAGTGTTTTTTTGGAATAACTTTTAAACGGCTGTATCGATCAACTCCAAAAATTAATCAGATCTTAACCTTGATAAACCACGTCGATCACCAATCCGGTTAAAATCGGTTGATTCTTTCGAGAGATATCGTAAACGAAAAATTTCATATAAAAGTGTTTTTTTTTTTATATAACTTCGACATTTCTTTTCGGATCGTTTTTGATAAAATAGAATAATTATTAAAGCTCTAAAAACCGCGTCGATCGCCGTCAAGAACGAAAAATCGGTTGATTGGTTCGAGAGATATCGTTAACGAAATATTCGGTAACAAGTGTTTTTTTAACATCAAAGCTCAAAAACCAAATTTTTAGTTCATGTAATGTGTTAAATTTAAAAATTTAAGTGCTTAGGTATGAAATAAGCGGGAAGTTGCAAGGATAGCCTTTAGGGTCAACCGTTTTCCAAAATTTTTTTATGCATTTGAAGGATAATAGTAAAGTAATATATATTATTGAAGGGAATTTAATGTTCTACAACTCTCTGATCGGCATTTATTTTTTGAATACATAGTTGAAGAGATATCCGCTCAAAAAGAGAAAAAATTGTTAGGAAAAAATGTTTTTTTCTAAAATTGCAGACTTGAAAGAACGTATATCTCGAAAACTATACAAGATATTGTGACTAAAAAATATTGTGACTAGATATTGTGCAGTAAAATTAATCAGCATATTGCATGGAGTACTCATTTCGCTAGGACTCACCGAGTCAGATGTTCACCACCTAATTAGTCCAAAAAAAATTAAGAAGTCAATTGTGTTTCAAACATTTTTCTCTATACCTTTACGTTGATTAGACTATAAAAGGAAAAGCTTATATTTTTATTTTTGTCAAACTTATTGTGAACAGTTACAGTGACAACAGAAACATTTTTTAAAATGAAAAGGTCTATTTAAAGACGTGGAAGACATTTGAATGATTTAACAATTAAAGCAACTGATAGTCTTTACATAAAAAAATTTGAACAATATTTGGCTATATTCTTTAACCCATTACGGTCACATGGGGTCCCCATCAAAAATTTGGGGCTATTATATCAAAATAAATATACTTTTTTTTTTCAAAATTCATTAAATTTTTATTTATTTCCTGAAAATATAATATATTTCAAGTAAAATGGCGTTTTTATTTAATCTTTTTAAATGTTTGGCATATAATATCAAAAATTCAAATAAAACGCGAATAGGAACTGTTTTTCTTTGTGAGGTCTACTGGACCCCATGTGACCCTTACGTTATGATTTGCAGGTGTGACCGCAACGGGTTAAAAAGAATTTGTGTTTATTTTTTCTTATATTTCCAATCTTTTATTTATAGATGCACTAAATTAATTGTTAAGTCACCGTTAATCAATTCAGTAGACTATATAAATATTTAATTTTCAAATAAGGTAATTTGTTTAGGGCCGCTTTACATAGTCGGTAGTCGGTTGTCGACTTATACGGTAAAAAACCGATTTATTCGACAAGTGACTACCGACCACATAGTTTAAACTTTGTGTTACCGACTATGTAGAGCGGCCCTAACTCTGGTAGCTTTTATTACGGTAGCTCCTTGGTCTAAAATGTTTGAAATAAATATTTATATTATATGTAAAACTAAAACCGTAACTGAAATAAATAATTTAATCAAATTTAATACTATCCAATAAATTCGGATAGTTAACATTGTAAGAAAGTGTATGAGTAAAGAACCAATTGTTATAGATACTTAAGAAATTTAAATTTTGGGAACATGGGACAGAAGAAAATTTAAGTATATGTGTAACTCTATTGACACATAGACGTTTCAAATTACTGATATTCTAAGGAAAATATTTACAATTTCGAATTATAAAGCCAAGAGTTTTTAACTCATTCTGTGAAATATGCTGAATATGTTAGAGAGCTATTAAAGAAAACTTCGAAATCTTTTATCACATCTACTCTTGATAGTGTATGTCTATTAATGATATAAGTAAGGGTAGATATCATCAGATTCTTTATTTCTAGAATAGCGTATATGGCGGCTTTTTTAACTAAGATATCTGGGTCAGAAACAACAATAAAACGTTGGTTTGCTGACTTCAAACGTGCCACCACGAGACACCGATGATGCAGAACGCAGTGGACGTTCGAATGAGGCGGTAACACCAGAAAACATAAAAAAATCCACAAAATCGTTTTGAATGATCCAAAAGTTAAGTTGCGTGAGCTAGCTGACATCGTAAAGATATCAAAAGAACGTGTTGGCTTTATATTGCATGAGCATTTGACTATGAGAAAGCTCTGTTCAAAGTGGGTGCCGCGTTTGCTCACTGTTGATCAAAAAACGAGAACGTGTTGATGATTCTGAGTAGTGTTTGGCCATGTTTAACAAACTGAAATTTTTTGGCCAGATTTGGCTCCCAGCGACTACTGGCTGTTCGCAGACCTGAAAAAAATGCTCGCCGGTAAAAAATTTCGCACGAATGAAGAGATTATCGCTGAAACTGAGGCCTATTTTGAGGCAAAAGATAATTCATTCTACAAAAGTGGTATTGAAATGTTAGAGCGGCGCTGGAATGATTGCGTTGCTCGTGATGGAGATTACGTTGATGCATAAAGCTAATTTTGAGCCAAAAAAACTGTGTTTTCTTTGTTAGGCCCGGGACTTTTCAGTGTTAGCTTGAACACGAAGAAATTACACTCAATTATACACAATTTTTGTATTTAATTTTGTCAATTAGGAAATACCAACACTTTGTTAAGGAGGATTGTAACGTCTATAAGCACACTGCTTAATGTAATGTCTCAATTTTATCAATTTTCTCGCACATATAACAAAAAATAATTATCCAAATGTTATGAAATTTAGTATAAACATTTGGTTTGAAAAAAAAAATTTGAATTCTTCACCAATCTTTTATTGTTTAAAAGTTTGGCCGTGAACCGATTTTGCTCATTCACAAACTTAAACTCACTATTAAGAATACCAAATTTGTTTTTAGTGCTTTCAATATTTAATAGTGTTAAAAACTTTACACTATAACTAGTATATCATATGCTGTATATAAAAATCATCCAAATCAGAGTTCTCTATATAAAGCTAGGATTTATCATGAATAAAAATATGTACGCGGGTGTTTGAAATAAACCTACTGTTTTGATCAGTTAAAAACCATCTACTTAAATATTGCATTGCTCTATAAAATGAACAACAATAGCAATTGTAGGTTGCTGAAATGGCACAACGATTTGTAGCTAGCTTTACCTATTAAAATATTTACCTAGATATTATCATTCTGAGATTTGAGAAATCACTGAAAAATAGCGTGTATTTACTGTTTCACAGCTAGAAGTAAATCACTTGATATACTAAGTGGCCTATTTATAGCTGTGAAACATTGAATTATAGTTACTATTTCAGATTAAGAGAATGAATTTTTGTTTCTGGTTATTCAGAATACAAATTAATTTTATACTATTTAAAATTAATATATCAAAAAGTAATTCTGTGAACTGCCGTACTCAGATAAAATTTATGAAAACATAATAAACTATCAACGCTTCATGTTCCCGCCTTAAATATGAATATTGAACAATTTTCGATGTTGTTTACATATCTCCTGATGATCCAATGACACCAAATTTCTTCAGAATTTATAATGGAGCAAACACATATAGATAGTTAGAAAACAAAACGCAAAATCGCCGAGTAAAATTTTTAACTTCAGTCAATCAATTAATTAAAAATTTTTATATATTATTTATAAATTTAAAGGAAAATTAAACTTCCGACAATAGTTTTTTTTTGATATTTTTATTAAACGTCTATTGTGTAGGTAACTACAGCGGCAAAGTTTTAGGGGCGGAAAAATTCGTAAGGTGAGAATAAAAATTTTCTCCGCGTTATGGAAAATGCTTTGAAAAAAGTCATCGTGCATATTCGAAGATGTAAATTATAATAGATGAAATTTATTTTCATTATCAAGAGTATAGTCAAAATTATAAATATTTTAGTTTCATCAACAAACTTGAGAAAAAGTTTCAGTGATAAATGGTTATTTCAGAATTGTTTCAATGCATAATTTTTAATTTCCCACTATGAAAATTAAAAATTTTCAAAAATTTTAATTTATTGATTTTCATCAAATTTGGATTAAAGGGGTTGTCATCAGGTATTGGCGTTTTAAGGTCCTAGAACCAACATCTAACACGCATGTAAACCTCACATAACTTCAGAACGTCTAGATCGATCGAATTGGGGTTTGGAGTGTTTTAGATTATTCTGTAAGCTTTCAGCTTTCAGCAAAGATTGCTGACAGTCTTTCTTAAAAATTGTATAGAAAATTATATAGATTATAGAAAATCTCATTTTATGTGAAATTGCGGTAGTGGAGCATTGTTTTGCAGAGTGCTCAGGAGCGGCACTAAGGTTCAATTCGGCTCTGCACCTACACCAATTACAAATCTTACTCTTCTAAACATTCCAATCGCGAGCAATCTTTTGGCAATTGATTTATTCCTTTTTTGTACACTGAAATGCGAAATATATATATATATATATATATATATATATATATATATATATATATATATATATATATATATATATATATATATATATATATATATATATATCTTTAAATAGAGTTAAAATAAATAATTTTTCTAAAAAGCATTACAGATTAACCAAAGAATTGAATGAATTAGAGATTAACCAAAGAATAGCGAAATCGAATGTGTGGTCGATTTTATGTTTAAATATTGCCAAAGATGATGCACAAAAATTTCTGTGATACTTTAAATACCCACAAAATAAAAGATCTACTCAAAAAATTGTTCACTAAGCCCCTAACTGTTATTACTTCCACTAGATTACTGCTATGAATCGAGATATAAACGGTCCTTTTTAAAATTATTTTCTGAATTTTTTCTTTCTAATTTATATGCCTTGTTTTTATATTTCAAGTAATATATCATTAGTTTGGAGACAATCAGACATACATCACTCATACATATACCTATTCAGCCAAAATTCAAATTGTTATAATTCGAAACATATACTTACGAGTTACATTCAGTATATAAGCTGGGTGCCTAGAATCATAGTTGGGTAACTATTTGAAAATATTTTACAATTTTATTAAAAATTGGGTCGAAGTGAAACCACTTAATGTTTTTTTGGATAAAACTTGGCTCACAACTTTCGGTCAATATGTACCGCTGTTAATTAAATTTTAAGCAATTCATTAAAATTAACCTGAGATATTCACAATTTCAGTTTTTCATATATTTATATACATACTAGACGACCCGCTTTCGTGTTTGTATACCATCGTGTTTGTACACCAATCTTTATAAATTCCGTGTATGTATAACAGGAGTGTAACCAGTTGGTTTATTTTTAACTTTTTTATTTTGATAAATTTATGAATTAATGTTTCTCTTCGATTCTTCGGCCATTTTAATTACGTATATTTTTTGGTAAAAAAAAACCTTTTCTTAGTTGTATTAGTAGTTTTCATTTTTGTTACAAAAGTAATTGTCTTATTTAATTCGACACGTTCGCCTCTTCATTAAAATGAGAAATCGAAAAATTGAGATACACGGGTCCACTTAATTTTTATTAGAATTATAAGTTTTAAGTCGGAAGGTAGGCTATGTAGTAGTATCTCGAGATATTGATGGAAAGTCCGATATTGTGTGAAAAACGTTACCCTCCCTTAGTGCCTACGAAAATGGAATATCGAAAAATTGAGAAAAACTCTTTCATAATTTTAAAGAAGAATAAATTAGTTATTTTGAAGGTTTTAGGCTAAGTATATCTCTAGATATGCAGCAGAACCGGAAAATATTTGTCTTCCCCTTCCTTAATGAATATTTTGAAAAGTCCTTTCTTATAGCCCGATCAAGAATTCAGAGGAACATGTTTTCGAAATTTCATGCCCCTATTATAAATTGGAGAAAAAAGACTTACCACCTTATAATATAATTCATATAGAATAAAATGATACTTATTGTATGAATGCTACTTATTGCACTTTATCGTACAGAGCGGATAATAAGATAATTAAGAGACACATTTAATATTTTATCGAACCATTTAAGAGCGGTTGAAAAAAACGCAATCTTTTACCTTACATAAACAAATTTTTGGTTTTTTGTCCCTATACTCAATAAGAAATACGGGAAAAAGAATTTATCATTCCACATCAAATACAAAATATTGCATGCCTCTAACATACTTAGAACACATTTAATTAATGTTTATATAATCTCACCTACCTATCCCTCCTCCCAACGAGTACGCTGAATCTTTCATAAATTTTTAACGGATAATGGGCATACGTATAGTGTGCGCAGGTTGAAAGCTGCTGGTTCATCAGAGGATATTTGTTTCGATTTTATTATATTTTAATCGCATAACCTGTTAAAGCAATATAATTAAATCCAGCCAAATCGTGCAAAAAATTACATTTATTTATTTATAAAACCACTTAAAATGTTTTCAAGTTTCCCTGATAATTGAAAAATTTTTGTTTCATAGCATGCCTTTTCTGGTCTATTACGGATATTAAAAAATAGTCTGTTATTTCAAAAAAATGTAAAAATATATAAATAAAAATAAAGTCATATTATTATCATAAAATCAATTTTTTATTTTTTGCAAAAAGTTTTGTATATATATATATATATATATATATATATATATATATATATATATATATATATATATATATATATATATATATATATATATATATATATATATATATATATATATATATATATATATATATACGCGTTTTTGTTGCTTAAATAAAATAAAACCTATATATTTTTGCACTTTACCTTACAGAGATGAAGATAAGGTTATTTAAATACAAATTTCCCATTTTATCGAACCTTTTCTTATCGATTGAAAAAAAAATCATCATCTTTCTTTACCTTGTATAAATAAAATTTGGTATTTTTTATTCCGTGAATCATTTCACATCAAATACAAAAGATTGAATGTCATGCGTAGAAGACATTTAATGGCCGTTCATTTAATTAGACGTCCCCTCGTTAAGCTAAAGAAAGGGGGATAAATAAATCACGGTGAAATTTTTACTGGAGGTTCCCAAACAACTATAGTAAAAAAATACCAACTTCGTACCACATAACAAGCACTGGAAGTGGAAAAAATTAGACTAAAATTGAAAAAATTTTCCTGAAAGTGAGAAAAACACCTTTTTTGTGGGTTAGAAACGATGTCGGTAAAATCAGGAGTTAGAAAACTCAGATTATGGTTCTTTACACCTAAACAATTTTTTTTGTATATAATAAATATCACAAAATTGACGCAGATCATATTTATTTAAAAAGGGCATAGCAAAAATTTCGAGGGCAATGCACCATGGAAAGCGGGAGACTAATAAATACTCGTCCTCAGACGTAGTAGTTATACCTTATCAATAACTGACTTGCTCGAGTATTTTCGATAGCCGGATTTTTTTACATTTTGGAAAACCCGCTGTTGCTTCCACAACTACTGAAAACGTACAAAGCATCAACTCATAATAAATTAATGACCAATTTTTTCTTTTTACAATAAATCCTCATTTATCATCGTGGGCTCTTTACATTTCCAGGGTCTAAAGAATTATCACAAAAAATTCCACGGTGCCTTCTGCATCTACCTTAAAATTTTAAACATCTTTATCATAATTAAAATGCCATTAATCGTATAATAATTTTCTCTGTTATCTTTTAACACACTGAGTAACATATCATGAAAATGTACATTCATTCATTCGCGTACTATCACATAAACTAAATATTATCGAAAAGTATTATTAATTTGACATCGCGTTGATAATAACATGTTCACACACAATAAGAACGCAAGCGCCGGATGTTTGGCGGAGTTTCTTCTCGTACAGCGTCGCACACTTGACGTCGTCGTTATTTCATATGACATTTGTATTATGCTCGTCAGTTTAGTCCGGGACATGCGATGTGCGTGTTTTATCATTATATCACTCGTTTATAAGGAAAAAGTTTTCTTTCTTTTTAACGGTTAAAAAAATATAAATATTTAAACGACAAACTTATAACGAACTTATAAAATAAAAAATTGTTTTTCTTTATTCATGAGATTGGTGATTAGTTAAAATGCTTTAGTTATTTATTTCTTTTCTTAAAATTTAAATTTATTACAAACAGGTAAATATTTTTTGAAGAGTTTTCAAATTGCACCAATAATTTTATTACACCAGAAACTAAAGTCACAATTTAATGTTTGGACTAGTTATCTATTTTTATTTTTAGGTGAATAAACTACTACTGAAAATTAAAAAAAAAACTATTATATGTATTTTAATTATTTTTTTATTGTTTGACCTCATATTAGTTATTTTTAAGTAATTTGTGACCATCCAATCTATTTGAATTTTCAAGCAAATCTTGTATATACAAATTTGGCCATGGATTAATTACTTTAAATAAAGGTTTAATTCTATAATAAAAATGTATCTATTAAATGTTCTTTCGAAATAGTTTAGGTTTAACTTTGATTATACACAAATAACAATAAAAACGACATACCGGTCTGTATCTATTTTAAAACCATTAAATTTTATTATCTCATGCGTAGTCAACAATTGATCCTTGTTTGCTACGTCCTGCAAGCATCATTATTATAGTTTTTTCTTTATTTTAATTCTCAATTCCTTTTTGTTTTTGGATAGAATGTCAAAAATCTCATTTAATAAAATGAAAAACAAATATTTTCTATCTTTGTCAAGAATATTGTTAAAACTACGAAATAAATTTGAAAAGGTCTATTCATTATTGTACAATTATTTTCGAAAGAACTATTTTCTAAAATAACATTCATCTAAATAACTTTCACCGGCCTTAAACAATTTTATTATTAATAATGAAAATTTTCTAAGATTTAAAAATCACTTATTTTATGATTTTCTTTTGTTTATTTATAAGCCAATTTAAATTTAAAGAAAATTTCTTAAAATAATCATCTTAATTAAATAAGTAATTTTTATAGTTGATAAATTATGCTAGAATAAAAAATCAGTTTTTCATCTGATTATTTTATAAATATTTACCGAAATATTTATGTTTGAAAAATTTTGCTTAAAATATTATTCTTGCTAATTTTTCACAAAATGCTTTAATAATTTTGAAGGCTTATGGATGTACGAAGCCCTGATATTTAAATTCATGCTTGATCGAATTTCATTCTATAGACTTTTATGACGATATATAATTATCTGCCCAAAAAACTGTATATGTTGAAAAGAAACCTTTTGAAACATTGATGAAAAAAGTTGAATATTCTCCCTATAATAGATTTTCGTTTTTCTTTTTATGTTATTATTATTAGGGTAAACTGATACAAAGTGATATAAAGAGATTGGGCAAATAAACAAAAAATATATGACATTGTTAATTTATTCGAAACTTTAACTAAACCAATTTGAGACCAAAAAAAAAAAAAAACAATTATTTTTATTAATAAATTTACTTGTCCATCTATTGTTATAATTTGCTCATTTGAATCGTATTTTTATACGTTTTATACTTGTTTGACATAATTTAAATCGGTGATTAAAATAGTAATGCTCCTCCGCCTCGACCTGATACTATAGCGGAATTTGAAAAAACGATTCAAAATAGAAATTATAATAGTTTCGGTCATTTGAGTGATTACGAACTTAAAAATTAATTTTTAATGTAAAATTTATAATAAAAAGCATTCGGTGCTTCTCGATATTCCTTAAAAATGATAATTCTATGAGTACATGTAGAGATCATTCCACGCTTTTTAATATTGGATTTTACATTAAATTTAATATTTTTAGCCCATATTTTAAGAGAGAAAACCTTTTTCCTTTTTTATAGCTATATTTTAATCAATTTATTTAGTACAAACACCAATTTCTTGATGAGAGTGAAAATTTAGGATAATTATCTTGGCGATATATCTGAATTTTTTGATTATTGATCCGAAGCTAGATTAAAGTGAAAGTTTCCTTCAAAACCCGTTCGTCAAAGCTTTTTTCAAACTTTATTCATCTTTGCTGTTGTATTCAACAATACACTGACTTTTCCTCTTCGTCGATATTAGATAGATCAAAAGTAGGTGACGAGAAGACAAATATTGAATTTTCTATCGATTTTTCGGAAGTTACTTCAATAGCTTTAAGTGGCTCAAATCGATTTATTCAGACTATGTATATTTACAAAACATTTTCAGCACTACAACTTTTATTTGAAATATTTGCCTGAGAAAATTAAAATACAGCAGGGAGGAGAACCTAGCGAAATATGATTTGTGGAATTAATCAGATTTTGCTTCATATAATACTGTACATATTTTATTTCACTTGTATTAGGTTTTTCGTTGTATTGTTAGCTTAAAAAACTTAAATATTCATAATAAAAATAATACAGTCATTTGGTCGAAAAAATAGAGGTTACATGGATAGTTTTCCGGGAGTTTTGAAATTTGGCAATTTTATAGATTTTGGGATGCTCTTGCCAAATTTCAACTTTGCCGCCTCGTATGGTTGCCGCTCGCGCCGCCATATTGAAAAAATGGCGCCGAAAAGCAGTTTTTTGATAATAACTCCTTTCTGACGCATTTTACAGGAAAAACATTTATACAAAATAAAAGTAGAGAAAATTTCCTACAATTTATGTCTTAACCTTTTCTTTCCTAAAATCAATAGTTTCGGCGTACGAGCACCGTAAACCATTATACATCCACGCCAACGTGTAATATTTACTTTAAACTGTTCATATTAGTACAGTCATTTAGTATTTTTACCTGGAAAGTTTTCCGGGAGTTTTGAAATTTGGCAATTTCATAGGTTTTGGGATGCTCTTGCCAAATTTCAACTTTGCCACCTCGTATGGCTGCCGCTCGCGCCGCCATATTAGTATTATTTTCCTTTTCCTGGTTTGAGGATGTATATATTTGGATGCGTTGATAGCGCTGTCAAAAGAACGAGAAGATCTATATCTTCACCGACAACTACAACGAAATCAAATGCCGATGAGAAGTTTATTGCGGTATTAATTATTAACGTATCCGCATCTTCGGTGGCTTGTTTAACCACGAAGTGTTAATATGGCGGCGCGAGCGGCAGCCATACGAGATGGCAAAGTTGAAATTTGGCAAGGGCATCCCAAAATCTATAAAATTGCCAAATTTCAAAACTCCCGGAAAACTATCCAGGTAAAAATACTAAATGACTGTACTAAAATATATAATACTAAAAGAAAGTTCTGTGACGCGCCATAACAGAATGAGCTATATACTCGTAATTTAAACTATTGGTAGCAGAATAGGTAGATGTTAATAATAATCGACAGGATATAAACGTTTAAGATCTTTTGCGTTTATTAATTTCTTTTGTGTGATCCTGTATAATAGAAATCAAAATATTTTAAGAGCGTTTATATTTTTATGATAAAACGTAAAAATATCTTATACATATATAACTGACATAATTTTCTCGTCATTATTTTATGGTTCCGTATATTTTTTAAGTGATGTAGATATTGACTTACTTTAATTCATAAAAAGAGCAGCTGTTGCTTCTGGTAACATTATAGAAATGTTATTAAAAATTAAGTACCGTTTAAACTTAATTCAAGTAGATCTTTATAATATTCAAGCAGTCTATTCTTGTTACCATACCAATCATCAAAGATTTGATAATATACAGCACCTGGATGTACGAAGCTACACAATAAACAAAATTTTCCATCAGTATGAGATACTCTAGATACAGGCATCTTTAACTCTCGAAATACATTGGCCAATCTATTTACACAACATTCGAAGAGCACTCTTTTATCGCAATATACGGTCTGTATAAATAAACTTCAAAAAAGAAACTACTAAGGAAACAATCATTGAGTAATTTCCTTACCGAAAGTAGAACGACCAAACAAAAACCTATTCGAATTTACTAACATTTCTTTGCAATTTTTACAATTTTTTTTCCTGAAAACTTTTTTTTAAAGCCTAACGAAGATAGTAAAGACAAAAATTATCCATATTCAATATTCAATCGTGAATTCTGATCTTGAGTTCTTTGAAAAATCCTATTCATTTTTATAAATATGTGTCTATATAAACCTTTTAAGAACTATTATGAAAAAGCAATAAAAACATGCTGTTTCGTGCATAAAATAAGCAGAATACGTGGTGTGGACACTATGATTTCTGCAAATATTTCTGAAGAAATCGTGTTTTTGATTTGGAGGTCTGAATTATCATCTAAAAGAAGTCTTAAGGCGTCGGATGAGCAATTTATCTGAAGTTATTTATGAACACCTAAGGAATTCATGAATAAGAATGTTTATTAAGGATTTGTTTCTTAGAATACTAAAGTAAATAAAAATTTTTTTAAATAAATTAAAAAATTTATATAGGTTTGAGCGCTGATACTCTGACTTAGAGTATAGATACTATGTTCGAATATTAGATGTTTTATTTATTATTTTAATCATTACGATTAGCTAATTCATACTGGTGATGACTACTTTGTAGTCAAAATACGTTTTTATAAAATACAAAATATTTTTATCTCATATACGTCGGAAATATTTAAATACCCTAATGGCAACAAATTTGTGTGGTCACCATTGCCAGCGTTTCTCGAAGACTTCACCTTCAATCCTGAATTATCTATAACTGATTCATAATGAAACCATCTTGTTTTGCCTACGTAACCTAATACCAACAGAGTCACTTCAGGCATGTAACAATCATAGATCAATTTTGTTTTTTATTTGTTTATAAAAACTTATAATAATAAATTGTCGGCAATATTATATTAAAATGCTTTCAATACCCTTCACCTCAGAAAATGCAAAAAAAATTAAATACGGTATGGCTAATACGCAAGAAATTTCATTTGGATACCGCAATAAATGGTAACCGCAATAATGATGTTTGTGGTAGAAGTACTTACCGAATCTGTATTAAATGAATTCCTACCAAATTGATACGTCAGCATAAAATACAAATTAATTTTTCTTTAATAGAAAATATAAATTTGCCTTTTACTTTATATACATTAAAAATATAATCCATATCAGATTTTATTTTACTTTCCATATTATTCTCACTTCAATAGCTGGTTTTAAAATGTTTATATTTTAAAAACTTATTTGGAGTAATATCATTAATATAATATCCATTAAATGAAAGAAAAATTTAAATAAATAATAAATAAAATTGAATTCCCTGATAAAATAAGGTAATATGTATAAGCTTTAATGCAGTGGAATTCTTCAATATTGACAACGTTTAAATTATAGCTATGTTTTTTAAAAAGACAATTTCCTGTAATAGAGAGAGTAATAAAATAAAAAGACCATATATAATATATTATTATGGTTCAAGAACTGGCTGCAAAAAACCTGAACTATCGAGTAACCGCATGAAGTATTTTTTAAATGATACTATTCACTGTAACTATTGTAAAAATCATTTAGTGCCAGGGAAAATATGGTGCATAACATTACTGTATTTTTTCTACGGCACATTTTTTGGGCATAAAGTTTACCAATCGAGTAACCGCATGAAACTGATTTTAAAAATTAGTTTTTTAGAGTAGAAAATAATTATGAACAAGTGCCTCGTTAAATCAGGCACTAAATCCATGGCATAATAATGTATTGTTTAATATGTATTACCTATATGTGTTTAATATCCAAATTTGAGCTAAAATTGTGGAGAACACGAAAAAATTTTTGGGTTCAATGAAATAAATATTTGTTGTACTTTTTTTCTATTTTTTATAGTTTAAAAGGTGTATCAAGGATCCATTGGACCCAATGGGGCGATTTTGCGCATTCATAAACTTAAACTCACTTTTTATGTTTAGAATACGTCACCAAACTTTCAGCTCGCTATCACCTTTTTGTTTTTGAGTTAACGTGATGACGGATGAACGGACGGGCAATGGACTATAATTAGGTGTTTCTATGAACATGAAACCCAAAATTTTGTTTGTACGGTTAATATTCGGTAGCGTCACAAACTTTAGACTAAAATTAATGTACTACAATATATTATGTATGTCGACTATCAAAAATAAATAAATAAACCTGAAAAAGTAAATTTTTAGACTCTTTTGTATTAAATCTGTGGTGACTTTCTGGAACATTTGTTATAAATATTCTCAAACAACTTTTACAATAAATTTCTAAACCTCTGTAAAAATTTGAAACTCTGAAGTTTTTATTCAATTTGATGTGGAGTATATGAAAGCAATTTTGCTAACGTATGTTTCATTATTTTACATTTTTTTTTTAAATTAAAAATGTTATTTACGATTATTCTTCCTAAGAAAATATAAGAAAGTGATATAAAAATGTGGTCGACTTGTCATTTATCATTTACAAATTCCCTTACTTATATGGACTCAAAATAAATAACCCCAGTGTTAGAAAAACCTTTCAATGAATATGATTTAAATACGAAACTATTTATTTTACTAATTAATCAGTATAGACCACGTTTTGACAAAAATCATTCATCATAAAATTCTTCATGCTGGATCCCGCTTTAGGAGTTTAATTTTTGTCTGCTTATTTCTACCTACAAACGATGGTAATCAATTATACTTCGTATTTTGTAGAAAATGAATAAACATTAATAATAATATATATAGTAAAAGGTTTAGAAATTGGTGCTAAATTGGTTGTAGCCTATCGTTATACTGTTTGAATATATATATATATATATATATATATATATATATATATATATATATATATATATATATATATATATATATATATTTTTTAAATTGAGAAATAATTAATATTATATTATTTATTCAAAAGTTTCTGACTGTTAATTTTTTTATTATAATCGTGAACGGTACTTAAAACGCATACTCATTGCTCGCAATTTAAACTATCTGAACTTTGATTATAAATAACTCGAATTAAAGACGGTCAATTGACTTCATATTTTAATGTTATTTGTATCTTAATACCGTTACTCAATGTATGAAAAGCACAACTAGCTTAAGGAATTGGTAGTTGTGCTAATTGGTGTATTTAAAACGATAAAACTTTAAAATTTTAAGTCGTTTGTAGTTTTATGGAATAGAATCGACATGTGTGCGATGGTAAATATCATTATCAAATGTTCAGAATAATACTTCTGACTTCTTACGAAGGCGGGATAAAGACTTTCACAAAGTTCACATTCCTCACTTCTTTCGAAATTCGTCAAAAAAACTTATGAAAAGTTATTAAATTATATTAAAATCGGAATGAAACGTCTAAAATAGGTCTTCATAAAATTTTATTTTTGAAATATGTTAGCTGGACGATACAAATATAGCGTGAAACATTAAGTAATTTTTAAAAATGTTTATAAAGTAAAAATTATAAGGTACGTTCAAAATTTTTGGTAGAATTCTTTTCTTTCTATTTCGTAATATAATTTTCTCAGGCGAATATTTGCGTGGGAAACTTTTAAAATTATAAACCCAAAAAATTGTTAAATTACTTGAAATAATTTATAATTTAAACTTGAAATAATTTAAAAGTTTTGTGTCGGATTTTCTGCACATTATTTTAATGGCTGAAAAATTCAGTATAGGACCATTTTAGAATCATCCACGCCAGTATTATTTTAGAAGTTTAATCCTAAATGCGCTGAATTATTTAAAACCTACAGAGACAAATATATACAGTAAAGAAATATAAATTCATTGCATTTGGTCGTAAAACATAATATTTCACTGTTCTTTTACTGTGTTCTTTGTACAAGAACGCCTTAGGCCTTGAAAAACAAGTATTTTACGTGATAAATTGTGTAAACTATTATGTCAGTATAATACTTCATGATATTTTCTTTTAGAAAATGGTTTGAGGATTTTTTCTAATGATTAAACATAATATCACATATAGAGGGCACCAATTTAATAGAAAAATCTATAGAAAATATTTTCAAATGACAAATCTCACTTTCAAATGTACGTTTTTATACTCCAAATACATCAATTTTAAAGCTTGGGAAGTTAGTAAATAATAATTGAATTTGGAAATAGAGCTCATATCGACATGTGGTTTCCTGTATAATTTTCAAAAATGCATTTCAAACGTGATAATTGCGAGTTGCAGCTCGCTAAAAATTGCATCGGTAAGTAATACATAAAATGTATTTTTATTATTAGATATTATATTCATATTAGCCAAGAAAACGGTGACTGTAAGATATTCGACTTCGTGGAATCCAAAATTTTTTATTTAATTTCATAGTTTATAGCCCCATGAACGAAATGTGCAAAACAATTATTCATTATACCAAGTAAATATCAGTATTTAAATATTTGTATACAAGTAATTACAATAAAAAAACTTAAAAAAAAAACAAGTGAAGGTAACTATATAACGATATAACGATAATTATTTAGATACTCGACATATGATTTAATATTATATTTTGGATTATTTTTAATTAGCATTTATAGATAAAATATTATAAATATCCAATTTATTCAGTTATAAATAAATAATAATAATCTTTATTGTAATTATTACCCTTGTGTTTAATAGCTTCATTTGAACTAAAATTGTGGGGAATTCAAACATATTACGAAAAAATTGTTTGTTTCAAAGAAACAAACACTTTCTGTATTTGAACTTTTCTTCTATTTTTTATAGTTTAAAAGTTGAGTCAAGGATCCATTGGACCAATAGGATAGATGTTCCTCATTCACGAAATTAAACTCAGTTTTTATGTTTAGAATACATCACCAAAATTTCAGCTCACTATTTCTTTTTGTTTTTCCTCTATATTGATGACGGACGGATGGATATCCTAAAATAAACTTATTATGTGTTTTTATGAACACACAAGTCAAAAATATTGCAAATGCATTTCTAAATTAAAGAAAAAAAACTGCATTTAGATATGAGCTAAATTTCAAAAATTTTGTTTTTCCACGTAAAATTGATTTAAGGACCCTCTATGTGAATAAATATGTATGAATGTAATAACCAAAGATAAAATACAGTAATTAAACAATCAATCAAATCGATGAAGGTATATTAAGTGTTTGTCTTAAGTTTGTTACGTTAAAAAATAATATTAAATATAGTGAAAAAATTTGAGATTTTTATTAAATCATCTAATTAGTCTATTTCTTATTGCATAGTTCGTGAACATTCAAAAAAAATAAAGCAGCCTGAATATTTGAAGGTATATTCTAAGCCTAAAAAGTAACTTTTGAGCTGTAAAGAAAATATATGTAAAAAAATGACTGTTTCTTTAAAACAAGCAACTACTTTTGTTTGAAACCTTTTCTCCGAAACTGTTAAATTCGTAACAATTCCAGGTCAAATTCTGCTTATTAATAGTGAAATTATTATAATACATAATTATTATTATATAAATGTTAATAAATACTTTCAACGGCATATAACAGCATTTTAAACAATTAACACTCTTATCTTTATTTGGTTTTCAATGTGTGCAATAAATTTTAATAAATAGAGAATACTTGTTACAGTGGCCTTTATTTCAACATACGTTGTTCTAATACTATTTTATGCTAAGAAAATCACCGTAAAATTTGTTGAAGATCTACAAGAATTTCGCATTGGAAGTATTGTTTTCCAGATTAAAAAAACGAATTTGTTCCGATTAAGAAAATTTATATATGTATCGACGTTTTGGACTTGAGCAATTTTCGTTTCATGAACGTCGGCCTATGGGTATGCCAATCTGTCGGTCTATAACACTCATTCAGGCGAATGGGCATAGACCTATAACTAATGAACGAATATTTATAAATTGTTGGTAAACAATAGTAGAGCTGTTCAGGATGGTTTCATTTTTTTCACACTTAAGTACAGATATCTCGGGAACTGTTCATTCAATTATGATAAAATTCTCGCCTTATTATATAAATGTAGAGAATCCATATTTTTTTGTAACCAAATTGCTATTTAATCGGTTTAAAGATGTCTGATTTTATATGTAGATGTTCAGTATGTTGTTTTACATCAGTGATTTCAATTTTATTGGAATTGATTACTATATATGGAAATGAATTAAATTAATAAAGAAAATCGCATAAAATGAAATTAATTTCGTAAAGCGGATTTTAATTCGTAAAAAGTTTATAAGAAATAGGAAGCTGTGTCAATGCTAAAAATGTAAATTATATGTAATTTCACGTAGCCTCCCTTAAATAATTGTGAGAAAGTAGAATGTAAATATAAGAATTATGGTAATTTTAAATAATTCAATCCTCATATTTTTATATTTATTAAAACGCCAGCAATAGAAAGGCCCTTTTGAAATAAACAAAAACAACGAATTTCATTATTAATTCTCAAATGGGTCTTATTAAACTTTTTTTTCTTTCTTTTGTGTCTTTTGTTTTAGTTATATTTATTTTTTATTTAATTTTGCATATTTTTATGTTGATTATAAGCAGTACTGGACTTGAATATTATAATAAAATTTAAGAACGGGTAATATAAAGGGAAAAAAAAAAATGTGAATTGATATTAATCTTTTTTCTTTATTTTGAGCTACTATGGACGGTTGCTGCAAGTCTCCAAAGAATCCAAACACCCATAAGAGCTCATAAGTTCTATTTTTGTGTGTTTATAAAAATTTAGTATTTACCCTGACCACAATTTCGCTATAGCTGTTCAATGTCGGTAATTAATGTGATTGCCAGTACTGACCAAAAAATGGCTATAATTGTTGAAAGTCCGCAAATAATGGGCATCTGTAATCTTTCATTTGCAATTCAGCTAGAGCGAACTGGTAGTGTGGGTAACTATTAAATTTGTTTAAATATACAACAATTGGCGCCAATGAGTGTTTGTATATACTTTAACTGAGCTTTGTATTTTTGATTTATATTAGACTCTTTAAATATATTTTTCATTAATTTTTCATAAATACGCTTTTTGAAACCATTATGATATGATGATGTTTGGAAGAAAAATTTTTGCTTGGATAGCTATTAGAGGTTCTATTGCTCTTATAAATATTTGCTTACCCATACCATCTGAAGAGAATGGTAATGAGGAACTATTGTACAACAACTCGAAACAATTATAAATAAATTTCCCTACTTAATATGAACTTGAGTCGGGATACCTTTTGTTTGTTAAATAAATTTAGCATTTTCAATTATAAAGAGTAATTTAAATTTTTTACTTGAACACTTTATACACAATGGTTTTTGTTATATGTAAGTCCCTTTGGCACGGTTGAAAATATTGTACATTGAATTTATTGATTGATACTTGTGGAAAACAAAAATATTAAAAAGTTATAAACATGTCGATTTTACATAATATTTAATAAATAGTTTTATTTGTAAATAAAGTTGGGTGGATTATTATTAAGCTGGATTTATTATTAAATATTCCACAATAGAATTTTCTCGTTTCCCCATACCAATATAAATAAAATAATTACAATTTTCGATATATATATATATATATATATATATATATATATATATATATATATATATATATATATATATATATATATATATATATATATATATATATGTGTGTCAAAGTATATTATTTTTAGCCTAAAGTTTCAAATTCAAGATAATTCAAAAGTGACAAGAGATAGGAGTTGAAATTTTGGTGGTGCATTTTAAGGTTAGAAAGTGATCAAGTTCGTGAATTAGTAAAATCGGTTCACTAGGACCAATGATCCAACTTTTAAACTATAATCAATTTTTGTTCAAATATAGCTAATACATATTTATATTCTTACAGACTGGATATTTTCAGTATTTTATGAATTTTGTGTATTTCTCCATTATGGCCAACGTACACTTTCTAATCTTGGACCTGGACTAACTGAACCAAAATAGATTGGAAATAAATATGAATGCTATTGAAAATTGAGATTGGTATAAATGTAATATAATAAAGTAGTAAATATACTTCTCATAGTTATATTTTTGTATACAAATGAGTCTCTATAAGTTGTTCTCAGTTCTTATCAATATTATGATTTTCTTGGTATGTTTTAAGCCAAACTCCATAAAAAGGATAATACAATCTTGCCCAACTCAATTAATAAACAGAGCATTTTCAATAACTATAGAAGATAATATTGATCAGATGCTTACTTACCCTTTACGCGAATGATCTCAAGGCCTCATGGCCCATTTGATGATGTTCTGCGTGATGGTTGTTGAATTTTTACCGAAAGGTGTTTATCTATATATTTGAAAATCCAGGATCCGTATGTTGGCGGTCTCAAAACTTGAAAACTATCTGATGGAATAACTTAAAATCTTAACAGATGGTTGTTTTAGACCCATTGGTGTTTGTCTAAATACATGAAAATCTAGCATCCGTAAGTTTATGTCACAAAGCTTGAAAATTAGCCGATGGAATGAAATCAAATTTTGATAGGTTGTTGCATTGTTACGGGTTGCTGTTTGTAGCTTTAAAATTATTTATTTACACATCCATTAGCGCGTGGCTCGCATTAAAAAATATAACAACTAAATGGTGAGGGATATTGGAAAAATGGTTATTTTTTAAAACAAACAATTTTCATATGAAACTTTTTTTATTATAATTAAAAGGTTAGATACATTGTTTTGTTTTATTAATTAGTTTGGACTGTCATATCAACATATTTTAAAAGTAGATATAAAAATGAACTAATTTAATAAAAAAACTCAGCAATAAGGGTAAAATTTTATTACTTTTAAGTTTTTAAATTTTTTAATAGCAATCGAATCGACACATGAAGAAAATTATTGCGAATGATTTTTAAATTATGAATCAGCAGTGCAAACAAGAACCACCAAAAAAATTTTTTTGGATTGGAAGCTTCGTTTGTGTTGATTTAACATTTCATCTGTATATCTGACAAGTTAGAGTAAATTTGTTGTGTTTCTATGTGATTTTCTGTTTACATTTTTGAAAGCATGTACGCGCTTCTCTCCTTGATGAAGAGTAATCATCAAAATATGTTCGAGAAAATATGTATTTAACAGCAAGGACTGAATTAAACCTAATCGAAAAAAAAAAACTTCTAATATGATCCATGTATTGAAATTACTCACCGTGTACATTTAAACGAAAAATGCAAACCAAATTTAAAATATTATCGCATTGAGACATCTGATAATAGGCTGTTTCTTTTTATTATTAAAAGTCTGCCAGAAGAAGAAATATATTTATGACTTTTTAATATATCTATGAATTAAATTCAGACGAAACATTATTACAACAATGAAAATAAAACTGAACACGAACTATGAATAATTTACTATTATTGAGTTTTTAAAGTGAAAATTATAAGAAATTTTAATTTAAAGTAGATTATATAAATTTATATAGCTTGACTCTATTACAATTTAATTTAAAATTCATTATTTCTTGCGAAGTATGAAAAATTTTGAATAAAATGTGTCTGCTTTGAGATTGTAACAATAAGTAGTGGATAATTAAACGTTTGCATTAATCATTTATATTACTTAAATATGTTAAATTTTTGTTGGAATAAAATTCTGGAAGGTTTACATAATTGCTTTATATTTACCCATTTATATTTTCGTCTAGTTCATGCAGTTCACACGCGATAAAAGAGAGTCTTTCAAAATCGTGAACTTCAAGATAAGGAGATAAATAAGGAATTTCGGAAGTAGTATAATAAAAGAGATTTAGTTCTGATGATATTGATACCAAGTTATAATGCTTTACGTTCAAGTATCCAGTCTCACAACAATGATCGAAAATGTTTTTGTGTCAATAATGAAGTATTTATAGAAGCAATATACCACTGTTGCTATGATGCCTTTGCCAAAATATGTGTACAATACATCGCGGTTGTTATGATGCCTTTGCGCAAGTGCACACAACCACATACTAACACACGCACAATACTTCTATCTCATATTCTCGTACGCTGTGCCGTATGTGCTGTTAACTAGTTTGAAATGGCAACGATTATAAAATCGTTACGCTTCAAATTTCGTATTTCAGAAGTCGAAGCCGAATTCTTATTTAAATAAAATCATTTTAAATCTAGATAAAATAATCCACTTTATTTGCTCAATCTTCAGAATCTGCCATTAGTTTTAAATAATATTTGTTAAAAAAAAACTTCTTTGTAGTTTAGTATTACGAGTTATTTTTTCAAATTTTTCAAAATGTAAAAAATTAAGCCATTCAAATTTTACTCGTTTATTAAAGATAAAAAAATTAAAGTTTGGTTTTAACCCAGAGTTGAAATGAACTTAAAATTTCTAATATCTTTTTCTCGAATAGCTTGAAGGCTACTTTTAAATACAGCATATTCAAATGATCAATATACTGTGTAAATTTTAGCGCCAAATTTTAGTCAACCCTCTTAAAAAGTAAAAATCAGCAAAAACTTATTTTTAGGTTATTTAAATTATAAGTTATCAAAATTGATTTAAATTTTTAGTTTTCAAATGTATTTTAAGTCATTTATGACATCTTATAGGTAAATGGATGAACATTTACAGAATTAGATACTTACAATCCATAAAGTTTATTTGTTTAACATAAAATTTATTATTAGAGTCAAGCAATATCACTCGTTTTCATCTACGCTTTTTACACACATATTTTAAGGGGATTTTTAGAGTTAGTATGTTTATAGAAACTATCAAAGAGAAAAAAAAAATGATCGAATTGAATTAATATTTTGTTGGTTAATTTTTACAAAATTATTAATATAAATCGGCTTAAGCATTATGAAATTTCTTTCATTCTGGGAGCTTTATCTATTTAAATTAAGAAATTACGCAAATAACAATCTGTTTTGTGAAATCTGTAATTGTGTAAATGCAGCAAAAATTTGAATAACCAGCAAAATAAGTTACACGAAATTACAATGTTGTTTTCGCTTGCCATTGATATAAAATTTCTGGTTTGAATCAAACTCTATTTTTGGTAGATAGCTTTCATTTCTTTAATACTTTTCGTGTTGAATTATAAAACTTTTGAACGTTTGTGAACATTGACCTAAATCTCATGGTGAAAAATAATTAATTTATCTACCAGTCATCAAAATAATAAGCGAGTTTGTAAAGCTATTTAAAAAATTGTTTTCCAATTATACACCAATTTTCATTAGACATAATTGTAATATTTTATGTGTGTAGAAAATTGTCAAGAAATATCACTGACCTCAATTTCTCACTTTTGATGTATAAGTAAATAAAAAAAGACTTAAGCCAGTACAAGCTGTTGTTACAAGAATTGTATGTTATTTCACAAATACACATATTATTCCCATTATTATGTAGAGGATACCGGGAATGAAAGTTTTTTAATAGATTTTTTATTTTACATTTATATCTAATGATTTTTTATCAAATATCGGCTAAATTAATACACTTATTGGCATTTAATTTTATAACAATTAAAATATTGTTTAAATAACTGTATATGTCATGTATAAACACCTTTTCCAGACATTTTTAATTACCATTTTCCAGAAAAGCTTTTGATGTAATGCGCGTTCTGAATGAATGTGACAAACCCCAAATGAAAGTGGCTCAGGTTAATACGCCCACGTATATAAACATTTTGCGGAACTAAAATAAATATTTTTTTACAATCAGGATTTTACATAATTCTTCCGATATCATAGATATAACTAAGAAGTAATACAATTAATAATATGTCCATGTATATTCATTTGAGTCCAACGTTTGTAATGCTAGTAAATAATGACCGCACAAACTAAATTTTTCTGTATGTTCTCATTGCATCACTTACCTAGTCCATTTCCGTCCGTCCATCCACCACTAAGATTACTTAAAACTTGAAAGAAACAATATGCTGAAATTTTGGTAGTGTATTCTAGACCTAAAAAGTAAGATTAAGTTTGTGAATGAGGAAAATCGGAACATTGGATTTAATGTTTCCATATCGTTTTGACCATAAGACATAGAAGAAAAATTTAAGTACAAAGAATATATATTTTTTTTGAACAAAGAATTTTTTTTTGTTCCATTTTGTTTGGATTCGACACAATTTTAACTGAAATTTGACTAATAAACATATATAGGTTATTAAAATACATATTAGTATTATACATATATTGATAACTGTATAGATTGGATGTCTATAGTATTCTATGAATGCCAGTGATGTTCAATCATATTTCTAGTATTTTCACAATTAATTCTGTTAGTTGTTATTTCCACTTGTTAACTTTTAATATTTGTAACAACAAATAACTTCCCAGTACCATAGTGGTGACTCGAAAACCCAGTTTCCCATTTACATTGAAGAAAATACTTGTATTACACAATTCAATGCTGTAAATTAAACGTTGGTAGGTATGCTCAACGATATAGAGAAACCATCGAGCAGAGAAACCGAGAAAACATCAAATACAGTCGAACAAACATAATTTTTTGTGTGTTATTTTATTTTGTTTTATTTCCATGTCTACTTGGTGTAATACTATACTTGATGTTACATCTAACAGTTGAACTATAAAATTATTCTTCAATGTTTTCTACTGTATCTTCTTTAGTCATCAAAAAAAGGACATGGATTTATAAACATGGAAATATATTCTTAGAACTTATACATAAAAAATTTTCAATAACAGACCTGGTTTTATGTTATTTACGCTTCTTGAGTTATAATACTAAAAAACAAGGTTATAGAATCATCATATTCAATATTGTTAAAATTAAACTTAAAATTATTTGAATGTGAAATCTTTATTATAAATAAGAATGTGATGGGTTAAAATAACATATAGATATCAAGTTGTTTACTTGAGATTAAATTTAATGAGAAATTTAGATTTTTTAAGCATACATTAATTTTTTCCGATTAACATACCTCTGAAGACAAGATGTTACTCGGCGGCTATTTTTTTAAAAGAGATGTCACATTTTTAAGTTGAAACGTTGATACACTGGTATTGTAAAGAGTTTTATATTTTTTAAAAATATTATTTATTTTCGAGAACTTTTTTGAAAATTTCTTTTACTTACGAGAGCTATGTCTACGAATTCAGAAGTATTTTGTTCCTGATTTAAAAAAAAAAAAAAATTTGCACTGATTTCAATATTTTTGGGTACATATATCGAAGTTTTAGAATTTCCTGAGCAATTTTTGTTTCATGGACATCAGTTTGGTGGTCTATGGCAATCATTTAGACGATCGCTTCTACCAAAATTACTGATCGAGTATTTATAAATTTTTGGTAAATAATAGAGTAGATGTTCCGGCGATATAACGCTCGAGACATATTTCTTATCAGTTTAACATTTTGTCAAACTTTTAAGTCATAAGTTATTGTATGAAAGTCGATGAGTCTAGATCATCGTTATTAAATAAAAATAAAAAATCCAAATGATTAAACGTGAAACAAATTAAGTCTTATTTTCACAGAAAAGTTTATCTAAAAAATGTATTTTTATGCTCTATATCTCAATATTGTAATTCAATCGACCACGCTGTTCTATCGATATACATATACTATTTACATCAGTGTTTTGAATTTTGTTGAAATCGATTATTCTGAATATACTGGGAAAAATAATTTTCGAAATGAATGTAGTAAGCTTACTTTGCTTAATGCTACAGAAAATATTGTATGATAGAAAATGCAGTTTTGTATCTCATATCCAAATCGAAAATCATTCGTTAAAGACGAACCAGATATGTTGCTATTTTAGTTAATATATACATATATTAAGAGGAGGTTATGTGTTCATTATTTCCGTCCATTATTATTCTAATTTAAATGTCCAAAATGAAAGTGTAAAAAGGAACAAATACATTAGGTATTTTAATGGTTTAATATGCTAGTTTGGCACCTCTATATGATCAAAAAATATCCCAAAATCACAAAATAACACCTATTCCAGGGGAGAACCAATTCTGAACCAATGCAAAACCAATGCAAAATTGTAAATAATTACAATTATTCTTTTTTGTAAAAAACTATAAGATTTTCCATGTAATCATGTTAAAAAAAATAAAATATTTTATTATTTTTAGTGCTCAAAAGATCCAAAAACAATTTTGAAAAAATTACATTTTTTATGCTTTTTTCATAATTAGAAATAACTTTTTTTAGAGACATCCTCCCTCCCATTCTCCCCAACCCCCTATATAGAAAAATAATGCTGAAGATAAATAATGTCGAATAAAAAATGTAAAATTTTCTACATTTAGCAATAGCCATTCAAAATTTGCCATTCATACAGTATTCACATATCTAAAAAGCTATGATTCTGTCAAAAAAGTTATCACTGAATTATAAAATAATAAACGTTAAATTCCAAAATTTTCAGTTTTGTTTTTTGATTTTTTTGAGCAATAAAATGAGAAATTCATTTTATTTTAAAAAATAGCCCTAGTTTAATTTTCTACAAAAAGGCTACTTTTAAAAATCTAGAATTTTGCTTTGATTTTGATTTCCTTCGAAAAAACTGAAAGAGAAGCAATTTGTCAAACTAGCATATTAAACTATAAAAATGCTTGGATGTAATTGTTACTTTCTCAAAACCATTTTAAATAGATTATTTTGATGATGTAATGTTAGCCAATGCCTTAGTACACAATGTGTACCTTACATCACTAATAAAAATATTTACAGACAAAATACACTAAAAGTTGAAGTAAAATAAGCTTATAGTCTAAAAATATGATTATAATCTATGGTGTAATCTGTTTATGTGTAAAAAAACCGTCGAGACCTGCTACTATATTTAATATATAAAGCGAAATATTGCGTAATATAGAAAGTTTTCATAGTATACTATTCGAGCTCTACATTTTAGCATTTGTATGGTTTTATTTAATGTAAAATTGTTATACGTACTTAATAAATAAATCATTATTTTCGAGTCATTTATCTATTATTATAGTATGAGAGTCACCAACAAATTTGATTCAGATATTTCAATAGGATATTCGTTTTTAAAAATAAAAAGACCAAGTAAAATTCAAAACTTTACTAGTGTTATATAAAACAGCCTCAATGGAAAAAATTATTTATTAATAATTATTTAATAATTCATTTTATTAACAATAATTCACTGCTTATAGTTGTCGCAAAATATTTAAAATACATTTTATAACAAATTTTTATTGTATTATAATTAACATCGAATATTATATACCGATAGCCCACTAGAGCGGACAAATATTTCCGCTAACATGTGTCGATCTCTATATACAAAAAATATTTTCTAGATAGGTGGACATATGAAACTAGGCAAATGGTACTGGGGTGTTGGTCGATGCTAGACACTTTTATTCCATCCGTCGAAGACTATATTTAAAGATGTCGTAAAAACAAAATAATACGCCAACCGGAAGTAACATTCATATGAGGAAAATTGGACAATTTAAGGACTATTGTCCAGTAGGTCTATCAAGTTTTATACGATATATTTTTCAGGGATACTAGTAAATTTTTATGATATAGATACTCTTTAATTTGAAATGTTTAAAAAAATTAGATTATGTTAAACTTGTAAATTTATTAAGCTGAATTTACTTCTCCAAGCAGTGTTGGTTTTTCGTAGAGCATGACGTAGAGCATTCATTACTCTATAAGCGGTATCATGAAAAATATCAGTTTTGAAAAAAAATTCCTTAATTGCAATTTAATCTAAACTGGCTGATTTCCGGTAGGGTAGGTTTGGAAACGGCTGTGTACAATCATAATTTTGGCGAAAATATAATAGTGTGTCAGAGTAGAGGCGGTGCAGGCGTACAATTAAGCCATCATGCTACATCAACGCCGATAAAACTTTATAAAGGGAACTATTTTTATTGGGTTAATTTTGATAACTGTTGTAATGAGTGTTTTTTCTCGAAATTTTATTGTGTATTTTATAATTTTTTCTGTTATGTTTTAGACAAACAAAACAAAATTAATTCTGATTAATAACTTAACATAATATAACATTCAGGTATGTTTTTAAATAGGTATTAAAATTCAAGTCTCGCATTTTTTATTTTTTTTGAGTATATATATTTGATTTTGTTTCCCCATGTTGTTTTGTTTTTTTTTTTTTTTTTATTTTGTCCGTAAAACTGCGTTGGGTTCTGTCATAGACGTCGACAGATATATTTCCTGGACACAGAAGTTAATATGACACTAGCCATTACATTATGTTAAGTTCATTTTTGACTGGCTGTAATAATATAAAGATTGTTAAAATAACTTAAAACGCTATAATATGAAAAACGACTGCTATTATAATTGATATAAGAGATTGGATAATTATACAAAGAATGTCATAATAATAAGCGATTAAAGAATTCTCAGATTTCATTTATTTTGTATTGTATACATTTTTCCTGAATAAGAATAATAGGATGCATTTTATTTGATATTACTCCAATAAAATAATTTAGAATAATTTAAGAGTTTTTTTTTGAAACATTAACACACCCGTCCCTGTGATATGGCTATTTGTGACACTTTCTAGTGTATTTGTAATTTTCGCATGAATCAACCAGTTTTACTTGAGGGCAAAATTTTATGAATGAAAGTTAGACAAATATAAACTCTACTAAAATAATACTTTTAATCTAGTTAACTATCATACTAAGACAAGTGAAAATAATAACTACTTAACTATATGGTTACTTAACTATAATACATATGGTTAATTATCAATGTTTGAACTATTTATAATCATTAGTATTCATAAAATACTCTAGTCTATACAGTTATCAATAACTATTTAATTATAATATGTATTGTAATTAATGTATAAGTTCTTCTCTCTTTTAATTTTTATAAATGTACTCATGGATCCATTGGGTCCAATGGACCTATTTTGCTCATTAATGAACAAAAACTCACTTTTTAAGTCTAGAAAACGTCACCAAAATTCCAACTTGCTTTCACTTTTCGTTTTTGAAGGTACAATTTCATGCCGACACTCGACAGTAATTTAGATTATCTATAGAGGTCACGTGATATGTTTTTGACGGGAGCGTCATCTTCAATTAATCCAGCATCAAAGCTTAACATATTTTAGCTTTTTATACCGTGTATCAGCAAAAAATTTAACCTGTAGATGAACAACACCTCATCAACCCACATTTGATATTTATCAGTTCCAGTTAATTTTTTTACGCTCATTTAGAGATTTTTATTTTTTAATTGATGAATGTAATAAGTTTATTAATAGGACAATTTATATTTGAATAACACACACACGTTATGTTTATAGGTTAACAGACTATTGGTAAGTAGTCTATTTTATTATGTTTGAATTTCTAACGTTTTGACGCTTGGTGCTCAATCGTATCACGTGACCTCATTTTACGCTCTCTAAACCAGCGTCGTGCGTCAGTATGAAATTGTACCTTGAGTTATATTGTTGACGGACAGACGGGCAAAAGGTATAACCAAAAAAAGTATAAAAGTATAACCAAAATTTGTGCAGACAATTTTTTCTAGAATTACAAACTGTAAATTAAAATTAATATACTCTGACATATACTATATTATATATTATATGTAAGAGTATAACATAAAATAAGACCATTATAAAAATTATGAACGATCAAATAAAAATTGCCACGGCGGTACCCAGTCTACATAGACAGATCGAGTATGTTGGGTATAAGAAAGAAAGAAAAGTACTATCGCTTTATTAACAAGAAATTGAAATTTCTTTTCGAATTTTAGTTTATATAGGTATGTTACTCTAAAATATGATGAATTTATTACTCAAGGATGGATTTACAATAAGGCAAACTAGCTAGCAAAGTATTTTTTATTATTTCAGTTTCAATTTTAACAAGAAATTACGAGAATATTAGTTTTTAAAGTTATTAAAATAAATTGTGAGAGCTGTGTAAAATTCGATTAGAAGAGATAATCTCAGTATATTATGCAAAAGCAACTAGTTTTATTTTTTGTTTTGATTATGAAATCTATATAAATAATTAAACAAAAATAGAGCATTAAGTGCGAATGTTCTCAATACCCTTTAAACTAACACCAGTCTAGAACCTGAAACACTCATTGAGGAGAGTTTACCTTCGTGTGAAATTACTTACTCTTGAAACAACTAGCACATAGATAATAAATTAAATCTTACGTGAGTCAGTTGTGCACGTAAAAATTCATATATGTTTTTCTCGTATATAACTTTTTCTGAACTATATTTTGTATATTTTTTAAATTAATTAAAAAAAAACTAATTAAAAAAATGTATGTATATTACCTTATTGTTTTCTTTATTTTTTTTTCTGATTTACATAGTTATTTTCAAAATCATTTATTGGAATTATATAAAATAAAATACTATAAAAATTTTCATTAAAAATGTAATAAAAGTTTTATCGATAAAAAAGCATTTAATTAACTTCTTTTTGATTTCGAAAAATAAAGTAAATTAACAAACGACACACTAAATTGTTTGTTTTTTTTTTTTTGTGATTTATGATAAGTTAGAATGAAATCTGTTAATAAATCTGTTAAAGTTATATTTTAAAATACTTATAAGTTTTATAAGTCAAACGATCCTTTCTTTCAATTAAAAATACATATAATTATTTTTCTAAATTTAGTAGAAAAAGCTCGTCTTTAAGTTTAAATATAAAAGCTTTCAATTAAATTTTCAAACATAAATATTAAGAAAAAAATGATGAATGGTTTAGTAAAAAGCGCATTGGTCTATTTTAATGTTGGACATCTTGACATATCAAAAAGAACTACCGAATCAAACTTTCCATAAGGAACATTTTGAACTTTGTTTAAGCGTTATGAGTGTACTGTTAAGCAGGTACTGCCCGAATAAAATAATTATAAAAGTGGTGTGAGTGTGTATGTGTACAATTCACACACGCAGAAGTGAAACTTCTGAAAATTTTTATGCTTCACTCATCAGTGTCTAGCATAACAGTGCCTAGAAATCCTTATTGATATTATAAATTCAAAAGTAAGGTTGTCTGCCTGTTTGTTACTCAATGACGTCTAAAGTACTGAACCGATTTTAATGAAATTTGGCACAGAGATAGTTTATAGCCTGAAAAATGGCACTACTTCGAAGAGAAAAATGGATGTAAGGGGTTGAAATAGGGGATGAATGATTGTATGAAAATTACGTAATTTGTAAACGTAGAAGCTTGAAACTGGTTGAGAATTGCTGTGGAAAAATATTTTAATAAATGTGTTGAATTTGCGAAATAATTAGCTTGAAAAATTAAGGCTGCTTAAGGTCCTAATAGTATCATATAAAACAATATATTATAGAGTTTAGATAGTCCCCAAACAATAACGATTCATGCGCAACTGATTGAGGTACTACCCAATCTAAATTATGAAAACTACAATTGAAAAAGGATGATATTCACTGAGCTCCTTCTATTTATTTTTATTACGTTTTTTTTCGTAATCTTTTACTTGTCAGATCATGAGAAAAACATTAAAAACAACTAAAACTGGCTAACTTTTTTCATTTTTATAATTAAACGAATACCACTTGCCATTACTTTAAAGATATATAATTGTTATACCTGCTATTAATTATTTTCAATTTTTTAAGACAATCGTAAGAAAATTGCTTCTGCTATCTTATAAAACTTTCGCTTCAAAATCGACAAGAATAGGAACAACATGTTAAGTATACATTCTTTAACAGACAATTTTCAAAAATTAGTGCTATAAGGTATGAAAAAACAAATTTCTACGTTTAGAGAACACTTATTTATATTTAAATTTCATAATATATTTTAAGAAAACTGATTTTTTTGGGAACTTCTCTTCTTAAATGGCAAAAGGTAAGAAAAGTCGAGAAAAAACGAAGCTTGAAGAAATTATATGAAAAGTTTATGGTATTTCATCTTGAGCTCAACGCTATCAGAACATTTTTCTTGAAGAGGAGAGTTTGTAGTATATGATATATACCTTTAGAATTGTATGTAAGCAATATGATGATTATGAACGCATTCTGAAGTATAATCTGATTGTGTTGTAATATCTATACCTATTTTAGAAGGTCATAGAATTATTTAATCCAATAATAAATGTTGTAGTCAAGTAAAATACTTCCATCAACAACCTCGATTAGAACGGTTAAAATATACAGGATGTCCTCCCGCAAACTAAAATTTTGAGATAAAAATGTGTTTTCAGAGCACAGTTTGAGCTGCACATAATGTTGGTTCCGTCTTATTTAGGAATTTTAGATATTCATTTTTTAGATTGCACTCGAAGTGTGCTTTTATGTGCTTCTTGAAATATAAATATTGTCGAGCTCCTTTACGTTTTCAAATCGTGTATATTGCGGCACTTTTATATGTCACACCACAAACAAATTTTTTAATAGGGTCATGTGTACTTTGTTGGATACAAAACCAAGTAAGACTTTTGTATTTTTAGATATAAAAATAAATACTCCGGCATTGATTATTAGTAGCCGAAGGTTGTCTGTTAGTAGCAATAAATAATTTAATGTAACGATTCCATGCAAATCTTAGTCATTTGATTTTCTATTATCTACTGCCTCCCTTCCCTATCTTAAATAATTATTGTTTGCAATATTGCTCCTACTCTAAGCTTCCTTCTTAATTAATTTAAACTATAAACATAATCTTGTGTCTTTAAGCCGAACACCAGTTAACTTAAATGACTTTTAGAGGAAAATAATAAATTTTTCAGTTTTTATTTACAGATTTGGAAATATAGTTAGCGTTGTCAACTCTTTTATAATCGTTTTTGAACACCAATAGATTGAGCAATAGTGTGAAGAGGACATAATTATCTAAAATTAAAATTTTCTATCTCGTCTTGTAATCTATTGGACTTACATATATTCTGCATAACAGTTTTCAGTTGAGCCCTGTTTTTAGGGATAGGCAGGGCTCCACCAAGAAAAGCCCTTCACCAAATTTCAAAAATGAAAAAAGAAGAATGTACAGTACAAGGGTTTTTAATTTTAAATAATTTTATCATCAATTTATTCTGAATAAAAACTTTTGTTTTTATTTATAACAAATTTTATTAGTGGCTGATTTTTACAAATATTTTCATAAATAAAAATTAACTTTTTAAAACTTAAGAGAGATTGGTGTATTTGTAATAAGTATACTCCTTAATGTAATGTTATTAAATTTTTTTACGCGAAAAACATGATTCTAAAGTAAAAATTACAATTTTATTATATTTTATATTAAGATATGTTTGTTTTTTTTTTTGGCAAAAACCTCAATATACCCTCCGTTTTCATGTCAATATTGTGTATATTTGGATAAATTTTTGAGTTATATGATCGAGAAAAATGAAAAATATTATATTAACGGGTGTGCTTATTACAGAGGTAATATTGTCTCCAAATGGATATTATTGATCCCTCTTAACTTAAACTTGCCGTATGTTATTAATGTTTTGGATTCGATTAGTACTGATGTATGATTTTATTGTTTTTAATTCAATTACCTATTTTTAGAATTTTTATACCACATACAGTTACAATAAATAAATATATGTATTAAAAAATGGTAATTTGTTATATAATTATTATTTTATTCAACTAGTTATACATTACCGAAAAGATGTTGCTATTTTTTTAATTATACACCTGAAAGTTGAAAACTGAACTAATGAGAAGCGATTACATTCTTTGAGTTTATAAACGTCGACGTCAAATAATATGTATAATTAACATGTCATTGAAAATATATATATATATATATATATATATATATATATATATATATATATATATATATATATATATATATATATATATATATATATATATATATATATATATATATATATATATATAACACCTAATAGAAAACTAGATTTATACTTTGTCTGAAAATGCTCCCCACAAAAAATTATATTCTTAATTATGCCCCAACCATTTTATTCATACTGCCTCCACCAATCTAAAATTGGCACTGATTCAGTTATTTTGTGACAGATTTGGAAATAAACTTATAGTTTTCACGATAAAAATTGAAATTCTTTTTGATAATTTTGTTGTTTGCTCTTTTACAGTAACTTCAATAGATTTATTATATCATTTCCTTCGTTGATTATTATTACTTTTAGGAAAAAAACTGCAGCTTTCTAACTATGAATTTGAGTTCTGAATGTGTGTCTAAATAACATGGCAGTGGACAAAAGAGGTGATCGGATATTGTAGAGCTTGTATATGGTGAAACAGTAACTTTTCAATTATCAACAGATCATTAGTTCATTAGCAATAAATAATACAATAACCTTGTTTCTAGAAGTATCTACAGTAGGTGTATCATTGACTTTTAATTGTATCATATTCGGTATTATTAATACCTAATATTAATTATCCTACAAATTTTATTATTCATCTAGTCTTTGAAGTTTTTTGTTTAACTAGACAAGGATACGATTGGCTTCGATTTTAAAAGTTAGAGCTCCCAAATTATTATTTTTAAAATATTAGTGCATGTATAATTTTAAGAAAATTTTATAAATTATTTTTGAAAAATTAAATATCACTCAAAATTCAGAATTGCAATTTCCGAATAAATTGGACTAACTTTCATAACATTCACTAAAAAGCTACTATTCAAAACTAATTTTCGATATCTATCGTATGATTTCTGGCTTTCCAACAGAGCTTAAGATTGGAAAGTAAATGCTCAAAATAAAATTAATATTAAAGTTTTTTATAGAGAGTGGAATTTTCTTTTCTGAGCCTTCCCCGTCGCTTAAGGGGCATTTTTAGAAGTGTCAGAAGAGTAGCACCAAGGTCTACCATTGTCTATTCGTACTACTATGTAAAAACAAATGCGTTGTTCTACATTGAAAAATAAACAAGCCGACTTCAGAACATACTCTTTTTTCTGTTGGATAAAAGGCATTTTAATGTGTTGTGATAGAGGGAGTACATAATCATGTAGTATACATAGCACCTGTCAATATATTTACTGAATCTCTGTAGCATTAAAATAATTATATCTCAGGGTATGTAACTTCTGGGTAAATTTTTTTTGTAACTTCAATTGAAGCATCTTTTCTTCACGAACATGGACCTGAATATATTTTTTCAATATTTTTGACCGAACGAAGTGACGACTATGACATAACAACGAAGTATCATTATTAGCTCACATCATCCGGACGTGAGCTAATAAAGTCAGCTCAAGTTAAATACATGGGAAGAATTTGATCCTAGATTTTTGTACATTCAAGTACGTCCAAAGCTTGCTCTATTAAGTTGATGAAGTAACTTCACATAATATGTATACACAACATATAATAAACATTGTTAATTGAAAATAAATTTAATTAAATACGACAATGTTTGTAATTTACTTAAATAATAGTAAAATTAAGTTTCTGTAATCGGTTTCGACTTGCAAATATTAAGTATTATATTTACTTGTATCAATAATCCTATTTCGTATGTTAATTAAAAATAAGTTCTAATATTAATAAGACTGTACATAATTAACAATCACAAAGAAAGAGTACTCAAGCAAATATGATTTGGAATAAAAAGTTTTTAAATTCGACGCTACTTATTATTGTAATGTAAAATAACCCAGTTATGGATCGTAAAAATAAAAATGTAAAAAAAAAATCAAATCCTGTTATTACAAGTAAATATGAAATATAGTTTGTAATGCTTGGAAATATAGTAGACACTGACAAATACGTAACATGTTGCAGATACGTAACTTAAAATTTGATTTAGATGTGTTTTATGAAACATTGTTCCAGGCTAGCCTTCTAATAATAATTTTAATCTAGGCAAAAAAATATTTATTAGCCAAATTTCAACCAAGCCTGTTTTGTATGATATTCATTTTTTTATCGTAAATATTTAGATGTTTTATACCAAATTTTATAGGTCTTCTGCTCTAAGTTGATTTTTTTATTATTGTGCCGCCTTTCATTATTCATCTGTAAAAATTTATTAATTAATGCGGAGGTACTGAGATGTGTAGGTACGTCATATTTTACAAAATAAAGCAATGGTGGATTTATGCTATTTGCTGCCCTCGACCCAGTCCAGCTTTTTTATACTTTACGGAATTGATTATAAAAATAACATATTAAATTTAAAAACAAAATCAATTGTAGTTTTTCTAAATTGAATAATTAATCAATTATTATTAACTTATCACAATTGTTTCTTTTTCTTGCTTTGGCTCGTTTGAAGATTATATCATCATACATAATATCTTGCACCAATTTAGCTTTTATAGACATTTATGCAAGTGAATTAAATTTATCTTCTACCGTACTTGATCTCAAATGGTTTTTCATTTATTTTTATGGTGAAAGAATAGCGTTGTCCTGAACAATTCTTAACTGGAATCCTTAGAAACACACGAAGAACAATTTCTATGTTAGGATAAAAGCGAACATTTTGAGAATGTTGTATATTTCATTTATTTCGAGCTAAACGAGTACATTTATTTCCTCCTAATGACTCCTCTAAGCTATTCGATTTTTTTATAAATTCGAAAAAAATTATAAAAAATTTAGTAGCTGTTCATACACTTTACTTCATCAATTCATGGAAAACGAAAAACGAAAAAAAAAACATTTGTTCAATGTAATGTAAAGCAATGTATGGTACTAAAAATCTAAAAATCATCAAAATAGAAATGGACGAAGTTATTAAAATTATGATTTGCATTTTTACTCCCGGTTTTGAACAAGGAAAAAAAAGATTCAAATTTGAACTAAAAATTAAAAAGAGCAATATATTTTCTATACAAAACACCATGTTGAATATTTTATTACAAAGTGGCTTAATTCGAATAACAGCTCTAAAAAAATTACTTCATCGATTGTCAAATCTTTAGAAGACCAACCCTGAGTCTCATATGGGAAAAAAATTCTGGACACAGCTTCATGACATCTAAAAGTCTTCATATGAATAAATTTCAAAATATCACCTTTTTTAGTTTCCGTTTCATATCAATTGCAAATCCATGTGAAAATTGCAAAATCAAGACTAATGAATCAATTTGAATTTGGCGGACAAAAATTTAGCCCGGAATTTAGCTGTGAAATTCACCGTTTTATCGAAAATTTCCCTTGCTGTGATACTTAACCGTTTAAAAGTGTCCCAAGTAAACAATGTTCTGGACTTCACATACATGTCAGTAACCCAAATTTAATTAATAATGAAATTTTTATTTTTATTTTTTTTTAAATTTTTAATAATGAAATGTTTTTGAATAATTCTTACATTCATAACCTAACCTTAAATTTGAATTGTTCGTTCACATTTTTGGTTTTTAAAATTTTGGGTTTTCGAAATCTTGCTCCTCCTAAAATAGTGTTGGATATCAAATGTTCATAATAATTTATGTTTCTAACAATTCATGTTTCTAATAATTCAATTTGATATTCCTAGTATGAGTAGAATTAACAATAGCAATAACAAATAATAAAATGATTTTGTGTATAGTTTTCCAATGCTATGTCACATGCTAAAATGGTATTAAGTATTTTAGTTTCTTTAACACGAAATTTAAATGATTTAAAAAGTAGGTAGACAAATTATTATATTTAACACATGTCGGTTCACATAATATGATGATATAATTTAAGGTTCCAGCGCCAATCTGCAATGTTAATTTTTATATCTCTATTATATAAAAGCAAGGTGCATACGTATTGAGCAATGTATTCCGTTATCCTTTTAAATTAATAAATAAGAGCAGATTACTACTAAAACTACTAAAAATGCAAAATAATTTAGACTAGTCCGCCATAATGTTTTATGAATGTATTTAAAAATAACAAAAGGGATTTTTACTATTAAACAATATATTTTAAATCATCGTTTATTTTCCACCAATTCAAATTACTTATTACTCCCCTGAACAAAAATGATTTTTTAATTAAATAATATAATGCGAAATTTATTGTAATATCAAAAATAAATACAATTTTCACTATACAAATGTTTTAATTGAAAGATATGGAAAATTGAATATTTTAATCACATTTAATATTTTATAATCAAAGTAAAAATAATAATAATAATTTTATGTTTAATAGAATAAACGAATAATTATTTTGAAGTATTATTGATTGTCCTTAAATTGATTGATTTTGCCAAAATACGTTATGAAAGTTTTTCGCAAAAATTTAGTAAACATTTTATAAATCGTAAATATATTGATAATTAAAATTAAGTATTGCAAAGAATGAAAAAGCAGATAACGGCCACAAAAGTACTTCATTTGCCAACGTTGAAACGAACGTCTGTTTTAGGGATCTATAATGTTAATAAATCTGTCCCACTAGCGTATAATATTCAACTACTGTTCTAACTTTGTATTAAAAATATTGAACCATATCACATTGTCGTTGAAATGACGTCCGTTGATTTCAATGAACTTTTTGCGGACGTCAATTTTTTGAAAATTTCATAAATTATTACAATACTTAATTATGTTGATACCTAATTATGAAGATATTGTAAAAGGTTGGAACTTTGTTTTATATTCATTTGTTTTGAAAAATTGTATAAAGTTCGTCTATCACGATTTTCACGTTTTACGTCCTCTTAACCTAAAACCCAACCTCATGCAGTATACTCAAATTAATAAGCCAATTAACCACTTAAAAAATAAACATACAAAATTATACAAATTCGATTGCTTCGTTATTTTTCCTCAAAAATATTAAATTAACATTTTTTTTATTCTTACTTCAACCATATTGATTATTTAATAAAGCCTATAACACCTTTATATATACAATTTTTTGGCATACAATTAGTAGATTAATATACAAAAAAATTATATATACGAAAAACAAAATATATTATTCGGTTCAAATCTAAATCTTATTTATTGTCCAGTGCACACGAGGCCATAAAAAACTAGACTTTTTAGTTTTCGCAATATATTATTTATGTATTTGACTACCAGTTGCGACTTTTCAAAATCATTCACATTTAAAATTGTTTTCATATTGGACAGAACATTTTCCATTAATTGCTTCCTCTCTTCATCAGTTTTCTCTTTGAATTTAAACACCAAATTTGGGAAAATACTCTGCCGATATAAGTGTTTGTTTTACTATCTTTTTCATTCTCATAGAATTTCAGATTTTGCCTGACTACAACAAAGCCAAAAAATTGACTTAGATTTTAGCAGTCTAGGTATGTGGGTGTTATAGGTTTTATTTAATAAGAGTAAAATCAAAATGGCGGAAGAAAGCACGAGATTACAAATATTTTATGAAATTCGTCTAATTAAGTAATAAATGAAAGAGCTCAAGTACTTTCAAAAAAATATACAAGTATACTATTAACTTAATCCCAAAAATTTTAAACTAAAATATAAGTTATAAAAATAACTTTATGTTAATTTGTTCTCGCATTACTAAACTATTTATAAAAAATCAGTTATTGTAGTAGCGTAAAAATTTTTGAAATTAAAACTTGTTGGTACGTTAGACACTAACTACAGAGGTAAAAAAAAGTTTAACGAATAAAAAATTTTAAACTGATGTGACCGTCACTAACAGTAGTTTTAAAATTACAACAAGGCTTTAATAAGCGCTATTTCTATTTTTTGAAATTAACAACCTGACCTATTATGACACATTTTTTGATTTTTTATTTAACATTACTTGATTATAACCTATAAAAAATTAGTTTTAAAATTATTAGACTATTTGACCTTTTTTTGACCATTTTTTAAATTTCCAATAGGTATGGTTTATTTCTAAAAATTTCATAAATAAAGTGCTAAAATTTTTGAAGAATCTTGAATATGAAATTTCTATTGCTGGCCAATTAACGAGACTAACTGGCAATTTATGATCATTCTCCAACTTTTCAAATGGTATAATTAGTTTTCCAAAATTTTATATATGGGGTGCAATTCAACGTTAGAAATTCATTTACTTACGTACGTAGTCAATACTCGTGTGAAATATTTGTTATACATAGGTTATACCTGTATTTTAAATTAACTGGAATTAATTCTGAGAAATATAACCTACTTATAATTATCAAACGCTGGTTTGATAATAATCGCAACAATTCCGTGGTTAGAAGAATAAGAAAAATTCAGACCAGGGTGTGAATAAACACGCATACTATTTATACAAAAAACCTTAAGGGCCAGCGCACACCCTAGGATTTTCTGACCAGAAAATCTGATGTTACTCTTAGCAAACGGTAAGAATTCAATAAAAGACATCAGATTTTCTTATCAGATGAAGTATCATCGGAATTGCTTACGATGTTACTTGAAATAGGCTTCCTGTTAGTCAAAAAAATAATTAATAAAGTTAAAATATTTGAAAGTTCATTGGTTTGTTGTTCGTATCCGATGATATCCGATGATATGCGCTTGCTTAAGGTTTTTATCTGAAGTATGATCAGATTTTCTCATAAGAATTTCTCATTGGACTCTCTGATGGTGTGCGTTGACCATCAGATTTTCTGATCTGAAAATCTTACGGTGAGTGCTGGCCCTTATTATCTTTCTATTACACACGCAAAAAAAATTAAACAATATTATATAAAGTTTTAAAATAAAAAATATATATTATTCATAAAAATAATTATCAAGATTAAAACTTCACAAATCGTTTATTGAGAATGATATTCGAATAAAATATTTTGTATGATAATCATATATTTTAAATAAATATATCAGGTCAGGGATGTGATGAAGCTGACAAAGATGACGGTGTTGGATTTCATTTCCGCCTTCTTGATGGTGTATGTTAATCTATAATCAAATACAGAGATTCGTAAAATTATCGAAATGATCAGCGATGAAAGGTTCAATAGTTGTATTCAATCCCTTGTTGGCATAAAAGTATTCAATTGGCCTGAATGTTCTTGTTTATTTAAAACTACAAAATACATGATTTTGAGGTATTTTTGGATATGATATCTTAGTAACTTTGTTTATCTTAAACGTTATTCTAAAACGTTCATTTAAATAAAAAAAAAATTTTAATAAACAAGGAACGTTCAGGTCGATGCGTTTTTTTGGAGTTTACTGTACATGTTATCCTTTAATTTTATTAAGTCTTATACTTTGCCAACTGGCAAAGAAAGATCAAATGTATTCGAAACATGTATGTATTCGTATGTATATTTGTATGTTTGCGACTTTCCCAAACATTGGGTTTTTATATTTTTCTAGGAAGTGGATATGGGGGAGAGGGGTATAAAACTAAATTTTGGTGATTAAATATCACAGAGTAGGTCCGATTTCTTTCTTTTAACGATTAAACGTAATAAAGGGGTTGGTCTTTATTAAATTTGAGATAAACTCAATCGTAAGAAGAATTGGGGTGGAAGATACAAACCAAATTTCTGGTTATCGATAAGGTTGTACTATGTTTCATTTTTTATTCGTTAAGATATACTTCGAGGTTGGCCCAATTTAAATTTGTATTAAAATTTCAGCCTCAATGGGAAGATACATAATATATGTCTTGTACAAATTGATTGTATACTGCTCAAAACACACTTAAAAACAAAAAATAAAAAGTCAACTTTAAAGTCAGAGATTCATTTCATTTGCGATAGGCTTCTTCAAAGTTAAGACAAGCTGAACCAATAATATGCTAGACATTATATAATTTTCTGCATGATGTGCAGATGAAAAGTGTTAATAAGCATACAATATTCAAAAAATTATATGAGTGATAATTTTTTTTTTCCTATTGTTCTTAAATCTTTGTTAGGGAGAATCAATAAATGTATATAATCATGTTTTTTTTGCTTCTGTTGTGGCAAATCAAAATAAAAAGCTGTCATTATTTTACGAACTCACTGCATATAAAATACATAAATTATTGAAATAGAACATTTAAATTGAAATATTGTATGAATTTGCATATTCTAATCAAAATCCATAATACTACTAGACAGTTCGATCAAAGAACATTACAAATACTTGTACTCATTTAGCTGTTGCTTTTTGAAATGAAATACTTACTTTCGTGTAATAAATAATCAATGTTATTCATTCATAAGGTTTATCTGAGAGATGACAATTTTGCTGTATGGGATTCAAAAACAAACAAAGATTATTATTATATGTAAATCAGAATGAAAACTTATCATCGGTTCTTTTGATGTTTCGGATGTGTATATGATTTATTTTATAATATTGCATAGAATGTATCACTAATGCACTTATATATATATATATATATATGTATATATATATATATATATATATATATATATATATATATATATATATATATATATATATATATATATATATATATATATATATATATGTACAATAGTGTGGAAAAATCATTCAAACACAAATTCAAAATATATGTCCGGAGTATGAATCAATATAAGAATCATTTTGTCCGAAACTTGAAAAAATGAAATGTCTATTGTATGATCAATTTTCACGTTGTTGCGCAAGAGACATTCCGTTTTGTAATATGTTCAACAAAATGGTTTTTGCATTTCTTATTCAATGATTTTTCAATTAAAATAACATAAAACAAATATCCGTCAATCTGAAGCTTGAGGATGTAATAAAAATTTTTGGGGGTATTTAAACTTATCAGGTGAAAAGTGTAAACTAATAAAATTAGTGTACATTATCTAAATCCAAAATAAACACCCAACATTAATTTCTTAATTTTTAGATAGAGCAGGATAAAGTTAGGAGCCTTTAAAAATGGTAAAAACATTATAGTAGGAAGAAACCCATTGGAAACGGAAGGGAATATAACAAAAATGAATGGAAAAATAATATACCGGCGATTTTATCTCCATTTCTAGGAAAACTACAAGTCCTATGGAAAAAAACTAAAATGGCAAAGTTGTAGATAAGAAAAAGATTTACAACTTTTGTATTTACACTTTTTTCACATAACACTTACACTTTTTTCCATAGAAGCTTTTCCGGAAATCGAGATACTGTATTTTACCATTAAAAACTCATCCTCTCCCACTTTCCGACCTCAAATCGCCCGTTAAATTATTTTTCCTTTGATTTTTGTCATATTATCTTCCATTTCCAATGGGTTTCATTCTACTATAATTTTGTTTTTTTTTGGTTTCAAAACTATCGACCCTGGGATAAGATTGATAGATTTAATATAAATCAGCTGAATATTGAATCGAATGTTAAAGATTATTCTTATTTTTACTATAGAAACATGAAAAAACTAAATTTTTAAAATTAAGAATAAAAAAACGTAAACTTTTATTATTCCTATTGCATCCAAATATCGCCAGGTTCAACAGCAAATCTGAATGTACGATTATCAAATAATCGACAACCATTAACCAAGAGAGAAAGATTTGCGCAAAAATTACATTACTTATTCTGAAACCGACTTAATTCCCTACTACTCTTATATATAGAGACATCTTCTATCTATTCTATCTAGATATCTAACTATCTATGCCGCTGTAACTTTCGAACGCTTTGTTCTATTATAGTAAAATTTGGTTTACATGTTTATCATTCTTAGAAAATTTATTGTATTTGGGGAAATTTTTACACCCCTTTGAACATGTTTATCATATTTAGTAAATTTATTTTATACAGAAAATTTATTGCATTTGGGAAAATTTTACCCCCCCCCCCCTTTGGAAAAAGCTTAAAAATATCAAAAATGCAGTTTGTTCCATTTCGATGAAATTTGGTAGATGTTTATAGCATGGGCGAAATCTACTGTATAATTTTCCAAGATTTCAAAAATGCAATTTTTTCCAATTGATGTGAAATTAATAATATTCCTATACCTAAGTAAGCGAAATAAGTTTTAATTTGTCTATTGCAACTCTTTTCATTTAAAAAAAAAATCTTCAAAATCTCCATATATGATATTTATGTTTCGTCAGGTCACTTAAGTGAGATCTACAGCACAAACAGCTGCTAGCAATAACTCACACCGAATATTCGAATACATTTAATAATTATAACATCAAATTTAATGTAGTAATTAAGTGTTAATGTTATGTGACCAAATTCGATAAATTAATTATATAATTAATTAAAAATAATTAACTTAATTAATAATTTAATTGGAAGGTGTGTGTGTATTTCAACATCAATTATTTCATATGGAATTTTATACACCTATTAGTAACATGTACTTGGATGTAACAAAATAATAAACCATAGGTCTGTTAAGTTAAAGTAAAAATAAATTACAGTAGCCATACATGTCATTAATAAATGTTACAGTATTATGTCACACGAAGTTCTTTACTTTGAAATAGTATTAACAATTAATATATTATACAAAAATCCCTTGTATCAAACGTTACCTTACAGTTTGGCTCTACAAGAAACAAAAATTTCCTAAAAGTATTTAACATTTTGTTGGAATCAAATGGTTTTTTTTGATTAGTTTTATTTATATTGAATGATTTAACTGCTTTTATTTCAGATAAAAAGTTATTTTTGTTTTTGTAAGGCACTTCTTTTATTCATTTAATTTATCGTTAATTAGAATTTTAGTTTATCAAAAATTCTTGGATAAAACTTATATTTTATACTTTGGTTACCAATGCAGTCACGAACGGTAAAGTCAAATTTTATAACATTTTATTGAAAAATGAAATTAAAAACGAAGTTAAAACTGGTAATCTCATTTAATAACTTCCCATTAAAAATTGATGTTAAAAAATTAACAATAAAATAACGGAAGTCATGCCGGATAACTCCGAAACATCGAAAGTAAAGTTAAGCCTGAAGTAAAAATAATTTAATTTTATGGATGCATGGAAAATTTTTTTGGGTAGGGTTGATATTCCTGATCATATCATAATTACTGAGTCTACTTGCTGACGTTGTTGTGCCGTATAAATTATTTCTTATATGGATAACATGTATTAATATTTATATAACTAAAAGAGATATAATTTTAAATCTAATGCTTATGCAATTAATTATCTAATAATTATCTGTCTTATATATTTATCTATATATCTATCATATCTATTCTATTTTATATATAAATATAAACATGTAAAGAGATACATACATACTTAGACTGCCAAAATCATACCCCTTCTTTTTTGTTTGCCATAGCTGGTCATCATTTAATCATTATTACTTGAAATGTGAATTAATGACACAAAAGTAATAATTTTATGATTTTATATTATCACTCGAAACACTAAAAGTGAGAAGACTACATGTTTTAGAAATTATTTCAAATTCAAACATATTGATTTTGGTTTCGATGGAAATGATACTAACAGGATATGTAACATACTTTAAGGGAGAACTAATACTCAAAATATTGACAAGCAAAAATTTTAAAGGGGTGGATGACCCTTATCACTTAGGGGTATAAGAAATAATTTACGACCTATTATCAGGTCTACCGAATATACACAAAAATGGTATACAAATTATATTATAAGAGGGTTAAATTTATATTTTTATATAACCTAGTTAGAAAGGTGGTAAAAATTCAAGGTAACTTTGTAAAGTGATATCATTTCTTTAATTTTTATGTAACTTAGTTATATAAATAGTAAAAATCCATTATAAATTCATAAAGTGGTGTCATCTATATAATGCTTATATAGATGATATAATGCTTATATACATGTAACTTAGTTGACAGCAATTACAGATTAAAAAAAAAAATGTGACTCACTTAGGGAAATCACTTAGGGATATAAAAAATAGTGGATTCAGAGACCTACCGAACATACACAAAAATCGGTCAAGCCTTTTTTGAGGAGTATTGTTACAAACACTGTGACACGAGAGTGCTATTTATAAGATGTATGTACAATTGTTTTCATACTATGTGGACTGTAATATTGATCCTGTGATGATGGATGATGATACGAAGATGAATCAGAAGAAATAAAAACACAGATAATTATCCTTTTGAATTAATTAATTCAATATTATTATTGTATGCTATAACGTTGGTTAGGGAATTAAAGTCAAAAGTAACTTTCAATCGTGAATACGATTTGGTAAATTGAACTTGTCGTAACATCTAGCGTGACACTCTAAATACACAACTGTTTGATGAAGTGTTTAAGATAATTATATTTAGTAAAATAAATTTTTTCTCCGGATGTCCGACAGTTTGACAACTAATAATAATCTTCTAATTTTAATTTTGTTTGGAACGGAAACTCAATTTTAAAATGTCTTGGATAAAATGATGTTTTAATTTGTTATTGAATGATCTTCGTGATAAAGTTTGCTGTTATGTTTAATCAATCATTATTGGAAAATTTACAAGGCCTTCGCACGACACGAGACGAGAATAGGAGTGGAATTTCGTATCAGTAACGAAATATTTTATAATATAGCAATACCATCTCGGACTTGCTTAAATTTATCTCGTATCGTCTTGGTCTTGTCTTGTACAGTTTCGAAAAGTCATTTTATTATTACCGTTTAAGTACAATAACTGAGAAACTGGTTTAACAACAGTCAAATGAGTTAAACTATATATACATGATTTAAATACAAAATTAACAAACACATGTTTTTAATACTAACTAGCAGACCCGACCACGTTGCTGTGACAATTTGGTGCACTCGGTATTTGTTGTGGGGCAACCGGTATTTATTGCGAGTCACCCGGTATATCGTGTAGGAAACACGTGCCACGAAATTTTGTTATTTACACCTCGTATTTGGTATGCGACACCCGGTACCTGTGGGTACCTCGGCCCTTTGACCCACGGAGCGGTGTTCGGCCTTAGCCCCGCATCTAAGAAATTTTGTAGCAGATGACGGTTATTTTTATGTAGATAGTTAAAAATAAATCGCTTCGAAAAAAAAATTAGCCATTATTTGTCGTAAAAAGTAAATGACAAAAAAATGTTATTGTGAGATATCCATAAGAGATAGACCATATGCCATAGCGCAGTTTTCTGTAGACCTTTTCAATGTGTACAATACTTAGTACATTATTTTGATAAATCTCGCAGGGTTCAGCCTGTTTTTGCAATGTAAGCGGCAAAAATGTAATTATTAACGACGTCACATTAGAAACATCAAAAATAACAGTATTTCTCCACTATTTAATGGATGTTGTTATACATATAAACCTACCTCTTCAATCACTCAATCTATTAAAAAGTTTTAAAGATTTAAGCATACATAGGGATATAGGGACAGAGACATCGACTTTGTTTTATACTATGTAGTGATATAACCAGATATGTTTTAAAAACATGACAAGGATAACACTTATTTTGTCATTATACTTATTTTTATTATTTGCTCGTCTTATAAGTAAATATTAGGTTAAACTCAGGGATACAATAACAAATCATGCCTTAAATAATTTTTTCTCCGAAAAGCATATACTTTCGATTTTATTTCGATGATTGTTACCTTTATATTATTGGATCAGATTGACGTAAATTCAGGATCAACGACCCGAAGTTACGTATACAGTTGTAACCTTTTTCCTTTTATATTTAAAAAAAGTTATTCTTTGAGACTATATGGTACAAGTGATTGCAAATAGGTTGGTAGAGTATTTATTTATATTAAGTTAAATTTCATAATAGGTCATCTATGAAAACACAGCGTACATTAATTAAAATAGTTAACCATTGCTTTTTTTAAAAAAAAAAATCATAATCATAAACTAAAAATAATATATTATTGGTAAAACATTCAGCTGTCGATTCTCTGTAATTTTGAAAAAATTACAATGATAAATTATTTTACTTTTTTCTTTTTTTAAATATTCTATAATTAACATTTGGTGTCGATCTTGTTTTAAGCCCTATCAACCACGTAACTCCATATATTTCAAATTACATAAATCAAAGAATATCAAAAGACTAACATGAGAAATTATTAAGATTTTTTGATGACTATAGCTTTTTTAATTCCATCTCTTTACATTTGAAGAACATTGTATTGCGGAATGGACGTACAAAATTTTATTTGATTTAAAAATAATGTATAACGATATTGTGTGTAACGATATTGTGTCTTCCGTCGGACATGGTTGATTTTATATAATGTACTAAAGCCTCACTATTTTAGTATTTATTATGTATTTGTAGACCAAGGTGGATATGACCATAATGATATGTAGTTCATAAGAACAATAAATGTTAAAAGTGTCATTTCAGATTGTAAGAGAAGGTACCAAAAAACAAAAGTAAATTTATATGTTAATTTTTTCAAAAATAAAAAATTAAAGGTCAACTTAATATAAATTGCAAGCGTTTTTCCGAAAAAATATTAGCTTTCAAATATGTTTCTTAAACTGTTTTAATCTATTCTTAAATAATTATAAACACTAAATGCACAAACATCAGTTTGCAAAATTAATTAATTTTAAAAAGTACCAAAATTGTATTTAATCTTAGTAAAATACTTAATTACAAAATTAAATTTCTTTTTTTTGTAAAAATTATCAACATATTTTCTTCGACTTTCGATTTTCAAACGAAATTAAGTGAGTAGCCTTCATATTTCGTAAGTTCATAAATTCAGAAGTTTCATAATTATTTTGGACTAATATATTATTATTACAAAAAAATTGAAATACTTCCAGTATTATATTCGAATTGAGAACATGTAAATTTTCGAAAACAAGTTCCTTTTTAATTTTCAGGGTGCAACTAAAAGACTTTATGCCAGGAAGTTCATAATAATATCTTTTTATAAATTGATTGAAATTATTTAACTGGAATAATTTTTATAAAATAGGATTATATAGTTTAATATTGATAAAAGATGACATTACGATTGTGTATTACAACAAATCATGTTATTCATAAGATATTTTTAAACACAATATAGGTAGAAAATGTATTTTTTTATTACATTCTATAAATAGATCAAAACTAAAATACGTGGGCATTCGTATAACTTAATGTTATAAATAACAATAAACACTGTTGCTTGCTGTTTTTTCTCAGATTTATTTATTTTTTTATGTGTTGAATAAATTAAATTATTTACTGAACGTATTGAGAGGTCTATGATATAACTAGAAATTTTTGCATTTCGCATCTATTAAATGTATTTAAATAAATTCTGCTCAAACCTTTGAACGCATTGTCCAAACAAGGAAGATGCGGTTTTCAATTAATTTCCGAATGACGTCTCCACGTCGCAGAGCTACTAGGATTATAAAGTGTGTATGTTACAATTGAAATTATATTATCTTTATGTTTGTTATGCATTACTAATAATGTATGTTTAAAGTGCTCTGCCATACTAGGTTTTTTCAAGCTTTTGTATTTCAGGTTTACATTGAGTTAATTATATGTTAGCCTGACAAACTAACATTTATTTTAACGTGCGTTGAAACCAACGAACGTCAGTTTTAACGTAAGCCGAATGGATGTTTTAGTTTTCAATGAAATCAAATGTAGCTTGTCGCACTTAGCATTAGATATTTTTAATTTATTGAGAGTTATAAAAATAATTTGTTACTAATACAATAGAAAGCTAGAATCTATTGTGTTAAATGCGAGCATTCAAACTAGAGTTTAATGTCCAACGAACGTTCTAGCTTTCTTTTGTATTAATAACAAATTATTTTTATAACTCTTAACAAATTAAAAATATCTAACTCTATGTGTGACAAGCTACATTTGATTTCATTGAAAACTAAAACGTCCATTCGGCGTACGTTAAAACTGACGTCCGTCTTCTTCAGAATTTTCTTTCAGGGTAGAGATGGAAAATGGATTTTTTATGAAATTTTATGTCATGAGTCCATATAATATTAAGACTGAAATGTCAATAAAAAATATTGTCAGAAAAAGCAATGACCACATCCTTTAGGGTACTTTTTTAAAAAATCCTTTAAGGTACTTTTTTTACGCTTAATTCAATGTTAATTTTCAAGCAATTCTGACACTTCGATAGATTTTCGTACTGTTTCCGAAATATCACCACTACCTTTCAAACATTTTCAGCATTTTCTTTTTCTGCCATTCTGGGTACTTTCTTTTATATCTTAATAATTGAATGTTTTTGCAAGGTTTCAAGTGATTTATCTTTTTCTGTATATGTTCGCTTCAAAAGTTTAAAATTATTTTATGAAAATTCCATCCCTAAACGGAGAGGAGCTAATAATAAATTGTTCATGATTGTCTACAACACTCAAAACTAGAAAATATAATTTTTATTCGTCTCCTAATAGCTTTCTTGTGACCAATTACCTTTCGAAGTTGGTGCCAATTATATCCTTAGGTTAACTGGCAACTTCAAAAGGTAATTGGAAACAAGGATATTGTTTGGAGAAGTTTTTAATTAAAAATTATTTTTTTACTTTTTACACTTTAGCTGATTTTTATGAACAAAAATTTAAAAAGCGGTTCATTTTTTTTAAACGAAATATATATTCTATATAAAAGTGATTTACATAAGAAAAACTCACAATGCCACAAATCAACGTTTTTTATAAATAATTTTAATCGTAAATTTAGTACAATTACAGTTCTTTATGAAACAATTTTTGTTATTTCTGAAATTTTTTATTAATGGTTCTTCTGACTCAAGGACTGACTCTGCTGTTAACCTTTCATCATAATGTATTTCAATCTATAGATATAATTACTAATGTATCATCCGAAGATTTCTATAAGATTTCACTAATGCAGGTGCTGGCAGAAACTCCCGAAAAATATTCGTTTTACTTCGTCAATATTCCTCCTACTATTATTAGAATAATGTGTACAAATATGTAAACGAAATACATAACCCGAAGCTAAGATAGCACAAAGTTTGATCTTCTATATTTCAGGCAAAAGTTAAATAATTATATTCTTTTCCAAAATAATTTTTTTTTTAAAATATAACTTATAAGACAGCGGGTTTCCGGTTATCCTTCGATAAAATTATTAACTGATTTTATTTTATCATTTCTTAAATACTAGTAACTCAATTGAGCAGTAGACTTCAATCACGTGACACCATTTTCCTACTTCAACATATCCGTTAGCAACACCAACAATGACTCTAGAAATTTGTTATTACAAAGTTCATGATGCTCCAGTTAACGAGTTGTAAAATAATAAATCTATGTAGGTAAGATTTCTGTTCAAATTACGCCATCACCAATTTTTAACTCTTGCACATTGAAAACCAAGAATCGCATGATATTTGAAAGTTCAATAACTATTACAACTGAATGTTCCCAAATGGATTTAATTTTATATAAAAACATTGAAAAGGTTTTTGCACTATAAATGGAACATGACATTGTTTTTCTTACATGAAAAACTATAAACATTTCATTTGATAAGATGTTTATTTTCTTATGCCGATATAAAATTTAGTTATTCTCGTTTTTCTTTATACAAGATAATAATAATTGTGCAAATGTTACAAAATAAGTTTTCTTTTGACATTATTATTTATGTTTAACATTACTTTTGGGATCTAATGTCGAACAGAAATATGTTTATATTGTTACTTCGTGATTATATTTTGTTATATTTTGCACGGTTTTTTTCATTTTTCAAAAAATTTATAAAAGTAATTGAGGCTATCCAGTGTTTTTCGATAAGGGTATTAATTCGGAATTCTGTCACAAACAAAAATCAAACGTTATATAGCCCCAAAATTTGCTTTTACCATAGGATGGACACTCCTTCTACGCTATAAAATCAAACAAATTTAAAGTAAAAATAGTTTACTTTTGGAAAAATCAATACATTTTAAATTATCCACGATTAAAAATGTTTATTTCCCATAACCAAATGTATGGTTTTGAACGATTTAAATGAAAAAAAGTATGTTTCGTTCATGGGAAATGTAAATGGCAACATTATACGTTGAATAACATAAAATATTTTGGAGGAAACAAGCAACGTTTGCTAAAGTAAAATCGTAGCGTAACGTAAAATGGTCTTCAAGTTGAATATTTGTTTTAGCTCAAAAACTAATAGAGTTTTAATGTGCAGAAAATATTTTTTTTATATTATTCATTTGATTTAAAAACTGTTTTACTGGTAGCAATAGTTACCAATTCAAACAATTTTAAGACTACCTACAATATCAATCGTATTTACGATTGGTAGATATTTTTAATTTTAGTTTCTTGGTGATGTTACGTATATTTTCGTATAACTTTGCAATAAATACTTTCATAGAGAATCATTTTGAGTTAATATTTATTCTTATTCATCTTCCTATCCCAAGTAGCCCTGACAAATTGGTACCTCTAAAAACATGACAGTCATTGTATTATTCTAATTTTCATGCTACAGAAATAAAAAAAATTACAAAACTTATATTGTACTATATTTTTAGATAACTGTTGTATTTTTTCTATTTATGAATGAATAACTGACTTATCAATTCAGAGTCTAAACCTCTTGGTCTAGAAGTAAGAGAGCACTAAGAAGAGGTTTTTGGAAATTTGTCCTCTAGGGGGGAGAAGAGGGTGTTCTTATTTTGGTATATTGATCTATGTCCAAACTACTAAATAAAAAAGCCTCAAATTAATATGAGAGGTTTTTTATAAAATGGACGAGGCAAAAGAGAGGATTTTTTTAAGAGGTACACGGAAGCTCCATGTTATGAAATTTCTATCCAGGTATACTCTAAAGAGCTAAGAATGCTTGAAATTTTGAATAGATGATCTTGTTTTAACGTAGGCAAGGGCTATATCAGGTGGTTGACAATTCAATCCCCAAACGAGTGAAGAGGGGACGGGATGGTTCAAATTTTAGTTTATCAGTCAAGGTATATCGATTATCACCGTCTAACGTAGGCTAAATTTTATTTTAGTCATTATAAATTTTCAGTTTGAATTTTTAAAATTTCTTATCTAATAAGCCTAGAAAAAAGTACTGCTTGAACTCATTATCGGCGCACGTTGTGAACGAACGGTTTGGGATACGTGAAATATTTTACATATTTAAACCTAATAAAAAATCCACGACCACATACAAGTACCTTTCATATTTTTTAGCCAAATATTGGGTATTTTATTCAAAATTTGTTAAAAATTATATTTGAGTACATTTTTTTAGCAACTCTAAGAATCATTTTAGCTGCAGGTTACTCAGTAATATCCGTACGAAGCGGAAACGAGTATTTCTAGTAACTTATACAGAAAATTTTGTATTTATATTGTGGAAATATTTTTTTATTTAACGTTAATTGTACTACTAATACTATGTATGTGATAAATAAAAAAAATAGAATAAAATAAAATAAAAACATTATCGTAAAATATAATCACCGTATGGAATGAAACATTTTTGACTTGGTATGTTAAAAAACAAAGACGAACAATTTTGATAGCTATATGTTTTAATGTACAACCGAAAAAACAAAATTTATATGAAAACAAATTAATGTATGTTGCTTGGTGGCTGCACACTCTGTGTGTATCTGCTTCTGTCGGTAACCGTCGAATGAGGACGTTTAAAAAGAAAAATAATGTTTTCTGAAAGTTTAATGACTCTTATTACAATTATTGAATTTAAGAAATTTGAATTATCTTTCGATATTTGAAAGGAAGATTTTAAACATTGTTTTTTAGTAATTCTTATGCCAGCCGCTATGAGTCAAATAATTAATAACACAACCGGAATATTTACCTATAGTTTTGAAAATAAATCTTACGAGGTATGAATAAAGATACCGTTCTCAAATTTAGGAATATCTCGCTTTGTATTAGTAACTAGAAATGAAATTTTATCTGCTGAAGTATTTAAGAAAAGTAAGTAGTTTGATTTCCAAAGGTTTTATCAAGCACGGCTTAGTCTGTATAGTGCAAGTTATTGGAATCGACACAAAAATCAAAATCTGGAATGACGTTATTTATTTATGCTTTGGTGTCACCCGAGTCTATCTTGCGACATTTCACAAACGTACGTGTATTTATGTCAAATTTCTTACAAACGATTTCTTCTCGTAAAAATCGAATGAAATTGGGTCATGTCGTTTTTTTTTTATAGACTTTATGGATTATCCACTATTCCAGATCACAAACGACTAATTTATATATAACATGTATTGTAATAATAATTATGATATACTTTATTTTCTATGAAACTATCTTATAAGAAAGCTATTGGCATGATTTTTATAATCCCATCCATTACGGCTTATTTTTTCCTTTACTTTTTTTTTAAGTGTAATACTTTATAATAAACATATTTTAATTTGTCTGAATGTAAAAGTGTCACATGAAACATTGTGTTATATAAAATAATGCTGCTATGTGTAACAGATGTATGGTGATTTTGAGAGTTGTTTGTAAAACCAATGTTAGGTAGACAGACGTAAGTATAAAAAAAATTATTGTTTATATTGAGTGTTTAGAAATTTGATGATTGAATAATCTATATTAGTAAAATTGTTATCGTCTTCTTTGTAAGTCAACGATAATCTCTCAAACAGCTGAACCAATTTAAACGAAACTAAGCTATGAAGAGATGGCTATCAGAAATATAAAAAATCTACTTTTTACGAGTCATTCTTACTCAAAATAGTAGGAGACCACCCTCTTCAGGGTTCAGTGGGGTATGCTGATAATATTTCAAATTAGTATGAAACTTCTTAAGCTTGTGAAGAAGGTTGTCTCGAGTGACTCGGATTTTCGGAACGGCTAAGCTGATTTCAACGAATATATGTAAATATGTTGAAAATGTTCCCACTCACAAAATTAATGTTTTGACCAAAATAAGCTTATTAGATGCTTAAGACTAAATTTAATATATCTCTTTATATTTTTTTATGTCAAAACAGAGAAAAATGGATTAATTAGGTGATTCTGTGAATACCAACTATCAAATTTTGTTAGTGCCTTCAATATTTTTTAGTAGGTATTACAAACATTAGACTAAATTTAATATTATCGCATATATTCTATGCAATATTGGGTATAAAAATTTTTATCGTCTCTAAGAATATAAAGTCATGTTAAAGTAAGTGAACATCAACGATCTTCGCTGGTAAAGGTTTTATTACCTTGTAGGAACCATATTCTAATAGTGGATATGGATAGAGATTTGTTTACAAAAATAGCGTACGTCAAATATTTTACGAAGATATATTCTGAAATGTTTTGTGAATTATATATCAAGTAATTATTTAATTTGTGATATAGTAAATGTATAATAATCTAGATCGAACTAGTAATTAGTAGTTAAGTGACAAATATTTGTATGTTCGTTCGGTTGGTTCTCACAACCAGTTGATATTGCTAAAATAATATTTGCAGTCTAACATATATATTTTGCCTGCTTCTTTTACAGTTTATAATACATTATATTATATCATGTGTGTAACTACATTAACTTATATTCCCTGAATTATTATTTTCAGCTTTCAATTCTTATTTTTGCCAAAAGTTATAGCAATTCAATAAATCTACAGATTTGTAAGTTAATTTGAAGGCAATTGAAGGCAGAAAATAAAAAATATTAGCTTATAAAATAATTATTTCCAAGATAGAAAGATTTATTTCCAGAATTTCAATGTTGAACCTAATCGAATAAATTTGCGAAACTCATAAAAACAATTCTTTGCTAATAAATCAAAATGTTGAGCTCAAATCCGAAAAGATTAAATTAGAAAGTTGTTGATATTGAAATTATCCCTCGATTTATGTGTAATGTCAATTACTATATCCTACTAGGAAAAAACGCAAAATCCGATAAAAATCGGTTTTAAAAAAAATCTATTTTTAATTTTGATTAAAGTTACCTTGAAACTTTTTATTTGTTAGTCATATTGCTTTTGGCCATCTGAATTTTCATAATTTTTTTTTTTTTTTTTTGTACAAATCATTTTTCACCGTGGCAAACAAATTTGAGCCCAAAACTAATAAATTTGTATTTTAATATATAAGTATATGGAATTTAAATAATGTAAAAACTAATTGAAGTGTGCTGTATGTCATATCAGTTTTCATCCACGTTGTTCAAAACTGATAAATATAGTACGTTAATAATATTCTAGGGATGTTATAAGAGGATACAAAAAATTATAACGATATTTTATAACGGTAAAAAAGTATGTGAATCTCAATATCATTTGTACGCCATTTATCGACGATATGAGCTAGATTCAATTGTTGAAAAAAAGAAGACGGTAGAAAATGTGTAGAAAGATTTTCTTACTAGGATATGTCCCCTCCCTTATTAACAACAACAAAATTCTAAAATTCCTATGTGTTAGACTTTATTAGAGAGAAAATAGATGAAGACTTTTGAAAAATTTTAGAAATTTCCACAGTGTTTGTGCATAGTGTAAGCTTGTAAAGTTTGTAGCTCTTTCTTTTGTTGTACGTATCTAATTTATTGGAATATGTAAGCACAATTAATATTATAATATGTGGGCGGCTTTGTCGCAAGGGGAAGTTAATAATGACATCCATCTTTGCCTCGATATTAACTCACTTGTTGTATCATTAAATTTTAACATTTATACAACTAGTACATCTGGGATTTAGATTCGTATTCCCTTGACATAAAAAAATATGTAGAGTATAGACCCATTTGATCCTCATGCCCTTGACAAATAGAGTATATTAGGTTTACTCAAGCGTTTGTAACGCTAAACAATATTGAAGGCACTATCCAAATTTTGGTATAGGTGTTAATAAAATCACCATGTGAGTCCAATATAAAAAGAATGTTGGTGCCGTGAATTAGACATAAAAGTGAGTTTAAGTTTTTGATGAACAAAATCGGCCCATTTTAGGGTCAAAAATATTTTTTCGTTATCTATTTTTATTCCCCATAATTCCAGCTCAAGTTTAAATAATAAATTACATATGTATTTATAGCTGAATGAATTAAGTATTGATGGATGATATTTTATTAATGCTTATGATTAAAAAGAATTCAAACATTGATACTCAATCATATGTCGTCTATCTAATTAATTAACACTGTAAGTTGTTAATTATAATCTTGTTTTTAGACATTTTTCTTGCCTTCCTGCAAGCGTGAATAATTAGAACAGAAAGAAGAAAATCTGTATACCTCGATCGTTTATTTCTTACGATATAATTTTAAATTATAATGTACTTCGTGTAAGTCCTGTATTTTAACAATTTGTAGACAGTCTATGTAATTTATTATGTGAGTTTATGTGAATTTGCAAGAGATTTACCATAAATTTTGTAAGGGACTTTTATAAAATATTTTACTTGCGGTTTATTTTAGTATAAACCATAAAACTGTTTTATTTATACCAAAAGTTAATATAAAATTATTGTTAATTAAAACTAAATTATATGTTGCCCAAAAGTTCAATTATATAAAAAATAAGAAAATAAAATAAAATATATATATAATTTATACATCGTACAGTATAATTATGAAATTGTACTATGTTTATTAATTCTTTGTTTAAAGGATACAAGTAAATATATCTATATTAGCTGAACTTTACATAATTGGTCCATTTCGGCTGCAAGGAAAGTAGCTTTCATAACATTTTCAAACTACTGAATCAGGTAGATTTCAATTTTGCAATAATAATAAGACAACAACATAAGAAATGTACTAAGGGACTCGATTAAATGTTTTTATTACTGCAATTGAAACGTCTTTACTTCACGAATAGATCTGAAGATATTTTTTTTTAATCTTTGAAAATAAGCGGATATCTACATACTGTTAGTATCTCCGCATAAATTATATGTGAAACATCGTTTTCAAGAATAAAGAACAATCTTTGAGAATTTATAACGTTTTTTTTTTTTTTTTATTTTAATTTTCAAGTTTTATTTCTAGCTAGCTTCACGTTTTGTTGTGAAATATACCTAACAAATTTAGAATCAGTCCGATATTCTATTATAAGAAAATGATGTCATAATCCATTTAAGGAAAAATAATTATATCATTAAAATTTTCTGTTTATAAATGCGTAGAATTAAAATATGTATAAAAAAAATTACATTTTACGCACACTGTTAGAAATTTTATTATCTAGTGAAAAAATTATAAGGGCAAAAATTTTCTTGCTTAAAATGACCTGAAAATAGTATGTTTGTGATCTAATCAAATAAGGTCTACTATACTGAGGATCTATCCAATAACACAAAGTGAAGTAACATTTTTTATGCAATGATCTTTCTTTAATCATGCAAAATGCATCTTCTTGCGAAGAATAAGAGAACTAAACAAATTGGGAGACACAATCGGTTGGAGTACATTGTTGATTGTTAAACAAAAATATGTCTTTTTCAAGACAAAAAAAATACCTGCAAAAGAGATCAATTCAATACTTTTTATTTAGTCATTGAAGAAAAAACGATTTCATTATTTTGTTAACTTGCTACCATTTATTTAGGCTATTCACGTATTTTTATATTAAAATTCCTATAAATCGTGATATCAATTGTTAAATTTAAAAGTATTTTCAAACATTAATAATAAGATAAAACATCCTCTCCAAGCGACTACATTTTATGCAATTGATTGTATGCTAAAATAATTTGCATTGCACTAATATTGAAATTTTATATCTATTAGTTGCATGTGGTTTTTAAGTGTAAACGGTTGTAAAAAACGCTCTATTGAAAAATGTATTTATGAGCAGTGAGGTAACGATGTTAGTTTAGTTTTTAGGGTATGAACGGCGATTGTTAAATACTTGAATAGCACGTTAGGTTAGCTAGTGAACGCTACAGCATTGGTGTTGTGAACATTTGTAAGTGAGTGAGATGGTTTTTTGTCTTGGTAGTAGAAATGTTGTGTATTCAGTCGAAATGCTGTAAGTCCACGTGGACCTTAAAACGTTAAAAAGAATAGACATGGAGTGCATATGTAGTTGTAAACAAATGTAGTAACAAGGGATTAATCTATTTGAGTCGTACGTTGCAGTAAACTTTTTGATATGATTAGACTATTTGTGAACGATTACAAATGCATGTTCTCTTGTGCAATGAGCGGACGGTTTATCTATTTGAATGACAGTTAAATATATTCAATACACGATGATTCATTGTATATTTTGACATTATTAGTGAACATTGATTTATTACAGAGTACAATTGCATTTCTATGTACATTTACTGAATTATATCCTTATTTCTATTAAACATTGTATATATGTGTTTTGAGTGTTTCTGCGCAACCCTAGTAATATTACATTTCATTATAGATTTGACAAGGATTTAATCAGCATCCAAATTATAATTTTTAGACTAAATTTTCAATACGGTAAACATTCGTTTCAAATCTTCCTAAATAAAGCTCTTGTAAAATCATTTGTAGCAAAGTTTTTGGTATTTTTATAATTTTTTTAACTTTCTCCATAGTTTTATTTAGTTTGTAAATATTGTTCAATTATTGGGTTATGAGACAAAATTAGTATTCTTTTTCAAAAGTCTGTAAAATTCAAATAAAATATTAATTATATAAATCAATTTAGGCAAATTTAGGCTAACTAAACATCTCTCAACTTTCTCTCGGGTATTTTTCTTAAGTTTTGCATAAAACTTATAATTAGATTGAAAATTTTAATTAAATTATTTGCTTACTATCCAAACACTACTGTCATCTTCTACTATAAATTTGTAAGTTTAATCTTTTCAAACAGTCCCTATTCAAAAATGTCTTAATTTTTAATAGTCTAAATGCGACTCGCGAGACCCACACACCTAAGTGACTAATGGATATAAAAATAAATAATACAATTTATAAGCATAACTTATTTGATTTTTTTAATTCAGAAGAAACACATACAATCGTGAAAAAAGCATAGATATTTCAAATATTTATCATACACCAAATTAAATGTCTTGAGCGAAATTATAAGTTAATAAAAAATTTTACAGATACACATTTAAAACCGGTAACATTCGACTCTAGAGACGGTGATTGAACGACGATCTACCGACTGGTAGGCATCTAATGGTATAATACTAAAATTATATGTTAATAACTTAACTTTTAACTAAATAAATATAAATTTTAAATTTAATATAGATTGTCTGGTAAGTCTGTTTACACTATCACTGTTGTTTAAAAGTTTTCTCACATGATTGTAATCATCACGCACTGTAGACATTTTCGGACTCCTGTGAATATTGACATTATGCACAAACCACAAAGATACATTAATTGTTCGTGATACTTTGGATCCAAATCCTTGTAGAATTTCGGTAATAAATTTACTTTTTGAACTGTTTTATACTCTTGCACTATATTGTTTCGTGATAGTTTGGATCCTTGATCCAAAGCCAGTATAATTTAAAAAGTTTAGCTGTTTTATGCTATTTTAGTTTTAGTTGTTTTATAGATAAATCAAATATTATTACGCCTTGCTAGTCTTCTATTAAGATGTATATACAGATGTTTCACTTCATTTTGGAAAACAAACACAGTTCATGTAAACAGCATTGGGCAGGTTTCCTAAGATTGGTGTATCAACTGAAAATGTAGTTGTTATGTTTGTTTCATCGAGCAGGCGGTATAGATTAGGTAGAGTCGGGTCTAGAAGTCTTCCTTAAATATGATTTTGAAGTGTCGTCTTCCAAGTTATACGGATATGGAATTTCTTGCTTTAATTGTAAAAGTAGAATGCCAGGATATCATACTTTATCAAAGGTTTTGCTGACATCTAGAAATGATGCTGTACAATATTCTTTTTTTAGAAAGCATTATTTTAGCGAATTTACTATACAGTGTACTTATTCTATTGTGGAATATTTTTTGCGGAAACTATAATGATGATAATATCTTATATCTTTTGCCACTCGTTTCATATAACTTTTAATTTTTGAAATTAATTCTGAACTAATTCTTATAATTTCTTTGTTTTAAAAATATTGTTTCTTGGTTTAAATATTACATCCATAAACAATTAAATTTTTATATTCGTATGAAGTATCACCCAATTTTAACTTTAATTCTCTTAGAAATCCGAAAAAAATTGATTTCTAGTAGTAACTTTTACAGAAGTTTCGAAATTGTTTTATTTTACTTACCAGTTGTGCCTCTTTAAAAAAAATAATTATTGTGATCAGATGACTTATATTGTTGTGGAAGCTTGTACTGAATATCTTCTTATTTCAATATAAATTAGAACCGTTATTCCTTTGCTAGATACGTCACTATGCAGATGGTCTATCTTCAACTCATTTGTGATACGAAGCTTATAATAAAAAAATTCTATTTAAAAATGCAAGAATGGTATTTATGAAATTGCAATTTTGTTAAGAAAGTTGGATTACAGCTGATTTCGTCTATTATATATAGTAAAAGGTTGACATTCTGAAAACAATATTGATAACGAACAAATAGTTTATATAGTCATCAGTTTATTTTATCGACACATTTTCTTCAATATGTGTCACCCAATAACAAAAATAAAAATACCTATCCTCTTCTCTGGACACCAAGAATCCTTGACAACTATTTTCTTGACTTACTCAAAGTTTTTATAGAACTTTTGAATATTGATTCCTTTTTTTATTCCTTCATTCTTAAATATTAAAATTTAAAATTCTCCACTACTATTTATTTATTTTCTTATGTTACTAATTTTTCAGAATTAACTTACAAAGCACTTTAACTTTTAAATATAGAAGAATACCTTTTTTACGAAAAAAAGATAATTTATCAGTTAAGGGCTAATCGCTGTCAGATGCCAATTTTTATAAGCGTTTTAAATGAAAGCAACATCCGAGCATCGTATTCAAGATAATAATAATAAATAATATGCTATTTATCTGAGAACTCATTACCTTTATGTATTTAAATAAATATTTAATCTATTTATTTTACCTAATTGGTTTCATTTAGGGTATTGGTTTCATTATTGGTTTTATTTATAATCTATTTATTTTACCTAATTGGATTGTTAAAATTTTGAAAATTTAACGAGGTAACTTCTTAATAAAAGAAATAGCGATTAACGAAGTTAACTTTTGTTTTACCCACTTATGATCAGGATTGTCTGAGAATTTAGACATTGATTATATAATAGGTATCAGACTTACCATACATTTAATCGTCATTTAATTGGATAATTTGACTAAACATAATAATGTTTCAACGACTGCACGTGTGTGCTGAATAATAATTATTTAATAATGCGATATTAAAAACCATACTAGTTTTATAAATATCTACAACCAAATAATAGAGAGATAACTTTTTAAGCAGAAAATAAGTAGACACAAACCACATGATATATTTGTAATAAATAATTGTGTAACAATTTCTGCAGTCATAAAACAAAATTCAATGAAGCATGAGACAAATTTTGACATTACGTAGTTAATATTTTATGTATACTAATAAAATTCAACTGTTTATATGTTTGTGGTAATTTCGGAAACAGCCAACCGATTACGAGATAATTTTTTTAAATAGTGTATATTATGATATACGCCCAAATTTCAATATTGTTATACCTGACATTAAGATCAAAATTTCCAGGGTAGAAGAGTATATTCAATTCAGCTTAAAGATTTTATGGTTAAAATATAACGAAGGCACTAGCATATCTTGAGTATTGCTATTAAAAAAATCACCTAATTAATATATAGCTGTTCGTCATGAAGATAGCTCAAAAGCTAAAAGAGTTTGACGTGAATTTTAGAAATCTTGTGAATACGGAAAGTTTGTCAATTTTACCCAATAGAATTTTAAAACAATAAGACATAGAAGAAAAGTATTTATTTTAAATAATATATGCCTACCATGATTATAAATCGTATTATTATTTATAATAAATTTCTCATAACCGTATAACTGACAATAAATTAATTTTATTTTATACACATTAATAATTATAAGTAGCTATAAATTGATTCAGTCATATGGCGGATATATGAAAACAATTAACACTGTTAGTTACTAGTTCACTTGTTTTTCATTAATTTTGTATTATAACTTATTAAAACTATATGATAACAGGTTTTATATAGAGGCTGCGATATTTTAATAGAGATTGCGATGGAATTTTGATTAGATCTTTTTTAAACTGCTTGTAGGTTTTAATTTTTTTTATTCATGTGCTTTAACTGAAAGTATATTTGGACAATATTTTTATAAAGAAACGTTAATTTAATTTAAATTTTTATTTTACAAAAATGCAGAACTGTACAACAAGCGTTTCATTAACAGAGTGAAACAGTGGCTTAGCTAAAAACTTGTATCTAATTTGGGCTTCATCAACATCTTCATAACAAAGTATATTCTCCAAATTAGGAGCTTCGAGATTATCCTGATTGCTTATGATTTCTTAAACAAAAACTTGAAAGTCGGTTGCGTATCAAAACTTGAAAGTTGATTGCGTATCTTATTACTACACGAAATCGTAATCTTAAAAATTAAAGATAAAAAATGTTTTATTATTAAGTACTTTAGTAACGGAATACTAAACTAAAAAATTACACACTTTTTTCTCGATTCTATTTTTTTGACAACATTAAAAATTTGTATATACACGACACATTATATAAAAACAAAAAAATATTGTAATAATCTTACGTATAATTATAATAAATATACAAAGATAGATAATGACGCGATAGGCTCAGTACATTTATCGCCTTATGTTCTATTTTTGTCAAATTTTGTTCTTTTATTTTTGTCACAACGAAACGAGAATATATGCTTTGGCATTCATAACATACAAACATACAATAATTATAAACTCGTTGTAATACTATATAAATACCACTGAATGATTTAAGGGCAGTCAAAAGGTTAAGAGAAAACTATTTATTTAAAAAAAATGTTTGAACATATTACACTTAGGTGAAGATACAAATTTCTTTATAACATTAATTTTAAGAGAAATTAATACATATAAAAACACTTCTATAATAAATAAAACCTTTAATGTAATATACATTGTCTTTGTTTCAATGTTTCCGAAAAACTACCTCAAAAAATAAGTACTTAAATGTTATTCATTTAGACATAAAAATGAAGGGTGTGTGTCACAGTTTTTCGTGATAAAATTCGTGATTTATAAATACAAAATAAAATTTTGAGTTTTACTTTAGAAATTTTTCTTCGTTTTTATACCGATATTCTTCGTATGAAATTTCATAACTATTTTTTGACAGATTTGTGCGTGAAAATTGATAGGTATGCAATGTATATTACATTAAAGTACATTGGATACTGTATTTTTGTATCATTTTTTATCTCAATTTCTCTGTACGTGCAATTGATCAAATTCCATTAGTCCGACTAAAACTACTTTTCAATTACGATAATTCTCATAAAGTCATTAAGTATAGTAATACACATAAAATGTCATGTCAATATCGAACGAACTTTACTGGTTAAAAATTAATACTAAAAATACATAATCTGATAAACTTTATGCCCTAATCTTGTAAAAACTACTTATTATCATATTTTGCACGTGGAAAAAGTGCTGTAATGCATTGTAAAAATAACTGATAAAATTAACTTTTTATTTAGTATACTTGTTTTATTTTTCCAAAAAAATTTCTTTAATCAAAAAATTTCTAAATTACTTTAAATATAAACGGTTGTTTTCATGTTGTGTGCGTTTGTCAGTTTCTACAACTAAGATAAATTTTGTTTTTATAAAACATTATATCTATTTCACAAAAGTAGAAATGACATTGCCACATTTATAGCTGAACGTCTATTATCAAATTTCATAAGAAGATATAAATTATTGTAAACATAATTATTATTGTAATTTGCCGGAAATAGTACCCGGGATCATCCAATTTGCAAATGGGATGACTACCTACACGCAGTATACATGTAACAAACAGTATACATGATACAAAAAAATAAAAAAAGACAGGAATTTTCTTGAACTAAAATGCTTAAATATAACAAAATGGATTATCACGTTTTTTACAATTCTGCAATTAATATGTGTTGTATTATTTACATGTAAAATTATTCTAATCTTGTATTGGTACAGTAAGTGAGAAATTTTGGGATGATCAATTTTAAACATTTCTTAAAACATCGCAATATCGCATCGGGAAAGTACTACTTTAAGATTTGTAACTGTAAAATTTTATTTTTATTTGATTTTCAAATAAGAATTTCAAAGTTTAAATAGCTTAGAAAATTTATAAAAACGAGAATTGCAATATGATTTCACTTTTCACACTTTCTCTACTGTATCAGTTTACTGTCTGTAACTATATCACGAGCGTTTGAATATACCTCAGTGTACTGCCTGCAGTTATATTGGGTTAACAATATGTTTCATCGATAATATTCAGAGCAATTTTAGTAGTACTCGATCAATACCATTGATAATTTATGCATTTTTGTTGGTTTTTATTTCTTTATTTTTTTAGGAAATATTGATTTTTTTTAAGTCACTTTTCAACAACTTAGGTCATATAGTGACTACATTGGGGATATTCTATACAACATCAAACAGCAATACTATTTGGTCACTCATCCAAGTACAAGCTGTGTATAATGTTCCTTAACTTTGTTAATCGGTTGATATCAGTAATTACGTTACGTCAGTGGGGGGTCGATTGATTTTTACTCCGTGAATAGAATATTAATTTTTTTATTATTTCGCATTCCATTTACAAAATTAATAAATATTTTATAAATAATTATTTTCATTTGTTGTCAATGCTCAAACTCTTCATTAATGTTAAAACTGTTTAGGATTTAGCATAAATAATATCCTAAATATTCCTTGTTTCGTAATATCAGTGCAAAATTGGTATTCTAATTTCACATAGCAAAATTGTATTCAGAATATAATGGTATGTGAATTAAAAAATGGTTCCACTATAAAATGCCAATAATAATTTGTAGTACAGTAAATAAATAGTAAATGTCAATTAGGCCGGCGCATATTACAGCGTATGTGACACAGCGCGATTTTTAGTAACATACACAAATAAATGGGTTAAATTGATGACGCGATGCAACGCAGGGAGACTGGCTTGACGGGGCAAAAACGTGGCACAGTGCCCGAGACTCAGTTTATCGCGCCACGAGTCTACCCATATAAAGCTAATAAACTAAAACTAAACACAAAATAAAGAAAAATATGTGTCTACTGGACGAGAGAACTGCTTGGCAATATGCTTTTTCCAACATGTCGCGTGTGACGCGAACACATCATGTTGCGTCACGCTATGTCGAAAAATGCGCCAGACCTTATATTAATCCAACCCTACGAATTTATGTGCAGTTACCAACCCTTGCTTTTTTATATGCCATAGTATTTGCTTCATCAATAATATAAATTGTAAAAGTTAGCATACACAATATTTATGTTCCATTTTGTGTTAGTGTCGAGATGTGTTGGCTTTGAGGATTTTCTGTTATAGAGGCCAATAAACTATCCCTGTGACAATAATAATAGCACATAATTTTTCAACGGAAATTGCCGATGATTAATTTGAAATGGTAAATCTGCAGCATGGTCATATAAACAGGAGAGTCAATGTTTAAAAAGTATTACCAAAAGTTTATAATTAATGGCTGCAATTATAAGTTGCTGTAAATACATGTAGAGTAAACTAGTCATTATTGATGTATACGTATAATACACTCGCATTTCTATACTCACACACAGGTTCCGCCAAGTTTTTTAAAAAAAAAAGTCAAAAGTTGTCAATTTAAATTGATAACGCCTATGTATAAGACCGTGGTCTATAGGGATCGTATGTGCGAAGAACGTGTGCAGTTTGATCAGCGGCTATCCAGTTATATTTAAAATCCAAGAAATCCTTAAAAAAATAATGTATAGCCATCTATAATAAAAAACAAACTTAAAATGTTTTCAAAATTCTCTAACTTGAAAAAAGCCAAATCGATGCAATTGTTCTAGATGTAGAATGAGTATCATCCATTATTTTATTAGTGTAAAAACTTTATTATCAATTTAATTTTATTTTTTGAAAAAAGTCACTTTATTATATTTATTAAAGAGATACAGATAGTTTTATCCTATTGGGACGGTGTGTTACACAATATAAGCGAAATTTTTCATTTTTCAACCTGTTTTACATCGATTGCGAAAAACTGCATTAGGGAGCCAGCATATGAAGGTAATTTTTTGAACTTCTCTAATATGTGAACCATTTCACATTGAATATAAAAGAAACCGCAACTTCCTTTCTTAAATACAAAAAAAGTTGATATTTTTGAAAAATAACCCTATAAGATGCATTAAGATTATTATAAGAACCATTTCCCATTTTATCAAATCGTTTATTATCCAAAGCCAAAAAACGCGTCTTCCTAGCTTGTACAAAAACAAAGCATTATTTTTCTTCACTTAACCAAACAAAGAAGGAGGTAAGGTTATTAATAAAAATTAATTAATATTAATTAATAAAAAATTCCCGTTTTTTATAGAACTATAGATACGACATAGATTTCTCATCGATTGAAAAAAAAAGTATCTTTTTATACCTTGTAAAAATATAAAAAAATTGGATATTTTTGCTGCTACTCTATAAAACGAGTAAGGAATTTATATTTCTCATTTCCTTAATCATTTCACATCTAATATAAAAGATTGCATATCTCTATCGTCTATCATGTGTTAAAATATTAAATTGCAATTCATTTTATTAGATAAACACGGATTCGTTTAATTTTTATGATGCTTATAAGTTCTAGCTTTATTCCCCTGCTGTACTGTTTAGGAATGTGGGAAGTTGTAAAACTGAGTAACGCAGACCCCCATTAATTTTTATGAGGGTTTTAAGTTGTAAATTTGACGGTCTTAGGCTCTGTAGATCTCGAAATATTGATGTCAAGTCTGATATTGTGTGAAAAACGTTCTCTTCTCAGCCTGGTCAGGAGATAAATAATCTTAAAATTAAAAGAAACGTATGTATTGATTTAAAAAAAGAATAAATGGTGTAATTTTGAAGGCTCTAAGCTAAGTATATCCGGAGAATACGGCAGCTAACTATTTGTTATTAAAAACTTTTATACTTTCCAGTTCTTGAATTATTGTAAATTAAGCTCGTCATTTTACCGGTCTAATAGTCCAATCATCTTAGTCAAATAAATGGGTCAATCTCGGAATCCAACGGAATCAGCTGAATTTTTGTACAAACCTTTATTTTGGTATTATAATGCTTGCACTTAAATTCATAATTGGTCACGTGTTCCTTACCTTAGATATTCAAAGTCAAAAGTCCTTAAAATCAATTTCTTGAGAATATTTCGTTTTCTCTGCCTCCAATCGAATTTGTATTCATAATCAAATTTGTAAAAGATAATATTCTTAATAAAGGATAATAAGTTTTGCTTAACACCTTTTTTTATATATTGAACCGTTTTCGATAGATGGGCTGAAAATGGAGCGTTTGATGGAAGTTCAATCGTAAATACCAATTTATTATACAGTTTTTTTACTTAATTATTCATTTAATATTACTAGCCTAAGAATTTAATACCTTAAATTTATAAATATTTGTTATGAGTCAAGTAGTCATTTAATCTTATTTACCTTTTGCATACAAATAATAAAATAATACAGTGAATCAATCTAAATATATTTTGACCTAATATAAACTTTATATATCAATATATATTCCAATCTTATTCGAATTAAGGATAATTGTATTTATTTTAATGTTGTTTTTATCATCCTTATCTTCATCTCTTTGTTCGGCCATCAATTTCAGACGAATTGTCACCATATATTTTTTCCTGGCATTAACAGTAATTAAGGCTAAGCGCTCCACCTTCGGCGCCCTCTATCCCGATAACGGTTCAACGTAAAAAAAAGGTTTCAGGCAAAACTTGTAAACAATTTTATTTTCTACAACGATGATAAGGACAAGTTTTATAATTCCAAAATAAAGGTTTGCGCAAAAATTCAGCTTATTCCATTAGATTCCGAGGTGAATCCTAAAGAAAACTGGTCTATAAGTATATATATGTATTCTAAATATTACAATGTATGCATATACATAAATAAATCATTCAGTAAATTATATGTATTTCATTTTTAATATTTTCGTCGCTTAATTTGTGTTTGTCGACGTTATGTTATGAAGTCCACGAGACACGAATGATCACAGAACATTATTATATTTATTCACACACAACAGTCATCTTTTTATTCGTGTCTACTATACCTACATACCTATAGTGGTGTAAATATGAAAAACACCAACCTTCATATTCGTAATAATATTATTACATTCAAATAATTATAATTAAATAAACAAATATTTCAATAATATAGACAGAAACACACTAAGTGTGTATTTATTTTACAATTTTCAATTTTATAATCAATTTATAAAATGAAATTATTGTTGTTTAAATTGTCTATACAAAATCAACCACACAGTTGAAATAATAATATAAATCAATAACATTAAAATGTTTGACTTACATTTATAAACTGAAACTTGTCGAAACAATAAAACGTATGTATAGCCATGGGATTTTATAAAGTATATCTACTTTTATAAAATCGTAGTATCTGCCAGTGTATCCGTTGACATTAAAGCGCTACTATTTGCGAAACAGAATTCCTTTCAACGAAAATTTGAATAGAGATTTATGGAGAGTATCTTATACTCATTTTTCCACAACTTTCTCACTACAAAGTGGGAGAGGTGTTTAAATATGTATTCTTGTAATATTCGAAACAGTTGAACATATTATTCCGAAATGTCACTCGAAATATAGTCAAGTTACCTAAACTACTTAAATATACATTACTACTTGAAAAGGTCGGAAACTAATTTTCATGAAACTTCGCACATTCGTATGCCTCTTTCTTCGCAAAATTGGGATGTAGCTTAAACTTTCAATTAAAACCACAGAGCCGCTTTCAATGAAACTTCGCACACATGGAAGGGAGGCTGTCAAGTGTGACTCAGGATACTTTGTCACGCATACTCCATTCAAAAAAGTGAGAAATGAGTTGTATATTAAATAAATTGTATATATGAGGCGAATCGCCTATTATAGGGGTGTTACAGAACATTTAACAAACACAAATTACTTGTTTAGAATGCAACTGCAGATTTTTAGTGCAGTAACTGTTCATAGGTATATATTATTAATTTTTTTTATAAATGGGGAGAAATATTTTTGCCAATATGTGCGCCGATAATAAATTAAGCCAAGTTCATTACTTAAATAATTGCTGTTAACAAGCAGGTAGGAATGATATTGTGTACTTCAAATTAACATTTATATCATTTGTGCATATTGGATTGATTATAAGAACGAAATCAATGAAAATATTATATTTTGATTCAAAATACAATTCATTTGTATTAAATAAATTTCGATTTTTGGCCCAATTTCCTAGATCAAATTATTTTGTATTTTATAAATACGTATTTCGACTATAAAGTAGTCATCATCAGTATGAATAAGGTAGTTGTAATGATTCTCTGAGGAGATGTTCTAATTTGGTGTGGGTACAAGTCGGCTTACAACTATAGCATCTAGCCTAAGCTTTATCTACAATACATCATCTTATATACTAGTTACATCGAGATTACAATTTTTCATTACATCGTTTGAATAAAAATGGAAAATTAAAAAAAAAACTTGTTCGTTCGTGCATGCGCAATTTATACTTTCCAAGTGTGATCAATTTGCTACGTCAACCAATCAGCATCGATCACAAGTTTAGTGTTCGACCAATGATATTCGACCACGTGGTTTTTGTCAATTAAAATTGTCAATGACATGAGCAGCTACACATGATTTATCGGTTCGTCCAAATTTTATATGTGCCATGGGCTCTTTGAATCTTGTAACAATTTGTCTTCTACTTTGTCCTCCTGACTGCTGTTTCTTGTTAATTTTATCCTTTGGATTTCCTAGTAGCTGCCTCAATTTGGATCTGCTGATGGGAGCTATTTTTAAATTATGTTCTCCAAGTTCTTTTCCTATTTTCCTATTTTTTTATTTCGATGAATGGTCGATAATATGTAAATTTGCACCATTTATTTTTATCGATGTTGTCCTGTTGTAACGTGGTTTAATTACTTCTAAAAATTTTAAATTTTGTTCTTCGAATCATATTGGTAATTGTATTTGGATCGAAGCCGTTAAAAATAGTGACTGGTTTAATGTGTTTTAATTCTTTAAAGTAATTTTTCTTTGATAATTCTTTTTTTTTGTTTTGCACGTTCAATTTTTAGTTTGAGATTTTTTAATTGACAAAAACCACGTGGTCCAATATTATTGCCCGAACACTAAATGATACATCAGCCCGAACACGTGATCGATGCTGATTAGTTGACGTATCAATTTGATAGATACTTGGAAAGTATAAATTGCGCATACTCGAACGAACAAGTGTGCAAACCGTCATCAAATTAGCAACGAGTAACATCTCCTCAGAGAATCATTACATCTTACTAATTTACACTGATGATGACTACTTTGTAGTCGAAATACGTATTTATAAATTACAAAATAATTGGATCTAGGAAATTGGGGGAAAAATCGAAATTTATTCGAAAAAATCCTAGAGTTCTCATTAATAATTACAAAAAAAAAAAAATCATTTCTATTAGTAAATTTTTTTTACGCAGTAATTAAAATAAAGAACGCATAATTATAGTTACAAACAATATTATAGTAAACGAAGAAATGGAGGAAGTATTCGTATGGGTTCAATAATTTGATTTTTAATTGAAATTAAATTGTTTCACATATCACAACACCTTAATTGAAATTTAATTAGTTAATTAGATGCGTATTTTTTATAGACGTAAAATTATAAATATATTCATCTTCTAAATTGGGGATTAAAGACAATGTACAATATACTCCTTGATCATAAATGAAGATAGTAAGATTTCTTTTGATTATACATGACAGTACTTACCAAAAAGAAGTGAGATTTTTCGAAAACACAAATGTGAAAATAGGCCAAAATTCGAAAAATTTGTAACTATCAAAGGAATGAAATTAAAAATCGTGTCCAAGTTCTTTAATCAGAAAATTTTATTTTGTTCTAAGCTCTTCAAACAGTCTGCTTTATAATGCTGCCAATTCCCTCTTAATGCTAACTTTGATAATTATAATCATTAATACTGTAGAGATTCGTCCTTCAAGACATTATTCTCTTCAGGCGGCGAATTTGTAATCACAATAAAAGAATATAAATTAATTTCATAAAATTCATCGCCAAAATGAAGAGAAGATAATAAAAGGTTCTACTTTGATTATTCAAGTTTCTGTTTTCGGCCTATGAAACGGAATTTTCGACTTATAAAACAAATTGAATTAAAAATTGTCCCCAATACCCTTATTCAGAAAATTTTCTTTTGTAAGAATTGGTAGTATAATTAAGAAGATTGTTTGATTGAGACCAAAATAAAGTTTTCTGATAAAAGAACTTGGAATTTGTTATCTCATTCCTTTTATAGGCCGGAATTTTTGTACAGGAAGGATCATATTTTCACATATATGTTTTTGAAATTTTTTTGAAACGATAAAATATATGATTACTATTCCAAAAGTCATTAAATATACCATGTTGATTAAAAAAAAATTGATTTTTAAATGTAATTTTACTAATTACAAACCGTGTCGAGTATTTTGTTATTACGCATTATTGAACTCATATTGGTCAGGGCATACATACCCAATAAATATATACCGCATAAATAATTTTACATAATGAACATATTCAACCCTGGCATATTAATAGCAGGAAAAAGATATATTGATTTCATTATTTTGAAAAAAATTCATATCACCAATTAACTAACACAAAAATTCGATACATGCCTTAAGTCGATTGTTGGTGTGTTATACGGAGGTTCGGAGTTGTACAGTGGTTATACTTTTGTTGTATGCTGCTAAACCTAAGAAAATGGAATTTAAATAAAAAAAACAATCAAGACGATTTTTTTTAATACATGAAGAGACATCTATGAAAAGATAAACTTTAAGCTACAGATATAGCTAAAAAATAATTCTGCAAATATTAAGAAATTTTTTAAAATAAAACACATCTAAATTATTATTTTTATTTTAGAAGAGTGCTTTTAGGGAAAACTCTTCAAAACGCTCTTTGTTTGCCAAATCTGTACGCCAAATTTCATATCATTTAAATAATAATTTTTTAGTTATTTTCACGCAAATTGAGAAAAACTATTCAGTGTATATTACGTTGTAGTATATTAGAGATTGTTTTTTTGCAGTTCATCATCCACGATTTATGGACCCTTATTGGAAAAATATTGTTATTATTCTTATTTTTGTATTGACAATTTTACGTGGTAAATCTTAAAATTTTATGATGGAATATTTCTTAGAAAAAATACCTTCAAAAATGAACTAAAAAGTAAATTATAATTTTAAAATTTTCCTTGAGACCAATTACCTTTCTCAGTCGACGTCAATTAAGCTAATTTAGCTAAGGATAGAATGGGCACCGACTTCGAAATGTAATTGGTCACTAGGAAAAAATTATAATTTTTATTACTTTTTAATTAATTTTTTTTAAGGTGGTTCTTTTATGTTTAAAGATTTTCATTTTTTTACTTTAGAGAGTATACGACAACGAAAAATTTTTCATTTAGATGAAATTTAATAATTAAAAAATTGTTTGTACCCCCATATGTATATATATGATTTATATGTGAACTGACTGCGCAAAACTCTAAAGCAAATATGCAATGTACTGGAAGATCAAATCTTTTTCCCATCGAAGGGATATTGGGTTAAGAATATATAATCCGTGGTGTTGTGTTTATTCAAAGTTGTAAATTATTCTTAACTCATGGAATAATAATTTTCAAATTTAGATATATTTTATACTTAAATTTTTTGCGTTGCCATTTATTAGTCTTTGATATCTATTTTATATTTGGTTTTTTTTTTTTCAGTTTCTGTTTTATCTATTCTTTTTTTAAGAGTGAAATTGAAAATTATGAAAGCAAACTCATGTAGTATGCTAATGAAGGGTTTAAAGTGTATTTGAGTAAACATAATATTATTGATGATAAATAAATACACTTATAGTATATTATACAAATTACAGTATTGATTTCTCACAAAGTCGTTAACCTTAAAGATTGACAAGCATATCTGTTTGTTAGCAGAGATTTATTTCTATACTATGATAAAAATTTATCATGATTAGAAAATCAAAACTTGAATAACGTGTGTTTGTGACATCTTGTTAGAATTTCTTGTATGTGAAGCATCTCATTAAAATTGCGCCCAATAACAAAATTTAGCACAGAAGTGTTTAAATAGAAATTTATAGAAAATTATACAAAATTTAAGCCATACAAAACGGAAACACCATACAAATATTAATAGTAAAAAACTGCACTATGCGCTAAGTAAAATATCCAGGCGATATATCGACTATATTCGCCAGTCGGAATTTGTAAAAATTGGGCTACATGTTGATTTTGGATTTGTAGTGAATCTGTTAGGCTATTGACATTATTAAATTTTTTAAAGTTAAATTGACTTTATCATTTTTTATTTTATGTATTTAATGAAGAATGATTAAAAAAATGGGGTTAGTAAGGTATTCGTATTATAGTAAACAGAAACAAGTAATCTAGGTGCAACTGGCAAGGTTATTAAGAATTAGCTATACCCGTCCAGCCTTCACAAACTTCGGTTAGTTTGCGGCTTGGACAGTACCCAGATACAAAAAATTTCGTACAAAAAATAGAACTGCTACTTTATCGAATTTCTATCTACATCATTTGAATTTAATAAAATCCTTTCATTGTCCTCAACTACGTTATAAGAAGTAGGTCAAAGTTTCGAGGTTATCCACTTAGCATTTCGACTGTAATAATTTCAAACTTTTCACCTTAGTGGTTAGCACAATTCATTGATAGATGTATCAAAATTTGAGCCCCCTTTTCCCCTCATAGAAAATGAATTTCCAAATATCCCTTCGTGCTAAATTACCTCATACAAGACACCCTAACGAGGAGTTGTAGTTGGACTATGCAATTTCACGGAGATGCAAAAATTTTTTTTTTGGAAATAATCACTGACAAAAATCTTTATAGCTCGAAATACAAGAGCTTCAAAAAATTCAATGATTCTATTGTTGAGAAACGCATTAAATTAGAACAGACAGTTAATAATCATTAAAACATTATTTTCGATCAGCAAAAACAAATAAAAAGAAAAAATAGAATTATACTCGGAATAGAATAACTTGAAGTCGATAGTAACCTAAAATTTAATTTACCGGAAGTTTTAAATAATAAATTGAAAACAAATTAAATATTAGTATAGAACAAGTGTACCGCCTTGGAAGAAGTAATAGAATATTATTTAAAGCTTATTAAAGTTGAATTTGTTTGGTTTAAAGAAAAAATTAAAAAAGCCCAGCAATGTTGAAGTGCACCGAAATATACATAAACACATATCTACCACGCGAATTATGAAGAAAAGTGTTACGGAATATTTGTACAAATGTTATATTATTTATAAGATTAATGCAAACATAGACCGTTGCCGATGACGTACCTTGGCTACAAGGCTAAGAATTTTTTAGTAGTAACTTTCATAGTAGCTATGATGGTATCCAAGATACGAATAAGGGCAGCCCCAGAATGGTTTGTCTACCTTAAGCCATTTTTGGTTTGTCTACAAGGATAAATATATATTATTTGGTTTGTCTACAAGGGTGCCATTTGTCTGCGCTTATTTTGATAATGTACGTATATAATTTGCATGTTTGGATGAAAAATCTCTATTAAGTCTGAATGTAATGAAAACCAAAAATTATGATAGTGAAATCCAGAAATTTTTAGACTTTGGAAATTGGAAACTTACATCCCACCTCAAAAATAAGCGGACTAATGGTTCTCAGTTTTTCGATTTTCCACTTTTCTGGACCGTACGGGTCGGGAAAACTTTTCACACAATATTATCAAGTTTTCTCTCAGATTCATTAACGTGCCCTTCAAATCTAAAACTTATACTCATCATAAAAATTAAGTTTATCAATGTCTATCCCTGTTTATAAATTCTCAATTTTAATTTTATTTTGCATTACGGAGGGTAGAGGATCTGATTAAACAAATGGCAACTTAATATGATGGAGACATGCAATCTTTTGTATTAGGTATGAAATGATTAAGAGAAAGAGAAATTTATAGATTGTTTTATATTTATAATTCCTTATCCGTTTTTCTTATGGAGTAAAGCAGCAAAAATATAACATTTTTTTATTCAAGTTAGAGGTAGATAGTGTGTTTTTCATAAATCAGAAACAGTTCGATAAAATGGGAAATTTGTTTTTAAATAATATCACCTTCCTCCCTTTCTGTAGTTTCTTTTTTATTTAAGCTGTAATATAAACTGATTGATAAAATGGGAAATTGATTCTTATTATAATCTTATACACACCTTATAGGGTAAAATTTTGAAAATTTCAACTATTTCTATAGAATGAAACAGCGGTTTTTGAATTCTCAGTGAATTGGTTTAATAAAAAATGACATTTATTTGTTTTGTAATCTCATGCCTTCCATATTGAACAAATTTTAAAAACTGTTTTTTGTATGTTAGCGCCTAGACACAGTTTTTCGAAATCGATGTAAAACGGTTTGAAAAATTTACTATTTTGATTTAATATTATAACACCCTTCCCCAACAGAGTAAAGCCTAAAATATCATCTATCTATGTATAAGAAATATATATTATGAAGTGCTAAATAAAAAATTACTTTTTTACAATAATAAAATAACGGATAATAAAATATAGAATTTGGTTTAGTTGTATCAATTGAGGAATGTTTTTCAAAAATTTTTATTAATTTTTTTTTTTTTAACAGCAGCTTTTTTTTTAAATATTTGTAATATACCAGAAATGTTTTCTTTGTAAGAAAAATTTTAAAATTGTTAGGAAAAATTTAAACTAGTTTTTATTTTATATAAATGGATATATGTATGTTACGGTTTCATTGTGTTTAATTATATAGGATGCAAGCGAGTGCGGATTACTAGTCTTTAAATAAATTGATTTAACTCTTAGTTCTTTTTGCATCTGTATTTGCCGTTGAAAATTTAATTGATATGATTATATGCACATGGGCAATTATATATCGATCTCTCTAACAGGAAATTGAATTCTGAAAACCGACATATCTTGATGCCTACACAAAATGGAACAAAAATATTGTGTGTGCTGAACTTTTATATGAAAGATATTTTTGAGATTGATTGACAAAATCTAGAACTATGTCATATATCGAAGCGAAGACGGGTCACTTATAGTCTTAAAATAAATTCATTAAACTGAAACGATTTTGAAAATTGAGTTTTCTAAATCGTGGGACTTTTATTTCTCGATGATTTTAGGTTGGTATATAAACATCTGTGTATTTTACTTGAATCATTATGAATGAATGGAATTATATAAATGGTTTATAATGTTTGATTTCATTAGTCAATCCATTTTTTTCTATGAATATTATCAATAATTCATAACGAATTACTGAGTATCAAGTAATTATAATATTAAACAATAAATTCAGTAAAAAGTTGTACAATTGTATTGATTTGTAATTAATTTCATAATAATTTATTCAACAATTAATATTTAATTATCATATTCTATTATTCAGTATAAATTAACACTAAATATTCGAATCACTATAAACAAGTTTTTTGGCATTTTAATCGTAAAAAGCCATTATCGATCCATTTATCGTTAAAAATCTTGTTATTAACCGATAGAGAAATTGAATTCATATAAGTCATTTTAAAATTCTATGTATGGGATGCTAAAATTATGCACTGAAAGTTCTTGCGTGTTTTGAGGAATGGTCTTTCTATAAGGTTGTAGAGTTTTTAGAGATGAGACATAGCATTCTAAGTACGGTTACTATATTCTGACAAGAATCAGACCTGCACGCTATCATATATTTGAAAATGTTAAAAAAAAGTTGCTTTATTCAAAAATTATTCATAAAGAGTAAGAGTTAGAAAAAACTTTTAAATAAAAATTTTAGCGCATTTCTAACGCTTAGAAAACGTTTTTCATAAGTCAATAATAAGTTTAAAAGAACTCTTCTACAATACTGAGAGGTCCTAACAGTACGACAAAAGGAATAATCTTATCCGAAATTAGATAAAGTGATATTCAGAGGAGAGTCGTGGTCGTATGCCATCTATTACTTCTAAATGTATTGTTTAGTCCTGAAAATTTTTTAAGAACGTGAAATGCAAACACAACTATATCTGAACATCACTTTATTTAATTTCGGATCTTTGCTTATTTTGTACTGAGCACATTACAGTAAGACGACTTGAACGCTTTTAAAATTATTTTTTATAAGAGCTGAAAATACTTTTCATTCCAAAAAAAAAATATATTAAAGCTGAAGACGTACGCTTTAGGGTTGATTCCTACCAGAATCCGGATATCATACTTAGCATGGTATATTATGGCTTATTCATAACAATATTTTAAACCTTATAGAAAGACGGTTATTCAAACCGTCTACGAACTCCCATTGTATTGTAAAACTGAGATAATTCTTAAAAATTTTTATTGGTTTAAGATTTATAAACTTCGTATTAATAGCTACATTTAAATTTTACGAGGTGATGATATGCAATAAATACTGATATGCTATAATTATGACCCAGATGCATTTTAATTCGTAAGATTATTTATGTTTAATTGTAACTTTTTAAATAACTTGTTTTCAATACTCGATCTGTCACACACATCAGTTTTCGTTTTTCAAGATTTCAGTAAAATTTTCATCTAATATTTTTTCTTTATCTACTTAAAATTTGTTTTCAAGAAATTGTTAAATAATTCTAGAGTGAAAATTGAACTATATAATTAATAATGACAAGATTTTCTCACTTCTTTGAATAAATTAACGAATTAATCTTTAATAAGTTGAGTTGAAAATATATACACAATTCATACATATTCATGATTCCTTGTTCCTTGTATGCTTAAGAGTATTTATGTATTCATTTTATTATTATTGTTATTTAAGACTACAGAATGATAAAAAATTACAATCCATAGTAAAAAATCGAGTCAGAAAATGATTTTTTTTATTGCTTCTTAAATACATTACATTTTTTGTCCTTGGATTGGTTTTATATGAGACATCAAATAATAATAAAGTCTTTATTGAATGATATGCAATATAATTCCATTTTATTTTTTTATGAAATATCTATCATTCGCGATAAAAATGTCGGAATAAAAAATAAAATCATTGTCCATATTTAAAACTATCGAAAATCAAGGTGATAATCATGGTTTTAATGATTTTTGTGTGTCTTGGAATTTAAAAATGATGTGTGATGTGAATTTTTATTATTTGATTAATTAAAATCTCCGTACATTTGATAGCCGTTGAACGTATATAATTTAAGATATCGTTAGATATTTCTAAGGCAGAGAAATTCATATTCAAGTGGAATTTCATTTCTGTTCATAAAGAAAATGTTATTCATTTTTGAAAAAATTTTAATCATTTATATAAGCGTTTTATAAACACGCCTTCATCTGTTATAAAAATATTTCTTCTGTTGTAAAAGAACACAAATTAATTTAAGAAAAGATACATTACGAAGGAAAGTTCTTTGTTAATTATTCACATGTTTATTAGCTCGCTGTTCTCGGCGTCTATTTGAATAGAATTTTTTTATTTCTTTTAAATTTACTTTCAGATTAACTAGAAACTTGAAATTTTGAATGTAATTCAAAATTGGGTAATAATATTAGTTAAAAAATATGGCGGCGTTACATACTGTTACATATTGTTACATATGGTTCTTAATTTTATCAAAATAAAAAAGGAATGAATTTAAATAAACTTTTGAATATGCAATATTATTAAAACGAACTAAAAAGTGAAAACGTATGCGAACAGTGTTTTACTTTTGAAATAGGTATTGCTAATATTTTTATGGTTATTTAAAATTTTCACTCTAATTTTCAGAACATTTTTAAGTATTGAAGAATTGGTATTGTATTTTACCTTTTTAGTTTGAGGTATTGTATTTTATCGTTTTAAAAACGCGATGTATTTAATATTATTTTTAATAATAATATTTTGGTAATATGGCCTTGATACCTTTTAGAATCTTAAGAATTTTAAACATTTTTCATTAATCTTATAAGGCAATTATTATATGCTTTGATTATTATTACAGTACCTTGATAACCGAGTTTTTTGAAATTATATTACGTCGAGGTGGAAGACGAGTCCAGCACGCTAACACTTAGCCACTCCAATGACTTTAAATATTAAACAAATATATCATTACATTATAAAAAATTATACAATTATAATAACAAAATCTTATTTGAAAAATATTATTCACTTTATTGTGTTGTTTTGTTGGGTTGGGTTTAAAATTAATAAAATTTAAAAAAAATAATTTTACTCGTCGGGCGAGCCGGGATTCGAACGCGGGATCTCTGTATAAGAGCCTCGCACGCTACCAACTAGCCACTCCAATGACTATATGACTATAAATATTAAACAAATATATCATTACATTATAAAAAATTATCGATAAAACACAAATAAAATGACATTTTCTAAAAATGATTCCTAGCTAGATCGATTTATCGCCCCCGAAACCCCCTATATAATGAAAATCGTTGGAGCCGATTCCGAGATTACAATTATATATATATATATATATATATATATATATATATATATATATATATATATATATATATATATATATATATATATATATATACAAGAATTGCTCATTTAAATATATAAGATTAATATTATAATTAGTCACATTCCTAGTTATAATCAAAGCATATAATAATAGAATACTTTGTATTCTAAAACCATTGGGATATGGAATAAAAAATTTGCGTGTATTAAGTGAAAAGATCCTGTTTAAATTTTATACCAAAAACAATTTTTATTTTATTTTCGTTATAATTAAAAAATTATACAAAATTTAAAGAAACTTTTAGATTTAGTACGATGCACAACGTGATTGTTTAACATTTTTACATCAAACATTGATAATTTCTGTGTTTCGAAAGTCATCAATATTGTATATATTCGACACTTGTGGATGCCCATTCATGATGATATACTGTCGAAACACAGTTAATATTATTTATAAGAAAATCATGGAAATATTGAAATTATTTTAGCATAATAACGTTATGGCGCGTTTTTTGAAATTTTATCACTCTTGAAATGTTAATAATTAATTTTTAAGACATTTTTTTAAGTTTTTTCGCACACTCTATTAATATTGTTTATTATAAAGTTTTAAAAATTCATTAAAAAAATGAACATTTTTTTACAAAAACACCATTGATAAACGTGAAATTAAATAATATTTCTATTTTTAAATTGAATATTTCTTCTAAAAAATTAACATTGAAAAAATTTAAAGGTAAACCACTAAATTGATTGATTATGACAAAAATATTGATTTGTAATAAATTATAAATTAAAAATTAGATTTTTTTATTAATAGATTTGTATTCACAACCCTTTTATAATGTGTATCAAAGTAAAGGTTATTTTATAAACTATTGAAATATTTTTTCAAAAACTGATCCTGATTATTCTTAAATTATAAGATTTGTAGCAATCAGATTTAATTTATTCGAACATCGAATATCGTGGATATATTAAAATTTACTAATTGACTGATACTAATTTGCTTTTTTAGCGATCAAGTTTTAAAACTATACTCAATTAAATAACGAAATTTGAATTAAAATTGATAAAATACGAGGCAATTAAAAGTTCTGAAAGATTATTTTCTACTCTTTTCTTGTAAAAGGAAGTTTTATAAGAATATACTATTATGAAAATTTATGATGTTACATGAATCCTTTCTCCATCTTCTTTAGTTAATAGTTTGAAGGGCCATATTTTACTATTTTGTAAAGATTTTCAAACTTCATTTTCAAATGCGTAAAGTAAAGTCGCTTGAATTGAAGTAATAAATAATAATTTACCCAGGGTTTGAGTAGAGCATCCGTATAGTTTGAGTAGAGAGATATTTGTTTTGTATTGATTTCTTATGATCAATAGCTTAAGCCATTAAAAATTCTGCAAGGAAGTTGGTCTAAGTTTAGTCTACATTGTTTATTGTTTTGCCATTAATATTTATTTAATTTAATTTATTAGTAATTGTCATTCATGTTCTTGAGATTTTGATGATACCCACAAAGGAGAAATTAAAACCAAATTTGTAAATCAAGTTGTATAATGCTTTGGGTTAGTAGAATGGTCCGAGATTTGGCTGCAAAAAAGCTTACTTATCGAGTTACCGGATGAAGTATTTTTAAATGATAACAGTCACTCTAATTATTAAGAAAATCATTGACTGTCAGGGTAAAAGTTAATAAAAAATCGCTATATTTTATTAAGAGGGCATTTTTTGTCCAGTAACTGTACAAATTAAGTTACTGCTTGAAACTCATTTTAAAATTTAGAAGGTAGAAAAAAAATATAAGCAACTGTCACGTTTTTCTGATGTTAATCCCCCATGGCATCCTCAATTTTTTTTTTTTGTTCCATTACTGTACCTATCGAGTAACCGCTTCAAATTATAATAAAATTAAAGTCTATCAATATTTTATTAAGAAAATACATAACTACCAAATGCCTGGCAGCATACTCTCTATATTGGTACCCTTTTCACCATGATTGTTTTATCGCATCACTCGAACTATTTATATATACGGACATAAATATGTAAAAAAAATTAAAATATGTATATATATCTCGATTACATTTGAATGGAAAGAGATATAAAGTTAGAGTAGTTCATGTGGACCTGAGTTTCATCCAAAATTATTAATTGGTTTCGTTAAGATCCTATTTTAAAATATTTTCAAATGGTTGTCAAGATTAATGTTGATTCAACTGAATGGCCTAGCCTGTATATAAAATGTTTATATAGGTATTTTACAAATAATAATTAAATGTTAATTATTTTGTTGTCGGAATAATCTATAAATTTTAATTAAAATTTTAAGTGGGTAAGAATTGATGCCTTGTTGGCGGTATTAAATATTCTATGCTGATATTTGATAGATTCTGTTGCATGAGTGTATATACTGTTCCAAAAAAAAAATTTTTTTTTCATTGTTTCTTTTCAGCAAGGATTCTTTGGTTCGCTTATTTATTAAAAAGGTTTTAACAGCAACCATATTATTTGTATGATTGTATAAGCACGAATAATTTCTAAGAAAATTTATGGAATCTTTTCTTCTTCCAGTTACATTAACGTTATTTAAATGTACGTAAATTATTTTCATCACTTTATTAATTACAATAAAAATAAATAATTTCGAGAACTTTCCACTTACGGTTTCTGTTTCACAAGAATGGGTTCGGGTTTTAAGCACTTATCAGTTCTTCAAATTGTTGAACAATTTTTAGCCACATTCCTAATTGTCAACAAAACATAATTATTGTCACCTAAGCGTTTAAAATAATCAAGTACAATTGATAAAATTTTGAAGATTCTAAAAGGTATTGAAGTGATATAACAAAATATTATTTTAAAAATGTAATGTTTAATACATTACGTTTCTAAAACGATAAAATACAATACCTTAAACTAAAAAGGTGAGATACAATACCGATTATTCACTTCTTAAAGTTATTCTGAAAATTCGAGTGAAAATTTAAAATATTATAGTAATACCTATTTAAAAAAAACACAGTGTACATACCTTTTTACTTTCCCTTTTCTACTATGCATAATATTTCTTCAAATTTTACTATTGCATCCACATTACATACTTAAATATGACATAAATAGTTTTTTTACAAAATATCATAGTTTTCTTTATAATATCAATGAAGAAAAACTCAATGAAGAAAAAAAAATGATCTCTTGTCGTACAAAGCGAAGAAATTAGTTTTTAATAGATCTTTTATTGTAAGTGTTTAATTTGTTAGGCCTGGCGAATATTCCTGCACGTGTGACACAGCGCAATGCGATGTGGCACATAGTGATTTTTTGTAACATATACAAATGAATGGATCACTGCAAATTGACAACACAACGCTACGCAAGACTAGCGAGACGCGAAAAACGTGAGCCCGAAAATAGTGCCCGACAAACAAAAACACGTCTCTGCTGGGCGAGAGAATTGCGTGACCATATACTTTCCATTGGGAGTGTTGCCATTTGCGTCCTGTCACGTCACGCTTAGCCACACGTGCCGCAATATGCACCAGACCTTTCAATATGCAGCATTAATACAAGATTATACAATTTACAAACATGCAATCATATATGGCACAAACTAGAATATGCGATGATTGTTTTAAATGACAATACTTTATTTGCCAAATCCCATATTTGTTCAACTAATAGATTATTTATTATGTGAAACGATTCGGACAAACTGATTACCTACATAGTTAACACATACAAATATTGAAAAAAACAATACATAAAATAGTCGAGTTATTTACTTAGTTAGTCAATAGTTGTCAATATTGTTGAAAACTTTATAAATAGGTACTAATATTTTGTTCCAATTTTATAATATCAATTGCTATAAAACGGCGATGGTTTTCCAACGAGCTTTTAAAATGTTTTGAATCGTTAGTATTATATCTATAAAATAAAATCAATATTCAGTTATTTAAGTTGGCATATAATTTGCGTCGAGTCCGTTGGTTCTAGGAAAATTGCAACAAGCAAAATTATTAATTTCTAGAAAAGGTATTTTGAAATAAAAATTTTCGTACATCGGCCGTTTTTATACCCGACATGTGTACAATATATTTCGTCTTAAGTTTGTAACGCTAGAAACTACTGAACATACTAAGAAAAGCTTGGTATAAGTGTACATAGAAAGGGTCGGTCGTTGATAAGATAGCGGCCGATGAGAATATAAAAAAATACACTATTTTATGGATTTTTCTTTCAATTATCACTGGTTATTTTTATGAGTCGCCAAAACTTAATGATCATACTACATTCAGTTAAGAACAATTTTTTATTGTCAATTTAAATGTATTTGGTTTTTTTGAGTAAAATTTTTTTTGTATATGATACAATATTACTATTGTTGGTATCGGAACAGTATCACTACCATAGTGTTTTTTAGAAATGTTCTTGATAGTGATAATCCAGTATCTTCATCAAGAAACATAAACTTTTGAAGGATGAAACCCTGTTTTTTTTTATTACATTTTCCTTTTCAAACTTCTTTTCCTGTATGCTGCACCAGATAATTTTATCAAGTCACGCTCATTCATCGTAATAAGTATTCCTAAAAAAAACGTTAAAGGTTGTAAAATGGCAATTAATATTGTTTGATTTGAGGAATACAATGTGAATATGAAAAGTGTATTTCAAATACGTGACAATTTAACATTAAACGTGACCAATTCAGCTAATGTTTTGATTACATACTGCTAAACAAGTTGAAGAGTAAGCTCAGTTGTTCGTCAATGAAAATTTGATATGTTCACGATTGGCCAGGTTTATTCTTACCTGTTTTGCAGCACAGTATTAAACATTTAGAAGTACTTCCGTATATATATGTCCATCATCAAGACAACTCAAAATCAATTGGGTCAAATAAATTAATATTCTAACTAAAATCCATAAAGTAATAGAAGAAAAAGAAATAAAAATACAAAAAATGTTTCTTTCAATATTTATCATGAATCGCTTGAAGTATACTAAATTAGTGTTCTGTTTTTGTTTTAGGTATGGATGGTTTCATAATTGGTAAAATTTTTGAAATTTTTCTAAAATTCAAGACAGGTAATGTGAAAATTTACCTCATAACAAAATCAAGTGTATACAAAATCAAAGTAGATAAACTGTCGACTACAAAGATTTTGGAAAAAGGTATACCTCTTTTTTTGTTCAATGAAATCCCATAAGCATCAGTATAACAAGATACGAAGTGTTGATGGTTTATTATTATAAAAAGTCATATTTGTCCTAAAAAGTCATTATTAGACCTATTTGCCCTGTGTGATCATAAACATATCATTTATAAATACCCGCCTTGTATTTAGCTTAGTAATAATGAGATTAATAACTTACTCCTCTACAGAAATTCTGAAAAACGAGCCGCTCGTTTTCTTTTTCGGAACTCATAAAATTTTAAATTGCTCTCACAAGATTCAAATAGACAGGTATGCGTTCAATTGTAATTGTTATAGGAAGATCATTCGATAATAAATGTAAGAACTATTTTGTCAAACACGTGACAAAATAGATTCTCCACTGCCGGATAACTTGAACTGTAGAAAAGGAAACGGCTCACTTTTGTCATACACAAAAAGTTATACACTTATAATTTTAAAAAATAGATACACTTGTAATATATCCATACATGTTTGATGAGTATATGTATATGATACGATATGTTTATGGGTACCCAGGCCTGAAGGGTACCCAGTGTATATGAAAGAATTGATAAAAGATCTATTAAAGACTTGCTGACCTGACAAACGTTGTTTTGTCATATAAATAATCTCTAAAACATATTTGTCATATAAAAACATATTCTCAAAAAATTTTTTAGTTTTAAATAATGAAGCTGATGCAAATCAGAATAAAAAATAATATTCATTTATAGTTTAAAGCAGACACGCATTGTTGAGACAATTGTCCCATTTTATTAAACGATCTTACATCGATTGCATGTAAAATTTGAAAATCATTACTTATCGAATGACCAGTATTTGATGTGGAACCCCGTGAGCCGAAAATTTTATATATACACCTGATTTGATTTGGGTACTTCGATCTCCTTGACTCCTATATCGGCCTTTGGCCTTACTTATGAGTTACAGAAGTGAACCCAGAGGCGGACTTCGCATTTGGCTTCTAGATATGTACATATATCATAGTTGGTTGTGACAGCCGGTACTTCGTGCCATGGTACTTATATACTTGATGAACAGTTTCACTTTTTGGCGTTCTGTGTCCAGTTCAACTATCTTTAGGGGGTTAGTTTCAGATACACTTTGAATTTGCTACTTTTTGAATGTCAAACATCTTCAGGTCAAATGGGTAGGATAAATATTTATTCCTACAGTTGTAAAGAATAGATTACATCTTGGTGGGGTTAATTTTGATTTTCCACAACAATGTAGCTTTCAAGAATAGATAGTCGGGATAGGAAGCAAGCTGAAACTTGTTTCGATTGCCAAGATTATCAGTAGATGGCCTATTAGTCGCCAAAGAGAGCAGTTTCGCTTGGTCGACACCTCGAGATATTGATGATATAATATAAAAAGAGACGGAGTCCTCAGAAGGAGCAATAAGGTTCAACAGTTTTGACACAGTATTCGTTCGATGTACTTTGTTGGATATTTTTTTGGATTTACTGGTGGATAAATATGAAATTAGGCGTTTTAAGATGTAGGTGGATTAATTGTACGATGCGATATGCACACTTAATATTGTTAACAGTTCGAAATACTGCTATTAAGAGGAGATAAATAAATTTAATTATTTTGAATTTCAAGTATAGTTTTTGGTTTCGATTGAAATTATGTTAAAAGGATTTGTAACATAATTCAAGTGAGAAGACGAGTATTTAAAAAATCACCCCCATTTCACACCCTTAGGGTTAGAAAATGGAATATTTCTCACCATCCAAACCTTCCCTGAACTTTCATAAATATTTGGAGATATTTTATTATATTTTTTATCAAACTTATTATTGATTCCACGGTTGCATATAAAGTGTATCGATCAGTTCTCGAAATTGAAGTTTTGGTACCCTACATTCAAATTTATAAAAATTTGTCAAATATAGTTAGTTAACATTGGTAGTATATAATAGGAAAAAACATTAAACTATAAAAGAAAATCTAAATAATTTTGAAAATATATAATATTATTGTAAAATATTATAACGATAGACGTAGCGAAGTAAAAAAGCTAGTTCATTATATGTATAAAATGGAACTAGTTAAATTCTATGTTTTGTTTCGAACTCAAAGAAAAACAAAAATGTGTTAAATAGACACTTCAAATAATAATGCTATGCGTAAAATTATTCGCAATACTATTTAAAGATAAACCCAAAAGTATGTTCTCTAAAACTACTATGTCAACCACAAATTTACCTCGTCGTATTCATATGCAGAATATTCTTTGATGCGAGAATAACTGCCAACCATATTATAATACAAATATATGCGTGTAGAAAGTGTAGAAAGTGTCAAAATGAAGGTACCACCTTTTAAGATTTTATTTCCGAATAAAGTACTTTTAATGTCCCTAATATTATCTTGTTGTTCGTTTGTTTAAGTACAAAAGGCATTCATAAATTATCTGAAACATGGCCCCCTGTAGCGAAAAGGCTTACAACAGGGTATTTTGAAAAGTTCAGATTTTCATAATATCTGCCTCAACTCTGAAATTGTTAAATTCATTTTCTATTGATAAATCCTTAATTGTGTTAATTCAATAATGTTCGGAGGTTCTATTCAGTTATTCATATTAGTTATTGAGATTTCTTAAAAGTCAAAATAATTCTAATTCACTGCGATATTCGTATTGTAGTCTAAGAACGAGATTCCGAGCGGAGTAATTTATGCTAAAAGGTAAGCAAGTGAAAGCCACTTATAGGCAGTCTTATTCGGAATATATTTAATATTTTATACAAAAAACCTACATTTGCTAATAGGTGGCAAATGTGATGTTTGAATTCTAGACAAAAAGTTATAAACAGAAAACGACATTCGCAACCCTCCTTGGCCATTTACTCAGTGTCTGTCAGGCCATTTAAGATTTTATATAACATGACAAATATGCTAACAGATTACAGATATGAATACATGGTTCATCTGGTCTCAAAACTTATAAAAACAGAATGGAAACTTTAGCAGCCGCTAAAAATATTGTTTTTTATTGTGCCATCTTTCGAGAGGAAGTGAATGTAATAAATATAATTAAAATCTGTTAACATATAAGTCATTTTTGGTAAAAACTTGTCCGGTAAACTTTTACGTTTCGCATGAGCAGTTTGCCAACGTAGCCTCTAGGTAGTTTTGATTAATCGTAATTAGCATAAATTATCCCATTTTGGATTATTATAGAGTTATTTCCTATATTAATCGAATTAAAACGATTTTAATTTTGTTTTTTCGATTCTCACTGTATTTGTTATTTGAATAAATCTAAAAAATTGGCTTGCATGATGAATTTTCCAATAACCAGATGAAATACCGATTTATCTATCAATAGATTACCCTAATTGGTGCCTTTATTATATGGTAATCTAAATATATTAATGTCTTTGAAACCGTAAGAAAGATGACATAAACCGAACCGAGAGTATTTTTAGGTTGTAAACAGCGGTAATTTTTTCCAGGAGTCGTGTTATAGTGTTTTCGATTATATCACTACACCAGGATTTTTAAGACTATAGTTTGAAGCTTAAGTTTTTTACTTGATGTTTATTCTGTTCTCCAATAAAAAATTGAAGATTAAATTTTCTAAATTTAGTTTTAACATGTTATAAAATTAGATCATCTTTTTTTTAGCCACATTGTGTACTTGAGCGTATGGGAGACACTCTAGTTACGTAAAATAAATTTTAACCTAGTTTAAAGCAATAACGTTGACGATGGTTATTCTAAAGATAAAGTAATCTGATGATATTATTAAGTAGTGTGTATATGTGGTAATAATACTATACGGTTGATTGTATTTTCCAGTGAAAACACAAAATGAATTACAATGTGTGACTGTAATATGTAAGCAAATGAAAAATATATTCTTTAACATTTAATTTATTATTTTGCAGTATATTTAGTCATACTGAAAATACTTTAATTACATCGTTCTAGTTTTTCATATTTTGGTGTCTTTATTTCACGACAGTGTCTAATAGAATTGCAGTGATAACATTGTTGTATTTCCATTCATTATCATAAATAAAAATGAAATATCGACCGGAATCATTTTAAGCTAAATACATATTATTTATTTATTTATTTGATATGACCAATTGGGCTCATGTCAACCCATACATTAGCTCAGAAAATTAAATATTTATTGCATACGTCACAAAATTGATAATTTCGAATTTTTGAAACATAAGGTTAATAAATATTATGATTTAAACAGCTCACCAATTATTTTAAACTTTAATAAAACATCGAGCTGGGAGTGAAAAGTATTAAATCTAGAGTCAAAAATAATTTTCCCCGCTATTTGCTCTATTGTTAAGAGTATTCCTTTAAAAATCTACTCACCTTCAAGACCCCATGCTCGCCTCTAGCATTCAAAATAGTTTACAAGCACATTTACCTTCTTCTCCTCAAATCAAGATTATTATCCTTGCTGACTCCAGGACAGTCAAAGATTTGGGCATATAGTCCACACATGCCCATTTCTTGATAATCTAATTTATTATTCCATATATGTACTCGTGTAATCAAAAACGTGCCGATTATATCTTTACAATTATGTGTGGATATGTGATAATAAATTTTAAGTTTACTCATTGAATTTAAAGTATATTAAAGAATATATCACGCTTTCGATAATACTGGTAATTGAAGTTGTATATGAAGTTTTTAAAAAAATATAAATTTCTCATTGTTTCATTTCCCATTCATAAAATTACGATGTAATTTTTTTATGATGCAATCTTTTGTTTCTACTCAATGCACTTTTGAAAATAATTTTAAAAACTATTTAAATTATTATAAAAACTGCGTGAATTTATATATAAATTTTAGTCTGCCCAAGTGATGAGCACGAAAATCAAACATATAACAAAAAAGATTATTCTTTAGTTTTATTATGATAAAGTTTTTGAAGTGTTTAAAAAAAAAAAGAAAATATCTTAAATACTTTTGGTTTTTTCATAAATTAAAATTAAAATTTCACCGATTTGAAGTTTAATACTTAGTATATGTCGTCGTTTTGAAACTTTCTGAATAGCTTTGGTCGGTCTGTTGGTCTGTGCAATTCATTCCGACTACTTGACGATGCTTTTAAACTTTTGGTAAACAGTATTGGACATGTTCAGGATGATTCCATTTTAGTAATATAATTTTAGTAATAATAATCTCATCTATCCATTATAGTTCCGAGGACGTAATTAACTTCATATTTTCAATCATTTATGCGATTTTGATGAAATTTTAAATATACTCACATGTGTGGTATAGGTTTACAATAATAGTAGCAGTTAGTAATTCTGTCAAAATAAATTATTCAAAAAATTGTGAAAAATTAAAAGGAATATACTTGTTAATCATAAAGTCAACTTACAGTAGCAGAGAATTTTATATTATACGAGTGAAAAAAATTAATATTTTTAATAATATCCAAATTGCAACTCAATTCATATTATAAATGTATTTATTTACTTATAGCTGCACAGGCTGGATATATAGATTATTTTATGAATTCTAATGATTTAAAATAGTTTCTACATTGATACTCGACTAAATGTCGATTATTTAAACAATTAAGTATGTTATCTTCTCTTGCTTATTATGAATTTCAGCATCTCGTGTCGCTTTAATCGATAAAGTCCGTTTGATATACTAAGCACATCACCAATAAATCTGTAACATTCTGTGATTAAAATGTAGTTATAGCTTCTTATCTCGAGTCCTATTTGTTGTATTTAAATTATATGGTATTAGTACCTAAGTGGTAAAATAGTCCTTGTTGACGACGTACTACGTTAGCTGGAGAATCACACATTTCGGTTAAATTATTGTTATACCCACCTATTGTAATATTCTGATGTAATCATATTCAGAATAATTTGTAAATTAGACAGCCATATTCGTTATAAATCAGTGATGCTTATAAACGTACGTATAAATAATAAACGAATTCTTTTGAATATTGGAAATTAAGATTACAAAATAGAAAATGTAATTTGTTACTGAAAAGTTTGGTAAAAAATTATAAAGGGAATAAATTCTACGCAAAAACTGCTCTTTTGATAAAAATTTATCAATATTTACAATTTTTCATTAATAAAAACAATGCAAGTAGTTGAATGTTTCTTTTCTCGAATGTCATAAAAACTTCCTTTTTATAGATTTTTATGTTTATGTATTATTAAGAATTTTTTTGATGAAATTGAAGGTTTTCAAGTTATTCGTATAACGAGTATTATATACTGTGTTTTCAATAAAATTTCATTGTTTTTCATAAGGTTGAGTATATTTTCTTTAGGTTTTTGTTATTAATTTTTCGAAAATTTTAAAAATTCCTTTTCTGAGTAGCTGTTTGAATAATATTAGCTATTTGGACAATAATTAATTTCAAATAAAGAAAAAAAAATTGTGTCACAATATTTTGAGTACATTGTCATTAGAAAAAAAAACAATTGACTTTTTAATGAAATTTCAAAAAAAATCCTTTGATGTCAAAAATTAACATGGTGCACTTCACTTCAGTAGAGCGTGGCTTCATTAGAGCGGGTCACCCAACTCAAATTTGTCATTTGGCATTTGTCAAACATGATGTAATTTTTTTTTATTATACAATTATATAGTATGAGAGCTGATAGATAATTTTCAGTAGGTATCATGAAAATTTGTGGGAATCATCTTTAACAGTGTCTTGAATGATATCTCGAATGAAATTTATAAATAAAAAAAAAAACATATCATAGAAGCCATTTTAGTTTGCAGATGATTTACACAATTTTTATGGCTGCCTCAATTATCTATTAAAAATTTTCTACTAGCTCTTAGACTAGTGTGATGATTTCAATAAACATTGAATTTGTTTAAATTCATCATGATTTAATGTTATGAACCCGGTGTGTACGGTTTTATAATGTATTTAGTAGCTCACTTTCTTGTAGGTCTGCCCGGGTGAAATTTTGTAATTTTTTTTATACTTTAGAAATGATAGCTGAGAAATGGATAACAATTCATGAAAAAAACGAAAAACGAAGAAAAAAAAAGAAGAAAATTTAAAAGACAAAATAAAAATGAAAATGGATTTTTGTGTAACGGGCAGACATACGAAAATGGCTATTGAATGTCGACAAGGCATGGACAATCATTGATAAAACGTATACAATAATGAATTTATTTTCGAAAACCTACCCTGTTGATCCAGAAGTCAACTCTCGATGAAAAGCTGATGACAATTAAACTTGATTCTGCCAGGAACATGGCTTCCGGCAAAATTTACAGCCTTACAAAATGAACTTTCCTTATACTACTCAGAAGCTGTCTAAGTCCGGTAATTGATTCAATCATATAACGAATAAATATTGTTTATTTCAGAAATAGTGTTTCCAACTCCTTTGTTTGTAAATGTTGGTGCCTGTATAATTATTGTATATCTAATCGGAGTTTCTATGTTTTTACGTCAAAACTTAAACCGTGTTTTGGTATTAAAGCTCCTGAATTTCGTATTGTATTCTTCAAGTTTTGTAATCGTCCTTGATATTTAAGGATCTTTAAGAGGTACATGAAAATGGTATGAGACGAATGAAAATATAGTAGAACGATCATCATTCCATTATAAATTACCTGTATATAAATTACAAACCGCAAAAAACTTATTGATTTTGTACTCTAACTTGTACTCTGGATAGCCAATTTAGCATAAATTTATTAAAAGTCACTAAACGATTATCGAGAAAAAAATTAAAAACTAGTCGATAATGTCGTTTTTACTGGAAAAAACTTTGTGTATAAGAAAGTCCGACAACACTGCTGTCAGCTGAGATCTATAGTCTAGTCACAAGCAGTTTTTCGTTAAAGCTCATATTGAAAGCGTTTTAATCCGTTTAAATAAACTTTGTGGATTTTTTTTTTTTTCCAATAAATTCAGCTGAGATTTATAGTCTAGTCACAAGCAGTTTTTCGTTATAGCTCATATTGAAAGCGTTTTAATCCGTTTAAATAAACTTTGTGGATTATTATTTTTGTTTCCAATAAATACAGATATGATTTTTGCAATTTACGAAATTAAATAATTAATATAAAAAATTATTATTGTTTTAATTAACCTATAGATAAAGAACGTACAAATTTGCAAAATAAATATTAAATCAACCTGCTAACTATTCGTTATGAATTGTATAATAATTTTACCATAAGTTACAGCCTAAAAAATCTATATAATATATTTTTCTGTTTGAAGTTGAATTCAAGTCTTCATGCCGAAACTATAGTGTTTTATAAAAGATAAACATATTGGTAACTTCATTCAAAAAAGCGTTGAAAACAAAAAAAAAAAATTATTATAAATTTGTAATTTACAAAAAATCTAGTATGTTTTTATTTACCAATAAATGTGTTAGTTGTTAAAATGCCCGATAATTAGTTGAGTATGCATATAATGTTAAAAATGAATTATTTTTAACTAACATTTATAAAATAAACTAAATACGTAGCCTATATACTTAAGAAGATTTATATAATAATGTGTATATTGATAATATCAAATTAAGGTTTGTGTACTCGAACTAACGACCATTTGTACTCACGTTAAAATAAACGTTTGTGTGACGAACTTCATTTAACATATAGAGCTGGAACGGACGCCAATATGTCTGTTTTTGCGTTAAAAAACCGTTCAATGGCCAAGAAATAATAGTTTGGAATCGTTTTTTGTAATGTGTGTTTGTGTTTATATTATCAAAATGCTCATTTCGAAAGATGCTATTCATTCAAATTTCATTCATAAGTCATAATTCATATCCTGGTATGAGTATTAATGATATTTAACGTTAAATAAATATAAAAAAACTGAAAATTCTATCGGAAATTTATAATAAATAGATTTATTTGGAGTCATTTTGTGTCTTTTATGCCAAAACGTTTCAAAAAAAAGAAAAAGAAGAAGATATTCAAATATATTTCAAATCAAAGAAGTTTCTATAAAATAAGTAGTAATATTCAAATTATGGTTAAAAAACTAAGTTAAAATTCTCAAATCACTTCCATCAGACTACAAAATTTCTCGTGTATTTATTCTTCATCTGTATCATTCATGGTCAACGACTCCACTTGCTACGTAAATGTAGCTCTCTTGATGTGATATTCCACGAAATTTAGACTCTTTTAGACTCAAATTATTCTTTTAGACTCAAATTATTATTAGATATCTTATCACCAATGACTTATTTTATAATGACGAAGAAATGATTAGCTAACAGAGAAAAACTTCATGTAGTTTACGGTTGCTAACATTTTTTATCAGTTGGCGTATTTGTTATTTCTGTACATTTTTTCCATACCATTTTTATGAAATAGATTTCTAGGTTTATTTTAGAACTAGAGACTTTTAAAATTAAATTAATTCTGCTATTTGGCTTACGTTTTCATCATATTGTGGTGGTACAGTTTTTCGTTTGAATTAAAAAGTTAAAAATAATTTATAATGATGTCACATAAAAGCCGTGACAGATTCAAAACCTTTTATTTGTCCTGAAAGCTTTTGTATTATGTATTTTTTAAATGGTCAATGAAATATTGGTTATATTTAAAACGAAAAATGTAGGCGGGAGAAAAGTAAATACATTAATAGTTCATCTACAGTATTAATGAATTAAAATGATGTCGTTTTACTATAATATAATTCATTTTACACACATTTGTCATTTGGAGGGTATCTTATTAAGTAATTAGTCTAATAAATAGTTATATCAGTTATTACGGTTTTCAATTTTTAAAATATCTCAATTCATAAAAGTAAATAAAAAATCATAAAGTAAATTTAGAAATATCATTTGTGGAAATTTGGAATGCGTTTATTGTTTGATATATTTTCCTGTGGGAAATTATTGTAATGCGACCAATTTTGTGATTTATAAATTTTGACATATCTAAATTTTGATTAGAACACAAATCTAAGGTTGTTATAGAGATTTTTTGTATATATGTACTACGTATGTATTGCAATTTTTTTCTTTTCTCGATTGTGTCGGAATTCTGCAGTTTAAAATTATAGATTACAACAAAATCCATCCAGGCGGTTTTTGTTGCGGAAAAAAATACGCATACTTGAAATAATTAACAAATTATTTTTTTTCTCTTATTGGGAAGATCTTCGAATGTTCCTTACAGGTCGCACCTAGATCACTTGTTTCAAATATTTTTAAACTAGTTAAAGGATACCTGAAGCTTATTTGTAAAAATTGTGTTGTAGATATGTTATAGCGAACGTACGGCTTAAAATTTTATCTCAAATTTTGTTGAAGAAAATTTGATGCAGTTTCTTAAAGTTTTATTTTTCAAAAAAAATAATGATGCTACTACGTTTTGTAATGTATTATTTATTCTAAAAACGTCGTATACATACAAAAGCACACATGAAAGTAAATATATGTATGATTTGAATAAAAAGATTGAATACTTTGTTGTAACTTGAAAGATTGGATTTGTGTGGATATGTACATAGATTATTGCATGATGCTTACAATTTACCCATACATAGAGTTAGAGTTAAAGGTATTTGTAAATATTCTATCATACTTTCATATGTTGGAATATCTTTTAGGGTTTTGTATATTACTTGAGTATTTTATTCAATATTTGTGTTGAATGGCTTTCTAAACGGAAGTTTAATCTAAAAAATATTTAACTGTTACAAAATCTTATGTTAAAAAAGACGTGTGGCACTCGGAGACTGTCGCGGTAAAGCTATTGCATAGCATTTTGTATCAACTTATGCAATTATAATTTTTTATTTATTTATTTATTTTATTCATGCAGTATTGCTTTTTCTTACACCTATACACCTATATACTTTCTCATAAACAGCTGCTTATGTATTCGTCCGATTTCGGAGCAGCTCGTCTCGATTCGTCAAGCCACACCTCCTTGCCCGTCGGAGTGGGGAGGAGCGTGAGGTTTTTTCGTTACGGAATTTCTGGATTCGGTCCCCGCGCTCAAGGCCCGCGATAGAAGCTATGCAATTATTCCGGTAATACTTGAACAATGCGATATGCACACTTTATATAGTTGACAGTTCGTCATACTGCTATTGAGAAGAGATAAAGAAGTTTTATTTTGAATAAATAAAGAAGTTTTATTTTGAATTTCAAAATTAGATTTTGGTTTCTATGGAAATGATGATTTGTAACATATCAGGTTTTTTCATTTCGGAATTTCTGGATTCGGTCCCCGCGCTCAAGGCCCTCGATAGAAGCTATGCAATGATTCCGGTAATACTTGAACAATGCGATAATCACACTTTATATAGTTGACAGTTCGTCATACTGCTAGTGAGAAGAGATAAAGAAGTTTTTTTTTGAATAGATAAAGAAGTTTTATTTTGAATTTCAAAATTAGATTTTGGTTTCTATGGAAATGATGATTTGTAACATATGAGGTTTTTTCGTCACGGAATTTCTGGATTCCGTCCCCACGCTCAAGGCCCGCGATAGAAGCTATGCAACAGCTTAAAAATGGAAATAAAGTGTTATTGATATTCTTGAAATATTAAATTTACAAATAATTCTATTACGGTAACTACAAAAAAGTCTATTCGGGGAGTTGAGTAAATCGATGGTAATGTACGTAATTTACCTTTTACCAAAAATTAATTTTTTGTTGTGAACTTGCGAAGTACACTACTATATCTCGGGTGAGATATGCATGGAACAGGTGCACTCAACCTGTCGAAAATAATAGCGAGCCGAAATAATCAAGTTGCTATAAAGATCGGATCGGATTTTGAAATACCTACAAAATCGTTTTTACCAGGTCTACTTCTTTCATATCCGTCTCTTGATTACTTTATTCGTGTTATAAGAAAATTGAGTGGGAAATATTTTGCTCTGAAGTAATATTTTTGGCCTCAGTTGTTTTCGAGATGCAGATGGCCTGTCTCTTAAGTCTTAAAGTATCATAAAATTCACATATTTCTTGCTTTATTCTACGTATAATTATTTTCGAGATAAGTAATAGTTTGACAATTATATTGATAAAAGTGCTAGGTAGCTAACCAGTCTTATCTCCGAAAAGGTTAATCACAGAATACATTTAAAAAGAAGTGAACTTTTTGTTTGCTAAAAGAATCTAAGAATATTAAATCTCTTAAAGCTGAGCAATATTAAATCTCTTAAAACTAAGATACACTTTGCCATTTTCTGTACTACCATTACCAGAAAAATTGAAGAAAAATAGAACTTTTAGAGGAAACCTTAAAATATAAACGTATTTTGTGATTTTTTGCTTAGTTAAATTTCCAAATTCATTATCAAAGGTGAGATGCAGCAATGTACTTTTTAGTTACGCGAGCTAAATCAGTTATACAAAGGAACTCCTAGCTCTAAAATATTTTTTTACATAATTTAAAAAAATATTATTTTATTAACTTTGAAGTCTGAATTATTATTATTTATTAAAATTATAGTGATAAAAACTAAACAATAGTTGTTTTTATCCATAAATTATGGATTACCACAAATTAACGCTCGAAAATATTTGTATTATTATTTCAATAAAGCGAAAGAACCATTTTTAATTGTTGTACATAAACGGTTTATGTTAAAAAGCATCTAGTTTTAATTCCATTTTCAACCCCAAGTGATTTTAAGTTTGTTGGCAACAAAATACAACAATTAAGAAATACAGCTGTCTTGATAATTAACGTTGTTGTTTTCCCTGTCAAAATATTTATGTATTTTGAGAATCCTTCAAATAAAAAATTTGCATTTACATGGACCAATCCGTTCTTGAATCGTTTAAAACGAATTTGGCAGCGTCGTAGACAGCAATGTTAACATTGCAAATGTTTGATAATGCATGGACCCTATAAAACAATTATAAGTCACATACGCAAACAGTATTAATATATAAAATAGTACGATTTGTATTCTAAAACCTGCATATTTACTATATCGAGATCCCAAATCATGATAAAATACGTCAAGATTACGATACGAATAAAAACCTCTTATGGTGTTGAAAACCATAGGTTGACATATTCTTTGATGGAATCATTCTATACATACTTAGCACACATATATCTTTTTTTCATATTTCAACACAAAATATAGGTAGATACTCCAATGGTCCATAGATAAACCATGTATTATGAAGGACACTATCGTAGTATTAAGTAGTGATTGTGTCTACCGGTATATTGTATGAATTTCCCTTTTTCAATTTAATATATAATTTTTATATAAAAATTCATTTTAAATTTATTTTATCATACAAATGAATACCCTTTCAATTTATTCAATTCTGTGATATAATAAAGATGATCTTCAGTTGTGATCATAAGTTAGGTAAATGTTTTTCTGAGAAATTACAAAAGTAAGATACATAGAAGAAAGTTTAAATACATTCTTACAAAATATAAAACTTACAAAATTTTTTTTTTTTTAGGCTAGAAATAAAATAATTTACATATTAATTAAACAACCTTGCAAAGCACGTATTTTTATCCTTACTTCCGTACTAATATGAATGTGAATAATGTGAATGAGTCTTTGTTTGTTGGTTTCTACGCTTTTAATCATAAAATACTAAACCGATTTTAAAATTTATTTCACCAATAGAAAATAGATTTTCAAAAAGTCACAACATTGGTTATGGTAACAGTACAAAATAGTTTAAATTATAATTAGATTTAAAAAAAATATATGCAAAATTCTAATCGTCATATTAACATATTTTATCTTAATTTTTCTGTTATGTTTTGTTATCAATAGTTGACAGCTTATAATCACAAATGTATATAATTTTTTAGAGGGAAAATGCCATTTTTACAGAATTTTTGTTCAAAGACTTTGAGAAAAAATTTAAACTGTGAATGTAATATTTTTGAAGATCTGTTTGAGAATTCTTTCGAAATAAATTTCTGATGTCATAATAAACAGTACATAATAACTTGGTTGTGAAAATTCTTATAGAAGGTGTATAATTTTTGTTGAATATAAATAGTTTTTCTATCAGTGTGACAAAATTGATTCTTGTAGATCTACTAACGGATTCTGGGAAATGTTACATAAATTTTTTGCCGAAAATTTGTGTATGCATTGGAGTGGATTTGTATTTATCTGTTTCAAGGCTAAAGGCAGCCCACTGCATTCTCTTAAAAAAGGCAAAAGACCTTTCTTATTCGTATTTCATCATACTTTATAATAAGACTTTTCTCGTTCGAAAATAATAATTTTTTTCAAGTGTTTTCTTTTTTTTTTTATATATTATTTGGAGAAATATGAATAAAAAAGGTGTTTTAGAAATACACTAATTTTCCCAAAAATTTAAGAAAGATTTTCCAGAACTCGTAAGCTGAACGACGAGATACAATTGTGTCACACTAACAAAAAAAAATTAAATTCATCAAAAATTTATACACCTTGTATGAGAGTTTTAACTACCAAATTTATTTACTGTTTGTTATGAAAGCTGAATATTACTTCAAAAGAATTATCAAAAATATCTTCAAAAATATTACTTTCACTGTTTAAAAGTTTTGTCAAAAACTCATGCATCTTTGAAGAAAAATATGGTAAAAATGATTTTTATTACATTTTCTTTCCAAAAAATTATATACATTTCATTTGTAATTATGAGATGACAACTATTGATAACAAAACACAGCCGGAACGTTACGACATATTATAGTAATGTGACTATAAATATTTAGTAATTTTTTTTTTTTTTTAATCTAATTAATTTAAATTGTTGTGTACTGTTGCCACAGCCTATGCTACTCTTTGAAAATAATAATTAATATCATATATAGTTGGACAATTTAAAGAGAATCGCGTAAAAAAATTGTGGTGGAGTAGTTATTGGTACTCATGCGGCGATTCCTACAAGACTAATAAAAATAAATGCTTGAAATATTGATGAATTAAGTATTTAAATTAATTCATCAATATTGCAAGGTGTCAGTTATATTAATTTGCCTTGGTATTTTTATTTGATTTTAAGAGCTATTTAGTATGTCCTTCGACATACAATGAATATTTTCTATGTAATAATCAAATATCGCGTTTGATCTCGTATTGGTTGTTTTGTTTCTTCCTTAAACAAAATAATTTTGTAGTTTAATGTATGTTATCACTTCTTAACCATACACCGCTGATCAATTAGAATTTGTTTACCTTTAAACATATATTTGAATGATGTCCTGTACGCTTGTTTAAAGATCAGGCGTATGATCTTTTTTTTAACTATAAAGGCTTTAGTATCTCTAGTACTTTGACTCAAAATGATAATAATATCATATTTATTCATGATGTATATGTGAGCATAGTAAAACATGAATAAACGGTCTTCGTCCAAATAATCTCTCAGCAGACTTGTTTGGACTAGATAACTGCTTTTTCAACCTTTTACATAGATCATCATGGTTAATTTAGCTTACAAGATTGAAATAACCATAAAAAATGTAAGTGACGGATGAACGTTGTATTTACGTAAAGGTAATTGAACGGTGTGACGTTATATTCTGAATTCCTCCACTAATGGTAAAAACAAATTAAAAATATTTTATATAAAAGTGTTTTAATCTCACTGACAGTTTGATTCGAAATGAAAGTTTCTCAGAAAGGTCCGAATTGTCCATAATTGTCCATAAATTGTCCATAATTGTCCATACATGGAATTATTATTATTTCATAAATATAGAACTATAAATTTTGTATTACTAAAACCAAACACAATACTGCCCATTTATACCCTTTCATTAGATAGATACAAGTTTGAAGTAATAATATTAATTCAATGTATGAGATTTTGTTGAAATGCATTATATTTATAGAAAATGCATTGAAAATATTATTTTGTCTGACTTGAAATAATTTATAGTAAATTCATGTACTACTGCATTGGTGATGGAATTTATTTAATATTACAGTTATATTTATTTGCATGAGAAAGTAAATTATGCAGATAGTGCCTACCTATCCAGGTTGGCAATGTACATAACCTGTGCACATTATGAACTGCTCTAATTTACTATTTATATTATACCTAATTTACAAGAGTTTTTCTCTAAAAACTATTTCTAAACATGAATTAAATTTTTATACAAGACATATAAAATATGTCAGAATATATAAGTTTTTATACTTGGGTCCAATGGATCTAAGACCCAACTTTTGAACCATAAATTTTAGCTGAAATATAGCTAATAACACATATAAAGATTATATATTTGGAGGATTTTCGATTTTGTAACTAATAAAAATTGTTCATACGTAATTACTCATGCCAAATATCGAGAATCTAAACTATTTACTGTGAGAGCCGTACTATTAAAACTTTTTCGGAAAATACCTCCGATTTTAAGATTATACTAAAAAATGTTCACAATGGCAATAATTTTATATCTTTGTTAGCTAGGGTTATTCGTGGATATCACGAAAAAGACTTACAGTTCAATTAAAAGTTTTTATTAATACTATTGTATAATTGAGATCTACAGCTTCTTTTCTTGACGTCCAAAAACAGGGCTCTACCTTCAATAACGCACACACGGAACTTATTTGAATTACTCATACAACTGCGTGGCATTATAATGATGAAACACTTACTTAAGCCTTGTTCACATTTATCAAGTAATTTAGTCAAGTATCCAGTAGTTTAGAATTACATACTTCACACTTAATCAAAAATCGTTTACACGATAATTTAGTAAAGTAGCAAGTAATTTATTAAAACTATGTAAACAGTCACACTCAAGTAATTGTATTTCACATCGTAAAATTGTTTTTAATTTAATACAGTGACTCGAACAACAATTAAATGTCAATCATTAAATGGATATTCTATACAATTGCATACGAAAGTTGTCATAACACAAGTACCTGTAATATAATTGGACAACAAACAAGTTAAAATAACAACCAAGGCTGTTAATTGTTTAAATAATCGACATTTGTTTGAGTATCAATTTGAACTTTTTATAATCATTAACTTCTCTAAATATTTAGCCCAAATAAATACAAAAGTTTGTTTTAACATAAATTATATATATATATATATATATATATATATATATATATATATATATATATATATATATATATATATATATATATATATATATATTTATTTTAAATTATTTAATGATTATAAATAGTTCACATTGATACTCAAACAAATGTCGATTATTTAAACAATTAACACCCTCAGTTGTTATTTTAACTTGTTTGTTGTACAAGTATATTACACGTATTTGTGTTATGACAACTGACACATGCAATTATATAGAATACCCAACATGAATTGGATTATTGTATTAGTCATCGTATTATTTTATACAAATGTACTACTTGTAAATATTATTTTATGTAGAATATATGTTTAATACCCCAAGAGTAGATTATATTTTCATGCACTCATTCAATGTTCATTTCCATATTTTTCTTGTATTAAGCTCACGTAAATTGTTGTTATGTTATTTAAAATAGAAAATATTTATGCAATGAAAGAAGAAAAGGATTTTGGTAAAAAGCTATTGAATTATTTGAATCAACTAAATCACTCTATTTCATACTTAGTCGTTTTTAAAGACTGAGCAATGGTCATATTTAGTAAATTTCGCTTTTTAATATTATATTGCAAAATAAAACAAATGTTTAATTGTGAAACCAGCTTAAAATTGACCAATGTGTTGTATTATTTCCAGTTATTCGAATGAAATAAATACATTTACAGATATCTCGCCATTCATTAATTACAGAAAACTTTGTATTTTAAATAAAATGCTAAACCATTACGAATATTAGATATTTAAGTAAATATATATTCATGCATAGCGAGGAAGTTTAGTTTCCATTATTTGCAGTGTCTTTTTTTGAATTTTTTTTTTATCGAAAATTTGTTTCAGTTTTCCGTGAAAATATGTAATAATATGCTTTTCATCCTTTCAAGTCTCTTTAGAAAACAGAATTTTCAACAAAATTTACTAAATGAAACTTTTTGAAAGTTTGTTTTTTAAAATAAAGTATAATCAGCTTATTAAAAGATAACCGATCCAATTTTCCTATGCAAATAATTGTCGATAAATATGATGGAATTCACTTGGTGACACACAGTTTGCAGTTTGATGGCATATTTATGATAACGGCAGACATCGATATATTTTAAATTCCAATCGACCAATAGCGTATTTGATTGGTTAATATAACTTTCATTGTCAATAAAACATGCATTAAAACCAACTACATGATATGAAAATGATAAACATTCAATTTACATTAAAAATTGAACAATACATTATCATTATCACGCAGCAGTAAACCTTGAAGCGTTTTTGAAATTTTTTTTTCATAAACACGGCAAAGAAACATGATGATTGCATTTGCTTGTAAACGAAAAAAGCTAATATGTATCCAATACGAAATAAAGTGTAATAAAGACGACGAATAAGGAAATAAAATAGATATGAAAATTGTTGATGTTTTATATATCGAACATTTTGAAAAACACAAAGTCCAATAATGATAAATTAGCCTTATAATGTGCTTGAAAATAGAATGAAACGTAATTAGATATTAATTACAATTAGTACCGTCTATGGTTGAAAATTGACCATAGATTTCTCAAATATCTTTAGCAATAACTTATTAATTATATTTAAATAGCATTATTTTTATGAATGCAATTTCGGTGATGCCAATGTATTATGAATTTAATGACTGATATGTTCGCTATATTATTCTCTGTCTTCTCCTATTTTTTAATTTTAACAAATACAATTAAAAAATCAATTAATTTTGTTTTAAAAAGGAGAGAGTGAGAAAGCAAGAAGTAACAGATGACTTTCTTAATGAAAAAAAATTTTTTTTTTTTGGGAAAAGGCATTTATTGCCATTGTCTTTCGGCCTGACATTTCAAAATTTTAAAATCATAACAATAATAATATTTCAAAACTTGATATCGATATTCTATCGATTATATTATTTGACTATTAAAGCCCGTTAGTGCCTTTTTACGAGAAATAATAAACATTAATTTTAAAGAATATAACAAAAGCATAAAACATATTATTGTCTTCTTAAATCGTATGTACGTTATCTGTTATAGATTATTATTACTTTCAATTTATATCTGCAACATCGAAGTATTATGTCTGTGATTTAAAAAAACAGTTTTTTTGGCTGCGTTTTCATAAAATGTTTCTATGAGGACGTTTTAGAATTTTTGAGCATTTTTTTTTTGTATCCCTCGGTTGCATGGCCTGTCGGTCTGTGAAACTCATTTACCCGAACGCGCATAACGCAAAGCGCGCCATAGTGGAGGTATTGATGATGGTGCGATTTTATAAACATTGCTTCTCTCTACTTCCATTAATGGGATATACCGCTCAAAACTTACTTCCTTTTTTTCAATTTAATGCTGATATCTTGTGCAACGTTTATCTAATTTTAATGACATTTTATATGTACATACGCAGTATTGGTTTACATTAGTATTTTAAATTGCGTCACAATCGATTATTCAAGAACTTTTATATTATATAAAATTGTATATCGCAACGAATAAACGTGTAAAACATAAAGTAAATTTACTTAAACAGAGAATTTTGTGTATTAAATATACTATTTTCTTAGCTATTCAACTTTGAACTCAATCGGTTTCTGGGATATAGCTATGGAAGAAACTATATACGATAATTTGTTGTTTCACATAAATGCTGATATACCAAGACCCGATACTCCCATTTTGATGAAATTTTGTAAGTAGATGCATTATGCTTTACTTTTGAATCAATGAGTTGAATTTTGTTGAAAATTTTGATGATTGTTAATACGGTGGGAAAATTCGCAAAAAAATTCTACTCGTACAATGTATAAAACTTTATACGTGTTGAATTCAATGTATTGTAACCATTGATACAAAGATGCATTAATGCAATAGTATTTAATAAAAATTAATGTAACATTAAACCAAGCACATTAAAAATTTTCAAGACTTAAATATGTTTATGATTTTCATGATTTAAATACGACTTTTTAAATAAATATGCGAATTTCTTATAGACTATTTATTTGTCGGATTTCGGCCACTTAATGAGTATAGTATAAAGAATCTTTTCTGCAATATTTTAAGACAATCAATAAATTATTGCAAAAGTTATTGAAATTTTAATTATCGCTATATTTTTAAGTATTTAAGTATTTATCACAAACTCATGGGCTGATTTTAACTATGCGTCATTTTAGAGAATTTTTAGAGATATCCGAGTTTTGTACTAAGCTTTTTCTATTAAAAGCTTAGTTTTGCAGATACATTAAAGAAATCGAAAAAGAATTCGTTTTTACATCTTTAACCGGCCGCCGTTTTGCTATTTCCAAAAATCTAGCCGGAGTTTATATTTCATCTAATGTTTTGGGGGAAATTGACAAGGGGGAAAAATTCAACTAATCATACTTGACTGCATACATACAGTCCACAGGTAATTTAAAGTATTTTAAAAGTACTGAACTATGAAATGAAGACTACAGTTTTGATCTGATAAATGTATCATAGTCTTTCTGCATTCGTTTTTGGAATACTTGAAAAATACTTAATTATTAAAAACATTTACAATACCACGGTTATTATGATGCCAAAAAATACATGTTTATAATACACTACGGTTGTATGATGCCTTTACGTAGGCGCTCACACTCATATACTACATATACTAATACAATAAACACTGTGTAATGTCTTCTGTATCCTTCACTCGCACGTTAAGTTCTGGAGATACTTCTATCATATTCTCTCGCAGGCTATATATTCTATAGAAAATAAACGTGCATCAAAATATGTGGTGGTCCCTTATTACTGTCGCTTTTTCGTTTCATATATTTTGAAATCGTAACAATACAATATTTCAATAAATAAATGTTCTTAGTAATAGTATATAGTAGTAGTAATGAAAAGTAATGTGACGTGTTTAAATGTAACATAAGCGTTACATCTGTGCAGCGTTTTAATATGAAATTAAAATGATAATCATTTCTTTATTCCGAAAACCTTTCGTTGGTATAATAAATTGTTGGTATAAATGTATAACAATTTCATTTATTCAATATTATATACCATGTATGTATTGTAATTTAACTGAATAAATTACGAAAGCTTTTTACTTTGCAAACTGCCTACAAGAAAATATTATCTGTTGTTACTGATTTAACAAAAACCATAAAGAGATTTAAATTCTTTTTTATTTTAAATCTTTTTTAATATAAAAAACCGACAATCATTGAACATATATACTTGGTGTACAAAAACTCCTGTCTCCAGAATACCCGCGAAAAAATTATTTTAGAAACATAAATTTGATAGATACAATGTTTCAAAGCTACAAATAGAGGATACGAGAAACCAGTTCGAAATGATGATATCAGCGGACTTGGAAGAGCAAAGCCAAGGGAAAAATATAGAACAAAAGTGGAAAAATATTCAAACGGTTGTTGGAAGTGCAGCGAAATGTGTACTTGGAAAAAATGGATCAAATAAAGAGAAGGATTGGTTTGACGAAGTGTGTGTAAATATTTTGGAAGAGAGAAATAGAGCAAGGGTTAAATTGTATAACAATAATACACCTCAAAATAGAGAACAATATAACAAAAAGAGAAAAGAAGCAAAGCGTATCTGTAGAGCAAAGAAGAGAGATTCCTGGAATAAAAAAATTGAAAAGATTGAAAACAATTTTATGAGCAATGAGATAAGAAATTTTTACCAAGAAGTTAAGAATAGCAGGAAAAAGGGTCTGAAAACTCCCACGTACTGTAGGGATAAGGATGGCAATATGATAGGGGAAATAACTGAGAAATTGAAACGGTGGGAAGAACATTTCCAAGAGCTATTAGGCGGTGAAGAAAACGGTAGCATTGTAGTAAATAGCGCTCAGCCAGTATGTGAAAATGAGGAAATCACTTTAGAAGAACCAACCTTGAAAGAATTAGAGCAAATTATTTCTTCATTGAAAAATAACAAGAGCGCCGAAGAGAGTGCTATTACAGGTGAAATGTTAAAAGCAGGTGGTCAGGTATTACATAGAAAAATTTTTGAGCTCATCCTGCAAATATGGAAAGAGCAGACAATTCCCACAGATTGGAGAGGAGCGTTGATTTGCCCAATTCATAAAAAGGGAGACAAATCTCTTTGTGAAAATTATCGAGGAATTTCTCTTCTGAATGTAATTTATAAGGTGTTTGCGCTAATTTTAAGATCAAGGCTAAATACGTACATGGAAGATGTAATTGGTGAATATCAAGGAGGATTCAGAAAGGGTAGATCAACGATCGACCAAATTTTTACTGTCAAAGAGATACTTAATGACAGCTTTGATAGAAATCTCGAACTTCATGTACTATTCATTGATTTTAAACAAGCATACGATTCGATCATAAGAACTAAAATGATAGAAGCTTTGACGAAACTTAAGCTACCCAAAAAGTTGATTGAATTGGTAGTCATGACATTGAAGAAAACATGGAGTAAGGTGACATGGGAAGGAAAAGTATCTACAGCTTTCAGCGTTCAAAAAGGATTAAGGCAGGGTGACCCGTTGTCCACGATGCTGTTTAATATGGTGTTGGAAGTAATTATTCGGGAATGTAGATTACAGACCAAAGGAACCGTAAACCACTTTCGACATCAGATTGTAGCTTTTGCGGACGATATAGCTGTTATAACCAGAACAAAAAAAGAGTTGATCAGCGTATTTAAAAATCTGGAACATAAATCTAAAGAGTACGGGTTGACAATAAACGAACAAAAAACAAAGTATCTGAAGCTACGAAATCATAATGAGGAAAATGAAAATGGTATACAGATCCGATCGAACGAGAAAACATATTCATTTGAAAGAGTAAGGCAATTCGAGTATTTGGGGGTGATAATTGAAGATAAGAGTGAAGAAGAAACCGAAATAAATAAAAGGCTTCAGAGTGGAAGTAGAGCCATGAGTTCTTTGAAAGGGGTCATGTTGTCCAAAATGGTTTCAAGGAGGGTGAAAGTCCGTGTATATAATACAGTTATTAGACCAACGGTTTTGTATGGAGCAGAAACATGGGCTGTAAATAAAAAAACTGAAAATAAGTTACTCATTTGGGAACGAAAAATTCTACGAAAAATCTTTGGAGGCCAAAAAGACGAAAGTGGACAATGGAAACGAAGGACAAATGAGAACTTATACGATATGTACAGTGACCCAAATATAGTTAGAATTGCCAAAGCACGAAGGATCCGATGGTTGGGGCATGTCTATAGAATGCCAAAGGAACGGATACCAAATAAATTGCTCACTCAAGGAGAAGGTGGTAAGCGGAGAACAGGTCGGCCGAAGAAGCGGTGGTTAGAGTCTACCTTAGAAGATCTCCGACAGTTAGGAGTACAGAACTGGAAGAAGGATGCCTTGAACAGGAAAAAATGGAAGCAAATTGTTAGGAAGGCAGAAGCCATGAGCCCTTGAGGCTTGAAGTGCTTATATATATATATATATATAAATTTGATAGAAGATTGGAAGTGTTTTCAAAATGTTGATTTAATAATATTGCAATTCAAAGGAGTGATGTGAAAATTGAGTACAAAGATCATTTAACTAGGCATATAAACACATCACAGTATATTAACTATAGTCTAAGGTGTGTAACGCTAGCAACTAATGACCGCACAAATAAGATTTTAGTAGAGGTGCTAATGGAATCACCTAATTAGTCAATTTCTATTCGTCTACTAACTATGCTAGTTGCGAATTTAACTTTTTTTAAGATTAAATTTGATTTTTGAGTATGTAATGAGTATATAATCTTACTTGAAATATAATAAATATTGAGCTTAGACAAAAGGTTTAAGAATTATGCAATCCATTTATGCAATCCAGATAGAGGTTCCATTTAACCTTAATCCAAAATAGCCATGAAAGTCAATATTTAAATTTTGAGCCCAATTTCAGAAAGAGTGGTTTATTTGAAATTTTATAGCTTTGTGCAAAATAATCTTGTAAAATTACTGAAAGAACAAATTAATTAGCTAATCGAAATAACACTGGTTGCTAATTTCGTGATTGTTGGCATACAGGAAAATGGCGAAAACATTGAAATTTATTATAATACTAGTAGTACATGGCGTGACATCAAAAAAGAAAAACTTGATCATCGCTCAAATTAAATAAACAATTGTTAGTTTTTGTTTTAACTGGTAGTTCACAATTAAAACTGCTAAATCACGGCAACTTAGAAGAGTAGATGTTTAATATCTTTTTAAAAATCATGATAATTTAAGTACTATGTCGACAAAATGCTGAAAATTATTTGTCGCTGTATTTCTTTGTTAGAAATCATTATTATTTAAGTCATTTATTGCTATAAATTCTATACAAGTAATATGCTATTGACTATGGAAAACTTTCAGGTGGATATTGTAAAGGTCAACATTCCAATCAAACCACATAGAAACCATTAATTTTTTTTTTATAGAATTTTTGGTTTTTATCGTATGCTTTAAAATATTTGTTATAAAAATTTCAAATTCTGAAATATTGATTGGATTCTTTTTTTTTTAAATAATTGCCTAATAATATAACAAGTGTAGATAACAGTGTTAATTGCTTAGATAGGTAATCGACATATGTTCGAGTATCTATCTATCTTACGATTCTACGAACATATTTGTTAGTGCTTTGAATGTTTAGTAGCGCTACAATCTTAAAAAATTAACTCAATATACTCTGACAAATTAATCTTTATTGTATTACTTATAAAATTTTGTTGCATATAGAAATTATATAAAGAAGTATTATATTCACTTTGTCACCAGTTGTTGAGAGTCGATCTGGGACCAAGAATCAACAGTCCTCTTTTGATGTCCTAATTTTCTAGATGTAGTAATGATTTTTTCTTGTAACATATTCAGTTTTAATAAGGATGTTGACTTTATATTTTCTAGAAGTACAATTGAAACGATTTTACTTCACGCATATTGAACGGATTTATTTCAGTTAATTACATAGTAAAGAGTTGAAAAGGCGTAAAATATAAAGGCGTAAAATATATTACTGCAAAATAAATATTAGCACAAAAAAGATGATTTATCAATCAAATAACTCAATAGGTCCCTGAAATAATGCTTCTAACTTCAAGTCAGTTTAAAAGTTGAGCTAATCTTTATCTTCTAATTGGCGAAATTTTATTTCATTTAAATTATTGAGGAAAACTTTAAATTTTTTTCTATCGACGTGTACATAAAATTTTAACCTAAAAGTCCAATTGTTAATTATTTATTTTTTCAATTTTGCACTTTCAAAATTCATTTACCAACTGCGTATTCATTTAGAAATTCTAATACAACATAAGAAATAGGTATTAAAGCTAGTCGAAAATACATTTAAATTACAGTCGTTTATTCGATTTTGGAGAAAGTTATTCTACAATTTATCGTTCTTACAGGTACAAATTTTAATTCGATAAACAGTTTTTTTCTTGAAATTATGGCCACTTCTACATACAGGAGTTAGAAATTTTAGTTGAGAAGTAGTTATTTAGTTGAGCGGTAATTGTTAAGTAGTTAGTGACATATAAATTTAATGTAGTTTAATCCTTTTGATGCAGGATGATCTACAATAGGGTACAGATCGTCAAATATTCGTTTTAATTAAATTATACTTGGGACAAATTAGGTATACTTTGATTGTCCGAACACACAATTTGAGTTTCGAATGTTTGTGGCCGCAAAACTCTCAAAGTAGTAGATGAATTGACTTCCAATTGTGAAAGTACTAAAGCATGATCAAAGGCCTTTTTTACCTTTCAAGTGATGCTAGATTTTAAATCTTAAGACTTTTCGGGATTTCAGGCTGAAGGCAAGTTGGTAATCTAAACAAAGTCAATAATTTTTCTGACTACTTCGACGACCTCGGAACAAAAATCGTCTTTATTGTACGTACTTCTCCTTCGACATTATTATTCTCTCGCCTAATAAATAATATAAAGCAAAGCCACAGGAGGCTGGTTGTAGCTAGTATAAAATACACCTTAAAATTTCAATTACCTAATTCTCCATGAAATATAGGTCGAAAATAACAAGACAGTAAAAGTAAATAGTCGTATACTTTGCATTGGATATATTGAGCTGTTTAATTGAATTTGAAATTGGAGATAAACGTAAAATTTTAAACGTAACATTTTGAATTTTATTACTCAGCTTTTTGGAACCTCGATAAATCTTAGACGTGAGATATATCATATTGATTATTTTATCACGTTGACTATTTTATCAAGTATTTACATGGACTTATCACTGAAGAAGAATAAAGGTTAGCAATAAAAAAAACCAAAAGACTAGTTCAAACACATAAATACAAACCCATTATTTCATTTTCTTTATCTAATGTACAATTGGAGACACTGTCACTTATTGCAGTATACATATTTTTGTATTTTCATGTTCCATTTTCTTTCAATTGAAAACAAAAACCTAATTGTTACTTTGAGTATTCATAAAAAAATAGGATTTGAAAAAATATAAATAAAAAGGTTTAAGACGTTATAAAGTTTAAAGTATTTTCAAGAATTAAAAACATTTACGTATATGTTTTACAAAAAAACAAGCAGATTAACACGGAAACTATTATGTAAATTGAAAATGTTCTACGATGTAAATTATAGCGACCTAGTTCTTCTTTCCATAAAGCTATAGCTACATGTCTCTGTATAGTCAATTTTCCGGTAAAAGGAAGTAAGGTTACCCATTCAAAATATAAGGATATGTACTTTGAGTTAAAGTGGATAGCAAAGTAAAATTCGTAAATATCTAAAATGTCCAAAAAAAAATTGTTATATCGGTTTTTATCGCTATCGCTATGCATTATTTTTAACCATCAAAAGAATGGCATGCGCCTACTTGTGCGAAAAATTACATTTAAAATCAGATTGATCATTTGACTTTATTTAACTATTATCCTTTCTTTTTTAACTTTAAGCGAGCTAATAATAATAAGGTAAGAATATATAAATATTTGTTTGTTTTGTTTTGTTTTGTCTTTTTTTTTAAACTTTCCTAACATTTCAAGTACATTTATTGGATTGTTGAATTCAAATAAGAAGATTTTTTCTGAAGGAGTAGGGAGCTTTTGTTAATAGTTACTACATAAAATTCAAAGTATATTTTATCCCTATGCTTAAATCTTTAAAACGCAATCTTATGCAACGGATTTTGATGCGGTTTATTTTAATAGAATGATTGAAGAGAAAGGTGTATATATATGTATAATATTTATTTATTTATACACTATTTAATAACATATATTAAATAGTGGAGACATACTGTTATTTTTGAGGTTTCTAATGTCATATGTCGTAAATAATTACATTTTTGCCGCTTACATTACAACCCGTGGGTCAAGGGACCGATATCAACTGTCGCATACTACATACCGCGTTTATAATACAAAATTTATATATAAATTTCGATTTCCCCCCACTATTTAATGATTCTCTGAGGAGATGTTACTCGTTGCTAATTTGATGACGCTTTGCACGAAAAACGTCAAACTTCATCATTACAGCTAGCTCATTCATACTGATGATAGCTAATTCATACTGATAGTCGAAATATTTATTTATAACATACAAAATAACTTGATCTAGGAAATTGGGGGAAACAATCATAATTTATTCAAAAAATCTTCGAAAAATAGAGTTCTCATTAATAATTATAAAAAAAAAAAAAAAAATATAATATAAAAATATAAAAATATAATAAAATTTGTGTCAAGGGTTTTGTACTTTTTTCTGACACGTAGTCAAGACCGAAGGCCGGCTGGAGAAATCGGGTGGCCTATTCCGAATACCAGGTGTACATATAAAAATTTTGTGTCACGAGTTTCTTATACCAAATACCGGATACCCCATAATAAATATCGCGTGCTCCAAAATGTCAAAGCAACGCGTGATCGGGTCTGCTAGTCTTATATTTTGATATTTTTATATTTTGGTTATAAAAATACTATTCTCAAGCAGTTTCCGAGATACAATTGCTTATCTGAACTAAATATGGCTACATAGTCGGTATAATATCTCAAAATATATTATTTGTTGTAGAATAAAACTAAGCATTTGTGCCTTTTTTACCAGACGAGATCTAAAAAATGAGTAGAAAGTAGGACGTTTTGAGCTTGAGATACAACTTTGATTTCAATTTTATGATATTGATTGATTCTAATTAGAAAAGTGCACACAATTCATTTTCAATCCAGTTCCGATTAAAATGCAATTAAGAGCAATAATTATTAAAAAAATATAGATATAGTAATAAAAAACTTATTAAATATCCACATACAGCTATTTAATTGAACTGTATAGCTATTTATGATGCATTATAAAATAGCATTTGAGGAACACGTACATTGATTGTAACATAGCATTGTCTAGCTCTTTGGTTACGAGAAAGATAAATTTAAAATGTCAATCAAATACTACATACGTGACAAGAAAAGTTTATTTATGACACCAAAAACCATTTATCCTTTGCTTGTTATACAAGCAGTCACTACCTACGTATATTTGTATATAAAACCGTTGTGTTTGGGGTAAAATGATAATTTTTACATGCATAATGACAATAAATTCTTTGATGCTTGAACAGCTTTTATTTAATATTGAAATTATTTGTGATCAAAGCACAAATATTTATTCGCAAATGTTTTTAACATACAATATGATTTATACGAATTTAAAAAAAAAATTATTATAAAGAAATTCGATGTTTTAATTTAAAATTTCTATTTCTCCTTCGGATGATATTAATATAAAAAATATACGAAGAATAAATAAATAAAAAATTTTTAGCTAAAATTTCGACGAAATTTACGACGGATTACGATATCAATGTGATTTACGTCACATATACGTGCTTGTTGCCACACCAACTTTGACGTTTAGGATTTTAACGTCTAGCTAATATCTGGGGAGCCGTGGAAATAAGTTTATTTTTTATTTCTTATAGTTTATTTCATATTTCATATAAACGCATCTCCCATTGTTGCGTTACAATTTATATGTTGTCCCACGATAGAATGATTTAGTATATAAAAACACAACTTTATTTGAATGTTATCACCTGAAACAATTACATCAAACGATATATAGATGAAATATTAACTCAATTTTGTACCGTGTGATATTTGTTAATTTACAAATTCAAAGGACCTGAATTTTGTCATGTCATCAAAGTATAAAGTAAAAGTTGAAAAAAATTATAACTGTACTTTATATAAAACGAACAAGAAAAATTGAATATAAAAATTTGAATGCTGATTATATGGAATTCTGACACTTTTATATTATTTGAAATGGTTTTAACTTTCATATAGTGTTTTTTGAGTTATATTTCATTTCAGTGCTATTATTGTACTTACTTATCACAGTCGAATGAATAAATTACAATGTTATCAGAAAACTTCTAATTATGATGATATTTAGTACAAAATGGTACAGAAACTCTCATATAACTATCATTTCGTAATAGGACACTTCATACAAGCCAGAACATTTTATAAATTGATTTTTAATCGTATCTCTAAATTTCACCTTTAAAAGGCTTTTCGAACTTCTAAAGTTCCTACAGTTGAATGCTACAGTTTTTCAGTGGATGGATTTGTATATCTATGTACATATGTGCGTTTGGAATTTTTTGTTTCTATTATCTTAAGAACAAGAATAATGTCGACAGAGAAGAAATTTGATGGATGCATTATTACGTTTCTTAGAACTATTTAAGTTGTCCTCGAAATTTATCTAACCATTTTGTAAGTTAAATTACAATTTTATCCCACGCATAATTCCCATGAGTATTCGAATTTACTTTCATCACTTTATGAATTCTAGAAAAGCACTGAACAAAAAATATTTGCGTCGTAATGAGAACGTATATTGTTCCCTCAAAAAAATTATAAACGATGGAAATTTTAATTTCATAATAGACTAAGCTGAAAAACCAATACATATGCATTAAGTATAACTTACCAAAAAGTGTTTTTTAATTTATAAGCTAGTTTTATTTATATTTTGTAGGTTACTATGTTTTCATCTTGGTTGAATATACTTCTTGAATATTTATAAAATAATCTATCGGTATTCCAAATGGCATTATGCCCAAAATTAACCTATAAATAAGGCTATCACCATATGCTGCATCAAGCTACTACAGCAAAATAGGTCAAGCCAATCAACTAGCAATCACAATTTAAAGTTAGTTCTATGTATAATTATTTGGTTATACAATAATTCTGTGGTTTTACTTTGAGTGTTCCACAACCAAGTACAAAAAAATTATTGCATGTTTTATATAAGTTATTTATACTGCCATCAGAAGAAACCAATGGAACTTAAAGACAAATAAGTACGAAAATCGTAAATTTTGTAATAAAAAAAAGGAAATAATCGTAGTGAAAAGTATCTTTTTGTTGCAATAAATCAAAAAATTCAGAAATATTTTGTCTGTATATTTACCGTATGTTTAAACTGTCAAAGTTTTTTTCTAGTTGTACAACAAACAAAAAATAAAATATTTTAAAACTTAAATAGGGATTATTTATAGAAGTTTCTTATTTAAAATAATTGTTTACTTTTTAGTTCATTTTTTTAAGATTAATTTTGTTAAATGTTTAGTTAAACGTATTTTCAGCTTTAGCCTCTGGACTCTAAAACTATTTCCTTTTTTATATTCATATATAAAAAAATACTAGACATGATGGCAGGATTTGAAATACCTTTCTAAAATATAGGTAAATGTATACTATTTCCTAAAAATCATTACTTCAACAAAAATCTTAGTTTTGAAGTAAATTGTTGAATTTAATTCTATGTAATTTGAATAACTTCGAAAACACTTGTATGTAAATAAATTTTTTAAATATTCCTTTTACAACCATGTCTGATTTTTGACGATAGCTTTCTTAATCTTTAAGTTATGTATTCGATTTAAAAATCATTCTGTAGAGAATTTTAAGAGCTATAGAAATTCTTAAAACAAATTTTTAAGAATTTAAAGTTTTGAAAAAAGTATTTTTGAATGAAGACATAAAAAATATGTAAAACTTAAATTATTGAATATCTTAAATTAAATGAATTAATTAATCAATTATCTCATTGTTTTGATTTGTCGTTTAAACTATTAAGAGTAAATAACGTTTTTGAAGTACATCCATATATTTATTAGATGGATATCACCGGACTTAAAATAAAACTTACCCTGGCCTAAAAGGTCAATTTTTATTATTTGTGCATTTCTAAATAATTTGAAAAGAATGAATTCATTTTAAATAACTCTAAATGTTGAGTTGGTCTTTCGTTCACAACTGTTATGAGTTGCTTTCATTGTAATATTTTATCACTAAACATTAAAACAAAGTAATCAATCTGTAGTAAAACATTTTTATTTAAAAAAAGTAATACGATTTGATTTATTATTGTAAACCCACTTTTACTCTATAATCAAATGTTTATTCCTCGTCTACGTTTACATTTTATTTCATACAATGGTACAAAAGAGATATAATTCCAAACATTAAATAATGCCATTATTTTCCATTTCAAAGACTAAACAAAATTTATTTTATTTACTTTTTTTTTGGAGATAACATTGGGTGATTGTGTAATTTACGTTCTTTCAACATAATATACGTACATAATCTATTCGTTATGCGAAAACTAAACGGAACGATAATAGGTATACGATTTTTCTCTTTAACATCCTTAAGTAATTTAATATTCACTCAACGCGACATATAATAATAATATTTTAGATTTAGAAAAAAACAATAAAAACAGTTTATGGTTATTATTTTCTAAAACATTTTATTCGGTTTTGTGTCACAAAAGAAATTGAAAACTAAATTTTATTTGATAATCCAATTAAATCAAGAATATGACTGATATTGATTACTTTGAACATTAGTAAAGATATTTTAATATATATAGCAGTAGTTTTTATTATTTTCTAAAACATTTTAAACAGTTTATGGTTATTATTTTCTAAAACATTTTATTCGGTTTTGTGTGACATAAGGAATTGAAAACTAAATTTTATTTGATAATCCTATTAAATCAATAATATGACTGATATTGATTATGTTGAAAATTAATAAAGATAGTGTAATATATAGCAGTAGTTGTCTTTTATTTCTGTACTGAAAATCTTTCGGTTGAAAGCCGTTCCCCAGGCCAATAATTTGAACATAATTTTAAAACATTGAAGGCACTGCTACGAACGCAATTATATATTACGAATTATGGATGAAAAATGTCTACATGAATGTATATATAGATTCGCTGATTCTAGATATGCTGAGTTTAGATATTTTGAAAAGATATATAACGACAATAAATACAGTTTAAATTTTAAAAATATTCCGAAAAGTGGTAACTTAGTTAATTATTTCTTCTAGTGATATTTGAAATTATAAGTAGGATATATTGTACCTTTGAACGTAAAATCTGATTTTTTATAAATAATATCTTGTACTGGATATATTATTTCGTGAGTATAATATATCAGAAAATTCGAAATTGTAACGCTTTTGGAATGCACTTAATATGTATTCTCATTGATCATCGTTCATATATAAAGATATTAGTGGAGTCTATTATATATACCAATACGACTAAAGTCTCTATGTACCACTCACTGATACCACATTTGGGAAAGGGGGAATGAATAATATTTAAAGATACGTTTCCAAGGCTTCTATTAAATTAATCGTTTATGTATGTCGACAAGTCTTTCTCCCAATTGAGAAACATAAGTTCAGAAAAAGTATTATTTTCAAAAAATTTGATTTGAAATTTCCTTAAATTTCATGGTTGGATCGTTGCGGGAAGCAATGCCGGATTAACTTACTGATTTGATTATGATTGCCCGTTTTTACAAAATTAAAATATTTTGTTTATAAACATAAACTTGTAGACATAAAGTTACAACAAGCCTCAGATTTATGTATAGGGGTCTTATAAGGTAAGAGAACCTTAATTACGTATCCGTAGACAAGTGCTCTTATGTAAACCTCGTTCTAAGTGGAAGATTAAGATTTTAGCAAACGATAATAACAAACGGATAATAAAAGCTCATGATACATTAAGCTTGCGCGACAGAATACAAGAAACGATTGAGTCCAATTTTAGCCTGCAATGCTTTAAAATGTAAATCATGCTAGATTGAATGTGTTTCATCCAATACAATTCTTTTCAATGTTGGTTTAACCTAATGTTGATTCAGCATTTCTTTAATATTGATTATTACTGTAAACTTAGTTATTAATTGATATGAACTATGAGTAGGGTCTATAATAGGGTATGAATGTCTTATTACCAGTGTAACATAAAAAAAAAATTGCTACGTTCAAAATTGTTTCTATAAAATAGAATAACCTAAACAAGATTTAATTTGTTTTGACAAATCGTGTATACCTTTCACCTAAGAAATCTTTCAACACAAATCTATGATGTTTGACATGGGAGATTTAGGGCAACGGCACAGAGTAACATATTTGGATTAGAAATTCTGAAGAAAAAAATCTGATGTATCTCTTAATATTTATTTTATATTTTATATTATTTTATATTAAACGCACACGGTAAAAATTCTGCTTATGACGTCAGATTTTCTGATCAGAAAATCTTATCATGTAAACATACAAATTATGCTGTCTGAAGTAGCTTCACAATTTCTAATCAGAAAACTTTACGATATCATCTGAAGTAGACCACCTGTTAGTCAAAAAGGTTATTAATAAATTTTAAAAAATTTACAAGCTCACGGATTCGTTGTGGTTTGTTGTACGTATGTGATGATATCCGATGATATGCTCTTGCTAAAGATTTTTATCTGAAGTATGATCAGATTTTCTTATAGGACTGTCCGATAGTGTGCGTTGACCCTTATAGTTCGAGTATGACTACACAACATATTCAATTATCAAGTTTTGAAAGTCGATAGTATCATGTAGCACTTACTTTAGATTATGGCATGTTTATTATTATTTTATATAAATGAAATGCCACAATTTCTGACAATTTTATATGATTTATCACTTACAATATTGGTATTGTGTCTATTCAATGAACCTCTGAATTCTAACTTTAATATAATGCTCATGTTATTCAAGTTGTATTTGGCTTGATTTGTTAAACTGAAGTACTAAAATTATAAGTGAAAGCTTAGTTAAATTTAAGCAATCAGTATTAGTTTGAATAAAAATTATATATCAAAAGCTCTCTTATTTATAGAGTAGTTCAATTAATTGATATCAATCACCTACTCTGTTTCTTGTTTTGTAGTATATATATTATTAAAAGCTTTTAATACGAGCCTTTTTTTATTTACGGAAAATAGTAGCAAATTTTCTGCTTGTTGCACAAAAATGTTAATAATTTGTACTCGAATTCAATTCTTATAATGCTATGAGATATTTATGTATACAAATTATTTTCGTTCAGATTTGTTAATGTGGATAATAGAATTAAGGATCATAAATAAATCACTATAAAAATCAAGTATTAATTGTATATTTTTTAATTTTTCTTCCTCGTTTTATGCGATATGGGCAATATTGTGGTCGTAAATTAAAAATAATTTGTTTTTCTTCCGATTTCAAAAAATTTTGTATATGTTAACGTTTTGGAACTTTCGTTGCGTGTCCGGCGATATATTGGTAAATGAAACTCATTTAAACGAGCGCGTATAACTCCAAAACTACTAGACCAATACAATTAAATTTTTAAAAAACAATAGTGGAGGTGTTGAGGATAATCCTATTTTGATAAATCTCATCGATCTATTTTCGTTCTAATTTTGATGAAATGTTGTATGTACATGCGTGATATATGTTTACAGTAGTAGTTTAAATTGTGCCACAATCGATTATTAAAGAAATTCGTTTTTAAAGAAAAATCGCTAATCGCAACGAATAAACAAGTAAAACATAACCTAAGAAACGGACAATTCTGTGTTACAAAAAAGCTATTTTTTAGATCATATTCAAATTTCAACTCAATCGGTTAAGTTGTTACAAAGATATAGCTATTTAAGTAAAGATATTCGATTATTGGTATTTTCACATACATGCTAACATACCGTGAACCAGTCATACGATGATTATGAAATTTTGTTAGTAAATGCATGACGTACTTTTACATCAAATACTTAAATTTTGTTGGAATTGATTATTTTGAATACTCAGCGGAAAATCGCAAAATAATTGGATACGTATTTAAAACTTTTTACGGGTGGATTTCAATTTATTAAAATTTCAATTTATTATAAAAATTAATGTAAGTCACAGGTATTATTGCATGGTATAATAGTTCCCCATTAAAATTTTCTTAAAAACTATCTATTTAATATATTTTAACGTTATTCTTTCGATTTATTTCATCATAAACACATCTTAAAGATCTTATTATTAGATTTGTAAAGGGTATTATTTGTAAAATATATTGTTGTTAATAAAAATTGAGCCCATTAAGAAAGAGTTTATTTGAAAATTTCCATTAAAAAAAAAAAACAAACAAACAAACAATGTATTAAATCCAATTCCAAATTTCTTATTCATTGAAGATTTACCAGGCACATATCGATTTAGCTGAATTATTGGCAGTGTATTTTATATCCTTTTAAAAAATATATATGAAATGTATCGAATATTTCATAAACAATTTTTTTTAAGATCATTTTGTTCTGTTAAAATAAATAGATATACCGTAAAAATGAAAATAACCCAATTAAATATAATATAACAAAATAATTTTGACCGCTTAAACAAAGCAGAGAGTCAGAAATATAATTGCATATACATTCTCTGTGGTGGCCAATTACTGCTGGTTTGTTGACTATTGCAGGAGCAGCATTTAAAATGATGTGTCTCTCTGCGTTTAATTTCGAAGTAATAGATTAGTTGAAAATTGTATGAACGCGCTGGGTGTATTATACGTTTTATACTTGTGTTTATATATAATATACAATACTCAAAATGTATAATATACAATAAAATATATAATATACAATACAACAGAAGTCATATATAATATAACTAGAATGATTATCCATTTGTTGTTGTGGGCTCATTTGATCCCGCGAAACGGAAGATGTATACATCGTCTGATCCCAGACATCGGGCATGGAAACTATCGAGCATACCTTGCCAGATTCGGATTGGACTTTGATTATGCCGAGTTGCCCAAATGAAGAGGAATCTTGTCTTCAAATTATTCAATGAACTAGTTGTCCACATATTCAATGTCTGTGGTTTCATTCAATAAGATTATTTTACATTATTAAAATTACTAGTTGCATTTAAATAAAAAATATTCCTTCGCAGACCAAGACTGACAAGATTAAGGACCTTGCTATCCTTCTAATACTGCATTACCCGAACGTCAGTATTGTGTGATTCTCTGTATGAACAAATGCTTAATTCTTTGAACGTGACTCTTTCAGGATAATGTCTTTATAGAGATTTTGTTTTATGTGGTTGTAATGAAAAGAAATACATTTACTTATAAATGTATTCAATATTTTAATTAGCATACTTCCACTTATTTATTCACTTGAAATCAAATCCGATCGTACTGGTTTATTTCATGTTTAATTAATATTTATATCAATGATAATATTATAAACTTCTATACAATCTTTGAGTATAATAATTTGCCTCTGCTTTGTTTATTTTTTATTAATTACTGCTTTGTTTAATCATGTCCTTGTCATTTGCGCTCTATTTAATTATTGAATTTATTATTGAACTAATTGCATATTATAAATTAATAAAGATAGCTCAACTATACATCGATGAGTATCTGCAAAAATATTAGAATAGAGCCATGGTAGAGTGGTAAATGACCCTCAGGATGTCTTTTAATGCGAAGAGTTATTTTTTTCTTAGTTCAAAAGACTAAAATAAATTTTTTTAAGACTATTTCTAAATTTTGGACAGAATATGTAAACATTGTTTATGGAACTATGTTTCTTATTGCCCTCAAGACGAATAGGGCTGGACAAAAAAGTGTCTGACCGACAGTTTTGCTATAGTGTGCTTATTCGTTTTAACTCAAAAAATTTTCTTATGGCAATTTAACGTTGTTAAAACATCTATTATTACAAAATAATTTGTAATATCAATTTGGCGCCTGTCATATATTCACTTTGTGTAAATTATTGCATTGTAATCAATGCATTTGAACTATCGGATTAACTCTTTGCGGGGTCAATTTCTAAAAAATTTTCTTAGTTTTTAGTTACATTATTTGATCATCTGTTCAAAATATCAAACTTTCTGACTGGTGATTTGGACAGCACCTTGATTTCACTTTTTTTATTGTTGACTTAAAAAAATCTTATTACAGTCCTCGCCCACGTTATAAGAAGATACTCTTTCAAAATTTGCGTTGAAATATCAGTCAGTGAATTATTCTCTTATACACATACATAGAGATACGAAACATTCTGCTAAAATCATAACCATTACGTATATAGAGATCCATACATCCTGCTAAAACCATAACAATTCTTTTTGCATTTTCGGGATATTTATTTCAAAGACAGTTAAGGGTAATCATTTAATAGCACTTGAATTTTTAAAAGCTTTTATTTATTTTGTAATTTATATATGTATGTAATTTGCTAGATTCGAATCATGCAACTCAATTTTTAAACAGATATCATCAACCGACTTTGTTGAAATTTTTTTATACATTCAGTTTGGATGACAATACATGATTCGCTGTGTGACGTCATTCTAAATCCAACATGGCAGCACACCTGAGAGTCGGGTCTAGTTGGGCCTAGTTATTATTTAAGGCACTCTTACAATTTAGGTATAAAATGAAATAGCTTGCTGAGAACAAGTCGAAAAATAAAATAACTGGTCTACAATACGAGTATCAAATGAAATTATTTACTCAGAATACGAATGTGCATTTACAAAAAATAAAATGCTGATCATAAATTCGTTGCTTTAATCGTAACTGAAGTTTTTAGTTATCCAGCGGGAACGAAAAAGCAAAAAATAAATTAAAAGTAAAAAACCTTTTTTAAAACATAAGCTTTTATTTAAATGCGCTAAAAAGAAACAAATAAACTTTTACTATGAACTTTCATAATCACAATTCTCAATTAGTCTTTATAGAATTTTCATGATATAAAAGCTTGTCTCAAAGATTTACTTGTGTAGATAAACTAGAAGTGGTAAAATTTCGCGACAAACTTTTATATCATATAAATTATGTAATGACGTTGGTAGTTTTGCAATTACAGAGCATAATGCAACTCAGTGGCGTACAATGCCGAATTGTGCTGATGCTTAATTGTAGAGTGAATCAGTATAAATGCACCAGCAGATTGCGCTAAGTTCTGTGTTAAATAAAAAAAATTTCATAGAGTTACCAACCTCACTAATGTATAAATAAAAACTATTTACAGTTATTTTAAGTATTTTGGATTTTGATTATTTCATTATCGTTTTTTTATGACTAAAATATATTTCTGTAAAATAAATTTGTTTAAACTTTCAAATTCTAAATGAAATTGCATTTAAATGTGGAATATAAAAAAATAGTCAGTGTTTGTACCTTCACTTATACTTATATCTATTTTCTTCACTCAGTCTGAATTGACTTTTATAATTCCCAAAAATCTACGACGCAATGAAAGCTATACAAATATAAATAATATAAACAATAAACAATATTACCAACGAAAAATTTCGATCAATGCCAACTTAAAGAAAAAACGCTTGTTAATTTTCTGCTACTGAGATGGTATCTGTCGCACGCATAACCCGAAAGCAGGACATTTCAAGAGTGCTCGATTGTGCGAAGCGTTGTCATAGTTGAAACATTCAACGTTGAGCATTATGCCGCACAATGCGCTTTAGTGCTGTAATTGGAAAACTACCGTTATAAGTTGATAGTTATATAGTTGATATTAAGTAATAGTTAATTTCTTTTTTTTTTTAGTGCATTTAAATAAAATATTGTTTTTTTAAAAGTTTTCTATTTTGAAATTCATCCAGTATACTATCCATGGAAAAGATACTAGATGAAGTCTTATTTAATACAGCTATTAAACTGCTTGAAATTAAATAAGTGGTCACGCAAGTTGTGAAGTTTTTCCCATCTCTTAAAAATCTTTATACTTTTCCCATTTGAACTCAATGTGTTGTAATAGGATACTTGGTTAAAAATTTCAATTTTTCTTTAAGTAGTTTGCACTTTAAACTTTATCGAAACTAAATTTCAAACTCCTCTTCCACTCATTTGGAGCTACCTACCCTTTCTTCTCTTAAATCGGTCACACTGTTTGCGTTTAACAAAAATCTTTTGGATAATAATTTTTAGTTTTATAGATGATAACCAGTTTTTTGTGGAGATTTGCGTTAAATCCTTCTCAATGAGCATCAATATCAATAAATGAGTAACTATGCTAAATTTCAAGTGAATTGGATGTATAGTCTTTGAGATCTCATGATGAATGGTATTTCGGTTGTATAGACATAAACAGAAAGAATTAATTGTTTTTGACAAGTTTTTATTTTTATGGTGCTTGATAGTGCAAAAATAGAGCTCCACTCCTTTTAAAACCCCCTTCCTATTTTTAAATGAACTATGAGGTTTGGAGCTATTGTTTCATGTAAAAATTAACACTTTTGAACTGTTGAAAGATTGTTCAAAAACCCTTCGTTTTCATGATATAAACGATTTAGGATTGAAAAAATCCAAAACAATATTCAAACATTCGAAGTTTTGAATGTCCTGTGAATGAATTTTTGTGAAACGTTTTAAATTAAACGAGGAGAATACCTCACGAAATCAAGATCTTCCGGACTAAATTTTAATTTTTTTCTTATCGTGTTCGAATTCTTGTGCCATTACACGATAGAATCATAGTTATAATAACGTTAACATTAAATTACGAAATCTACGTTTTGGAACTATGGCCGAAAAATAACCTTAACGGTCATTTGAATCGATAGAGTGGTATGTTCAAGGCAGAAAAATTAATTTTTTTTATTACAATCTTTATCTTTTGTGATGACACTCAACATATATTAAAATTACATGTCATTAATCTATCCCTACGTATTTATCGGCTATAATAAATACCCGTTAAAGATATTAGTTTGGCCGAGAAATATCCTTAGCGGCTATTTATATCGAAAAAGCGAAGTCTACGATATGAAAAAAATTAATTTTTATTCCAGAAGACATTAATTTCGTGAGTTTATTTATTTATTTATTGAAATATTTTTATAAGCTTCTGTAATTTTAAAATTAAAAAAAAAAAAAAATTTGTTCAAAGAACGTTTCAAACTTACAGTGTTTAAATATTCCATATATAGTCCAAAATCGAAGATATTTCGAAATAATCAGAATAATTCAAAATTGTGATATATCAAATTCAACAGTCACCAAAATAATAATACACATATATAGCGAAACGCATCTCATACGGTGTGACCCAAGATAACATTCGCTCTTTTTTTAAAAATTATTTATCTGATATATATTTACTAGGAAATTCACCTATTGAAAGTTAAATAGCTACCTATTGAAAGCTATAAATTTTGAAAATGGAGCAGCAATATTTAAAGGAAGCACAGAAGTTGATTAACAATTAATGGTCATTAAATTTTATCGAGACGTCAACTCTTTTTGAGTAATTCGTGAATGGCATTGTCCATATTTTACAAAACAGTGCTTTCAATACACTCGAAAACATTGCTCTTTATAACAAAAGTATAAATAAAAATCAAGTTTATAAAAAATCAAAATTATTTCAATTCTCATAGATAAAATATTAATAGAATTATAGTTATAATAATGTGGAGATTTACTTCAAAACTCATTAGCTGAAATGGAATTTAATGAAAATTAAACTCCAAGTTTTAAAACAAAAAATCAGTAATAATAGAAGATTCTATGTTTATAGATTTCTTTTAGAATATAATAGCAAAAGGGAGTACTGTTATCCAACCGTTCTGTCATGCAAAGAAGATAAAAGACACTTAGAATCTTAAAACGATTCCGGTACTCATAGAAAATCTACGGATCTGCCTCCATGACCGGCGCCGGCAACCAATATTTTCCGGTTATTATCCGGTCATTTTATTAGTACTCGGCAGATGATAGTTATATGTAATCTGTGATAGCGTTAATTTTGACAGATATACAAAGGTAGTGATTTTTAATCTATATTTATTTGTTTCTTCTTTGATATTATCAACAAAAACTACTCATAAAATCAGCTAATCATTTTTCAACATGAAATTTAAATCTGAACAAAGATTTAACATTTTGAAGCATTAATAGAAAAATAGTAATTAATAATAAAAATACTTTAAAAATACAATTAATTTTAAATTACTACTTTCATATTGTATGAAATCCATAATGATAATATAAATAAGATATAAGTTTTTAAAAAGTTAAATACACTCGAATTATTGTTATTGTTTTAAATATTTATTATTCTAAAGTACTCTTGAATAAAAACGATTTAACCCAATGGTAAAATTAATCTTAGTATACTGTGTTATAAATATAGATTATTTATATTTGATGTCTCCAACATTATATGCTGTTTTTAAAAAAGCTAAAAAACGTGCTGAGGAAATTTTTCATACAAAATTTAGGATTTAGAACAGGAAAATAGCATTGCCCGCGAATGACAGATTAGATGAGATAACTGTCAATTTCACTTAATATTTTTCTTATACAAATAAATATAATAATAAATAAAATTTTCTTATACTTTATTAACTGTCAATGGATTCTATTTTTAGTCTTGTTGGAATATTAGATTTCTTCGATAATATTTTCCTTATATATATATATATATATATATATATATATATATATATATATATATATATATATATATATATATATATATATATATATATATATTTATATATTATATATTTGCCAATTTCAAATTTCCAGGGTTAATTTAAATTTTCTGTTTATTATATTTTCTGGGTTTGATGATCAAATATTATATCAAAAACTATTCAAATTATTATAGGTTAAAAAACAAACGACAAGAACCATAAACATAATCAAATATGTAGGTATATTACCAGTTATTAATGAAATGACCGGTGGGGGCTAATCTATTTGAAAATTATTCATTTTGCCGGAGCCGCCATTATTATACTATAAAAATATGCGTTGTCGGCTTCGGTTACATTGACAATTCCAAAATCTACAGGCCCCTCTTCTAAAAAATTTGTATTTAGAAATTGGTTAAATCTATGGGCAAATCTTGGAAGGAATGATTCGTATATTACGCAAAATCCATATCGAAATATGATTCGACTAGCAATATATTGGGTTAAAATGATTTTCAACAATAAACAATAGCCAGACTGGAAAAATCTCGCATCTTCAAAGTATGTGACCAGGGATGTTCTGGTACTTTTGCCCAAACATATTTGACTTATTTTTCACTTTTTGAAACACTATGATATCGTATAGTGTTAAATTCATCTTTGGTTTATATCCAATCAGTAATCCACAATGTTATTTTTGTTGCTGTTGAAAAAAATTTATGTTTATTTATACTAATCATACTTTTAATTTGTATTGCGAATTATTGTTTTTAACCTGTACCAAATTTTAATAAATTTAATTATCTATATAAGGTGACTCCAGTCGTTTGGCCATGTACCGAAGGTGAAACAAACACAGAAGCCTACAGAGACTCCGCTACTCATAGAAAATCTGTAGATCCTTCAAGTCCAAAAAAAAAAAGAAAGAAATTGGTCGATCTATCTGTGTTTCTAAATCAAATGATCTGTATGCATCAAATTTGAAATTTAAGCGTCACATGATTGAAGGACGAGAAAATAATAATTCTTCAAAATCGACCTTTCTCAGAAGGATCTTATATGAGAAAAATTCTATTTTTTGTGTATTACTATATAATGGCGCCTATAATTTTCTTCAATCTTGGTATATGTACTAGATCCATGAATAACCACAACATTTATATGAAATATTTTCCTGGGAAAATTCAAATTATGATAGCAACTGGCAGAGTTGACAGAGTTTATTGAGGTTATTAATTTTTTTGAATTTTTAGTGTAGCTTCTTGTTTTTTGCTTGTTAAAAACATAAATAAAAAAATATTTGTATTTAGTAAACAAAAATTCTGTGTGTTTTCGCATCAGATTTTTTGTTTGTAATATACTTTAAGTGATAACATCTACGGTGTTTGGAACGAGTTATGATATACATATATACTTGATGTTTACACAGAAAATCTATTCACCCAAATAGCACAAAAGCATTTATAAGTGAAAATAAATAATATACCGTCCGTACCTCTGATGGGTTTTGTGTGTGTAGGTGTTATTAATACCTAGCAGTGTATTAAGTAAAAAGCTGTATTGTGCTTTTATTTATTAATCATATAGGTTTTGTATTTATATAATTTATTTAGTTTGTAATTCAAACTGACTGTTTAATAAATGATTGCCTTTTATCTTGTTTTTATTATTGTATTATATATGATTAAAAGAAATTTTTACTCCCACATACAAGTATTTTGGAAGTATTATAAGTGAAAATTCAGTAATGATTTTTCATCGTAAGATGTATTTTGAGAAGAGGATTGTTTTGAACTTAATTTTGTAGATCCATTATACAGATAATGATAAAAGATAAAACTTGTATTATGTTATATATATATTTTTATTGAATTGTTTACAAACATTCCATTAACATTTTTAGATTTTATAGTTAAAATTAACTGTAATTTGTCTTTATTAAAGAATAATGTTAACAATTAACATGCTCAAATGAAATTAGCGGTTAAAATCTGACAAATCTCCCAAAGAACAACTCGTAAATGATGCAAAATCAAAATCCAAATTGCATTTTGTCTTAAACAAATATAAGATAAACTGAGGAAATACAGCATCTATGAAATATGCGGCGCAGAATTCACTTACAATATATTTACAATGGGTAGACTGGGAGGTCCTTTACAACTCGAAAAAAAAAAACCAAACCTATAGGTCCTATAAACTTCAAACGTCATACTCAACTTTTGCTAGACACTTGACGAAACTTAAACCAAATATAAAATTTGAAATTTTACATACGCAAAGGGTTAGACAATTGAATCTACTTGAAATTAGAAATTGGGGTCGGCGGCAATACGGGGTAATGTGTACGACGCGGTACCTTTCTTATATCAAAAACTACTTAAGCAATCATGATTGTTTTTTCACTTAAGTAGACAGAGTAATTGTGATAGTCGACAGAGTCACAGAGCGAAAATATCACTTGATTTCTGTGTAAAATTGAAAAAAAAAAAAAACGATTTTGGTCATTTCCTTACAAATTTCTTTGTTGCTTTGTTTGAAAATTAAAAACAATATTTATAATGGGGTTTTACCTCCGTTTATCAAACTGCTCCCGATAAATTCCTGATCTGAGTGGAGGCGCGATATTGAGTTAAAGCTACAATTTGGTATGCATTGCACCATGTTTGTATTGTAATTGTTATTTGGAGTGAAATGAAGGCTGAACTTCATGCGCAGACTGCAGCAAAAACATTGGTTTTTGCAAGCAGAATCTTTCTCCGTTATAGTGGTAAAATGGGGCGATATGACTTTTTTTACTTTCTTGAGAAATTTCTCATAAATAACTTAATATATGTTACTAATTATATTTAATCCTAATTATATTGAAACAGTGATTACGAAAAAATGATTATCATAATAAAAATGATCATATAGACACGAAACTTTGATTTTCAAACGGCAAGTATCCCTCTCGCCCGCATTAATATAAAAGTCGTTCTGAAGAACTGTTAAATGACAAACAAAAGATTTGAGATTTCATCTTTTCCTGGAATACTATGATACCCTATAGATTTAAATAAAAAATGTTTTTTTTCCTTGCAGTTTTTTAAAGAATTGCAGTATCTGTTTATTTCTACTAATTACTAGCCGACAACCCAGAATAATAGTAGAACATAAAACAATTTTCTAAAAGAATAAAAACTAAAGTAGATTAAACCAAGGAATCGCGTTGACCCATACAAACCTTGGCCCCGTTTTTTACCTCTTTAGAATTTTGGATAATCATTTATAATTGGTCCTCGGTATTTGGTTGGCACCCAATATTTGGTATTGTATTTGAAGTAAAGAACTCGGTATTTGACGTGTGCACCATAGTGTTTGGTATTTGAAAATCAGTATTTGGTATGTGAAACCCGTGGCATAAAATTTTTAATAATTCACCCGTTACGTCGAGCTCTGGTTCTCCTTTACTTAATGAAAAGTATATGGATCTACCATGAATGGTTCCGATGATACTTGAACAATTCGATGTGCACACTTTATATAGTTGAAATTTCGATATTACTGCTTGTGAGAAGCGATAAAGTGAAGAGGTAAATTTTATATTTCATTTTTTTATTTCAAATTTAATTTTCGTTTCTATTGAAATATAATTTGTAACATACTTCAAGTGAGAACTTGTTATAAATTGCCGTCGTTTATCACCTCTTTAGGGGCAGAAAAATCATTAAAATTGGTCCAGACGTTCTTGAGTTATAAGTGGTGTAACTAACACAACTTTGTTATATATATATAGAATGGATAAAGAAGGAATGGATATACTTTTCATTTTGCAAATATATTTTTCATCTGCTTCAAATATGAATCAATTTAATTGTGTATATTTCAAAAATTCAAAAATAAAACAAAATTTGTTTGTTTAACTTGGAAGACTGCTCAAATTTCTCGACTGTGATTTTTTTTTTTGCTATTTATTATGTGCTAGTTTTTATGCATTTTGCTATTATATAGCTATTATTTGTTTATTTTAATGTGCTTTTTAAGTGTAAATACCAGGTAGGCAGTCAGTGATGGTTTTACAACCAGGCCCGTGTATAGGGCGGTATGATGTTAGGGGCGATAAATTTTCAGATACGTAAAAATTTAGGCGTGGTTAAATGACAAAATTAATTAAATTCGAAAATTTGTTGTATGATTTTCGTTTGAAATCAATGAAAAATTTATAAAATATAAATATTGAATTTACACTTTAATTTTGGTGCGATGTGAATTGCTTCTTAGATCAATATTAGCCTTTAGATACAATAACCTTCTGATTTTTTTATAAATTGTTAATATTAATTTTTACGTTTACATGCTAAAATGTACATACCATAAATCAAGTATAATCATACAAATCGATTTCTCCAGCCTCATTTTTTATTTTAAACTAAGTTCATATTGTAATTCACACAAACGGATTTACTTAAGATTGCTTCGTAAAAATTTGTAAGGGAAAATGAATTGCATTTCATTTTTCAATTAAATACTGTTTAAATATCTATTTAATGGTGTATAATGTGTTTTGATAAAATTTACGTTATTTTCTAAAAAACAAAAAACAATATGCGGGGAACGTTATTTCATTTTATTAAAAAAGCAACAATAGTCATTGATTTGTGAAATTTTTATACAAATTTAAATACACAGTTTTTTATTATATATTTTGTTAATAATTCATTTTCAATAATCCCGTGTTAATTCCGTTTTGTTTATTGAACTTTAAAGCCATGAAACCTGACTCTGGTGTGTTTAGAATTTAATTTTATTTCAAATCCTATATATAAATAAATACAACAATCAATTTATTAATTAGCACGGCATTTAATTTAAATGCGTCACTGTAGGTAGCAATAATAGAATAATTAGTTACTCTTTGATAATGTCTTAAGTACAGACGAAACAATTGCTATAATTAATTTAAAAAAACAGTAAAAATTAAAAAATGTTAGTAGTTGGAGAAAAATATGTACAAATAGTGTATAACGAATTTTGATGAAACATGGCTCATTTTATTTGTAATTAAATTTATATGAAAACCAACCTCACGAAATATTGTGTAAATCACCCGCCCCCCTTAAAAATCCTCCATTACACCCTTATTTCGAAAAAACTTTATTTTATGATAAAAATATTTTTAATTACAAATAATGTTACCGAAAAAGTTTTTGATATCACTAAAAACAGCCCTGAGGTTAAAAATTGGAAAATTTTACCATGGTGCCCAGTAAAATGGAAAATTTTTCCCTACTTTAAGCTCCAAAAACAGAAAAACAAAATAACAATAAAAACGGATAGTTATGATTACCAGCTGATAACAAATCTGATATTTAAAATTATGATTATTCAACTTGTCGCATAAAAATTGGATCCCCCTATTTATTTAAAGCTCTCATAAATAAAAAAATAACTAAACTTGCTTTCAGTTTTCATTTTTATATTCTTTTCCCTTTTTTCGGGATTAAAATTAGGAAAGTTCTTCCATTTTAAGGGGCACAATGTTGAATTTTCTCAATTTTTAGCATCAGGTTTGTATTCAGACTCCTCAAGAACTCCAGATACCATTATTATTATTATTATTATTATTATTATTATTATTATTATTATTATTATTATTATTATTATTATTATTATTATTATTATTATAATTTTTTTTTTTTTTTACAATTGTTGTTATTGCTAATAAGTTCATGCCGGTTTCATATTTTTCAAACCATTTATTTGCTAACGGTTGATTTTGAAAGGATCATGGGTGGTACTAATTTTGTACTAGCACCAACTTTTACAGGCCAAATCTCTTAAAAAAATTATTTCCTTTTTTTATTTTGGCAATTTTAAAATATATATGGCTTATTTTCTTTTTGAAAAAATAAAAATTTTTAGTATTATATAATTGAATTTAAATATGTTTAAATTAAGTGTTTTAAGGTGCTTTTTAGGTATTGAAAAATTAAATGAGATGCTAAAATTTTTAGTTAAAAAATTGAGTCATTAAGATACAATGCTGCCGTGATATCGCGCTGGCACAGAAATTCCGAAAAAAAAAACTAGAATAATACAATTAAGTACTAAAACGGGGTGCTTTTATGGAGTGCCTGCAATACATCAATTTCAATAAAATTACCAAAAAATGCCGTGCAACATGCTAGCTTGACACTTTTCTTCAGTGATGTTGGACGAATTTTTTTGGAACTCTGATTAAATTAATTTATTGAAGGTAAACTATAAAATCATCTAAAACGCTCCTAATTCTGGTACGAACATTAAAAGTTATTTTTACACGTTACTTTGCGTGATATCATGGCAGCAATGCTTCATCAATTTTCTGAACTAATTTAAATTCGCAACACCAAAAAAGCATAAAATTTTTAACATATTTAAGTTAAATTTTGAATACTTTGCTCTGCTAGCTAGTACCTTCACCAGTATAATTTTAGATAAATGGCCAAAAGACATATTCCACTTCAAAATATTTTTCTTTTTCAGTATAAGCAATTAAAATCGGCCAAAAACCTATTTTTCCAGTTAAAATAAAGTAATTTATAAATGTATAATATTTTATTAAGGTACTAATAAGGACGGTTTCAATGTTAATTTTCGTCGTAAACAAAATCGAAAATCTCTTATTTTCATTCTACAGAATTTTTTACTGTCGCATTTTAATGATATGTATAGTACTTTAAAGACATTTTTCCGGTAAAATGTACCGTTTTCTAATAATTAAATGTAGAAATCCTTTTATTTTTGGTTGGAAAAATCAGACCCACGTACAATGAGCTAATTTTGTTTGTATTGTACCTACATTAAAAACAAAAAATTAATTTCTTGTCTTTACGAACTACAATTTTGATAATAGTTTTTTTTTTAAATAAAATCAATAATTTTTGAGTAATTTGTTATCGAAAAAATGACTTTTTAAACATGAATAAATCTTCTTGATTCCTTAGATTTTTTTCTTTTATAATTCCCACCCTCCCAGGGTGGTTTTCACAAAATTTTCTCAAAATTTTAATAGTTTGATTTTTTTCTAAATTTATTTACGAACAATATGAGCCGTTAAATAAAATCAATAATTTTTGATTAATTTGTTATCGAAAAAATGACTTTTTAAACATGAATAAATCTTCTTGATTCCTTAGATTTTTTTCTTTTATAATTTCTACCCTCCCAGCGTGGTTTTCACCCTTATAAAAAATTTTCTCAAAATTTTAATAGTTTGATTTTTTTCTAAATTTATTTACGAACAATATGAGCCGTTTTTGATTTAAATCCGTGCTGCTTCAACAAAATTAAATATTTTTATCTAGTTTGCTTTGACTTTTGTGGGAACTTTGCAAATTAATCATTGAAAAATACATAAAACATTAAGTTCAAATTTTGTTATCTTTTATCTGTTTTATAGTGCATCTCTCAAATCAATTGCGAGAAGTTTCGAAGTCACATCAATATTATTAAGCAATTAACAATAGGAAAAATCATGATGTATAACTTTATGATGTTTATAAATGGATCAAATAGCTTACGACCAAAATTGTGTTTTTGCTTCTTTGTGATTTACTGCCAATAAAATGGGAGATAATATTCTAATAGACGTCTACTAAGAACGTAAAATTTAAATTGATCAAATAATTTTATTTTTTTTATTTAACTGTGTTTTTATTTTATTTCTGATAAAAAGAGTGTCGCATTTTCGGTTTTTTTTATGTAAATCTGGCAAATAAAAAATTTCTATAAAATAATCTTGTAAATATTTAAATTTTCACTAACGAAAATCATATTTATATTTGTATTTAAATAAGTTTTGAAATAATAATATCAATGATATGTAAAACAGATATAAGTATCGATTTCCAATTGGATGCCTATAAAGTGAAGAAGTTTACATTTCTTATGTAAAATTTTTTTTTAATATACTACCTTTAAAAAAACAAGGTATATTCGTTTCAGTAGTATGAGACAAAGATGTTTTTGAATTATTATCTTTGATTGTGGAAGTGTATAAATTATATACTACAATGAAACTGAATGCAAGGTGTATATTACACAGATTTTTTCTATATTTACATGCATGTGTGTAAATTCCCAGCCAGATATTAAATATTACAATGGTTCAGTAACGAAGAATAAAATATATATTATCATACAGGACAGTTTAAATATTTTTTCAGAGGTTCTTCATTATGCTTGTGACCGTGATCGTGTCAGTTTTTACATGAGAAAAATTGTAAAATTCTGAAAATCATTTTGTGGAAATATTTGTTTCTTCATCAAAGGCTGTTTAATTACAATTAAACGTAAACTACTTAGCACTTCTCTAAAATAAAATATAAAAAAAATTAACACTAGGAATGTTCACAAGTTAGTGAATACTCAAAAACACTGAAACTTATAACGCTGTTGTCAAATTGGTGCAATTCAAATTAAATACAGTCGAAGACATGCGAATATTATTTAGAGAACTCCGGGATTTTCCGAATAAATTTCTATTTCTTTTGCCTCATCCGATAATTGTTTTTTTTTTTTTTTTTTTTTTAGTAGCCAACTTCAGTATGAATTAGCTTATTGTAATTCAAGGATATGTTTGTTACTCGTTGCTAATTATATTAAAATAAATTAAATCGTTTAATTAAATTTTTACCCATACTAAATCCCCCAAAAAATTTTTCCCCACATCTCATTGGTTATTAAAAAAAAATGCAAAATTTAGAGAAAATTTCTTTTCTAACTACGAATAAGTAATTTTGGAGTATATACTAATCGACCAGAAGCCTTAAAAATGGTAAAATGTGGAAAAAAATTACAGTAGGATGAAACCCATTGGAAACGCAAGGTAATAGGATAAAAATGGAAGGAAAAATAAATTACGGGTGATCTGAGTTCGGGAAGTAGGAAGAGGTGAGATTTAAGGGTAAAATTCGATTTACCTGAATTTCCGGCAAAACTACAAGTCGTATGGAAAAAAGTTAAATGGCAAAGTTGTAGGTAATAAAAAGATCTACAACTTTTGTACAAACACTTTTTTCACATTGGAAAAATTTGGAAAAATGCTACCATTTCAATGAAATGTTTCAATAATTAATCAATTAAAAAACAAAACATTCGACACATATTTTATAACCTGTCATTGAAATTTTTATTTTGTAAAATAATAATTTTAAACTTTAGAAAATATTCTAAATTGTATTTTTTGTGACATGTAAATCCAACCGCCTACATTCACATTTTTTGTCATTTCTTATCACATATCAATGAAATATTCCCTTAATATGCGTGATTTAATATATACGGAGTGTTTGAAAAATGTATTACAAATATTTTACGCTGATTCGAATCCATATTGAAGATTTACGGTTTTGCGTAAAACTTTTACCTGAAATCCCAAGAAGGGTTGTCTTTCGCGCGTATATTCTATGTATATGGTTTGTATGTTATGTAAAAGTATATTTGTTTGTAAATGCCTTCATTACCTCATATCTTCTAATCGGTTGAATGGATTTAAGCAGTTATAGTATTGCTTTATTCATTTTAAAACCCAAGTGTCCTTAAAAAAGTAGGCAAAATGGCAGATATTCAGTGCTAAAAATTTAATTCATTAAATTAAAAAAATTAATCAAATCTATTGAGTAGGGTATAAAAATATATGAAAGGGTTTTCAACTCATAATATAGCCTGCAAAACCAGTGAATATAGCTTAAAACCTATATAGAACAAAATCAAAATTAACTTTAAGGAAAGTAAAGTCTACTTTGGTCTTAATATACTTTTATTTTTATACCCAACGCGATAGGTTTGGTTATACTTTTTGAAATTACATATTTTTTTTTTTTTGAAATTTATAAGTTTACTTACAAATTATTTCTTTTTATCACAAATTAATTATTATTAGTTTTTTTTTTTTAATTTCTTCAGTAGGCTTTATGCTACTTTCGAAAAAAGAAACTTTCCGTGAATGGTAAATTTTTAGTCGATTTTCAGTCTTACATATACAAGGAGGTATTTTTTTAATAATTTTATAAGAAAGTGAATTATTCGTTCTTTAACATACTTAAGTTCTAATGATTAAATTTAAAAATAATATCCATCTTTAAACTAAGTTGTTAATTTTTTAAGGTCGGACTTTTATATACTTCCTTCTTTTTAGTAACAAGGATCTATCAATTCGATCATAAATGAAAAAAGAAGTTTAAACGAAAATTTTTCTCGTCTTCAAATAAAAGAAGTTACACATTGAGACTTTTGTATATTTTATACAAATACCCGTCTCGTCTTCGCTCAGGTATTACTAAAAATAAGTAATCAGCAGCCAAAATACTTATGTGTATGTTATAGATGATAAAATTATTTATTTCGATAATATATTGTGCCGAAATGGGTTGGGTTAACTTGTAATTTTTAATGAATTTTTTATGTATAGAACTGAAATAGGTAAAATATGTATGCCATGCGTATATTGTCGCATGACTTGCAGTTAGATCTTAAGACTTCGAATATTTTCACGAATCTTAAACTGTTCGGGCAGCGTACGCCCATAAATAATAGTTCCAAAGGTGACGGAATTCCGAAAATTCCTTCTTTGTGTTCATTTGCGTCATATTAAACACCCTCCTGCAACTTTAATGACCAACAGCCTCCGACACTTTGATATGTCAGTCAGTTAGTTATCCTCGTATATACACACATACATATACTTATAGAAGATATAAAACTCAATAGAAATTATCACCAGTAGTTATAAACTGAAATTAACAATTTGATAGCGCTCATTTTGCTTTGTATTAAATTTAAAAATAATATCAACTTCTGGGATAGAACCGGATATCATCGAAAAGTAGCGATCAATTATTACTCGTTTTTGTATGGTGCCAGTGAAATAGAAATTTCTAATAGACAAAATTTTAAATAATAACCATTTAATTCAAAACATTAATTTTTAGATAAAATTTTGTGAATCTGCTATAGATAATGTTATACCATAGAGAAAAGCATAAAGTTAACCTTACTTTATTTAAACTATATAAAAGTATAACTTAACTCGCAAACAAATAAAAAATAATAATAATAAATCACAATTTTAAAAAAATAATAAAACACAAATAAAATAAGAAAATAAATGACACATACTAAATGGAATTTGTTTTTCTCATGCGATACATATTATAAATGTTATTTCTTTCTCGATAGTACTTGTTAAAAAATCATTGACAATTTCGATTATAATTATAAAGTGTTTACATTTAAAAATGTAGGTATATCGTATTTATAATTACGATTTTCGTATTTACAATACGATATAATACTTCAAAAATGAATCAAACATTGTTTTTAAAATCGGTGCATGTGTACAAAAACTGTTCCACCTCAATTATTTTACGCAATTCTCAAACTAAATCGGTTATATTGCAAAGAAGTATTTTTGAAAAATTCATAAGGTGTTCAAAGGCTTCGATTTTGGGCTGTATACCAATTCAAGATAGAAAAACTGGCATCAAAAACCCAAATTCTCCGAAGAAAAAAAAACTTTGCGAGAAAGCATATATTATATAAAAATATAACTGTTTACAAACACTCGCAAATCGTGTTTCGGCTTGTTTCGATTTTAAATCGTTTAATGGTGAAAATAATCTGCCTTCTTTATTCGTATTTCATTGAAGAATGAAAAAAAAAACTAATTTCCCTTTGAAAATAACAATGCCTTGCAATTTCTTACACAATTTCGACTAAAATAATCTGTATCGGATAAATTCTTGTTTAGTTCTCAGGCGCCGATTCCTACTAGACTAAATATTCCCATTTGTAAAATTGACCGTACGATGTGATGTCTATGTTTTAACAGTAGTATTTCATTTATCTGTCCAGCAATATGTTTGTTCCGCTAAAACTTTCAAATGTGTTGTCCGGTTAAGATAACATTTGGTAGACACGTTTATCACATTCAGAAAATTGACTGTTCAGAAAATTTTAGCACTTTTTCTTTTTAGAAAAGTCACCAAAAATATCCTTTTTTTTTTTAACAAGGCATAAAAATTCGTTTTTTTATTGCAATCGATGTGAAACGAAATGACATAATTAGGCAAAATATGAAAACTCCAATTTTTTAATTCTATCCTTCCCTTTCGGGGAAATTTAAAAAATAATAATTTTATTATATATATTCTAGAATGATTCGGTTCTTTTAATCGATGCGAAATGAAATATCATAGTTGGAAATATATTAGAGTAATGGTTCTTTAAATATAAACGGAGATTTTTATTTAAACTGGATTTTAATATAAAAAAAAAAAAACAAGAGGTCGTGGGACCAAAAAAAACTATGTTCCTTTCGCTATATATTATGTATTATTAAGCAAAAAAATGGGCTATGATATTAACAGTCTATGTATGTATGCGGGTGTTATAGGCTATATTTAATAATATCAAATCAATATGGTGGATGTAAGAACAAAAAAATAATTTTTGAAATGCGTCTTATTAAGTATCATATTAAAGAGCTCAATTAGTACATTCAAAAACATTAAGCTATTTATCAAAAATCAGCAAATAAGGTAGCGTGAGAATTTTTGAAATTAAAACCTGTTGGTACGTTAGGCTCAAACTAGAGTGGTAACAAGAGTTTAATAAATTAAAATTTCAAACTCCCGCGACCTGCACCTACAGTTGTTTTAGAACTGTATCAAGCCTTCATTAATCGCTATTTCCATCGAAACCAAAGTCAAGTATATGAAAATAAAAATATTTAAAAATATATGAAAATAAAAATATTTAAAAAATGTAGTCTTTGCACTTCGCAATGTAATATCATACAATTTTATCGTTTAAAAATATACGTTATGCATTAATTAACATTTAAAGCAGTAATGGTTAAATGATGACCTTTTGATCATCAATTACGGCAAAGACTATGATCACTTTGAAACTTTTTGAAAATATGTTGGGGTTTAAGTGAATGCTATTAATAATATTTTTAACTATTTTAATTGAAGTCTTTTTTTAATTTAACATCCAACATGACACATCAATTATTTACTTATTTTTTGAAGTGACTTTTTTAGTTTTCTTTTTTGAGATTATTTGAACAATTGACATCTCAATTAATTAATTTTTTTATTTAACCAAAAATTATTTACCCATTGCAAATTATTTTTATCATTTAATAATTTTCATTGAAATAAACATCATACGTAACAATGTCTTAAAAATGAAAAATTTTTAACAATAGATTGCAACTTTTGTAAGACACACATGAGTGTTCAAGTTTTCACTTCTGTCGGCACTCTCGTAGTGCTACTGTTTTTTATTTTTAAGGTTAGTGAATGATTTTATCAATGTAAATACTTTTTGATTATACTTAGTGAATGATTTTATCAATGTAAATACTTTTTAATTATACTTAATTGAGACTCTTTAAGTGCAAATCCCCAACTGGCCAAATTTCAATAATACAATTTTGAGATTATGATGTATTTAAAATTGTAAATTCGATGTACCTAGTATATAAAATGATGTATTACAGATAAAGCTGGGCTAGGTGATAAAGTTTTTAAGTTGACTTATATTATTATGATGATGTTAATAAAGGCATCTTAATTTGAAAAAATACTTTAATACAGACTACTTTGTAGTTGAAGTACATATTTATAAAATAAAAAAATTGTGATCTAGGAAACTGGGACAAAATTAGTGTTTTAATAATGGTATGTCAATAATTCAAAATTTTATTGGAAAAATCATTTGTACGTTGATAGATGAAATCAAAAAGAATGCGAAGGTGGTTAAATAAAAGCTATGAGTAAACTTAAAATTGATATATTAAGTTGGATTGATTACAGAACATTCATTTTAATGAAATTAATACACATTCAACGAAATAAGACTTCGTAAATTATCAATTTTAATTTTAGAATGTCTCGATTAATATATGTCCTTTGAACTCTTTATTTTTGAATTATTTGCATGAGGTTCAAATCGATATAAATTTTGATCTTAAAACGTTTCCAGAATAATTTCGAAGAAATATATAAACATAGTTAGGCAGTGTCTGCCAAATTGTATATGGTATATTACTTGAAGAAAACCACATACATACATTATATAGTATTATCTCAAACTACAAAATAGTCTTTTCAATATAATTTTATAAAACTAATCCTCCTCTAGGAAATAGTATTGATTGTGTAATAATTTCTGGAGAACATATTTTAATAAAGATAAAAACTAACATCGTTTTCAATTTTATACAAAACGTTTTCAAGATATTTTGTAAACGTAAAAAGTTTTATTTTGAAAATATAATTCAAAGTAAAATGATTTTTAATAAAACCATAATAATATAATAAAGTATTTGTTCTATTTCAAAAATCTTCAAAAGATACGTATAGGCATCGTGCAGCAAAATGATTTCGTTCGTTTTCATGGTTTCGAAATACGTCTGTGGTAATCAAATAGTATATAAGTCTGTGAATGGTATATGATTTCACATTAAAATTTCTAAAAATGTATTAACAAATTTAAAAGACCCCGGACTGACGTAACGTAATGGCAGGCTTTGATCAATCTATAAAGTTAAGCAACAGCAGTCACAATCTGTAATTGGCTGGGTGACCTCGTAGCAGTACTGTGTACTGTTGTTGTATAAAATAATAATCCCCTTTGATTAATGGCTATATAGCTAAAAAGTAGGTAAAGCCAGAAATTTAAAAAAAAAAAAAAAAAAAAATTTAAATGAATGATTATTTATAATTGCAATTAAAAATAATTTCTAACGGAATTTCTTGAATTATATTACAATTTTTAACCCGATACTTTCATTTGAATGCCAATTTTTGTTTGACATTTGCTATAAAAAGTGAATGTTTTATTTTAAATTTTAGATACTCGTGGCGCTTCAATCGATTAAGTAGTCATTTCCACGTACGGTATGGATAGTTGCTATTTATGAAAATTTTCCTGGAAAAATTTATTAATATAATTTATATTTAAGACGACTTTACGATATTTATACTCATGTTAAAAGTTAGAACCCCTCAATGGTAGAAATTTTTAAAGTTATTTACATGAATAGTTAGCACATCATTTATACAACTTTTTTCTCGTTTGCACAAGCCCTATATTTGAGAAAATTGAAGAAACAAACTTTGGTAGGCCAACTTAACACTAGCCCCTAAATAATCTAATTTTTTCAATCTTTTTGCATGAATCGTTTGCATTATTATTCGTTCACCCAAGAATTGTTTTTTAAGGAACAGAAAAACAAGTATCTTATAAACGGTGCTTGTGCAAACGAAAAAAAAAATTGTGTTTTTTTTTTACACTTATTGGTTAATTGTTGCTTGTTCAAACAGAAATAAAGGATGTACATACTATACAAAAAATCGCCTATTGGGGTGGCTAATTTTTTTTGGGATTCGCTTCAAATTGTACTACAGATCGTATAGATGCATGTTGCAATGATGCGCACAATTAAGATTTTTCAGATAAATGAAAAATGATGTTGATAGGCAGTGTGACAATCAAAACACCCACAATAAATAATTGAGAAATAGATACAAGAAATAAAAATTTTTATGTTCTCGATTAAAGGTATTATTATTAACTATTGCATAAACAATATTAAAAGATATATTTTGTATTTTATTATTGTTCTTTATATATTTGTAATAGGTCAAAAGTATCCCAATTCGGAATAATTCAAACTTTTAAAAATATCTCCAAAACTATTCACTTTATCGTGAAAATACCAATTTTTTGTCTTTGTTTATAAAATTTTTGGCTCTGATAGTCGATTTCTACTAGACTATTAAAACAAATAACAAGATAAATATTAAAAAGATAAGTAATTATTTCGTTTAAATATGATATGTACTTGTTTTGTAAATGTGTTTTACTTGATACCCCCGAGGCTATACTATATTACTTTGCATTTTCGAGTCTCATTACGACAATATATATTAATTCGTGAAGAACAAATTTAATGCCCTTTTTTACAAAAATTGAGCTGACGAAAGAGTTGGATATTTGGCACAAATACAGTTTAATTAGAGGAGGGCTGAAGACAATAAAAAAAACCATAACACACTATGAGTCGTATTCATAGTCCGGCCTTAAGTTCGTACTTAAGCCTGTCTTCATGAAGACCGGCTTACCGGTTGTAAGTTATGATGTTTTCAGAGTCATTCCTTAAGATAAACTTGAGAAAGTCTAAAGTATTAAGCAGGATCTTATTTTCAGTAAGATAAGCTTTAGTAAGACGTAACTCAAGACCGAGTCAACGCGTGTTCGTCAATTTCCGTAAAAATTCTTATGTTTTCTACAATCTCATTGGTTGAAACATACTTAAATTTTGACAATGAAGTTATTTATTCAAAAGTGTAAACAAATGTACAAATGTGCCTTAGAAAATTGTAAGTCTCAAATTAAAGTTACGCTAGAAAATTATTACCGCATGATCAGAAGAAAATATGTCAAAAAAAGGAAAAAGTACTAATTTTACCCCTAAAAATAAATTTATATAAATCTATATCTTTGCTTGAATTCGATGTTTGAATAAAAATCAAAAGGATCTTGCACATCTCCAATATAACGTTTTGGAATACGTATGATTAAATCATCGTCATCTAAATCAAAGTCGATATCAATATTATCATCGATATCAATATTATATAACCCCAAAAAATTAATTTTTTTAACCACTTTTTTCACTGCGAATACATTTAAGACTATCCTAAGTCAACTAAAATGATGACTTAAAAAATAACTCTCTTATTTGGATGAAAAGTAAGGTTAAGGTATTTTATAAGACCGTCTTATTTGAATATGAATACATCAAAAATATCTAATGCTCAAGATTGTCTCAAGTTAAGATTATGAATATGTATTCCAGCTATATGTCTTAGCTAAGATCAAATTTTGAAGTATATCTTAAGAAAGCCGTATATGAATCTAAACACTGCCTTAAGCTCGTGCTTAAGGTGCACTTACACTTAAGCCCGAACTATGAATACAACAATATGACACACGCATATAAGGGGTTTGGCTTATATTACACTCTACCATACACTCGCATATATACTTTTGTGTTTATTATACTGTTTTATTTAAAGGCACACATATATACGGTTTTGTCTAAAGGCAGTGAGACACTCTTGAGTGATTATGGTTGAATTTCGACAACTACAATGTGACTCTAATATTGATTATTTACTATAAATTGCATTTTGTTTCATTGCAAAAATAAAATTAATATTCATTGCTAAAAGTATAATTATGTAGAATAGTCGTTAACCAAATAATAAATAAATTAATAAAATAATAAATAAATAAATAAGCAGAATAACTCAATTAAGCGTGGAAGTTTAATAAAATTTATTACACCAAATCTGAAAAAATTGCTCCCAAAATGATCTATCAGGATCCGTAATTGCTCCGGTGATTAGGTAATTATAAAATTAAATAATAAGTCGGTATTAAGGTAAGAACTTGAAGGACACTTTAAAGCTTTGTATCTCCGGAACCATAGTTTACATGAGTCATATAAGGGACCATTACTATCAAAATTTTTTTAATAGGAGCCCAGTAGTTTTGGAGTTTTGCACATGCATTGTTAACACATTAGACCTACAGTCAAACATATGTATAGGAAACAGAAAAGTTCGAAATACAATTAAAAAAATAGAAATCGATGTAAAGAATTGTTATTTAAAAAAAAAAATAAATAAATAAATAAAAACACAATACTTCTGATATTGATAGAAATTCTTGGAATTAATGTAACTACATGCATGAAAAGGGGGCCTGGAGTGTCAATAAGCTGTGGTACTTTGAGTTACCTTGAATCATTATCAGGGTTGTTATCATGTCTAAGTAAAACTCGAAAATTAAATTAAAAATTTTTCGAATAAATAGTTTGCATTTAAAAATCAATTATTTTGTAATTCGCTTCAATGGACCCTCCTCTCTACTACTAATAAATCCTTTACAATGTTTTTCTAAACCACGTCTGTAATTTTTATTACAACTTTTAACATTAAAGTCGTTATCTATACAATAATAGTAGTAGAGTCAAATTGTTGTTTAACCTAGAAGTAACTATAATAAAATATTTTTCATTGGATTCTTATAAAAAAAAATTTTGGAAGAAAGTTTGTCATTACTTATTTATTTTTCTAGGTTTATAGCCAATAATTTGTGAATTGCAAACAACAATACAATTGTGTTTTTGCAATACAATATTACAATTGTCTTGTTAAATACATTGTGTTTTGAAAAATTTTGCTAAATAAATTGTGTAAGTTTTTATATTTTAGCATTTGTGAACACTTTTTATCTGAAAAGTTTCTAAAAGCTACATTATTTTAGAAACAAACGATAAGAACTTCGTCGCCCATTGCTCATACGAAAGCTTGTACTTTATAAATTTTAAAATTGGTATCTAAAGTTTAATTTTTTTCCACCGCTTTATGTCGGTGCTCAAAGCTAAGAAAATACAAACAACTACAAAGCGCACACAAAGTACAAATATATTTGTACTAAAATTTGAATAAAATCTGTGCTCACTCATTTCATTTCAAATACAAAAAAATTGTAAATTTGTAACAGTGTTGATACTTTTCAAAATTTTGAAGCTGTCGTATAAAGGACTTGGTTTATCGAGTGACAAACAAATGGTTTTTACATTTTCTATTGAATGATCGTTCTTTTACAACAATAAAATAATTGATGCCTGACAATTTGAAGCTTGTATGTGCTATCAAAAACTTTACGGGTCCCGAAAACGAAAACGGTATACTTTTTACCATTTTTGTGAAAGAAAATTCATTTAATCATAAGATTCACATGCGCACATTTTTAACCGACTTCAACTTCGATTGAAAAAGATGGAGGGGATACGTTAGCCTGTATGTATTTCATATTATGTATGTTTGCTGAAATTTTCGTTAATTGTAGACCAATTTTAAAAATCATTCATTTATTTTTTGTTTATTTAAAAGCAAATACTCCTGAACTGGTATCTTAAACTGTTATCTTTAATTTCAAAATTGAATATTACTCAAGTGACAAATTTTTACATGAAATAAAAAAAAAATAAAAAAAAATAAAAAATAAAAAAAAAATTAAAAATAACAACTTTCAAAGAAAAAAACTTTGTTTATATTAAAACTTTTTTTATATTTAATATTTTTAGTTAAATTCCATATAAAGATACCTTAGTGGTCCAACTAACTTCAAACAGAAGTAGCCTCTATGTTCATATTTGATTTTCGTGAATTGTGGACTAGTTGAAAAAATCTATTATTGTTTAAAAGGAAATTGTTTAAAAACAAAAGTATCATTTTTCAAGCCACAATCTCGAATTGAATTTGATTAATTAATACTAATTAAATGTTTGTACTTTGTTTTACGCCTATTATTTCTTAAATTCATTGTAAACTATATTGTTTTGTCGTAGATTATATAACAGTAGATTTCTCGTAGATTATATAACAGTAGATCCAGTGCACCCTGAAAATGAATTAATTTATATTTGTTTTATTGGTAAAATGTATCGAAATTTTGTAAGAAAAAGTAAAATCCGACTTCATACTGAAATGCAGATGGGTTACGCTTTAAAATATATATCAATTGGCCATAAGATAAGAGTAATTGCTAAAGCAACTGGAAATTCCATTTATAACGTTATTGTGAAATTTAAAGTCAATCCTGACCCTGAAAAACCAATTAGACGTACTCTTCAGTACGCTGCCCGTAAGATATTTACCGATGCGTAAGAAATGAATAAAGACGATTATGTAGTGAAATGCAGTCAAATGTTCTACGGAGTTACCATCGCAGATAACCGAAGCCTAATTTATGAAGTGGCAAATATTAAACATTTAATAATACCACATAAATGGCATGAAACTGAGCTTGCAAGTATCAAATATTTATACAATCTCAGAAAATAAGATAATCGGTTATTTTAGCGAACACTTGAGGGATGTCGCTTAAGCAAAGACACTTTTTTCATCCACCATTATGTTAATTTGCTCTTGAACAATTTACAAAATGTTATGGATAGATACGTTGCCCTTGGTAGTGGAACAAGAATTTTTTATCTTTATGAAACAAATACTATTACAGTTCAAAAATCTGCCAAACTGTTAGCAACTAGTTATATTGTAAGAGGTTTAAATAATGTAATGCCATCAGTTATCATTTTCGCAAGCAACATATTTTTCATTTCAATTAACATATAACTTGGCTAGAACTTTAGCTGATGCTCTGGCTAGAACTTTATGAGTAGCCACATCGTTTGAATGGATAGATTCAGAATTCTTCGTAAGAGAAATTATCTTGAAGCTTTGCATCTAGCAAAAAAAGATGTAATCATTTTAACAGTGCCACCGCATTTAATGGAAAAATTACAATATTTGAATGTCGGAATTTTTGGGTCATTTGAAACTGCTAACAACAAGGTAGTTGAATGTTGTAAAATACCTGGATAACTTTCCCAATATATAAAGTAGCTGGATGGAAACGGAATCTCATATGAAATATATGACACTCGGAAATATTTGCGCAGCGTTTAAAGCAACTTGATAATTCCTATCAAACAGGGATGATTTTCTCTCCTAGTGAAATAACTTATCGACAAATGTGTGTGGAAAAAGAACAAACCGACAGCAGACCCGTTCAATGTATTTAACGTGGTAATTCTTACAGGTTCCCTGATCAACACCGAGAAACTTTTGTTTATATATAAGATACCCATATTATAATTTAACCTCAGAAATTGATTATTTTGGAACTGTATGGCTGAAGAAAAAAAATGATTCACTGTTACCGAATCTCCCCAATTTGGTGACAAGGAAATTTTTTTTAAAAATTTTTATTTAAAAATTATTATTTACTTTTATATTGTCTTTTTTTTAAGCGGGTTTAACAAGTTTATCTAATAAAAATGATGAATCTTTGATGTTTCTTTCAGGATCCATCAAAAAATCTTTACAATTATAATTTTTATTTCAGCCAAATTTTAAATAAATTTTATTCGTCTATATTATTGAACTAACTAGACAGTGTGTTTGAAACGGTAATACTTCTTTATTTATTCGAGCAAACTTTTATTATCAATATGTCTATGTATTTAACGATTATGTCTATTGGATAAAATTTTTACTGTTGTGTGGGTCGTAGATGTATAATAAGGTATAAAATTTATCATTAAAAATGTTATAAAAAGTAAACTCTTTAAAAATAAATTATCTCTGATATCATCGAATGACAGACCACATAACACTGGACAGTTTCCTATAATTTAGATATTATCATTTTACAATGTAATAAAAATCCATAATAAGGCGAGCGAGAATGTAGATTTTCTTAAATTTTTGAAACAATTTTGAATAACTACAATACCTAGATCATAGCCATTAAATCCGTCTAAGAAAATACGCTAATAACAATAAGAGCAGGATGCCCCTGCCAGCACGATAGTTTGAAGAATTTGAAGATTTTCATTTAAGTTAAGAATTTGGTTTACCCATAACCAAAACTTGTGGGCACATATTTACACACAGAAAATACGGTATATGAGATCTGAAAATATATTTTGTCTATATGAGTATTATTGGCAAAAATTTGCAATCTCGCACTATCCTTATTAATATCCTACTACAAGGAGTTGCCGCCCTACCGTGATATCATAAAAAAAAAAAACCACTTTTTAAAATAATATAGATATTGATTAAATTGACTATGGCATTAAGGCGCCTTGTTAACGTTTATTCGTACCGATCTTTCTTTAATAACGATCATCTAGAATAATCAATTTTGGTACAGTTTATACTACCGTTAGCATCTACACTATTGTTTTCGTGATAAATTTATATTCATGTATAGGTTTTGGAGTTGCACGTTCAACTAAATGAGTGCACTGCTGACCGATAGTCCGATAGACCGGTGGGCTCAAAACAGAAAATTTTTTAAAAAATTCCAACTAAATGGCTTAAATTATTATTATTTTTTTAAATCAGAAACATAATGCCTCGAACTTCGAAGCAATATTATTCTTTTAAAGATACATTCATTTTTTGACTCAAAATGCCAAAGTTTTAAAGCATCGGCACCAGTTAAATAAATAGTATGTATCAATATAAACAGTCTCCTTGCCATCCAAATTTAAGCTTTACTAAAATATTGCAAATTTGAAACGTAACTTTGGAATCTTAATTTAGTTTACCAGTACCTGCTTAAAATCTGTGAGAATTTTCGAATTTTTATTGAATATGTTCATAATACTTTTATAAAGTGCACTACCATAGACGATAGTGACTTATCTAAAATCATTTTTATGTCATGAACCCTATTTCAACATGTCTTGGTTGTCATCTGTTACCATTATCTTAAAATTTATTCAGTCTGATAGCGATGATAGTTCATGCGACATTTGCGTCTTCTGGGATACAACTATAATATATTTGTTATTAACATAACAGAGTTTGTTGGATATTTTTCTTTAGTTTTTTTTCACATTTTAAATGCTCCATTAAATTTTAAGACAAAGATAAATAAAAACGATACTTTTATAGTTTGATATTATGAAAGTATCATCATAAACGTCCGTCAATAGTGATAGAGTGAATTACTGTGTATATATCTTGGGAAAACTTCAGCTGGCTTTGATAATATAAAGTACTATCAATACCCGGCTTCGGACGAGTATTACTTCGTAATCGACAATCAAAAGACTTATAAATTGTAGCTACAGATATAATTTATATTGATAAATATATGGTTCCTAAATAAGTACACTTAAATATAACTTTATAAGTTCTAACGAACATGTAGCAATAAATAGTTATAACGGCCCCACCATGTTATTGCATTGATTAAGTCTTTTGTAAGTGAGAGAGAATATCAATAATTTTTTGAAATTTGATATTATGAAACCGCTTAAGTCCAACGACACAAAACAACTATACTTCTAATTTCTTCAATATATTTCTTATTTTCTACCGCCTATTACTCGCTAACTAATCACTCACTAATATTTGGTGCTGTGATCTGTTACTGTTAAACTTGATCCTTTTCATTTATCTTATCATCCTTTGAAATCTCATTCCATTTTAATTACTCATATCTGGCTTAAGATCTTTACTTCTTTGTAATATATATTAAAAGCTTTCCATTCTACTGGTAATCAAAATGTTTCTATGAAAGTTATGTCGTGAAAAAGAACGGAAAGGCGTAACATTTTTAAAGTGTAACACAAAGCTAACAAAATGCGCGATATTTGAAAAATTTACTTACGAATTATATGTAAAGTGGATGTTTTTATATGGGAGTGATTTCTTGAAATGTGTAATATGTTATTGTGTAACACATTATAAAAATTTGTGTACTATGATACAAAGATTATCTATGTAAAAAGTTATCAAAAAATAAAAAAATTATAAATAAATTTAGTAACTAAAAGTACTTAAATTAAAAAATAAAAATTTTATTTAAAAAAATTAAATTAAAAAAATAAAAATTTTATAAAAAAAAAAATTAAATTAAATTAATTAAAATTAAATAAATAAATTAAATTAAAAAAAAAAAAAAAAAAAAAAAAAAAAAACATTGAAATGAAATAATTAAAAACTAAAATTAAATTAAATTAAAAAAAAAAAAATATTTTAATCAAATTAATAAATAAAAATTAAAAAAAATAATATAATATAATAAAACAAAAAATAATAATAATAAAACGTGTCAATAAAAATTATAATTTTCGTCTTAATCATGTTAAAAAATGGTCATTTTTGCAGGCTTAAACTTTGCGTATTACTAAGGTCAGAGTTCGGTCGTTTTTTTATAATAATGTTTCTATCTCTCAGTCTAAATAAAAAAATAATCGGTTATAATTTAAAAATTTGTTAAAAAACAATTGTTTCAGACGATCAACGAAGGAAAGAGTATCTCCAATTTGGAAATATTAAATATTTAAATTTTAAATCGTTTTAGATTATGAATATGCGCTCTACAATATTGAAAATTTATAATAGCGAATAAACGTGGTGATTTTTATAGAACACATATGGCCTGATTCGTTAACTAAGCGCCGTTTAGCGAACTTTCCAGGACGAAGAATAAACTTAATAATATTTTATATATTCATTATGTAATTAAAATTTTAAAAATTCCGTTGGTTAACTTAATTTTGCTTAACCTTTTAAAAGTATAACTAGTACCATATTTTATACTGATATAACAAAATTCGATACTAGCAGGGACTAAGGTGGCTTTATACTCCCACAATAAAATAATATGATGCGTAAGACTGTCAAGATCTTAATGATTGAGAATTGAAAAAAATATGGTTAAAAACATTAGTCTTACGTATTAAATTAATAACAGATAAAACAAAATAATCCAGGATAAAATAATATTATTTATAATTAATTGTTTACATCCTCAAAAATCCTTTAAATAGTCCCATAATTGTAAAATTGAATCATATATAAAATAAATTGTGTGTCCGCCTTAATACCTAAAACTACCCATAGACCTAAACAAAAAGACGAAATTCTCTTTTCTCAGATTTTTCCTTATCTAAAACAAGAAGAACAGAGTGGAAATTGCTAAAACACTTCGCATTGTAATAATAATAGACAACACTAAAAGGTAATATATAAAAAATTTTCCAAAAAGTACAGCCATAGTAAAAAATAACTTTGTATTAATTAAATATTCCTAAAAATAATTTCCCTTGCGACCAATTACCAATTGAATCGTGTTTTTAGCAAAAAAATAGATTCATTCAGCGCCGACTTCGAATTAGAAAAGAGAAAGTCGGAAAATTAGTACGAAAAAAATTATTTGTAGAATTATTTTTTTAATTTAAAATTATTTTCATTTTTGGTCTAGTTTTTTGAAGAAGATTATTTTTTTAGAAAAATTTTTATTCGAAATCATATATTAGTAATTTATAAAATGCATATCACGGAAAACTCTTCGATTGGTCCTTTGTTTCCACGTCAAACTGAGAATGCCAAATTTCATAACATTGGAAAAATTATTTTTTGAGGTATTTGTGAAATTGAAATAACTACATTGTATTTAGGCAATTATTGTGGATGTCTCATATATTCCATGGAACCTACTATTTATTCGTTTTGAAAATTGGTTGTATAAAAATGTTTACCTGTAACTTAGTAATTTTTGTACTCGATATACATAACATGACAGAACATATTAGTTTTAGTCAAAAGATTTTAACGCTTGTAAATATAGACCGTACAAACAACATTGTGGTATAAAGGTTAATAGAATCATCTAAATAGTCCATTTCCGCATGGTCGTCTGTCTGTCCCTCATCAAGATAAACGATAAGAGATGTCGAGTCAAAATTTTGGTAAAGAATTGTGGTTTTGGTAAAGATTGAGTATACATTCGAGAATCAGTAAAACCCGACGAGTCCATGGGTCGAATGAGTCCAAGACCAAACTTTTGAACCATAAAAGATTTAAAAAATAAAATTTTAAAGACCAAGAATGTTTGTTTTGTTTTAACAAATAATTTTTTCGTAAAATGTTAAGGATTCGCCACAATTTTAGCTCAAATTTTGCTAATAAGCATATATATAAATACAATACATATGGCTGAGTATCAATGTTTGAACTATTTTTAATTTTAGCATCATAAAATAGTCAGTTGTAATATTCACTGGGTTTTATTTCAAAATAAAAAGTGAATTTTACATATAACGTGTATCAAAATTTGCGTTTATAAAAATTTTTTGGTGCTTTTGTATCAACAATACATTGTTTTATATAGGTTCTTTGATTATATTACCTATTTTCTATTATATATTTCCTAACGTTTATTATCACATGAATATTACAAGGTAGAATAAAACAATGATATAAAATCTTTAATTAAACAGTGTAGTTGGATTTATTGGTCGAAAACTAATTTCCATTTGTTGAGTTGCATAAATAAAGTATGTATCATAAGTTCTTAGCTACTGGAAGCTACTAGTCCACATAAAATTACAAGTTCGACTGATAGAAGTCGTATAAAAGTATTATTTGAGAGGTTTTATTAATCTCAAGTACATGCTCTTGCTTATTTTGAACAGGATGGGTTCTAAGATTAAATGATTTAATAATGTAAAACTAAACTTGATGATTTTTATAACATTTTTTTAATTTTTTTCAAAAACAACCTTTTTTTATCCGTAATCTAGAGCATTTTAAGAAAATTTTTAATTTAGTTTTATCCTTCGTATACAGAATCAAAATACATAAGTGTTTTTTAAATTTTAATAACTCGTTGTGAGTGCAATTCTAGAAAGTCGCAACAAAAACTTGTATGAAATGAAAAATCCATCGGCCAATGCACCTGATAGCTAAGTATAGGTTTGAAACTCTCCTGGTGTACTGTCTGCTACTTGCTTCTAACTGCTCATTTACCAGGGTATTGCCTGACCTATGCTTTAATTAGATGTATTGTTTGCTTTTAAAAAACATTTTTTTCTTATATTTTTTATAGTTTAACAATTTTGTCATGGAACCAGAAAAAAATATTACAGATTTATCCCAAAATCTAATGGTCTTGATTCGGATATAAACCTGCCCAAGAATTTAGATTGCATTAGTTTTCCACAAGTAATCGCGTCCCAAATATATATATATATATATATATATATATATATATATATATATATATATATATATATATATATATATATATATATATATATATATATATAAATTTTTGCGCAAATAATTTGCATTGCTTGGAAACACGGAAATATGACATTATTTCCAGTATAGATATCTGGCTTGATTGCAATAACTTCCCTTATCTTAAATCTGTTTATATTTAACTCTGATAATGAAAAATAAGTATGAAAAAATTACTTTCCAAAGCAAAGTCAGGCTTCCGGAAACAAAAATAAAATTGACTCTTAAATAACCAAGAAGCCCGGCTTCTCATATGATTAAAATATCTCAATGCCACTTATTTTTGGAAATTACTTGTATAAAAAGTTAAAAAAATCACTTGTATAAAAAGATCATAAAGTCATACATAACGGTGGAAATTACTTAGTCAATTCGAATCACACATATGTCCCATTGATGTATTGACATATTTAGTTGGAAGATTTATTGTACCATGAAATGAAAGTATACCTATTAGGAAATCGTGACATTTTAGTTTAGAATGCAAGAATTGTACAATGAGTTCAAAATTTGCCAAATGCATACAGGAAGGCAGTTATTTTTATCTGATGACGATATTTTTTAATATCAGTATTCGTCTTTTATAGTTTATTTCATTTGTTAATGTTTAAGGAAATCAATAAATTGGCTAATATATCTTAATATGAAGAGAAAAAAATTTCTTTTAATTTTTTATCGTACTTTTCGTAAAATATATTTGAAGAAATGTAAGTTAATTATAAATGGTATACGTATCTATTTCTTGAATTGTTTAAATTTTAACAAAACACGTTAACTGTCAAGGAATTAATATATACAATTGATATGTGGGTGATAATTATGATTCTACTCTTTTGAATCACAAATATTATTTTGTGTGATATAAAAATGTTGATTTTGGTCCGAAAAGTATCAGAGTGTACTAATTCTTAATTTTTTTTTAATTGGGTGCACCTTTTTAATTATAACGCAAACATAATTTGGTTTTGTTTTAAAACTTTAAAATAATACATATTTCTAATTAATACACAAAATTGTTTTTTAAAAAGCCTAATTCAATATTTGATTAATAACAAATTATTAAATTAAAAGGCCATTACTAAAATGCCTAAAATAAAAGACTAAAATAAATAATTTTCATACAATGATTTTGTAACGTAGTCGTATTTTAAAGAAATAACGTGATTGGTTAATTGGATTAATTAAATATATTAAATTAAGTAGCAGTTTCGTTAAACTATACACAAGTCATCTAAATATTGAACATTTTTTACGATAAAGTGCAAGCTCCTGTTTATTAAAGCTGTTTGTATTGATTTTAATAACGAGAGGCATGTAAATTTATCAAATGGAACTGAGTTTATATAAAAATTTAAAAAATTAACATATGGAGTTTTATTATATTGTGGATTAGGTCGCTTCGTTTGCTATAATTTCCATACATTATTAAAAAAATATTTTTAATATTGTAAATATTTTTTGTCGTTCATACACTTTTATAAATGCCATTTAAATGTGATTCAATACATATTCTATCATATATATATATAATGAATAATTTACCATTTTTATGAGTCTTGTGGTTATTTCAGAATGTTTGTTTACACAGACAACAGGCATAAGAACTGCATATCTCAGAAGTCTCCATCAAGAAAGCAGAGTAAAATATTCAAAACTGAATGTCATTGTGCTTTCGTTTATATTTAAATTACATACGTTTAAGTGCTGCAAAATTAAATTAGGTGCTCAAATTTTTAAATCAAAACAATTGAGTCATGCACTTCTGCCGTGCTATCACGCAGGTAGAGCAATATGCAAAAATTAATTTTGTAATATAATCTAAGTACCAAAATTAAACCTTTTAAGGTGATTTTATGGTTTGTATTAAAAATTAATTTCATCGAAATACCAAAAAAAATCACTTCACTGATTCAATACATTATACACCGCTGAAAGAAGTGTCAAGTAGCAGTGGCATCTTGAAATAACAGTAAAAAGTATTCAAAATTGAATTTATATATGTTTAAAATTAGATGTTGTAAATTAGATGCTCAAATTTTTTAATAAAAAATTGAATCATTAAGATGCACTTTTGTCGTAATAATAATATATTTTAAGTACAAAAATTAGGTAATTTTTGGTAATTTTGATTAAATTGATTTATTGAAGGTACACGATAAAAGCACCTAAAAAGCACCTGATTTTAGTACTTACATTATATTATTATAGTTTATATTTCAGAGAAGATCTGATAGCGTAATATTCCGGCAGAAGTACACCTTAATACACCTAAAAAAAAGCAACTAATTTTAAACATAGGTATTTAAATTTAATTTTAATATGTAAACTCTGTTAGTTTGTTGTAAATAATCTTTACTAAATACAAAATTGTTTGCCAATTTGTTGACCAGACATTTACAGCCTCTATTGTGATCCTAAAAAGCACCTGATTTTAGTACTTACATTATATTATTATAGTTTATATTTCAGAGAAGATCTGATAGCGTAATATTCCGGCAGAAGTACACCTTAATACACCTAAAAAAAAAGCAACTAATTTTAAACATAGGTATTTAAATTTAATTTTAATATGTAAACTCTGTTAGTTTGTTGTAAATAATCTTTACTAAATACAAAATTGTTTGCCAATTTGTTGACCAGACATTTACAGCCTCTATTGTGATCCTAAAAAGCACCTGATTTTAGTACTTACATTATATTATTATAGTTTATATTTCAGAGAAGATCTGATAGCGTAATATTCCGGCAGAAGTACACCTTAATACACCTAAAAAAAAGCAACTAATTTTAAACATAGGTATTTAAATTTAATTTTAATATGTAAACTCTGTTAGTTTGTTGTAAATAATCTTTACTAAATACAAAATTGTTTGCCAATTTGTTGACCAGACATTTACAGCCTCTATTGTGATCCTAAAAAGCACCTGATTTTAGTACTTACATTATATTATTATAGTTTATATTTCAGAGAAGATCTGATAGCGTAATATTCCGGCAGTAGTACACATTAATACACCTAAAAAAAAGCAACTAATTTTAAACATAGGTATTTAAATTTAATTTTAATATGTAAACTCTGTTAGTTTGTTGTAAATAATCTTTACTAAATACAAAATTGTTTGCCAATTTGTTGACCAGACATTTACAGCCTCTATTGTGATCCTAAAAAGCACCTGATTTTAGTACTTACATTATATTATTATAGTTTATATTTCAGAGAAGATCTGATAGCGTAATATTCCGGCAGTAGTACACCTTAATACACCTAAAAAAAAGCAACTAATTTTAAACATAGGTATTTAAATTTAATTTTAATATGTAAACTCTGTTAGTTTGTTGTAAATAATCTTTACTAAATACAAAATTGTTTGCCAATTTGTTGACCAGACATTTACAGCCTCTATTGTGATCCTAAAAAGCACCTGATTTTAGTACTTACATTATATTATTATAGTTTATATTTCAGAGAAGATCTGATAGCGTAATATTCCGGCAGAAGTACACCTTAATACACCTAAAAAAAAGCAACTAATTTTAAACATAGGTATTTAAATTTAATTTTAATATGTAAACTCTGTTAGTTTGTTGTAAATAATCTTTACTAAATACAAAATTGTTTGCCAATTTGTTGACCAGACATTTACAGCCTCTATTGTGATCCTAAAAAGCACCTGATTTTAGTACTTACATTATATTATTATAGTTTATATTTCAGAGTAGATCTGATAGCGTAATATTCCGGCAGAAGTACACCTTAATACACCTAAAAAAAAGCAACTAATTTTAAACATAGGTATTTAAATTTAATTTTAATATGTAAACTCTGTTAGTTTGTTGTAAATAATCTTTACTAAAAACAAAATTGTTTGCCAATTTGTTGACCAGACATTTACAGCCTCTATTGTGATCCTAAAAAGCACCTGATTTTAGTACTTACATTATATTATTATAGTTTATATTTCAGAGAAGATCTGATAGCGTAATATTCCGGCAGTAGTACACCTTAATACACCTAAAAAAAAGCAACTAATTTTAAACATAGGTATTTAAATTTAATTTTAATATGTAAACTCTGTTAGTTTGTTGTAAATAATCTTTACTAAATACAAAATTGTTTGCCAATTTGTTGACCAGACATTTACAGCCTCTATTGTGATCCTAAAAAGCACCTGATTTTAGTACTTACATTATATTATTATAGTTTATATTTCAGAGTAGATCTGATAGCGTAATATTCCGGCAGAAGTACACCTTAATACACCTAAAAAAAAGCAACTAATTTTAAACATAGGTATTTAAATTTAATTTTAATATGTAATCTCTGTTAGTTTGTTGTAAATAATCTTTACTAAATACAAAATTGTTTGCCAATTTGTTGACCAGACATTTACAGCCTCTATTGTGATTTGACCAATATACAGGTAGTTAGTTCAAATATTGTTGCAGGTAGTTGACATATTGTTGGCAAATTCTACGTCCCAATTTATACATATATGCTTTTAAAATAGCGGACATTTGCACATTTAAGCTCTACATATATCAATAAAAATGGAATAAACACTGAAAATAATTGACACAGAACTCTTGATACAGTCCTAAGACTGCTGTAGTTGAAGGTTACCCGAGTTACAAATCTTTTTATTTGTTCCTCCACTCCCATAAATTCTTATTATACAAGTTGTAATTTCAGAAATCCTCACGCTACCTCATTGTTAGTTTAAAAGTTATGCGGAAACAGATAAATAAAAATATTTTTTTTTTTTAACTTTTAAACTAAATGCAAAAAATGTATATGATTTTGTACTAATTGAGCTCTTTTATTTTATATCAAATAAAATAAATTTGAAATAAAAAATTATTTTTAACCTGCACATTTTCTTTTCCTACTTTCAGCAAATTTATTTTATTTTTATTAAATATAGCATTTAAAGCACAAGCTATAATAACGAATCGATGGACACTTTATTATTCAAAATTCTCAGGTATCTATGGACTATGATGGAATATACGTATATAATCACATTCATACATATACTGCTAAAATCCTAACATATCCTTTTGGCTTCGCCGTGATCGGGTTAATAGCTTTATCTCGGAAACAATTGCTTATTAACAATTTTTCCGTATCTATCTATTAAGTTTCCAGCGGTGTATTTCCGTAACGTAATTGATAGGTCAGTTATTTATAAAATGAGATCAACCTGAACACAACCACTATTGCTTACCACAAATTATTCGTTCAGTAGTTTAACTGAGATAAAAGGGTTCTCAAGACTTGATCCTTCTTTTTTATTACATTTTTTGCAAATAATTAAGTCTAAAAGAACATTTTTTAAAAAGTTAATTTACAAAAATTAAATGACAGAAAAAAGATTTATTTTAGTATAATATCTATTGATGAAAAATACGAATTGTAAAAGAGGCACTACACTTAAAAAACTATTACAGTGAATTCATCTGAACGAATGTCACAGGTGGACAGATGGACAGACATGAAATGAATGTTGCTCAGAAAGTAACAAAGCGTTGTCATATTTACAAATTTTCGAAATCGACGCAAAAAATAATTATTTACAAATAGGAACATAATAATTTTGATGTCAGTAGATAAAAATCGGAAGTAAAACACAAAACTTAAATCCTCCTAAGTCACAACATGCATCCTTTACAACTTATTACCAAATTAAAATGTTTTAAGTACGCAAATTAAATGATAAATCATTCGTTAAATTAAACATTTCAGTTAGAAAATATAATTAACAAGACAGATAGACATAAAATACTTAAACAAGACTGTTACAACAATATACATATATTTTAGATTTCTTGTTGACTAAGAACTTGTAACGTGTAAGAAAATTTTATAATAAATTGTTTCAATTTATGTTACAAATTGATTCATACAAATTGATTTACTTCTTAAATGTCTTGCAGGTTATGTAATATATGTACTGTACCAATAACTCATTAAAGTACAGAGTGTTTCAAATCAAATTGGCGATGCTGAATCTATAACATATTATATGCATTTAAGCACAATTATATTGGTAAAACTGTATAATTTACGCTATTGTTGTTCTAAGAAATATAGTTTAGGAACACAGTTAATTTCTTTTATAAAAATAAGAATACATGTAAATTATAAAATAAAAAATCTCAATTCCAAATTAGTTTTTTTTAAATTGTATATTTTTTAATTTTCCTTGAATAAATATTCCCGCCTACCTGTCATTAAAATTATTCAAAAAAATACAAATGGAAATATGAATCTTTTTAATCAGAACGCAGTGCCTCATCCCGTTTCTGTAAGAAAATTTGGGAAGTTTCGTTTTTAAAAATGATAAAAACAAACTGCTTTATAATAGCTAGAAGTGAATTTATAAACGTATTGTGAAACGAAAAGTAAAAATTTTACAAGTTACGGCAACAAAAAACTATTTTAAAAGTTTAAGCCAACATCTGGTACACTCCGTATAGTAAATAGATATACTATTTTCAAATTAAATTATAAATGCTTTTATAATTTATCTAATTAATTAAGTAACATGTAAATAGAGTAAGATAAAATACACAGTAGGTAATGTATGGTGTTTCACCTATCCTTTTTTAATAAATAAAAACACATTTTCTTTCATTTATGTGTTATATACTTTAGGAAGGCAATTTTAATAGAAAATAGTTAATTAATTTCCTAGAGCTTTCAAACATTAAATTGTATAAATTTCAAATACCATAAGAATTAAGGTTGTATGTTTTAAATATATATAAATATAAGAATATTTAAATATAAGAATACTTTTTCTAACATCAACTATAAATCTCAATGGAAGTAGAGGGCTTATGCCATTCAAAAAAGGGCTTATAAATATTACAATCTTTTTACTATCACTAAATTGGTTGAATATCGAAAAAAACTGTTATACATGAATTTTTCAACTTGGTAGTAGGTAGAATAACTTAAAAATAACAAAACAGTAATCAACATTTTTTGTTTTGTTATTTTCATTATTTTATAATCTAAGAGCTTGTAAATAATTTTGAGTAGAATAGAATAATAATACAATGTAAATCACCTGTCGCCATGTTAAAACAAAGATACGAAATCCAATGATCAAATTATCCCTACAAATTGTATGGAAAATATGTGTTATATATAAAACTACTAATGATCCTAAAGTGGTTTGTCATATACCAATATATTACAGACAAGAACCATTCACTTGACTTTAAATTTCGAATTAAAAAAGTAATTAAAAGTAAAGGTAATAAAAGTAAGAATTAAATAAATAAAGCATCTATGATGACTTGATAATTATATAGATACTTATAAACGTTTTTTTTGAGATGCGATCGTTTCTAGACACAAATCGAGATTATTAGAATGCAGGTTTCAGAATTATAAAAATCAGAATCTACAAATAGTCGCAAGTAAACATCAAATCACTGTTGTTTGAAGAATTTACATCTGTATTATTGGCAATCCATGAAGGGTAGAGTGTATGAAGAAGAGAACTGCGTCCCCTGTAATTAGACCTTCTGGTCTGCTGTACCGTCTTTTTAGAAAAATCAACCACCTTAAAGCAAAGTTGTCTTTTAGCATAAGGTGATAAATATACTGTTAATATTTTGCTTACTTAGTTACTATCCAAGCGACGACAGTGTGTTGAAACCATATCCCTATTTTTATCATTATTACTCAAACTGCCGTTGCCTGGATTCGAATCTGTAACCTTCAGACTAAGAAGTCATACGGTTGAAGATATTAGTGCCTTTACTATCTTGCCTAAATAGGCAGTATACATTTAGGGTAACTACACTAACGAACAGATATAGTAGAACGGTTATCCGCTTACTAATTTATAATGTTTATAATTTTAATTAAAAATATCATGGAAAATCGGCTCACATGGCCACTAATCTATTTTGGGTAGTTAAAGTAACGAACAGATATAGTAAAACGGGTATCTACTTAGTAATTTATTATTTTAACGGTACTACAGTTTTTGAAAATCTACAGTTTTCGAAATTAGAACTCTAGTACCCCGTATCAAAAATACTATGAAAAGTTTCGAATTTCAAACTGTCGTAGAATTTAACTATTTTCGATTATAAATATTACAAATTCCTCACAACATGGATTATATTTTAAGAAAATGACAACAAAAAATCTTTGAAATAAAATTAGTCTAATCGCATTTTAAAATATTAATAAGTACATGAACGAGGAGGATTAACTAAATTTCATATCTTTCGACTTTTTTAATGTCATATTAGTATATTATACATGCAATAATACACTATCAGTATACAACTTCTACGCATAAGCAAACAAAAAAAGTGTTCAACATTTAGGTGCTATGTCTTAAAAATAAATCATCTTGGCAAAAATCTTTCCTTTTTGTGAATTGTAGTTCATTAACGTTAGATGTTAGATGCGTGGTAAAATCTCTCAAGAAATGATATGAAAAATGATGTGTGCCTATCAAGAAGGTATACAAATCAGTCAATAGATCATGGTACTCATATTTTGTAAAGTCAACTCCGCTAAGAATCTAGTGTTATATATATAGGTTACGGATGGGCTGGGTATCAGTATCCGCAACAGAAGGTATCCGAAGGAGAATACATATATATCCATGTCCGTAGGCACCGATTGAATGAGAAGAAGATTTAAGTTTCGTATCCGTATTGGCATTCTTGTGCCTGGATACTAATGATCCATGATCGTATCTGCATCCGAGGATTTTTATTTTGAGCGTATCGACACCATTAACCTAGATTTGCAAATTTTAATCAATATGTAGTTTATGAGGGGGAACAGAGTAATGAAAATGACACACTAGAGTGACATATTTTTTGTTATATAAATAACTACTTTTTTTTTCTTTTTTTTTTTTTATTAATTCGCAGTATTGTCCATTTATTATGTTTATGTATTTTATCACATACCATAAAATGATATGAATGCCGTTCATTGTCTCGTTGTCTTAATAAAATTGTTTTCAGTTAAGATAGCATATTATTAAAATACACAGCCTTCTAAATGTAGTATAACACAAACTGCGTGTGATACAGAATGCTCCATATATTTTAAATAAATAAAATTTTAAAAAAAATTTTCTATTTTTCAGCAGCATTTATAGAATTTGGCAGATAGAATTTTGAAATTAAATCATTTATATAAAATGGAGAATAAAATTCGAAAGAAAACTCCAGGCTTTTTTCAGATAGAATTTTGGTTCTTTGAAGTTTAATCGCGAGTGTAAAAGTGAAACACTTTGTGATTTTTTTGAAAATGCTTGGTTTTCGAACTATTAGCAAAATTTCTATGAAATATATAGAAAAAAAATATAACATTTTACGAATATTTAAAAAATAAAAAAAAATTATTATTAGATATTATTATAAATTTAAAATTTCCTGTAGAACCTGCTTTTGCAATATTTAAAAATGACGTGTTGACTATTAATCTATAAATTCGAATAATTTGGTAAAAACCCTTGTTTGGATTTTTGCATACCCAATTACGATGGCAATCGATATTTGCCATTGTGATAGTACGGGTATCGATTGGAAATAAATCACAGGGATTTTGCTTGATAAGACCTGTGCTGTCTCAATTCTATTTACCGCAAACGGATAGTTTAATCACAGAGTAGGCGCAGGATGTACTTATCAAACCCACACTCTCATGCAACGGCTATGAATGTAAGGGACAGAAACGGGTAAGAAAATACCTTGCAAACTCGACTCTAAGGGTTTTCAATATTTTGATGGGTAATTTCCCCACCAAGTATCATAAAAAAAATTTAATAAAACAAATTTTTATTAATCTATTTAATAGGTATTCACAATGCCTAGTTAATTTAATCATATGAGTACTTATCATTGTATTGCTGGCCATACTGAACAATTTACATACAGTTCGGGGATTATGAATATCCAACTACAACTTGGTTCATGTCATATTATATAATCGAAAACAAAACTTTAGGTGCCACTATAGTCACAAAACATAAAAGTTGTATAAACAAGCATAACGATCTGTGGTAAATAATATTCCATTTTATAAAACAATGCTTATTGAAACTCTGAAACTTCATTTGTTTTTGTTTTTGTTTTTTTTTTTAATAATAATAATTTGACTTTAAATAACAGTGAACTATTAAAAATAAATTATATTTTCACTGTAGTTCGTTTTTATTTTTTGCTATACAATATCAGAAGATAAATATGGATTTTGTATAACAGAAATCAGAAGGAAAGTGAAAACAAAGCGTTATGTTTTTTTAAGCATAATAATAAACTGAAATCTTTTGTTTATTAAATTTCCATACAAAAATACATAGATTATAGATTAGATTTAGTCATCTATTATAAATGGGAAGAATAAACACAGTTATCTAAAAGCTTTTTTCCGACTACGTATTACTATTATTTTTTATCGCCCCCACATACAAGAAATGACTTTATTCTCGTGTGTAACAATAATAATATATATATATAAAAATAGTATACGAAAAGAAACATGTTTCGTCAAAAACGTTCATAAATACTTACATGTTGTTGTGCAAATAAGGTAAAAATTGATGTAAAAAATTGGAAAAAAACCACTTGAGTTTTTTTACGATTAAATCTCATTTAACGGAACGAAAACATTTTGTGTTGTATTCTTATATGGAAAAAAAAATGTTTATACAGTATGTTATACTTAATATTTTAGAAACAAGGATATTTTAATGGAGATTTAAATAATTTTAATTTTAATTTATAATAGAGAGTATTACTTTGTGAAAATTCATGATAATGAACTGAAATTCCTTGAAAACTTCAAAAATTTCAATTTGCACAATTCTACGATTTAATTTGTACTGCCTTTATCATAAAATATTAAAACGTAGTATTATATTTGTGTCAAATTTATAAAATACACGTCCCAATGTCACGCGACCAGTGAGTACAAAAAACGTTGCCATGTTTATAGTCATTTCATAGATACGTTTGTCTCGCAAGTGGCTCAAACGATTTTCATCAAACTTTCCATATTTACAAAATAATATTAGCTTTAAAGTTTTTCTTGAAATATTTTTCCATGGAATTGGAATAAATGCCGGGGAGGAGCTTCAACTGTTCATATATAGCGACATACATAATACTGTTTACAATTTAAGTTTAATACTCGATACGTATACAGTATTTGAGAGTATTTTTATAGCCTAACATTTTTAACACTAGTAAATATTGAATATTCAATCAAAATTTATATCTATTTATTGAGTCCGGCACCTAAGAAGTCTACTTGTATTTGTCCGTCCGTCATCAAGATTACTCAAAAAGGAAAAACAATAGCCAGATGATATTTATTGATGTATTCTAGACCGTTAAAGCGACTTTAAGTTTGTGGATGGAAACAATCAGTCCATTGGATTCAATGGGTCCATGACACAACCTTTAAATCATAATAGATAGAAAAAAAATCCATAACAAAAAATGTTGAACTACTTTTTTTGACACATTTTTTCGTAAACTTTTTGGATTCGCTACATTTTCAGCAAAAATTAACCTTATAAAATTACATTAAATATTATTTTTATATGTGTATGTATAACACTGTATCAACTGGAGAATTTAGAGTTCATTGTGAATGCTTATGATTAAAAATATTTAAAGCTATGCTAGCCATTAGTTTTTTTCGAAAATTGATAATACATTCTATTTTTGCAATATATACGGATATTCTTCAAAATGATATGTTCAGGACGCTCCTTAATTATTTTCTCCGTGTTTACAAAAAAAAACAATGTTCAACCTATGTTGTCCAAATAAAACTGGCCTTAAAGTTTCCTGATAACATATTATTTATTTCAATATACAACGGGATTAAATTTGAATTCGTATAATAATATCATTGATTAGTAAGTAAAATTTCATCAATAATCTGTAGTGAATATTATTTAAATAGTGTTAAGGGGTATCTTAACTAACACTTTTTTCTTTAGCCATACCCCAAAAACAAAACTAAGTTGAAAACATTCGATAATTGTGAAGAAAGTTCCGTATTTGCTTTGAGCAATGAAAAACAGTATAAGAAGCAATTAATTAGTTTTTAAAATAAAATATATATCTTGTAGTATTTATTGTTTTATTGTTTTCAGGTTCTTGTGACAAAATTTTAATATTAGGATACCATATACAATAAATAAAATGTAATCTGAAACAAAATTAATTCATCATCTGATAGAAGAAAACTTTTACTTGAGTATTTGTTAAAATATTTGTCGTCATTTTGTAAAAACGAATGAATTTGAATATGAGATGCAATAATGCATTTCAACATATCAATCATATTTGATTGCGATTTTACAAATTATAAAATTGTTTTCTCTCCATATCCAGAATAAACAATATCATCAAAATTAAAATGAATGCTGTAAAACTACATCATGCTATCTATATACAAACTTTCATAAAAATCGAATGAATGGTTCACGATACAAGGGCATTTATGTAAAAATACTCATTATCGAATATATTTATTTAAATAATTATATCTTTGCAACGGCTTAATCGATCGAGTTATGATTTAAATATAAGGCAAATATATTTTTTCTATATTTATTTGACAAAATATTATGTGGCAGTAATCTGATTGTTTATCAGGTTTTCGATTTTGCGTAATAACGATATATAATATAATAATTATGCATGAAGGAAATTCATTAAAATTACATGAGCTTTTCTCGAGATATCGGTATTCAAATGAAATAAAGTAATGTTTTCTTTGCCTTATCGTAGGAATGGTAATTTATAGATGAGAAAACTTTTGAAGAAAGAGACTGTCCACTTTTGTTTATCACATATACATAAATATTTGATTGTTAGTTGTGAAACTATGAGCGTTCGTTTAACTCCCTGCAGATTGACAGAAATTCCGAAACGTCGGCATGTATATTTAAATCGGAGAAAAAAATTTGTTAAATTTAAATCAGGAACACAATACTTCCGAGCTGGGATATGCTCAAGACTAGGTTCAATTCAAAGTAGAATAATTAATTTTTTTTTTTAATTTCTCTTATTTCATACGCAAAAGAATTAAATTTCATATCGAAAATGTAAAACCTAAATTAATATGAATATACAAATTTTGTTTTAAAAAACAGAATTAGAGGATAGACTCCAATCTTTCATTATTCACATGGTAAATATATAAAAAATGTCATCTTATTTTTATTTACGTAAATCATACTGTATGATAAAATAGATGAAATGTTGATTTTTCTCATAAGAAAAATAGAAGATTAATTTTCTTAAGATATTAAATTTGATTATATTCGCTTGTAGTAAGTAGCAAAGAGTAAATCTAATTTACCAGTGCTGTATCTTTATAGTATTATTGACGAGTTAGTGTGTATCTATTTTTTTTCTTCTTTTATTCTGCTTTTTTTATAGCGAAAAGAGTTTTTTGGTTCAGATAATGAAATTTACTATAAAAATGCTTTTTTTCAACTTATATAAAAGGTAATTTATTTTTTGAAAGATACATTTTATATTATGCATATTGGCAATTTACGTTTTTAGGAATATAGACAATATACACATTTCGTAAATTAAAGAAATTGGTACATATTTAAAGAATTTTATAAAATATATTTAAAATTGAAGTATCTTCAAATCGATTGTAGTTGTTAAAAACGTTTATCCCTGATTTATAACACCTTGCATAAATTGTTTTCTTTCTTTGTTTTGGTAACAAAATACAACTTTATCAATCAAATGATATATAACTCTGTTAATGATATTTGATCATTCACATAGAAAATTATACAAAATTTATAATCAAATTTAAATCAATAATTCTTTGGCCTGTGTAATATTCGTATATGTCCCCATGTGGTCTTGTAAACACGATTGCCATATTTTGAAAGTGATTGTATGTTTGTGTACGTATTTTCTCAGAAACTAAAAATAGGACTTTAATATATAATTATTATTGGTTTTAATATCTTTTAACTTAGATAATATTTAAAGATTTGGAATTATGAATCACTAGATGATATGAAAAATGGACTAACAAAAACGATTAAACTATAGTGGTCTCACTTTTTGAGTCTATTCCATTTAAAACAAAGAATATATAAACTTTATTTTAATTATTAATTTTTGTTTAAATTTAAAAAGCATATATCATATGATAAAAACCGAAGAAGAATACAAAATAACTTTTTCACGTTTTCTATTATAGGTATTATGTCATAGTATTTATTACATTGTTCACCTAAAAATTTATTGTGTGAATTATGTTAACGTTACGCAGTCCAAAAAAAAAATTTTTTATTTTATTAAAAATTAAAAAATAATGTATAAAGGAATTTTGAATTTCTTTTTGATTTTTTAAGCCACTTCAAAACCAAATAATTTTCATTTAGTTTTCTTAATATAGTATTCTTTATAAGTAATTTTGTTTTTGCTATATATAACAAGTTATATGGTAAAATATTAATTTTCAGAATTATTTAAGATAAGCCCGAAATTTGATTCCGATATACGTAAAATTCGATGCAAGTACACATAAGATTTTTTTGCGGAATACCGAAATTTCACGAGTGAATTGAATTTACATTCATATATCGAAAAAATCGAATTTATTTATTACTAAGGCATGAAAATAATTCTTAATAAAAATTTTCTTATCATTACTAATTTTATGTTTTTGTGGTGATACATACAAATTTGAATAAAAAAGAGAAAGAACAAAACAATTACTTCACGAATAGGTTAATGTTTATCCAAAACTACAAAAAGCTTATGATCGATTCGTTTTAAAATCATTATTTAAAATTTTTAACATTATAAAACATATTTTTGAAAAATAAGTAAATAATTGGTAAATAACTTACACGCGGGTTATTCAAAATTGTGTTACAACAATTGAGATTTAATCCAATTATGTAAATTTGCCATTTTATAAAAAACATTTCTCTTAAATAAAATAAATAATAATAAAGTTAAATAACGATGTGTCATTAGTTGTCATTATATTATTAGTATTAGTATAAAAACTTTTGAAGAATATATATGTAAAAATAATCATATGTTTTTATACGAAATAAGTTTGAAGTTATAAAAGTTTTGTATGTGATTAAGGTGGTTGGTGTTGGTTTAACTCCACGGCTGATAATTCTCACTCTCCCAATATAATTGATACTTCAAGCTAAATAAAATCTCAAATCTTCTACAAAGACTTGATTAAACACATTACGTCTTTTGAGTACGTTTTTAGATTAAATTAATTGCGTTGAGCCTACCTTTTTGGAAGTCAATTATATCAATAAGAGATAAAAAATAAAAACTAAATGGTTTGATACTTTTTATTAATTAACTTGAGATTCACATTCCACTTATATTTTAAACTTTGAAGTAAAAATTAGTACAATGTAACAATTGATTCAACTTTAAAACATTAGCAAACAAAAAAAAAACATTAGTGCAAAGTTAATTAATAAGAAGTATCAAACCATTTAGTTAGTATTTTTTGTCTATTATCGATATTGGTTATAATAAAATCAACCTGAAATTGAATTAGGTCTTTTGTATTGTATCCAAAGATATATGTCTGTCGTTAATAATTTTAAGAATCTTTCACTATCGTTGATAAAATCTGAATAATTTACAACTATAAAAGTATCTACCAAAAATGTGCGAGTGCAGCAAATTATTTCAGAAAGTCTACAAAACTCTTCTTTTTTTTTATGTTGTGGTTTAATGAATTGATATAATCAAATTTAGAAAAAGTGATCAATTGTCTTTTTTTCTCAAAACTATATGTAAATTAATGATAACAATAAAAAATTAATTTTAATTGCCAATATACATGATATAATTTGTGAGCAAATTGCCGCTGTGCACTAACAAACAACCTTAATATTATAAATTGGAACTTTTTTTTGCTGAAGTTATCAAAATAATATTATTATCATTTAAATAAATTTTTAAGAATACTTAAAAAAATTTACTCTATATACTTGAAAAAAAAGTTTGGAAAATTATTGTGTTTAGCTTATTTTTTATTGGGTTTGCAAAGTTTTTCAGACTATTAACATTTTCGAACAAATTGTCTTTTATATAAAAAATTTTGTTAAACATAATTTGATGTTATGAAAATTTTTTCAAGTCTCTCAATTTTCTATGTTTATTTACTTACTATTTATACAAACCGATTACTAGACTGGCTGACAGATAATGGTGGAACATTTTAATCACTGAGACTATTCATTAATTATAAACTTACTTGATATATTCTATTTATTAGTATTAGTAGCGACCCCAAGCGTTGTCTTTTTGAAATAAAAAAGCAATCATTGCAATCGAACCACTTTATTAAAATGAGCGTATCTTTTTTCATTTTAATTAGGCACACACTTAATTTGAAAACTATCCGAACGATTTTGATGAAATTTGCACCATTCCCTAAGATACAAGATATATAATTAAAAAGAATCATTGAAATATAATTCTAACTTCGGCAAAACACGTGAACAAGTTGAACGTATGTTTCAAACCTATAATACAAACATACATACATTTTTAAAATTTGGCGTACTTAATAAGAGGGTCGCATAGATAAACATATTCGAATATTGTTCAACTCCTATAATATTAAATACATACGAGTCGAATTGGCAATGTTCTTTTTTTAGGTCGGTTAAAAATAAAACATTAACACATTAGGAATTAGGAATTAGACTAGAATTGCTACCAACTAAAACACTACAAATTTTTTGACAGTCAACTGAAGGATTGAAAAATATTACTGACTATAAAGACATATTTTACTTAATTTGTAGCCCTTTCGACTGGCTTTTTGAATATCTCGATTTCGATTCCTGACAGATATGTAATGTTTTCACTGCTCTGATTAATAAAGGATTTGAATCCCTAAACTAATAGTAGAATAAGAAATACTTTTTTGCTTACCTTATCTTTTTAATTTGGTGACGGTTTGCACCAAATTAGCAACGAGTAACATCTCCTCAGAGAATCATTACAACTAGCTAATTCATACTGATGATGACTTCTTTGTACTAGAAATACATATTTATAAAATACAAAATAATTTGATCTACGAAATTGTGGAAAAATCGGAATTTTTTTCGAAAAATCCTAGAGTTCTCATTAATAATTATAAAAAAAAAAATAAAAATAAAAATTAAAAAAACAAACAACAACTTATCTTACCTATTGACTTCCAAATTCAAGTGTTCAATTTGATTACACTATCAAACTTTTGTTTACCTCTAACGATTTAAAAGATATTATCATAAAAGATATTTAAAAGATATTAAACATGGTCCCGCAGTTTAGTTAACCGATTTTGAACATTAATTGATTCATACTCACTATTAAAACACGAAGAACTTGATTCTTTTGTCTATTTTAATATTTTAATCACCTTTATCTTTGATCCAATTGGCAGACATATAAAATGAATAAGGAATATTGAGATTTAATGAACAAATTATTCTATACCACCAATATTATGGGTAACCATTGCGTAGTTTATCGACACCTATTTTGAAAATATGCATTCAATTTTCAATTTTTTTAAATTTTATTTCATTGTTTCAGATTTCGTCAAATTATGCCATTGATGATGAACTGAAGAAAATTCCATGAAAAAATATTCGTTAACATTTATTTGTGTATCTTAATTAAAAAGTTATAGTTTAAGTTTTAATCGTGTTTATAAAAATAAGTGTAATCCAAATACATTATGATGGGATGTGTGGGCTCTCGAAGTTGTGGTTGTATGCAACGGAGTAAAAGTTTAAGTTACGAAGAAGAATCATCAAGTGGTCGTTCATCCTTAGGGGAAATTGTACCCTCATCGGGGAAAAAAATACAGTCGACACAACAGCGACATCGTAATTTTTTATCATTAATATCACCAAGAAATCTATTTAAAGGCTTCAAGAATGATCATTTGAGTATGTCTAAAGTGGAATTAAGTAAGTCTCAAATTTTTATTATTATTATTTTCCATAACATACATAAATATAATAAATACAATTAATCAACTTCATTTTTGTAAGAAAATTAAATAGAATTACAGTAGAAACTGAATCACGTATTTAAAAAAGGTAACAAACTTTGCATAAATGTTTCTATACTCATTCTTCATTATTTTTTGTTGCGTGAGTCGTTAGCAAGTATACAAATTAATGTTTTGGAAATCTTTTGATTTATAATCACAATACAACTTTTATATGCGTTAGTTTGTAATTTAAAAATTTCTGGGATTTATTATGAATTTCTTTTTGCATAAAAACATCTAAGCAACATAAAAATCAATACACAATCCCGGAAATCGATTCCCAAATAAAATAATTTCATATTCACGTAAGTATTTGTGTATCGTATAAATGAAAGTTTATATCCCAGAGAGCAATATGACTTCTGGAAGAATATCTGAAGAATTCTTATTACTCATTACTTATTGACTTAGACGTTTGAATTGTCATACCTTAACGAAATCGTTATGACGTCGGATGAGCATCTTATTGAGCACTTTAAGAGTTCAGAAATAAAAATTAGTAATGAATTATTTCCCTTGGTTTCATAAATTAGAATGCCTAAGAATTATTTTCTCTGATTTCATAAATGAGAACACTAAAATAAAATACAATAATGGACAACAAGGACAAGAAGTTGCAATTAATTTTTTTAATTTCTATTCTAGCATATAATTTAATAATACAGCATCTAAATACCACCTAATTTAGAGCATATTTAATTTAAATTTTGAATACCTTGCTCTGATTGGTTGAGATGAAATAATTTTTTTATACTATACAAAGCTGTAACATGTAAGTTAACTGTAACATATAACTTAAACTTGCCTAGGATAAACGCTTTAAAATATGGAAACCAAGCTTTTCCATTTAAAAATATGACGACAAAAATATGCACAAATGGGCATGATGACTAAATGTTCAAATTGTAATATTGCAACTAACCTACTATTAAAAAATCACGAAATTTTCTCCACAAGTGTAACCATTCTAAATAACAATGAAAAAATAATAATGAACAATTATTTTCATAACTCTTTTGGTTATAATTAATAAATGAAATTGGATAATATTAACAAAATGTCATTTGTATTGAAATTTTTTCCTTAAAACATAAAAACGTTGCGTCGATAGATTTTCGTGCATATTGTGCATTGATTTAAGTTGCACTCCATAAATCAACGTTTATTCATTTAAATTTTAATACCAGTTAGTGAGTCATATATACTATAAAACTTTGTTTTAAACTGAACTTTTATAATCTAGGTATATTACAGGTAGGTATAAATAATGTGTTGAACAATAATAAATAACTGAACAACTTTAACACAAAACTCTGACTGTTGTTCATAATACAACACGCAGACATATAAATAAGAGTTTGAAGTTAAGTGCATTTCCTCAAACAATCAACCTACATACAAAAAATACTAAAGCACACCTGAAACTTATCTTCAACTAACTATTTGTCAAAAAAAAAACTATTTTACATCGGATGTTAATCAGATATTCATGCCTTTATCCATTTTTTTTACATACCTATTTATTTTTTGTTTTGATATATTTTTTTTTAAGTTCTTTTATCCAAGTTGAATCTTGAGTAATTTTTCTGAGATTCAGAGATTAGAAATAAAAGTTTAGAAAATCAAAGTCATAGTAGGCTCCATAGTTGGTTTGTATTCTTTATCATAATTATTTTTGCTTTAAGATGGCCTCATGATTGGCCACTGTTACTTAATTACAAATTAGAATTTATAAAAAATAAAAACTGGTTTGTCATTAGACAAATTTTGTACCGTACTTAAACTTTGGCTCACAAATGACAGAAAATACTTTTTTACAAATATCATTTGATTCTAGTTAAATTGTAGGTTACGTAGTAGAGTAGGTCATGTCGAACTAATATTTTATTTTTGGAGACGATTTAGTGTCATTACAGAATTTTAACCGACCATTGTCTCACAACTGGCACAGAATAATATTTTATTTTGATCATTTGTTTTTAGTTGTATAGTAGCTATATAGGCGGGCAATTATTGAATATTTAGAGATGATTTACTGTAAATTTTTTATTTTGACTTACCGTTAGCTCACAGGTAACATAAAATATTTTTTTACATAATCACTTGTGTAACTTAAATAGCATCTCATGGCAAGCCAATAACTATCACATGGATATGATTTTGGACAATTGTTTAATAAAGGTGCAGATGCAGAGCTAAATTTGGGGGGAGGGGATAATACGGAAGTTTTTTTTAGTGCCAATTTTATGTGTAATGAAAAATTTAATTTTTATTACAAATTTATCAATATTGCAAATAATATATAATATTTTTTACTATATACACGCGTTATTTCAAATCACAAAGCGACCATAATGATAGAATTGCGTTTTTGAGAGCTGATCGATTTTTTCATAATATCTTAGAAGCAAAAAGAATTTGGGAAATTTTTAGACGCGGAGAAAATTATTATTATTTATTGATTGATTGATTTTTTTTTTTTTTTTTTGTAGAAAATTGATTTTTCTAAGGCAAGCCGTAAAAAAAAAAAACAAATTATATTATAGCATTAGATCAATAAAAAATATAAAAATTTTGAGACAAATTATCTTCGAGTTTGAAATCAAATGATTATTTCAAACTCGATATTTAAAAGGTGAAATATCTACGATATCGAAAGATTGTGTTCGTTATTAAGAAAAAAATTTTTTTGCTCCGATTTCAAAAACTTTTGTATTTGCTGACGTTTTGGAAATTTATGAACAACTTTCGGTCCGCCAGTCTGTCGCTCTGTGAAACTATTTACACGAACTCGCATAACTATAACATTATTGGACCAATGTTTATAAATTTTTGATAAACAGTAGTGGTGTTCTGGATTGTCACATTTAAAAAAATCTCATCTATATCTAATACCGTGCCGGGAATATTGCGGGTTTTTTTTTCACTTCAATGCTTATATATATGAAACATTATGCTTATATTTATGATTACACGATTTTGATGAAATTTTTTTATATATATTAACGTAATAAAGATTTAATTTACATTAGTATTGTCAAATTCATTATTCAAGGACTTAGTTAATAAGTCAATCCGTTACAGAGATATAACTATTTATAAGTAAATATGATATAACTAAATATGTTCGATAGTAGTTATTTTCATGTAAATACCGTGAAGCATTCATTCTTCGGATTTTGATGAAATTTTGTGAGTGAGTATTTTTATATCAATGATTTGAATTTTGTTTGAATTGATTATTCTGGATACTGAGAAAAAAATCCTAAAATAATTCCACACGAATATAATACTTTATAAGTTTGGAATTCAATTTATAGTTTTCATGGTTATCAAAAATTACTGAAATTATTTTATAGTATAGTAGTTTTCGATTATAATTTTATAAAAATTATCTATTTAATTTTCTTTAGCGTTATGGTTTCAGTTTAATTCAGCATAAACACATCTTGGAGACTTATATTATAATTACATCGTCGGGTATTATTTATAAAATATAATATTGGTAATTAATAAAAAAAAAATTGAACCCATTAAGAAAGAGTTTATTTGATAATTTACATTTCAAAAAAATGAATATGATTGAAGATAGAAATGAATTTTTCACGTATTCTCTAAATTGCAACTTATTAGTACATTAGCGAGTAAGTTTCGTGTCCATTATTGGCAGTGTAGAAGATACCCTTTTACAGTAATTTGTCCACAACTCATTTCTACTGCATCCTAGTTTTTGGAAAATGTCCTGAAAAAAAGAAAGATTTATAAACATCTAGGAAGCTGCTTTGTTTCAAATCTCCGTATGACGAACGATTGCCAAAAATCGGCAATTCAAAGTCTATCACCTGTAATATTTTTAGCGTATTCACTCTAATATATTATTAAATTATTTTGAAGAGTAGAGCAATAGTTTAATTATGAAATGATTAATATATGAAATTAGAAATCGCATATACAAATGTACAATACTTAAGTGTAGAAATTCTTGAATCCTGAAACTTTTGCTTGGGACACATATCCTATGTAAATTGGAATGCGAAGGCCTTAAAAATATAAACTATTATTAAGTACAATTTTTTAACATAATAATTTTTTTCATATAATAATTATCCAATATTATGTTTTCTCTACAAAATATAATTAGAATGTATGTGAAAATGTTTTTGTTGAAAATTATGTCATTTAAGAACTGAATAGATTTCTATAGTTTATTGTACCAACTAATAGCGTGTCAAAGTCTAATCAAATTCTTATCTGCGTGTTTAAATTGTGTTTCAATAGAAACTTGTTACATTTTAGTAAAATTATCGGCTGTATCAGTTTATTATTTAGATATATGTATAAGTTGTATAATCTAATTTATAATGTAGTATTGTTAAATTAGTTTTATACATTTACCGCAGTCATTAAGAGGAATTTTAAAGAAAATAATAGTTGGTTGTTGCGTATCTATGATTTCTTTTAGGTCACCATCAGCAATCTTTAAATTTAAAGAGATTTTTGCACTCAGGATGCAACAAATTAGTTACTTAGACAGTTCTTAAAGAAAAAAATTTTCAGCCTAATAAATTTTTATTAATTAATATTGCAATACAATTAACTTTAAAACAAACTCCTGATAATTTATTAAAAACCAATGTTAAGTCTAAAATTTACATTGTTGCTATCCAGAATGCTTTAATAATCAGCTTTTAACGGCAGAAATGAAATAAAAATTTAAACTTGTTATATTATATATAGATGTAACTAGATAAACTAGTTACGAAAATGTATTGCAGATGGGTGAATTAAATTTTAAGGAACATGAGTTCTAAAGTAATAATAGTATATAGAATCTAATAATGATAATATCATACTTTTAAAGCAAAAATATATTTCTTTAATGATATTCAAAGGTGGAAATGTTCTCAAAATATGGTGGAAGCGCAAATAAAAATTTAAGTTTCAAAACGCTATCACATTTTTATATTATTTAATGTTATATTATTGTATTGTCATTTAAATATTTAACACCTAAATATATACACGATAAATGAAAAGCAAAGACTATAAAAAAAACACACATATAAATATAGACAATAGTAATTTCTATTGCCTACATCAAATCTATCTAAATAATTCTATATTTGAAACACCCAAAAAATAACTGATTATTAATTTCAGGCACGTAAACTATTTTTAAACTTTTTTTTTTTCATTTTTCTTTCATATTTATTTTATTTTCAATAGAGTTTTACTTTGTGAAATTCCATTTCGATAACTTCTAATATTTATAGCACCCAACATACCTATATGATATGTATTAGGAATATATTAAATTAAGTCTAAAGTTTGATGAATATCCACACCAAAAAATATTTTTGTGTGGATATTCATAGAATCACCATACTAGTTTACTTCCGTCTATCCGCTCGTCATGAAGATAAATAAAAAACGAATAAAAGAACCTTGCTAAAATTTTTATAGCATTTTCTAGGCTTAAAAATTTTGTTTTAACCGAGTTTTCGTTAGCTGCTTAAATTTTCTAAAATAATTCAGATCATTAACTAATAAAAACACATAAGTATGTAATTTTAATACATATTATTGTGTAGCTGTCTAATATAAATATATGTGCTACATATTCAGTATATTTTATGAATACTAATGATGATAAATAAATCAAAGATTGAAACGAATAATATATTGGAAATTTAATTAATTAATTAATTAAGTTAGTAGTTTTCTTTGCTTGATTTATTAAAATGTTCAGAATGAAAAATCTAATAGGTATAAAATAAAAATAAAAATAAATTAAAGAAGAAAAAGATGCCTTTGTTGTGTAGTTTTAATTTCTAATTAGATGTTTTCAGTAATTTTCAAAAGGTAGCAAGATTTTCACGGTTTTCTTCGATCTAAAAAAGAATTTCTACTCGATTGTTCACTCTTTACTCAGAAATAAACTCGTAGCAATGGCAATTAGTAATAAAATTTTAAACGCTTAAAACAATTCTATGGAAATGCAAACTTCTACTTTTCCGTTAAAGACCAATACAGTCGTAATATACTTATCACTAAAAGAGTGTTACAAAGAGACTCTCTGTCACCAGCGTTATTTAGTTTATTAATAAACGATTAAAGTAAGTTTTTTGTAAAAATAAAATTCGAGGTATAAATCTAGATGGCATGAATGAACCCCTTTACATTATGCATGACCTAGCCATCAATACAGATAATCCTGGAAACTTACAAAAAGCACTATAAATACTGAACATATACTGTAAGAAAATACACGGAATTCTAAAGAAGGTAAAACCAAAATAGTTGTTTTCCGAATGTCTGTGTTTATAATTGAAAACTAGCGAATCAAAATCATGAATTAATTCTGGTGCCTTGGTGCCCTCCTTTCTTCATCAAGAATCTCTCTAAAAGCGTCAGAATATGCAATGAAAAAAAGAAAATATTGCTGTGAATACGGTTAGAGATATCAAGACTAGTCGAAATTTTAGAAAGCATTGTGAACGCAAAATTGCTATATGTGGCCGAAACTTGGAGCACTAGAAACTTAAAATAACTGGATCGCGTGAAAAATAATTTTTCCAAATTATATTTAATTGGCCACGTAGTTCACCTGCGTATATTGTAAAGGGGGAAACCGGGACTGACCATATAGCGGTGCAAGCATTTAAAAGAATAATCTAATATTGGATAAAGGTTTTGAAGATGGATGACTTCTATCTTGTTAAGATCCGCTATATAACAGACATGTTTTATTAGACCGTGACAGTAGCATTCTCAAGGTAGCACTTTCACAAAATTGGGCAAGTCCAGTTAGGAATATCTTGTATACTTTGGGAGACAATTTTTGGGATGATGTTTAATTACTAGAGGAAAAGTTTGAAACCTGAGTAGAACAAATAGTCCAATCAGTAGTAAGTTCCCTGAAATAAAAAATGAATTTCAGCAAAATTCAGTTGATAAAAATCAGCACAGGGTAGCTGGTGGCGATACGAATAACTCACAGCAAATAATTTCACATATAAAAGAAACCAACAAGCGATGTGCAAATTATGCTGCCTGAAAGTACCAGAAACAACAACTTACTTCATGTTACAATGTGCAATAAATGCAAAATAATTTTAGTTTTACCAAAAAAGGTCACAATAATTAATTATTAGTAATAATAGATGTATTACTTATTTTGTGCAAAACCATTTTTATAAAATAATGGAAACTGTGAGTGGAGTTGACAAAAATTTTTTTTGGATATTTATAATTTCAAATTTAATAAAGAGGAGTTATTAAGGTCTATTTAATTATTTAAAATTGTAAAATTTGGGTTTTTATTTAATTAATTAATTTATCTCCAGGATTTCGAGCAAACTTACATTTTGGCTTTTGATACCTCAGGCTTGTGATCATTATCAATTTTATGACAGGTATTTTATGACAGGAGAAGTTAGAAGTTTTATGACTGTTTAGGTGTTCTTTGTTCCTGGTTAAAAATAATCTACCTGACCAACCAACATAAGCAGCATTGCATTGCGAGCAAGATAATCCATAAACATCACTTTTATTAAGGATGGGGTTTTTTTCGTTAAAATTAAAATTTATTTGTCAAAATTACCATTATTCTTATTAGCTGGTTGTATATTATAGTTTCGAAAAAGGTTTGTGAGATATTGTCTACATGTGGGAGAGATACATAAGATTATTAAGTTTTGGATAAAATATGTGGGAATATTTGATTTTATATAGCTTGTTTTTCTTTTTTATTAACAAGATTTATGATAATTTGTGGGCCACATCCATTATTACCATAATTCAAATTGAAGTAATAATAATTAGATAGTGATGTTAGCACTGAACTATAAGTTTCATATAAGTATCTGCTAAAAAGCATTTTTTCTATAAATATTAAATCTAGCCTTGAAATAATTTTTTTTTTTTTTTTTGTAACAACGAAAATGTGTATAAAATTGAGAAACCATAGTAAAGTTAATATGAAAACTTGATAAAATCAAAATAACCACATATCTAGTTTCTATAATAAAATACTGCTGATTTAGTAGTAAAACAATGTAAACACAATATATCTTTGACTATTCAATTGAAAGTAAACAGAAAGCTGAATTAATTTGTTAATTTGTTGGAAATTTATTTTACATAACAAATAAAAATCAACAATTTTTAATGAGTTTGGATAAAGATATTTTATAAAAGCATTTAATGAAATTAATTTTAATTTTGTAACAAAGAAAACTAAATTATTTTTAAATTAAATTTAGCGTTAAACATCTTCTTAACAATTTTTTTTTGTTTTCTAAAATATAAAAATTTGAAATTATTCTATTCATGCAAATATAATTTAATATTTTTCAACTTACCTAATATGAAAACTGGGACTCTTGAATTTGAAAACATTAATTTCGTTGTCCACGAAGCGAGTGTAAAATGTCTCATATGAAGGCGTTTTGGAATTATCCCTGATATTAAAACCCATGTTTTAAATTCAAGTTTGTGCTGAAAAACCGTTGCGTTTATCTTTGGACGTAATATACGTTACAGATAAAATATATTTGTTATTCATAGCTTTACTTATTTACTGTAAAAATTGAAAATTATTCCTGGAATTTATTAATATTTTTAATGCTACCTAAATACGATCAAGAAATTTTATAACAGATGTAACTATTTTAGATACTACATTGAAAATTCCGATTCCCAAAATAATTATTTAATAAAATTTTTCATTTTCTACCAAATAGCATATAATATTCGATACGTGTACGTGCTACCGAATCTTCTTGTATAAGCTATATTACTTTCACATTTTTATAGAATGGAGAGTAATAATTATAACTAGCAGAACTATTTCGAAAGAACTAAATTAAACTGATTAGAATATTGTGTAGTATTGTAATTAGATTAGAATATTGTGTAGTATTGTAAATTGGAAGTGTTTGTAGCAAATTTGTATTTTTTCTACAATAAATAATTGTGTATATTGTGTCTTTTTTAAAATAATCAAAGACGTTAGCGGTTACTGAACCTGGAAAGTCAAATTTAAACTCTAAAGAAAGGGATAGCTGAAGTTGTGATAATTTGTACCGATAAAAAAACTAGAAATGAATATTTTTTTAAATAACAATGTTTTCCACTCAATACACAGTTAAGACTGTAAATAATAACTAGAAACACCACCCAGATTCACACATGTCATGTTAATATTTACTATGCCATACGACCTTTAAATCAACAGAACGCATCCTAAATTAAATTAAAATGAAAAAAATTAAAAACGGATAATAGGTTTTCTAACTTACCAAACATTATCAACCAAATGTCCACTAATTCTTTGTTAACTGTTTTGGACAATAATGCACGAAAAATAGATTAAATAATCTTAAACGTATTACTGCTAACATAGGCGAAGGGTAAAATTACGCAGTTCGCATGTATTCATAAATGTAATAATAATTGAGAAACAATCAATAATCTTGTTTGTGTAAACGTGCATATACAATCAAAAACTGCATGGCTCGAGAAAATTATGCACAAGAAGATCAGATCCATAATTTACTTCCATAGTTTCGTGGGGGTAGTATAATTTTTTAAATTTTTTCCAACGTTACAATTTTTTAAATTTTTCCAATGGTTAGATCCAAGAAGTGGAAAAAATGTCTGTTTTTTTGTTCAAAAATTATAATGGTGTTTATGTTAGTTTCCAACTTGGATAAATTATTCATTGGAATTATTCATGTATCCAAAAGACTTTTGTTCCATAATATTCATATTTAATGGATTGAAAAAATTTTTTTTATAATATGGACGAATCCTGGATTAACCGTGGCGACCTTATCAACCGTTTTTTACCCTAAAAATATCACTCAGTCACAGATTTCACATGTAATAAATAGTGGATTTAGGCTTAGGCCCGTGAGGCCCAGGCCTAGGGCCGGAAATTTTGAGCTGCGCCAAAATTTTCAAATGACTGAAATTAAAAATTGATTGGGTTTTCTGAAAACTGAAAGACCAAATTTTAAAGTTTATTTTATTACGCTGTTACTATCGAAACATAGTACCATTTCTTTGTTAAAATAATTCATTAGGCAAGTACTAAAATATCTAAAATTGGCGCCATATCGACTCGGGCCTAGGGCGTCTTCAGACCTAAATCCCCTATTGCCAGTAATGATTGTAAAATTCAGTCTTATGAAATTTCTATATGCTAGCAGTGGAAGGGAGATGAAAATTTGGTTAATAAAAAACAAACATGTATTAAAAAACGAAAACGTATTATAGTGAGTACCTGTTGAATGTACTTATGGCTTAATTTGATTCAACATAAATGGCTTGCAAGCTTCACAAAGTTGTATGTATTAACTTAAACAACCAAACAATTTTTCTGTTATTTTGTCTGGCAGTTATAAAACACAAGTTAAAGTTAACAATAACTCTCCAGGTGTTCAAAATCGTACTGAGTTATATATATTTATATTTTATATTAGTAATAAAACAAACTTTTCTTGTATTTGTATGTTTTCTTTGGTTTGCCGTACAATATATATTCCGCACGGAATTAGTATTTCCAATTACGTGGGCTATCTATGTATTTTATGTAATTCAATATTAACTCAATATATTTGAAATAGTATTGTGCAGTGAGTGTGTAAGGGAAAAACTATAATAATAGCACTTCTTTATAAGACAATTTTAGAGTGGTATCTATGCGTATTCCATAGTTTATACATGTAATTGTAGATTTTATATCATATGTTTTGTAAAAGTAAAAACTTTGTTTTGTTGAAATACCACAAAGTAGATCTACTGTAGGGCATTGTATTCAATTTTGATGTATTTTTTTAATGCACATTTGAGATTTTTGAATTTATTTTTACTTAGGTCATTTAAATTTTCTTAAAATCGATATAGAAAACCTTATTCCTTCGAATGTAAATATTGGAAAGAGAAAATCGCGGAAAAATTTAAAGTGAATTTGATTTTAAGCTACAATAAATTTATCAATAAAATTCAAAAAATGAATTTTCCATCATTTTTCCATCCAGTATATAAATTCGAAGATTGGCGCGACCGTTCCGATATTAAATACGTAAACAAATGCATCGACCATCTTTATATATAAAAACATATCTGGCTTTCCATGAAGGTGTCTTATATGATGTTAGTGAGCAATAAGAAGGAATTTTTGGAAATTCATCCCCTAAAAGGTTTAAGAGGGACTTCAAATTTTGATATATCGATCAATGTACTGCCCGCTAAGTTCAAAGCTAGAAATTATGGACAGAGGGTTCTATTATAACGTAGATAAGGTCAAAGAAAGCATTTTTTTAATTTAACTCCAAAACAGAAAACGAGGAGTATGTTTTTTTTATATTTTGTCCAAACTGCTGAATCTTCCGAATGCTTGAAGTTTTGAACAAAGTATCGCATTTTATCGTAGGTGACACTTTTGTATAAAATGGTCTATTTTCCAATACAAAAATCACTTATGCCCCCCTTCCATTCTCCCTTCTGATCGTTTTGCTTCTATTGTTTTTAATATTTTTTCCATTATTCGTTTCCTTCTATCAATTAATTGAATTTTTTTCATATAGTTTCGTTTGTACTACTAGTCTTGTTAAGGGTTTAATTTCATGTAGTTGGTTATCAGATACTCATACGTAGCACAAAGCATTTTTGACATTTATACTCGCATATGCTCGTGTTGCAAACAATTGCAATTCGTATGTACGACTAGCCGACATATGACTATTCCTGAATGTAGAACGGTCCTAAAAAATAATTCTTATAAAATACGATAAGCCATTTAACATTTGTAAGCATGAATTTTTACTTACTATATCGTATCGCAATTAAGAAAGAAAGGTCTGCCTGAAAAGATTTGTACACCAATGTGCCATCACGAATATCCCCATTGAGAACAAAAGTTCTATATAAATCGGCTTTCCAAAATAAACAAAAATACCTAAATGTTATATTTTTCCGATCATCTTGAAACATTTTGTATTCATCCCGACAGTAATACAACAATTTAATTAGATCAACACCAATTCATAATTGGCTTAAGTTTCTTAACGTATTAAAACTAGAAATCTATTAGAAAACTATCTTATAAACTAATAAACTAACTGATTCCCCACAATATGTACTGTGTATAAAATGATGATTAACCTTTTATACACTTGGAGAAAAATTAATACTAGTTTTGCCCGGTCAATTTTACCATATCCTAAAACAATTGTATTGTGGAGTTATTTTCTTCAAAAGAAAGAAGTATGTTATAAAATCTTAAATAATTCAATGTTAGCTTTAAGCCAAATTGGTCATTTTTAGAAAACTTGAATTCATTTTGAATAATTTGCAGAAAAATTCGTTTAAAAGTACATTTTCTATATAGTATTAAAAGTCTCAGAAACTAATTCACTAAAATAAATTGAAAACTCCCCCGTGTTTAACATAATGAAATGAAATTTAAATCTCATGCACATATACAGAGTTTCTGAAACTAACTGAGCAGACTATAGCACTGTTTATTATATACACTTCAAATATTACAAAAAATATGTAGATTTTTTTTTTTTTTTTTTTATTGTCCATAGTTTTACAGAAAAACCGAATTTTCGATTTTTTTTTAATCATGGGCTCTTTTTCAAACTTCCGTTTGATTACAAGTTAAATATCAACTCAAAGTTTCTCAATAACATTTTTTGAATAGTATTTTATTTCATGAAAAAATATATACAATCCAATTTCTTTTCGAATTAGAGTGCGTTAGCTAGATACCTAGAGTTAGAATTTTAAACTAATATATATTTTTAGCAGTTGAATTTTTCGACTGTTTCACTTTTTAAGTGTTGATTTAAATTTTAAATTGATTCATATTTTGTGAGTTTTAATCAACTTAGTCACACCATTGAACACAATAATACATTGAAACCTGTTTTCCGACTAAGCGTAATAATAATTCGATACGCTTTATCCTAAAACAAATCGATCTTATGATAAAAATGTGATGAATCACATATTAAGGTCTGCTTATCCTGGTCGTAACTGTACACATAATCTTTAAGTGTGACTAAATGCGTATTTAGTTTCAGATATTGACAACTATAAATATATGGGTACTACAGTTTAAAGATACCCGGTCTGAACACTTCACAAAGCATCTAAAGGGTTAATATTATATAAAATACGTAGATTTTTTTTTTTTTTTTTTTTTTTATTGTCCATAGTTTTACAGAAAATCCGAATTTTCGATTTTTTTTTTAATCATGGGCTCTTTTTCAAACTTCCGTTTGATTACAAGTTAAATATCAACTCAAAGTTTCTCAATAACATTTTTTGAATAGTATTTTATTTCATGAAAAAATATATACAATCCAATTTCTTTTCGAATTAGTGTGCGTTAGCTAGATACCTAGAGTTAGAATTTTAAACTAATATATATTTTTAGCAGTTGAATTTTTCGACTGTTTCACTTTTTAAGGGTAGATTTAAATTTTAAATTGATTCATATTTTGTGAGTTTTAATCAACTTAGTCACACCATTGAACACAATAATACATTGAAACCTGTTTTCCGACTTAGCGTAATAATAAATCGGTACGCTATATCCTAAAACAAATCGATCTTATGATGAAAATGTGATGAATCACATATTAAGGTCTGCTTATCCTGGTCGTAAACTGTACACATAATCTTTAAGTGTGACTAAATGCGTATTTAGTTTCAGATATTGACAACTATAAATATATGGTTACTACAGTTTAAAGATACCCGGTCTGAACACTTCACAAAGCATCTAAAGGGTTAATATTATATAAATATTTTGCTACTAGTTACTAAAATAAATTAAAAAGTAATTAAATAGATTAGTATGAATAGACATAGATTCTTATTACAAGTAATAAAATTAAATTATCAAATGTTGTGAGTCTGTGAGTCTTTCAAAGTTCAATAGTAGTTGGATATGTAATCATAAATTAAGGGAATTCCAATTGAAAACCACTTTGTATTGTATAGCAGAGAATATACTATGTTATAAATATTATAGTCAGCCCACCCACTATGTTATAAATATTATTAGTATTTATTAAAGTTATAAGTATAGATAAGTTTTCAGCTTGAAAAATGTTGAAAAAGAAAACTTCCCGGTCTCAACCCGGACGGAGATAAAACTAATTATATCGATAATAGATTTAAAAAAATACAAACTAAATGTTTTATGCAATATTTGACAATGTCTCAAATAATGACGAAACATTTGTTATATTGGAGTAATTTTAACTTCAAAATATTATTGGAAAGTGTGCTTTATTAGTAAAATGTTGTGTACTTAAGTTAATTAGTATAATGGATTAGTATAATGGATAAAGTTAAGCTCCACACAATCAATAACAATTTGCATTTTTAAAATTTAGTATCTCGAGAAGAACGCGATGTGGTGCTATTTATTATTCAAATAATTAAAATATTTCATTTTTTCTCTGACCGTCGAGACTTTATGGTGATGTTATAGAAAATATTTGTGAGGACAGTTGGTTTAAAAGGCTTTGGAATGGGAAGTGAACAAAGACCTTAAAATTGCGAACATGCTTATGTCCAAAAATTCTGCTATTACAAAATCACATACCCCGTGAAAAAATGTAAGCAAAATCTCTCGAAAAGATTTTATAAACTACTATTCATTAAATCTCATAGGTATAGACTGGAATAAGTTGACTAATCGGCATATGAAGGAAATTAGGACTCCAGCAAATCAATTCATTAGCTTTATGGATTCTAAATGAAACTCACACTAATTGTATATAAAAAAGGCGCAAGAATATAAAAGATTATTTTTTTTTTGGAAATATGGGCAGTTCTTGTCAAATTGTGGGCATTTTTTCATTATTTGATTTTTCCAAGAAAAAGGTGTTTTCCGAGAACATTTTTAAATTTCCCGATCGATTTATTCTTTTTGAAAATTTTCCAATTTTTTTATTTTAAACGCGTTTTAGAATCAAATTTTAAATATATTTTTCAGTTAAAAGGAGTGAGTTAATTATTCAAGAAAATCGTTTGATCTACAATTTTGGTGCATATCGTTTTTTATCTAAGAAGCATGGCTTACTGTCGTAAAAATGGCGTAAAATGCACAAATTGGCATAAATAAAGAACAATTTAAAATAGGTTTTTATAGGTTTATAAAAGCATACAAAAGGATTATATTTTTACTACCAGCGTATAAAATATGATATGAGTTTCTACAAAAATAAGTCAACAAGTTAAAATATAGATCACAGCCATTATGGATGGAAAAAAGACCACAAAATCTAGAGGTCGTTTAACTGTAGTCGAAATTTCCTCCAATTTTCAATTCCGGAAGATATAATTTCGAATAATATTTGTATTGCTATGTATTTACTGTTGCCTATATCAAATAAGTATGGACTCCAATTTTCACAAAAAGCAGTTGATTTATTTAACAACGGAAAAAACTGTCGAAATCTTTTAATTTATAAGAAAGACATAAAGAAACGACAAGGCCCAAAATGAGATTGTTATTTCATGAAAAATCTTTCAAGGTTCGTGATTCTAAAAGTATCATTTGAGTCGTCGGTGTTTCCTTCGTCATTATATAATTTTTGTTCCTTTATTTTCCTTTTTTCGAGTTTTCTTCGCTATATAACCAAGCATAGTTAGATTGGAGTGTGCTTGCCTAGTATTTTAAATTCTAGCCTAATCAAATTTGGCTGCGTGTGCGTTCTTCTTGAAGTAAATAGTTTATTTTCTTGCCCATTTACTGTTTTTTTGTTTTACAATATCAAATACAAATAAATTATATCGAACGACAAAGACTCTTTACAATATATCATTGTAGAAATACATATGTAATAATTTTTATTACTATTTTTAATACTCCAGATTAAAAAAATAATCTAAAATTTTTGGAAAATAATAATGTTGTATATTCTCTAGGTACAGATAATTGTTTAGAACAACGGACGAAGAAGCTTGATTGTATTAAATCTATGTATGGCAAACGGTAACCGAAATATCGTCATTTAGAAGTGACTATTTATTATCTTTTTAACGTATTAAGCTTTTAACATTTTCCTTCTTATTTTCAGCAAATGAACTTATTTTTGACTTGCAGAACAATAAATAATTATCAAATCCTCAATATATATAATTTTAATAATTTAGTATCAAAATTGTAGTGTTCGTACATACTTAGACTGCTACAAGAATTATCCTTCCTTTTGGTTTTACCGTAATCGGGTTAAAGACACTAAGTATCCATTTAAAGTATTTTTATATCAATTAAATAATAATTTAAGTAGAATATTTAAAGTTTATCATAGTTAGTAGTCAATTTGTGCAAAAAATATACTACTTTTAAATATTAAAACATGACAAAATGAAATTTATACAGCACAAAGCCAAAGGAGGAAATTTATCTGTTAAACTTGTGCAAATATTGTGTATTAAACTCAATAAACCTATAATCAAATATTTAACACCAAACATCCATACGTATAATGCCATATGGGATTAAATTGGGGTAAATTTGTTTTGTTATGTTATGTATATTTAGTTGTATTATAAACAATTGTTCGTTTATTTAGGCAAATATAATTGCATATAATAAATTGCAAAAGAATCGTAACGAGAACTGTTGTGTATTATGTTTACGAATTTTACCTAAAATATCCAATCTAATGGTGAGAAAACAAATTGGGACTTAAACAATGCAATTATTGAAATTGTTTGGTACAAACCTGCTTGCAACCCTTTTTTTTATCTTATTTATATGAAGGATACCCATTAATGACGTTACAAATTGAGAAGATAATTTCATCGTAATGTAACAGGCGATGGGAATCATATTCCTCGTTGTGTAAGCTGTTTAAATCGGCCTAAACCATTTTTGTTGGGGAATTCTGCAACGTTGTTCTAAGGTTTCGTGAGTTGATGCCACCAAACACGTCCGCACTATGCAATGTTACTGTTGTTTAATGCAATAAAGCAAAAGTTATTTCAAAATATGTGATGGAAATACTTCTGTCAATAATTTCCGTGCTGGAAAGAGAAAAATAAAAATTTTTCGAAAAATGTAGTTCAAAATAAAAAAAATAATTTTTAACCGATGAAATATTCAGGTTATAGTCACACAAGTCGACACATATAGTCGACATATATATATATATATATATATATATATATATATATATATATATATATATATATATATATATATATATATATATATATATATATATATATATTTATGTATGTTCATGCATAATTTTTCACAGAGTAGTCCGATTTTAATATATTTTATTATAGGGCTTACATCAGAATTGGCCGTATATAAATTTGGAAAATAATTCCTGCCTTTTTTGGAAAAAAGGGGGTGAATTATTATTCACATACAGATTTTTACTCCTGAGTTGTGTTATTCAAATATTAATCATGTAGTAATTAATACCTTATAGCCACAAAATATAATAAAATAAAAAAAAATTTAACAAAAAAATTACGCAGCCGAATAAACTGAAAAGCAAAAATAATAAACTTTTTTTTATTGAACCATAATAACTAAGTTCTTCAACTTAATATATTTAAGTAATTTTCTAACAAAGAAATTATTTAATTAATTGAAGCGTGACTTGCGACCGCTCGCTTAAAATTACTAATTAGTTTAAGAAATTTAAATAGAAAAGGTTTATTATTCTTGCCTTTACAGATTTTCCAGCGATTTTTTTGTTTAAAAGTTTCTGTAAATAAAAAACATAAATAGTTTCATTTATTCAATTAGGTTTCAGTTTTTCGTTCGGCGTTATGAGGACTTCATATGAGCTTAAACAATGAGCCATTCCGTCGCCAATTACGATAATTTTTCGGAAGCAAACTATTTATGAACTGTTTACAAAGAAGTTTTTAATTTGAAATCAATATCACATTTAAGTTCATAAATAATTTTTTGATATCGGTTCTATTTTTCAAAAAACTTTTTAAAGAATATGAAATTTGAGTAAGCTTACAAAATACAATTTTATAAATTACAAAATACTGTTCATCATTTAATATTTCACATATGAAAAATAATTTCGCTAAAATGATAACTAACATTAAATAATTGTTTCTCCTAGTAATAATTATTATAATTGTTTAGTAGACCGTTATTTTCTAATTCCAATTTGTAAGACTATATGTTTAAAATAATTTTAATAACATTATTGTCACTATCCATTTGATTTTAGTGTCGTTTTACTAAAACAACAGATAACAACAGGGTTTTAATTTAACATTACCTAGTACCTGTCAAATGTAGTTATTGTTACTGTAGGTAAATTGAAATTAATATACAGGATCAAACTGTAAATAAATACGAACGTTTAGTTCTGTTACGAAATTATATTTATTTGTGAAAAGCTACCTTTACACTTTAAGATCAAAAGGAGAATCAAAATAATAAACTACTAATTATCAAATACAAAATTAAATGCGAATAAAACGTTTCGCCACTGCAGCTTTAAGCAAAATTTATGTCACAATTTGAATAGGCTCCCATACACAATTTGTACCTAGAAATGTACAAAAATTAGGTTTTGTTATCACCAAAAACTTATTTCAAGATGTAAATTGATTATATTCAGTAGAAAAACTGATATCGATTTCACCTACTTTAATGGAAAAAAACACGCGAAACCCTGAATCTATTTATTATCTTTGTTTATTAAGTTATAAACTTCATAATTTTTATGTTGTAATTTTTGGTTTATTCAGATTAAGATGAATGTTTCTTCAATTAAATAATAAAATAACATATTAAAAATATAGAATATTTTATAATTTTTAAAAGTTTTGAATTACTGCCTGCAAAATATTTGGTTTCTCATTGGTGATTTGTTTTATTTATTACAATTAATTTAAGATTTGCAAGATTTATGGTTTGTTGTGATAATCAGCCTCAATGTAAGAGCTCTAGCACCACCTATTTAAATCGTTAAAATAACAAATCAAAATTTATTTTTGAGGATTTCGAAATACAAATTCCTCATGTGATACAGCTATAAATGGAAAACTGTTTTTCTTAATTTCATTCAAAAAAATTTTTTATGAATACCAGATTAATATTTGAAGAAATTTTATTTGAAGTTACACAGAAAATTACCCAGTTGACGTTTCTAACCTCTTTGTATCGATGACTAAATCGAGCCGCTGGGCCCTATTTCAGCTAGTCATTTATTTTTAGACTGACTACACCACCTGCATGTATATATGTGCATTATTATACAACATACGCTCATCAAAAAATTTGAAATAAATTTTTGTTTCCTTCCCCAGACATCAATCAATTGCCCTAAAGATGAAATATTATCCATAATTTCATCGTGTGTAACCTTTTAAAGTAAATATAAATCATAACCTTTACTAGAATGTTTACTATAATGTTGTATATATTAACGAAAAGTTTCATTTGGATGTTTATCACTGACTAAAAAATTTTTTGGCCACCATTCTCTTGGGGCTCTAATTTCCCACTAAATATTTATAGGATTACTTTGAAGCTTTACTTAGTCCAACTTAAAAAGAAATATTATAATATATCCGTTACGAATCTTGTACCATACGAATCAAAACACAATATATATTAACTTAAATAAATCATATTTATGAAATGTGACGTTCACAATGACACTTAACAGCAGTCACCAAATTGTTAGTGTGGAACAGTGATACTCAACACATTACACCAAGTTTCATCAAAACAAATTTCCTAATGCTAGTTGGTTTCTGAGATTTCATCGATGATTAACTAGTGTGTCGTATACACATTGCCTCTAGATAAATAGAAAAGATTAATTTTCCTTGAAAAATAACCAGTCACAACCTAAATAAAACTACTAAACTATTTAAATATAATAATTAATTTATATAACTATTATAGTTTATATTAAAGATATTTCAGAAATGATCGAATGTCAACCACAGGGGACACTAGGTACATAAACACACATAAACACAAACATATACACACACCCAGATGAATTTTTTCAACTATTTTGGACTCAAGAGACCTCAAACAATGTATTTCAGTTGAAAAACCCACATTGAAAATTTGACAGAATTGCAATACTGCCTTTTACTAGCCGAAAAGAAGTGAACAACGTTTAATGGAAATATAGCACAATATAATAAAACAAAATAAATAAGTAAATATATAAATTAAAATAGTCTTTAAAGTTAACAATTAACGAAACTAACCCTACTCGTGTGTTTTGTTCAAGAACTATCTTCGAGACCTTAATTTTGATCATCAAATAAACTTGGGATATAGTGAAAATATATTTAATCTGTTTATATATTTCTTTATTTACAAATATTTGTTTAATTTAAAACAGGTACTCAGTTTACAATTTAGTTGCTTCCCACATAAATTTTAAAATGGTTTTTGTCTTACATAGTGTAGGATTTATTCATATCAATGAAATTATAAATTTATAAATGCTACTATAAACCATACAAAAGGTTGGGAATTTTTTCCGAATACGAAATTAATTACTTCGTCATTTACGTCGTGCATTATTTTTATATCTTTTCCAAATAGTCTTGTTTTTAACTCAAAAGTGTAAATAATTGTTCCAAAATAAAGTACTGTTTGCATTGACACCTTGTTGTGAATATCAGACATTTTGATTCTGTTTGCATATGTTATTCGCATCTTGGTATGCCAACACAATGTCGACTTTATTTAAAAAAATTGAAATTATCAAAAACCTTCTAAGTTTTTAGTGCTTCCATCGTCTACCTAGTTTAGCTTAGATTTTTTAATTTTTTAATACATATAACACTCTATAAACTAAGGGGAGCCATTTTTTATTTATTTTTTGTTACCCTAGTAATAAAAAAAAATAATCCGAGTTGTCCGGATCATCTATTTAATACAATATTAAACTTTTCATCTATATCTCAAGATCTAAATAGACTAGAACCTTCAAATTCAAAACTTATGACCCTCAAAAAACTTAGTAGATCCACGTTTCTCCATTTTTTTATGTTCTATTTCCTGTGTTCTGTAAAATTGGTCCTTCTAATAGAAAACTTATACTAATCATAAATACTAAACGTACCCGTTTTTATCAATTTTCAATTTTTCATTTTTCTAAGCATGTGTTTGGGAGGCGGGTCTGATTAAATGAATGACAATAACATGTGTTTTAGATTTCGTATTAGACGTAAAATGATGAAGGGAATGAGAAATTTATATGTTATTCCTTACCCGTTTTATTCATAGGGTAAAGTGCAATAATTCGAAATTTTTGTATGTAAGGTGGAGAGAGATGATGTTTTTACCAATCGATGAGAAACGGCTAAATAAAATGGGAAATTGATTCTTATAATAATATTATCAGCACTTTATATAATCAATTCTTAAAAAATAGCAACTTTTTTCTATTTAACCGAGGAAGTGGGTTATTTTGTATTCGATGTGAACCTGTTTGATAAAATAGGAAATGGGTTCGTTTTCATCGCCACATTGGATAATGCTTAAAAATTATCCTTTTTTATCATCAAATAAATCTTTGGATGTGAACTCCCAAATGTAGCTTATCGCAATCGATGTAAAACAGATTGAAAATGAAAAATTAAGCTTTTATTATAAAACACATCTTTCAACAGGGCAAAGTGCCAAAAATATCATCTACCTATATTTATTATGACTTGCTAAAGACTTGATAAAGTCTCCTTGAAACAATTATTTGAAAACCGGATGTTTGGAAAAATTTACTTTATTTTTTTATATATGGATATTCGTAATTTTTTTTGTCTCTAGTTTTATTTATAGAGCGAAACGAATTTGCTCACTGGACTATTTATAAAACAAACTGCACGCATTCCTTGTATGCTTATGATACCTTTAGGAAATGCTGAAAACCAATAGATCTTGATGCTAGCACAAAATAGAACAAAAATATTTTTTTTTTTTAAATTAATGAATGTACAAAAACCAGAACTTTGATACATAATGACGCGAAACAAAGGCAGATTACTAGTTTTAATATAAATATTATATAAATTCATAGGGAAAAAGTCAAAATTAAAATTCACCAATTGTAAAGGCGCAAGGTGTTACTTAATATCCAGTCGTGTTTCGATGGTGTCGGGATCTGAGATTACTCATCCAATAAAACAAAAAGTTTTGTATTCAAATATGTTTTTATTTTTTTATGTGATTCATACATTTTGTGTGTTTGTTTATGTGTACGTTTACCGTTTATAAAATGTAGTTGATTATACTCATTTTTCTTTGGTAGAATATTGTATTATAGTAGTTTCATATTGCGTTAGATGAACATTTGACCTTTTATAAATTTATTTTGTTTTTTTTTTTTGTGATATATTTATTTACAAGAGGTTGTAGGAGTAATACCCATATATTTTTATTAGTTATCATAAAACTGAAAAATGAAATAATTATAAAACAGGAAAATTATAGATCCTAATTTATAGATAGAATATTCTCATTAATTTTTTTTTTTAATCTACTGCTATCGTCTCTTTCTGTTTTTCTTTTAATCATTTAATTTTGATATTAAATAATTTTTAATATTCTAGACATAAAACCTGGAAATTTATTAATATTATCATTTTAATAATTCACTTCCGTGAAATTAATTTTCATATCTGACGTATATACTATACATAAATGAAATATGAGATTTCCAATTAAGGCGTGAATCCATTAATTTTGATTTCATATACCCATATACTTTTAACAAAAGAAATTATTTTTCAAAAAAAATAAAACCGATACCAATAAAAAGAACGATAAGTTTTGCATTTGAAATTATCATATCCTTTAACTTAACTCGGCGCATTAATTAAACATTTTTTTGAAGAGGTTACAATTTCATTTTTTATAGAAAAATTTAATTCAATATTGTTTTTTACTTTCCTATTCATTTTTTTGGAGTAGATTCTGATTTTCTTCGAACAATTTTTATTTTTTATTGTAATTTTAGCGCTATAGCCCAAGGTAGGCTTAGGCCTCCTCTACTATTCACCTCTGCATCCCTCCATGCTTTCACTCCCATCTATTGCAAGCATTTGTAACATCACTCACCATTTCAAACTATGTTTTTGCCTTTTTGTTCTTGAAAACCTTTGCGTTTGATTTTATATGGGATATTTAATATTTGCTTGATTTTTGAGTTATGTCTTAATGTGTTAGTTTTTTCAAATAGTGTATATAATCCATATATATTTTCTCTCCATATGTTATTACTGGCGTAATTTTGGTCTTATAAATCTTGGTTTTCTTGGTGGGATTGCCTTTGTTATTACCTTAGTGAATGCAATTGGACTTTTTCTATTTGCCTATTTTGATCACCCAGTTTTACATAAATATTTTATTTTACTGTGTGACTTCATCAAAATTTGTTTTTCTATATTTAGATCATCGACTATCCTTATCTCCTGCGATGCTGTCAATTTAATATACTTTTTTTTTTTACATTGTTCACAGACATATCCACTTTTTTTTTTTTTTTGTGCTAGTTTCCAAATTTAAAAACCAGTGCGACGACGTGTGACAGAACTTTCTTTTAATATATTCTATATACTTTATATTTATTTTTTAGTATTTTAGTACTCGTCATATTTATTTTTGTCTGAAAGCAAACCAAACGAGGAGGAGACTAATAATAAAAAAAAAATCAGTGAATGAATCTAAATATGATTATATAGTTGACTTTTGTCTCCTTACTTAAATTTTTTCAGAGAATTGTTTCATATAAAAGTTGTAGAGATTTAAATTTTTTGTGAATGTTCCAAGTTTGAAGAAAGTAGTTAAAACGATTTTTGAGAGAGACGTACAAATCTGAAAATCACTGAAATAAAGTTGCACCCAGAAGGTTGATTTTGACGAAATTCCTTTTTTATCAACATTGGATGATGATTAGAAACTTAAATGTGGATTGGAAAGCCGGCAGGCAAACCCATTATTTGGATCTCTGAACGTGTATTTACATGTTAAAGAGAGTAATAAAGATATTCCCCAAAACGATCAAAGTTAAAAATTGAAATTAATACATAAACTTATAGAGATCGTTACGTATACGTTAAGTATACGTACTTTTAATATGCTTTAGATAATATTTATTTTTCTTAATACCTCATGACAAATAAACTAAAGTAATATTTTCTTTGTTGTTTACAGCTATGAAAGCGGCTATATTGATACAACGCTGGTATCGACGATATCTAGCACGTATGGAAGTCCGTCGAAGGTATACATGGACCATATTCCAAAGTATTGAATATTCTGGTGAACAAGATCAAGTGAAGGTAAGTGGTATTGAAGTGGAGGCATGATAATAATAAATATGAAAGGCATTATTATCAAACACTAGTGTATAGTAACCAAACTTTATATACAGTAAATGTTATTTAAATTTATTGTTTCACATAAAATGCAGATATTCTTCTTTCTCTATCTTGCAGCTGAATTCTATTAACTCAAACAAGAAGTGAGTTATGCAACGTATGTTAAGCTAGCAGTGTCCAATGGGCAAAATCAGTCATAACATAGCTCAATAATTAGTGCTCATTTAGTGCTCATTAAATGCCATAAAATAAAATTTGATGCTCAAGTGGTTTTCCAAAAAATGAGAATACAGCTAGCTTTATATAAAGCTAGTAGTTAACTACTTTCAAAAATGGGTAGAATCACTCAAAACATAGCTCATTAATTAGTGCTCATTTATTGCTAATTAAAAGAAATAAAATAAAATTAGATGATCAAGCGGTTTTCCAAAAAATGAGCATATTGCTAGCTTTATATTAAGCTAGCTGTTTACTTCTTCCAAATATAGGGAAAAGTACTGATAACATTCTTCATTAATTAGTGCTAATTTAGTACTTATTCAATGCCATAAAATAAATTTTGTTGCTCAAGTTGCCCAAAAAATGAGCAAAGTGCAATCTTTATATTAAGCTATACAATACTGCGAGCCTTATAATAATCTAGCAGTTTACTACTTCCAAAAATGGGCAGAATCACTCATAAATTAGTTCTAATTTACTGCTATAAAATAAAATTTGATGCTTAAGTGAATTTTTCTGAAAATTTTGTAAAATGGTCTTTTATTAACCCTTGTTGAAAATATCAAAATGTCCAGGTTGAAAAATAGACAATTATCGATATATAAAATTGCGATTACAAAACCATCTGTAGATAGAAAACCATGATGTAGATTTTGTAAAGCATTTGTAGATTTTGCAAAGCACGATGTAAATTTTAGTCACTATGGATCATTTTCTGGAAACCTAACATGAATCAAAATTTAATTAATTCAATACTATATATACTGATTTTAACTTACTTGAATCTATACAAATAGGCAATAACATTGAATAAATCAAGAATGTTTGGATACAAAAATCATATAATAATTCAACACATCTAATTTGTTATTTTCTTTATGTCCATTTTTGAAAGTAGTTAACTTAATATAAAAGTATCAGTATTCTCATTTTTTGGAAAATGAGCATCAAATTTTATTTTATGGTATATTTAATAATCACTAATTAATGAGTTTGGTAATGACTGATTCTGCCCATTGGATACTGCCAGCTTAACATACGTGAATCACGTGTGTATCCAGCCCCGTTTAGAGATAGAGAAAAAAGACACTGCCACAGGTCAACTAATAAAGCCCCTATCAAATTCCCAAAAAAGTGCTTAAAAAACAAAATTTCAAATGTAAATTATTTTTTTTATTTTTTTTTTATTTTTTGTGAATCTTAGAAAGAATTGCCAATAGCCTAAAATCCAATCTAAAATAATGTGACTGTACAGTACAAAGACATTTTATTTTGAATAACTTCATCAATTTATACTGAATTAAAAACTTATTTTGTTTTTATTTATTTAAATTTTTAGTACCCAAATATATTTATTAGAGGCTGGATATTTTTATATACATAATATGTATATTTTACAATAATTTGACAATTACATTTTTACTAGTTAATTTTTATTTATACAAATAATATTTATGTCAATAAAAATTTATATCTTAAGAGGTTTAATACCTCTGTAATAAGTATACTCATTTATGTAATATATATTGTATAGCTTTCGTCAAAAATTGTTTCTAAAGTAAAAATCAAAATTTTATTTTATATTAAGAAATGTTTTTTTAGCAAAAAACTATTCGACACACTTTCCGTTTTCATATCATTATTTGTGCATTACATTTCGTTACATTTGGATAATTTTTTTTTGAGTTATTTGTTCTAGAAAAATATTAAATGAACGAGTGCGCATATCATACAGGTTACATTTTCTCTTACGGGATATTATTGTTCCCCTTTATGATCCCCTAATCAGTTATTACTGGCATATGTTATTATTTTTGTTTTGAATTTAAAATAATAAAGGAATTTTTACACAAAATACACTTGCAATTAAATAAATTAGTTAATGATAATAGTAATAGTAATAATAGTAATAATCAACTATATTTGAAAAAGACTCTTGCATAGGAAAGTAGACAATTTCGAGTTACATATTACAAAAAATAAATAATAGTTCAAAAAAACTAAAAAAATATGCTTTTATAGAAAATCCTACAAAAAAAAAAAAAATAAATTTTATGAAATTTGAATTAAAAATAGTGTAAGAAAAAATGATTTTATTGTAAAAAAAGCGTGGGGTACTACTTTTCAGGATATTATCAAAATAATCCTTCTACCCATATCTGTTTTCAAAATATTCTGTTTATAAACTATTGATACCATGCACCCCAGGCTTTTTTTTACAATCAAATCATTTTTCTTACACTATTTTTAATTCAAATTTATTAAGATTTATTTTCTATTTTTTAGTTGAATTTTCTATAAAAGCGTATTTTTTAGTTTTTTTTAACTATTATTTATTAAAATTGAAATTCTAATTTTATTGAAATTCTGTCAAATACAAATTTATTGATTTTGGTTTCCATGGAAACGATGTTAATAGGATTTTTAACATTCTTCAAGTGAGAATAGAATCGGGTCTCTGGAAAACAAAAAATTGTTAATCCTGATTATCCTAATAAGGATGATGGATCAAACTGTTAATATTGAATTGTCATCGAACCTTAATAAATATGCCAAATTTCGAGTTAATCCGACGTTTTGAAGAGGGTCAAAATCAGATTCCGTTACATGCATACTAACATATGTCTGAAGCTAATAAAAGCGCATATTAATTAAATAAACTGATAATTGAAATAATGTTAAAGAAAGGTAATTTGTAAGATAATTCATATTTTATTCACATTCGTTTATCACAGAAAATAAATCTTTGCTATCCTTTTTGAATTATATACCTGAAATTGAACAATTGAAGTTGTAAGCAGCGATTTAATTCTCTGAATTTAGAAATATCCACGTCGGATAATATGTTTAAATTAACATACTGACGAACTTCCCGTACGTCATTTTATAGCATTTTAGCAGTTAAAGTTTTTTATGAAAGATTTTTCTATAAAAAGCGTTGTTTTCTAAATAATATGAAAAACTATTCTTCCTATTAAAATTTTATAAAACCACATAAATCAATTTGAAGCTAGTGGGTATAACCAAAAATTGTACGGACTCCCAAAAATTGTATTAAACATATTCATAAGTATATTTATAAGAGACATTTTTTTATGGTCACCTGTATTACCTGTCAATAAATCAAATATTGATATCCAAGAATTTGCATACCCAAGAATTTGATGCCCATAAATTTTGCTTTTTTATCTTGAATATATACATGCAGAATATGTGCATTGCTTGAAGAGCAAAGTTGAAAATTATTTCCAACTAAATTTTCGTATATTATTTGTTTCATTACTTTTAGATAGTCATGTACATACAGTCTTTGTATGATTATATAATAATTTAATATCATATAATACATATTTAATATGATAATAATATGAGGTAAACAAACAACACTTGTTGTGAGTGTATTATATCAATTTAACAGTCACATGTAATATCACAAAAGTACTATTGCGAGTGTCACATTACTCCCACATACAGGCTGTTACATCTTCATGACGTTTATGCATATACATATCAAAGCACAGCTGATTTCAACATCAGTATTATTACTAGTTTGTAACATTGTAAGCTGTAGATCTCAATAAGAATTTAAAAACATAACTTAATCTTCTTTGATTACGCGTAAGGTGGAGAGAATTCAAAATAAATAATACCATTTTCTTTTCATTTTTTTTACTCAATTGCATAAAAAAACCTAATTTGCAAAGAAAAAAGTTGGTGTTTTTGAATATTTCCCAAAATGATAGGGGTATCCTTGTAGGAAAACTGTAAAGTTGACAGAACTAGTTTTCTCATATACTCTCTTCATTTTAAATCGTTTGGAAAGTTTATCCTTAACAAGGAGTGCAATAAAAAAATCACAAATTTAATATTTTTTCTGATTATTTTACATTGAATCGTACAACTATCGTATTTTCCTAGCTTTCATAAATAAAATGTTTTTGGAGATTTTTCGAAGTGGCTGAAAGTTTTTCAAAACTATATTGTGTATTAAATTTTCTGGAAGTGATAAACGTCTTCCTAGATTGTATAAAAAAAAAGTTGATACATTTAAATAATTTTCAAAATGGGAGGAGATGCTACAAAACTATCTTTTTCCTATGTTTTCCCAAGCAATATATGGAATACTTGAATTGGTTTAAATTTCCACTCAAAAATTTATTTATCCTAAATTTCTTACAGTTTTATAAATAATGTATCCATACAAAATGAAAATCCGTATACAGAGGTCATGATTAGTTATAGTACTTGTATGATATGAAATGAATTACCGAGAAGATAATGTATTATAATAACAGTGTATTTTATATATGTCATTAAAGATGTCATATAATAAATATGAATACTATAATCTACGATTATATTTTGTGAATGTTTGAAAATAATTTGGCTTTAATTTATTCAAAGCACACATAAAGGGTTACGTAATCATTATGGCCGTAGATTTGATCGAAAAACATACACGACCGATGTTATAAGAGCGGCATTAATTTGAAAAAAAGACGCTACTCCAGCAGAAATTGCATTTGATGGCAATTGATTTCAATTTTCAATAGATTTTAAATGAAATCCCTTCCATGGAGAATTTCGTAATTTTCAGAGTTGGTAGGTACGTCAGTTTATTAATATATTAAAAACAGAAAAGTGACAAACAAATAATAATGTTCATTCATTAACCTTAAACACGAAATTATAGTCTTGCCCTAAGCATGGTACTCGGTCTACTAGCTCTTTTAACATAAAGCCGCTTTCAAACACACATCATTTTTATATTGTTTTGTTAATGTAAAAAATTAAAAAAAAAAATAAAAATTATTATTTTTAAGTGTGAAATCCACAACACGTGAGCCGCTATATTACCCGCTATTTACATTGCCTGTTACGTAGAATTTGTATTCATGTTTTTGAATAATTCTTCCGTAAAACATTATAAATTAAATGCTGTTTTTTATTGACTGTCGGCGTAAACACGAAATACCAGTTGAATATTTAAATCTAGTTAATGAAAAACTCAATTTAAGTAGACAATGACTCAAATGAAAGTACGTTCAAGGCCAAAGGAGTCTTAGGGCAAAACAAACCTCGAACCTCAATTAGAATTGTAGTAATAGAGAAAGAAACTTATAGAAAATTTCGTTTGTGTTGAACTTTGGAAAAATGAACTTCTTTGTTTGATGTGCTTCAAATCTGTGCTACAATTTCTTTCGTGTATAAATGGATTACTAAGCTTTATTTAAATATATAGTTGAGAAATTGATTTTTCATCTTTATACAAAAAATTAACCAACGAGCTTTGCAGTACTCGCAGATTATATGTAATATCTGTCATCTGACTTTGGTAATTGGAATCATTAATATTTTATCATGTCAAAAACACTCGGGAATAATTTCAAATGTGTTTTCAAATTTTATTCTTTTTTATTAACATTTTCTTATTGGCCGAACAAAGTGAAATTTCGTTTGCCTGTATCTTTCTATCGTCCTTCCTCGATAAATTTCGAAAGTTTTGTGTGATTTTGAAAAAATGTATTAGGCACATTTATTACGCACCTCACTTAGGAAATTCACTGTACGATTTGGAAAATCTTCATTTTGCCACACTGGAAAAATCTGTAAAAATAAAGTTTTCTAAAAATTATTTCAAAAAATGTGTGTATTTAATTTTGGTTTCATTTTCTGAGTGAGTGAGGTATACAGTTCACGGAACTAGTCGTTTTATTTATCTTTTTTTTATTATTTTATGAATATTTTTACCTACCTTTTCACAAAATCACTCCTACAGCAAAAAAAACCTTTAGTACCAAATTTGATTTTAAATTTCAATATCACGCGCTATGATTACTTCACTCCCATAACTATTTTAAAACCGTCCCGTTTCAGAAAATAACTCTTTTACATTTATATCGAGCAGAAAGATGGTATCCACAAAAAAAAATGAAAATATACAAAGAAATGTTTCTTTAATTAAATTTGTCTGACTTGATTGTTACTAACATGTTTTATAGAAGATTATAGATTATATAAAACTAAAAGTTTATATATATTTTAATCAAATAAAAGTTTTTAAAGTTTATGCATATACATTAATTATATGAGTCAGGGTGTGTAACTGTTTGTCACAAACATTAAATAAATAATGAAGTAAAATCATTTATTAATTAAAATACTACATTAATATTTTAATCTTAATAGTATTGATTGCAAATTATAAAAAGTGCAAAGGTCATTATTTTTATACCCTGATGTAAATATTATTGTATGATTCGTATATGGATAATATATATTACTACATCTTACATTTGTAATATTGATTATGTTTAATTTAGTCGAACGATTATATGGCTTATAAATGTTCTTGGTAGAAATCAAATTTCGATTGGCTCCTTTTCACCTGTCATCTCATTTCTACATAGTTAATGATACTCAAAACAAATATTTTTATAGTTGGCATCTGAATTTCATACTTGATACGTAGAAGTAAAGCAAATATCCAGCAAGAAAGCCAACTTTAGCCTCTATTGATGACTCATAACAATTTTTTATTTTTGAGAAGCTGAGTAAACCTTATGTAATATGTGTTTGCCATCTTGCGCTATAATAATCCATTGTTTATCTCCCTTACAAACCTTTCCTGTTATTGAATATGAAGAAAAGATTTGCTCGGTCTAAAATGAAAAAAAAAAAACGTGACAACAAAATTTTTCAAAGATTTTTGAAATTTGAGGAATTTTTGTCACACTCGAATTTATTTAAAAAGCCATAGTTTTTGTGTAAAATTTCTGTTAAAGTTCGATCTTAAACATTCTTCATTACAAATTTTTTTTTTCGGAATATGACTGAAAAATTTATTTGGTTATTTTTACACCTGACAAACTTTAGACTAAAATTAATATATCTTCATATATTCTTAAAAAAATATTGAACAATCTAAAATTTTAGTGTGGTAGCTCATGAAATTAATTAATTCACTTTTATATGCTTGACCGTCTATCTGTCCGTCATCAAGTTCAAAAACGAAAAGATACAGACAGCAAAAATTTTTGATGGTGTACGAGTGAGTTAAAATATATTCTCGGCAAAGCAAAATCAATCAATTCGGTGCCACGAGTCCGGGACTCCTCTATGGTATTTTATTAAAAACGTATCATTCTGCAATATAATGCAATAATATCAAACAATAATACATAAATTTTGCAGAAAATCAGTTTAAATCATAAAATTCGTAATTCAACAGAACAGAATTATAATGTAAAATATACCAAAATGGATTCTAATTTTTTATAATATAATTATCCTGTATTTAATTGAATATTCATTCTTTATACAATTCGGTGAGACTGAATTTGTAAATTTTCTACTTTTTCCTTTTTAAAAAATGCTACTACCTTTGATTATTCAAAAGTGTGATTATATGATTATGAACATAAATCGTATTAAAATCGTATAATTCGTGAAATTTTAAAGAATATAAAAAATATTTTATTCCCAAAATCTATTAACTGAGGAGCTATGCTGATGGTTCCTGGATTGATGCCTAATTATTATCTGCAGCCACCTCGTTACTCTCTTAATTTAAGTATAAAACTTTTCTTTTATTTAGCTTGATGGTTTTTGAATAGATAATGAAATTAGATTACTTTCTTCAAAATGAATTGCGTACATCGGAAAATACAAATTTTTTGCATTTTGCGTTTTTTGGAATTGCTAATTTAATTCATATCTCATAACTGAAAGTTATACACGAATTGTTATACACAAAAGCAACGAAAAATTATATTATAAAACTTTGATGTTGTATCACCAAAAAGTAACATATTGGTAGCATACAAAATTATTATTTAAAGTAAATGAATAGTATATAGTATACTTTTATTCTTATAACAAAATCTAATTGCACTTAAAATATTCTTTTTTGTGTATATTTTTAATTCTAAAATTTTATAACAATTATGCAAATTTGCATCTTTTATTAAACATAATGACATAAGTAATGATTGTTGTCATGAAAAATTAATATAAAATTTTAAATCATATTATTGGGATAAACTTTTAAATATGATAGGCTGGTGATTTTCATCACTAATTTCCATAATTCCGAGCCTAGAGATGGCACAATAAACCACATACGCTTGGTTTCATATTGGTTTGATATTAATATTTGTTTATTTATTTTCATACAAATGGTTTAGTAAAGTATTAAAAGGAAAATTTTGAATAATTACAAAAAATGATAATAAAATGTAGTTACTACATTGAAAAATGAAATAATAAGAGAAATAAGCCAAATTTCCATGCTATAATATATAATTTATTGGCTTACATAACATTTAATTGTATAGTTCTATTTCGTATTTTATTTCGAATACTACTTTCTTAATATTGTTATAACGTAAAGTGACTTGGCAACTCGAATATTATTGCATATTTATATAACAAGATGATAGTAGCTGGTTTTTTCTAGGTTAGAGCTAGTCTTATTGAAAATCACTGTAGTATTATCTACCATCTAATCACTGTCTTTAAAACCCGTATCACTTTATAATTATTTTCTTATATTTAACAGACAATGTGCCCCAATGCAATATATCGTTTGCATAATTCAGAACAAACTAACTATACATGAACCATAATGCTTTGTTGTATCATTTCATTAAAACTTGAAAGTGATTGTTCTGACATTTATAAACCACAAGTGGATTAGAATAAAACTAAATACAAATTATATTTATTATACAACATGATAATTGTTTTATTATAGTTCGAAAAACTTCTATTATATACAGAGCATAAAGTGGTATTTTTAAGACTTAGAGTTGCCAGAACGTTTGAAAGGTAATCGAAAAAGACGTACTGCAAACTCATCATGACAAAAATTGTCAACTCTGGTTCCGTAAAAAAGAATTATAGTATATTGGATTCCGCTGTAAGTTTTTTATTTTTTTATTTTTTTTTTTAGAGAGGATCTATAAGGCTTCTCTTAAAGTTCTATCAAAATTAGGTAAAAAATTTTTACTTTTACTAGATTACATTTTTTATAGAAAATATAATGTTATATTGGAACACATTTAAAATATTATAGATTAACTAATTTTATACAATTTAAAAAAATTATCTTCAAATTTTCAGTACTCAAAATAATTAAAAAACAAAACTCACAATAATTACGTTTTCAATTTTTTTTTTTTTAAATAATCCAGTCACAATTGTTTTTGAAAGCATCTAAACGTACTACCAACGGTCACTAAGCTAAAGTCATTCCAAGATTGCTATTTTTACAGTGTTTACATGTTTTCAATTTATTTTCCAAATAAACAACAAAAAACAAAACACAAAAATAAACAAAGAACAAACAAAAAAAAATCAATTATAAGTGTTCTATAATCAAGTATGGATTAATATAGAATCTTATTAAAATTAAAATTAAATTTTGTATTTATAATTTTTAATTTGTACAAATGTCAACTTGCCTCAAATTCCGGCTTTGAAACGAAAAAACGAGACTCGATGAAATAATCTTTCTGATAAATATTCTATTTTATTGAATTCAAAATTAAAAGACAAAAAAAACTATTTCATTGAATTCTGCAATGTTAGAAAAGAGTATTTTTCAAAATGTATCTAAATAATAATTTGTCTAGAAAAAAACGACAAAATGCATATCGGATTTACCAAAACAATTTTCGTATACCATTTCACATAGTAGACTACTAACTTTGAACTTATTGGGGATGCTAAAGTTTTCACTTGAAACAAAAGATCGTAAAATTAGCTTTTCATCTCTCAAAATTAAGAGTATACATAACATCGACGTATGGCTTAATTTCTAACTAACAGGCCTTTACTTTTAAAATTTTGTTTCTAATTATTAACTGCGATTAATTTTATTACATTATTTTTTTACATTCAAACCGATACAAACGTCAACCGAAATTTAAAATAAAAAAATCGATTATAAATCGAATAAAAATAAATTTATTGTATTTAAAACAAGCTATTTAAAAAAAAATTTACTAAAAATGTGTTACTACAAGTATTATTCGAAAAAACTTCGAGCCATTATCGAGTACTCAAAATTTAAGTATGTCTTAGAAGATTAAATTATTACTTAATAAATGTTGCAATGAAAATAACAAAAAATTTAAACAAATTTTAAATTGATAAGTATAATTTCTTAAATCGATTAAAATGGTAGTATAGTCATGTAATGAAACTGCATTGCACCAAATTCTGTTAAATGATATTTAAAGTGTTTTCTATACCTATCAGAGGTTTTCTCCCTTAGTGTGTATGTTACAAATATTATTATAGTTAAGGAGCTTATATTTGTTAAAATATCTTAAAATGTGCTGTTTATGGTTCTGTATGTATAAAGTAACACTTATTCGGTCCACATTCAAGCTTAACATTTGGAAATATTTATAATTAAAGTGCACGTTTAAAAATTGCACGAAACTAGTTGATCAAAATTGTATTAACTAGGGAACATATTATTTGATTAAAGTGTAACGAGTATTGTTCAATGCTGCTATTTAATGATAATTATATTTCTCAAACTTAAATAATCAAAGGTACAAAAAAAACGATTAAAAAATTTAAAATTTCGTTTAATTAATATTTAATTCTCGTCATTATCATTTACTGTTGCGCGGATTGTCAATTTTTTAAAACATTTTACTATTTTATTTAAATAGTCAAATCTTAAAATAGCTCGCCAAATTACATTCTAATGAAATACGATTTTTTGGTTTATTTTTAAATGTTGAGAATTATAAATTTATATTGAAAATTATTTGCCTGTACTCTGGCTCTGTATACAAAATCTTAACGACAATTGCCTTTAATTTGGCATTAAAATCGTTATTTTGACAATTAGTTGATTTTATAAACGCCAATAAACAAATTATCCTCGGATTCATTTTATTTAAGCAAAGAAAGTGAAATAATATTACAATACACATACATGGAATATACACAGTATTAACATACTCATATTAGGTACAAATCCATCTCTCTTAAATATTTTATAACTTTTACAAATAATAAGACACTCTTGTTAACTAAATTATTATAACAGTCGTTGTAAATGTGCATGTTGGTATAGTCAATGTATATGCATTTTAATATTAGCTTCCCCCTTTGACTCACGAAAAATGATTCTATTTCTAATCGGTATAGACATTAAATGTGAACATAACGATTTTAAATGTCAAATTAAAGACTTTATACAGAATCAAGAAGGCTGAGACTTATTATCATTTTATCAACGGTATGGATATTTTTACATATAGTTTGTTTACCCTCTCCCTTAACAATATAAACCTATAGTTTGTATAACCTCTTCCTTAACTATATAACCCGCAAGCACATATCTAAAATATTTGATTTTCGTGTTAATAATTTTAATATTGAATTGGTACCAATAGGGTAAAATCACCAAATTCATTCCTCCATTTCAAAAGATGCGTATACCATTTTCGTTTTAAATATAAGTTTTATGTTTATTATATGTTATGTTTAGATTATATGACATTAAAATATGATATTGTATACATATTTTAGTAAACAACTTATTCCATTATCCAATATTTCAATATAACGTGAAGGTATAAAACTAATTTTTTAATACATAATATAACGTTTGAAGGCCTTACAAACTTTTCAACGCTTTTAATACTTTAAGTTACAAACCTCAAATAATTAGAAAAAAATATCAACGTTTCACTTTTTAGCGTAATAAAATCGTATCTTAAGAATGCATTGGATGGAAATCGGGCAACTCTAAGTGAAAACACTTTTAAGAGTTTTCAATGAAAATTTTTTGGAATATACTCATAGGTGACCCAATCCCTAAATAAAAGCCAGTAAAAATTGATTTCATTTTTCCATCTCCTTCCAAAGAATTTTATTTTTAAAAATATGCACAGCAACTCCATCTTTAATTTTTTTAGAGCTCGCGTCACTTTCAGGAACGTTGTTTTAGATAACAATTGGCATATATTTAATTTTGTTAAAATTATTCTTTGAAGAAAAGACTTTGCAAACTTGAAGACTTTTTTTTAAATTTTGTTCAACATTCTCACCTAAGTGACCTAAGAAGTTTACAAAATAAATTTGAGTTGGTGAAATTTTTGCTAGTATTCATAAGAAAACTGAAATTTTTCCTAGTATTCATAGAATACTGTGAATCTGATGGTTTAATGTTTATTTTAAAATACAATATTTTCACCAAATCTGGCTTCAGTCTAAAGAATATATTTACGTTTAATTTTATAAATTATATAAAGTAAGGTTTTAACAAATTTTCAATAATGCCTATTAAAATTTATATAAACTATCCTAGATTAGAAAGTTTCTATTTTTTTAATAATTTCCTCTTTAAAATAATTATAAAAATTTTGAAATAATCAAATAAAACATAATTTTATCATCTTTAAAATTTATCGATTTATTGAGCTTTAAAATACGATTTTGAAATTGAATTACAATTTTAATGAATGCCATCTCAATTCTCGTTTAAATTTTGAGCAAATGATATTCATAGTTTGTCAAGGAAACACAAAGACCAAGCTTAGGTTTACAGTTTTTTTTAACTTGAGATTTGAAAAAAATCTCGAAAATTAATTTGAATAAACAGAATGGTTTCAAACGAAAATTGAATCATTTCAAAGTTATGATTATTCTCAAATAGATACTTTAAATGAACCTCAAATTAATTTTTTTAAATAAAATCCTAACTTTTTACTTTTAAGTTACCATTTTTTTAAGAAAAAATACAATTTCCGCTTGAAATTTTGTTGGTTATTGGATTAGGATTATTCAAAAATTAAAAATGACATTAGATATTATAATTTTTTTTATTTTTAAAAATACAAATATATTGTTTTGCATATATTTCTTCGTATATTTTCGTTCAAATAATCTTATACAACTATCTGAATACAACCCAGTATATACTTAATCGCAGGTAATATATTTGTAAGATGTCACATATAGTAGGTGATAATGACAACATACGTCATAAAATACTAATCAATCAACTTGTTCTGGAAACATATCGAATTTATTTCTTACAAAGAAAACCTTTACAATATAATTTTTAATTTTATACTAATTAATTTTTATTGTTATTTAAGACTTTGTACAAAAAAGCTTTTACTTCCTTATACAAAGAATGAATGTTGACACCGGTAACATTTATTTTTAAACATTCCTTTAAACAATCGCTGAATCAATGTTGGTTGTTCAATTTAAGTTTATAGTTAAGAAAGTACGTTTCAACGTCATTATGGTTGTATCTCGTATAACTCAAAACAAAATTATCATAATTATTCAAAGAAAAAATGATAAATTATTGATTTAGAATTGTTTTTACACTTAGTTGTACTTCTCTGTTCTTGGACTACTTTATACTTAATAATTTACGATATCGATCCATAATTTTTATCCATAAGCCCTTGTTGAATCGTAAAATTAAAATACAAGTACAATTAAAATACAAGAAATTGTATTTTGGTTTCTGATTCAGTACGTATACATTCCTTGAAATATAAAATATTAAACGTTTTATCTCCCTCACAAACTGAGTGATTACAGCTAAAAATTCAAACTTCGTAAATAATTTTATAATAATTTTTCTTCAAATAATTTTAAAAAAATTAATAGGTAATCATGGATAATTTACAAAGAATTAAACTGTAGTCTGTTAAAAATTGCCCTTCAAATTAAAGTTTTAGGGTATTTTATTAATAAAATATTGATTATCGAATAGTCAGTTTATAATTGATTTTTTGATGAAAAGTTTAATGACAAATTATTTTAAAACCATTTATTAATTTTGTTTCGATTTGAATCGGATGTCAATTTCAAACTAATTGGAGAATGAGACATTTGAAATAAAATTTCAACTTTGTTTTAATACCTCTGACTTATAAATTAATAAGATGATTAACTTTTCTACTGACCCCGGACTGACGTAACGTAATGACATGCTTAGACCAACTAATACAAGTTAAGCAACAGCAGTCACAATCTGTATTTGGATGGGTGACCACCTAGCAGTACTGTGTACTGCTGTTGTATAAATAATAATAATAATAATAATCCCTTTTGGTTAATGGCTATATAGCTGAAAGTAGCAAAAGCCAGAAATGAAAAAAAAAAAAAAAAAACTTTTCTACTGAACCTTTAAAATAACAGTATCCTGTGTTTATCAATAATTTATTTTATTTAAATTGTCCTTAAACATTTTTCTCATAAATATAATTATCAATATATATTTGAGTGGTTTTTCCGCTTTGCATAAATCATAAAATTATAATTGGTTTTTATTCTTTATAGACATACAATTTTGTATTTCTAAAATTTTATACCATTTTTTTTTATAACACTTAAAAAAGAAAATTATATGACCTGGAAACCATACCAATTTATGAATTTCTTGAAAAGAGAAGTTTCCGGGTTAATTTTCGTAATCGAAATTATATCTCAACGTTTCTTCATGTGAAACGTGAATGTCAAAATTCAGGATTTTTTTTCTCGCGAAAATAAACAAAAAAACAAAAAACAATGTATATAGTATAAAAGTCTTTACTAACTTACCGCTGACTAAACCGATAAATGAAATTGTCACTCTAGTCGATCTAGTCGGACCTCTTCAAAATTCGGACCACAAAAGTTTTCTACAGAACGGTGCCTAAACTGCCAAGTGGCAATTTTATTTATCTGGTTAGTCAGTAAATTAAATCCGTAACACGTAAGAAAAGTATATTTACTGGAAAGAATAAGTAGTATGCATTGGCAAAATAGATCAGTAGTACGCTCGGATTACATAGATAAGCATTAGTCGATTTTTGTAGGGACATTTGCCAACATTGTTTGGAGTATAGATATCACCTATCCGTTCTCAATTCGTCTTATCCGTTTCTCATTTGGGTAATACTCAATATCAAACCTTACAATTTCATAATAAAATATATATTAATTGTAACAAGCTTTAAATTGTAGAAGCCTATAATTTTTATAATTTTTAATAAATACCTTGGTAATTAAAAAAAAATTTTATAAAAATTATATAATGTGTGCATTGTATGTTTGAACAAAAATACGATAAATATATAAGAAAATAGTTGGAAATTGGAAAACATAAAATGCTTAATAATTTCTTCGTTCCATTCATCATTTGCTTATTTCAGCAGTTATTTTTTACATACGTTTTGATTCTTTATTGAAACAATAAACGAATATACATAAGAACGAACCACTATTAAATTTTGTTGTCTATTTTCTATTTTATTATCTTATCTACTATTTGTTCTGAAAATTTATGAAATCAAAATAGTACTTCAAATATTCTCAATCTCCATTCAAAATATTAGCTTTGTTTTATTAAAGCCTAAAAAATACCAAAAGTAATATAGCACTTGTAAAGTAATAACAAAAGTTTAAGTAGTTCTAGTTTAGTATGATCCTTAGATGCAAGGCAAATAACTTTCGGATTAGGTAAATTATTCTTAGCAGTTATAAATTATTTTAAAAAAATTCTTATAACATGATCATGATAAAAATGGAGCTTACTTGTTATTTATTGCAGCTTAGCTGATAATTTTTTGTCTCATCTCGGAATATTTTGCTTACACTTTTTCTTCCCTACTTAGACTCTCCAACCCTTGAAAGTTTTCTGGTAGCATTATTTTTTTAGCAAGACGATCATTGTAGGGAAGTTATACTGAAAAAAAACGTATTTTCTTTCTGCTTGACCCCATTGAATAATCTCGATAAGTTGTTAATCGATTAAGGTCTAGTTAACGATCTATATTTATCTTACTAATGAGATTAGTTTTTTTGATATCTAAATCACTTTACAGTTAGATCAACTTATTCCAAATCAGGCGAGACCGCAAATAAACGTGACGGAGTTTAGTGAATGTGCCATAAAATATTTTATATCGCTATTCGGGATGAAAAAAAGTAAGTTTCTATCTGAAAGCCGATATTGTTACAAAAGAAGAAAAAAACAATTTGTTGTATTGTTAAGTTACATTCAGCTTCAGTTAAAATCAATGTTTACATTTTTCTTTTGTCGTCAGTTTCTTCATAGAATTCAATTTTATTTATTTAAACTATTGTACTTTCTATTTATTTTCTTGTATTAAGAATTTGTGGCTTATGTAGTAAAATGTATTATTAAAAAAAATCCGCCTGACGCGTAGCATTTGAAGAAAATAATGTGTTTAAAAAAATTCCGACTGTATAAAGAGGTAGACGTTTGCAATCATCTAGCAAAGCTTAGAGAAAAATTATACTAGAATAGTGATAGATACTACGACTACAAGGAATTACCTGTGGATTATCATTTCCTCAAGAACGGGTTTGATGATCAGCCCAATATATATATTATTGACTGAGCAGCTCAAATTTGTTTCTTTAGAACTGATCGTTTACTCAGAGCTAACAATAAAAAAAAAAATGAACAAATATTATAGATTTCAGCAGTTTTTTTTTTTTTTTTACATACGTTTTGATTCTTAATTGAAATAATAAACGAATATACATAAGAACGAACCACTATTAAATTTTGTTGTCTATTTTCTATTTTCTATTTTATTATCTTATCTACTATTTTTTCTGAAAATTTATGAAATATAACTAGCTAAATGAATTGCCACATTGTGAGCTTCCATTGCAAACTAAACCAAAACTATTTATTAATAATATTTATTTTCCAATTTGCTATTTGCATTATTTTTACTATTCCTCAACTCGGTCCAGTCATCTTTGATTAAGAAAAGGTAAAGACCCTTTTTCTGTTACCATATAATTTTAATTTCTTATCTTAGACATATCTGAAAAACCAATATAACTGAATATTTCAATCCAATTAAAAAAAAAAAAAAAGAAAAAGAAAAAAAAGAAAAGACCCCATGTTAAGGGAAAAATTCTCTACAAAACCATGAGATTATATATGATTTATTTTAAAACATATATTAAAAACGTTGTCCCAAGCTAAAGAAAAGCAAATTTTCTTGAAGCAAAACACTATTTGTATCGTTGTTTTTTTAAACTCATTGGAACGAAAAATCGACAATAAATGCAGACAACCATATATACCTATATAATATAACGCGCGAGTTTACGAAATAGAAGTACCTATAGGATATTACGTGCGAGATTATGAGATAGAAGTATCTAAAGCATTTAACATACGAGAGAATGAGATAGAAAGTGTTTTGTACTGTGAATTACAGAAAGAAGTATTTATTGAATATTACGTGGAAGATTATGAGGTAGAATTAGCTGTAAGATTTAACGTAAGATTTAACGAATGCGATAGAAGTTGTTATATACTGTTTATTATAGAATTAATATTAGTATGTGTGTGTACCTGCAGAAATCATACCAAACCAGCATGACATATTTAATACTGCGAAATTTTTATCACTTGTATGATTCCAAATCACGAAAATCGCAACATGTGTGACTATACATTGCTTTCCATAAGCAATCACATCCATGATATCGGCGATTTCACACAAATCGCTCTGTGTGCGATGGACTTTAGATGTATTGCACATATATATTTATGTGCACATATATTTATTTACCTGGCTGAATTATTACAAAACTTGACATTGTGCCTCAAGTATTGATAGTGATGATATATTCAAGGATGTTTGTGTTGTGAAATACAACGAAAAGTTGGACTGTAAAATAACCCAAAGCCAAATTAGTTGTATTATAAGTTTGATATAAAAGCAAAAGGAGGTGGATATCAAATTCAAAACAGATTAGGCTGAAGGATATCATGAATTTTGACAGAAACATGGGTAGTATGCAGCAGATAATTGATATATTAACAACAGATAATCGATACATTAATTTGATATAACAAATTCTACTGCATACGCCTCATGTTTTTCGTTTGAAATTGGAGAAATTATTTCATACTTTCTAGCGCGTTATAAAAACATGGTTCATTAAAAATTATATTTATTTTATTATTATTTTTTTTAAATTTCTTACCATTGTCATATTTAACGGTATTTATTGTGAATTAATCGATATTGGATTATTTCACCCTGGACACGAAATTTAAAATTTGGTACCTTGTATTATTTCAGTCAGATTCATTACTTTGGATGGAGGTCTAGTATGCGTGTCGCATTCATTGGATGAACAACTCAAATAATATTAATGGCATGCAATTTTTGAAAGAAATTTTATAGAATTTAGACTAGAGTAGAAGCCTTAAAAAATGATAAAACGAAGAAGAAAATTATAGTAGGATAAAACCCATTGGAAACGAAAGATAATATAATACAAGTTAAAGGAAACATAAATTACGGGCGATCTGAGTTCGGAAAGTATGGAAGGGGTGAGTTTTTAAGGATAAAACACGGTTTATTTCGATTTCCGGCAAAACTACAAGTCCTATGGAAAAAAGTTAATAGCAAAGTTGTAGGTAATAAAAAGATCTACAACTTTTGTATTTACACTTTTTTCACATAATCTCAAAATTTTTCGATTGCAAATTAGGGTGCTTTTTCGATATTTATTCAAAATAAGATGAAAAAATAAATATTTTAAATCAAAAAATTACAATGTATTTGGAACATAAAAATGTAAGTTTTCACCAAATTTCGGAGAAAAAAAATAAAAAACCAAAAACTTGGTTATTTGAATTTTTCGCATAAATTTTGAGGTTATTTAAAAAAAGTGTGAATATAAAAGCTTTAGATTTTTTTATTACCTACAACTTTGCCTTTTAACTTTTTTCCATAAAACTTGTAGTTTTGCCGGAAATTCAGATAAACCGAATTTTATCCTTAAAAACTCACCCCTTCCATACTTCCCGAACTCAGATCGCCCGTAATTTATTTTTCCTTTCATTTTTATCATATTATCTTCCGTTTCCAATTGGTTTCATTCTACTGAAATTTTTTTTGTTTTTAAAAATTATCTACCCTGGTATAATTAATTGTATTCAAGTATATTTCAAACATTTTTATATAATTTATCATCAGAGCTATCTATGAATAAGTATTAAAAACCTCAGATTAAGTATTAAAAGCTATGAATAAGTATTAAAAACCTAAAACTAAAATTTTAAGACAACAAGCAAGAGGAAAATAATATAGAAAATAATCTAAAATAATAGTTCTAAAAAATAATACTATAGAAATTAATCAGAAATTAATATTCTTCTGTGTGATTTAAAAACGCCATATCTACAGCAATTTGTTATAAAACTACTCGAGTTTGTTCTAGAATACAAATGGAATAATTACTTTGTATATTTGATCTAATTTTCTGTATTTAAATTCGTTTAAAAATAACAATGAATTTAAGGAATATATCAGAAACGCGATAGTTAAAAATTTATATCGATGCTTATTTATTCCTAATTTAAAAAATCAATAGTTTTGTTTTTAAAAAACAGTTTATTTGAGACTTGTAAAGGTATACTTTCACTATATTTTATAAAATTCTAAATTTTCATATTTAAAGTATGCATAAAAAACTAACTACCCTGGTAAAAAAGTTATATTCAATCTTATAAAAATTGAATAGGAATGAATGAAATCAATAGGATTGAATAGACAATATCATTAAAAAATGATTTTCTATTCAATCCTAGTGATTGAAATTCATGCCCATTCAATTTCTTGAGGATTGAATAAGTTTACTTCTTTATCAGGGATACTTTATATGTGAACTTTTCTGGAAATGATGAGTTTAACTTAATCAATCGTACAAGATTATGTTTACAAAGACTTTAGTATTTTCTAATATATAGAACTCTTATATGTAATCTTTTCGATAAAGGTCTAGAGTCGCTAGATATCTTGAATATTCATTTTAAATACTTGTATACTTCGTTTGACTTTTCTTCCCCATTTTGTAGTGGCTAATTGTATCTTCGATTTTTACATTACCACTAAAATTGCCTTTAATTGTGCTTTGCACATTTTTTTTAATGATTTTGTTCGCTATTAAACGAATTTCACGATATGATTGCGTTATTTAACAGCAATAGGAGACTGGAATTATTTTAAAAAGATTTCATAATTTCTAATTTATAAAAGAAAGAAATACCTTCCTAAGACGTCAACTTCAATAATACAAACTTTTTGATATGCAAGCTGGGAAGATGAGCTTTTCTTTATAATCAATGTAAAATTATAAGGGAGCATAGAAAATTTTTTTTAAATTACCTCCCATTTTGGAAAATCTTACAAAATACCCCACGATTGTTTCTATGCAAATTAGAAAGGAAGAATATTTTCAATTAATCAATAAACTAAAATGACCAGGATAATTTTGATAATATTTTGTTTTCTTTTGATTATAATATTATTATTCAATAAATGAAAATAATGTTTGTTGTTTATTCTCGAGTAAGGTCTATACCTCACATATTAGTATTCGTATACATGTTAACAACTACATGCCTTGTTTTATTCAATGTTTATTTAATAAGATTGACTCCTTGACTATGTAACAACCGTATAAGAATACTACCCCACGATTGACTAAACATATTTAAAATTCCAAGTTGGTACGTCAGTATAAAGCTATTGGTTTCTAGAGAAAACAACGCGTTATTATATTAAAGAATATCAAATATAAGGAAACTTCGATAATATCTTAATATTTTTGTTATACATTAGTGCAAAGAAACTTTAATAATTTAAAATATTTTCTCTTTTCTATATAGTTGCTTCAACATTTGTTTCTACTTATAATATTATAATTATTATCAACTTTTTTTTGAATATAATAAATTTATTATTCATACGAGATGATAAATCTGTTGGAGAAACAATGATACAACTCCATATATATGCTTTTTCAAGTTACTGACAAAATCTGTCGTTAACTTTAAATTATCTTACACTATATATGATTGAATTTCATTGTTTGGACTATTTTTATTTAGCATTCATAAAATACTCCAAATAGACAGTCTATACAGATATATATGTATAAAAGTATTTTTATAATATGTATTGTTTTTACCTGTGTGTTTATTATCCAAATTTGACCTATATTGTGTAGAAAAAGTTGTTTGTTTAAAAAAATTAAACATTTTTTATATTTGAAGTTTTCTTTGATCTTTTATAGTTTAAAAGTTGTGTCAATTGGTCCCAATGAATCAATTCATTCACGAACATAAACTCACTTTTTCTGTTCAGAATACATCACCAATATTTCAGCTCGCTGTGTCTTTTTGTTTCTGAGTTAGCGTGATGAGGGGCAGACGGACGAACAATCGAAAATGGACTTAGAACTTTAGACTGACATTATTATTGTCTGTCATATTATACATGTTGAATATTAAAATTTTCAATTTGGTACTCTAAATTTTAATTACCTAAATATAAACTTAGTGTTAAGGAGTTAGGTTTCGAAGGTAATAGCAAGTATAATCTCAAGTAATTATTTCCTAAAATTTAATAATTTATTCATCCTTTTTTTACATTTTCATTATCCCTAACCAAATAACATTATTTTTTTATTATTTTACTCGAAAAACTCAAACATCACAAATGAAAAATAACTGAATTACTAAAACGACAAAATATCAAGACCATGGAATAACCTGAATATATTGACTATTCTCTAAATAAAAATGAAATCAAATACAAGCTGAAGAATATAAACAGGCTTTTGTTAAACTAACCCAAACTAAATATTTTGAATATAAACAAATATTTCTACGCAGATGGATACAAAACATCAATGTCAACTGGTTGTGCCTTCAAAATCAATAATACAGAAATAAAGTATAAATTAAAGACTATAGCTAGTAATTTTACTGCAAAAACTACAGATATACACCAACAGTAAGATCCATCGACATTCAACAAAATGCAGGAAATGACTATTTCCGATGCTGTAAATATTCTCAAAACATTACAAAATCATAATACATATATAGTTATAAAATAACAATATATCGCAAGTGCACTTGTAATTTTAAAGTTTTTTAAAGTGAAAATCAGACGAAGTTAAAAGTTTCCATTGTTATTTTATAAAAATGGATTTTCACAAAATTAATAATACATCTACTAATTTTCTACTTAATTCTGGAAAACCAGCATTCAAGAAAACAGACAGCCTGAAACCATACTCACGCGATTAAAAATTGGACATCACACAGTTATTTAATGACCAAAACTAAACCACCGAATACCAACATGACTCACTCCAATAAAGGATTTTTATTTATTTTTTTTAAATTAATTGACAATGGATAAAGTTTGCCATTAAAGCCATTTACAAAAGTATGAACAAAAAATATATCCGCAAAATATATTTCATTAGTTAACGTATAAGTTCATAAAATCTGTAGGGAAGGAAAAAAAAGTATGTAATCATTAAAAGTATCATTAAAAGGTTAACAAGGAAAAAAATATAATAAAAATAATTCCAATAAAAACGAGACAAAATGTAGGCACTGGATTGGGACGTCAAGGAAACTAAGAAGATCGCTGCCAACGACTCGCTGGAGCTAAGAATTTAAAACGAACATAAATGCTAAGAGACTTGGAAAGAGTAACAATAGAGACTATTAGTGTAATGTGATAGGATAAAACAAACGTTTAAGTGGGTTTTAAACAGATATGTGGAAGATTTTAAAAAATTGGGTTTTGTTGGTTAGAATTTATGTGTTGAAGGAAAGTAGATACTCAATACTCAAGGGATAGAACACATTTTAGGATTGAAGAGTTTCAGAAGCTCTAGAGTTGGTTACTAAGAGAAAGTGGTTTGCATAGCAAACATCTTCGACACAATCGCAGGTAGCACCCTATCTTATTATGATGTTGGTTAAGATGTTTGGGAAGGCTGTTATGAGTGGAGCATAGGTGGCAAAGGTTGACAATCTGACAACACATACCTAATATTCTGTATGAGAAAGGATTGTGTAAGATTATGAAATTGGGGTGGAATGGGCTAACAGAACATTTTGGCATCGATTATAATTAACGTATTTTATATATTCCTAGTTTCGGTGAATGTGAGAGCTTCAATCATTGCAATGCATACCACAGAATAAATAGAAAAGTTTTTACCAAGTTTGAATTTGCTCGTGTGGGATACATTGCTGTGGTAAAATGCGAGTCCTAAAGAGGAACCTAAGGTTTTTTTGGTTTTTGATTAAATGGTAAATGGGGGAATTTTTGTGAAAGAAATTGTTAACATTCATTAGAGTAAAATGAATTATTGTTCAAGCCGTAGTTGTATTTTGCCGTAGTTGTTGATTTGTATACGACCATTTAATTGAGGGAAGCTGTGATAATATGGCTAAACCTTAAGGAGATAACGAAGAAACTATCACAAGTTAGTAGTAGTTAGGTTTCATAACTAAGTCACAAAATAAAACAGTTTTTAAAGTAATGTAAATCTTACAGAACATTAGGCCCAAACAAATTTATACTACGCGTATGACCGACCCGAGTTGTTTAAAGTGTTATTTATATAAGGAAATAAAAATAAAATAAATTTGACGAAAATCCCACATTTCGACTTCTTTTCCTGTCACTCCTACTAAGTAAAGTTTCCTTGCCGTTGTCGAGATAAATTATGATAGATTCATCTGAAATAACTTAAATTTTTTTTATTTCTATTAGTAATATGGGTGATACATTTATTTTGTATTTGAACGAAGGAAACAATAAACATAAGTGGCATGTTGTTCCTTCAAAATTTAAACATTTTTTGTAGCGTAAAATTTCTTGTGTTAAAATAAAAACAAAATCAAAGTACATATATGATTCAAAACTTTCTAGAAGGCCGATTTGTAAGATATTTTGTATTATTTTTTATGAAAATTTTTACAAACTAAAAATATTCTTCATGTGAGCAATTTTTTTGTAAAGTCTCAACATTGACATCGATAAAAAATAAAATATTCAGGTTTTTTCATTTTCAATCTCAAATTTTTATTTTTAATCCGAAACATATATGATATGGAGTATATTAAACTAAGTCTCAGTTATGTAACGCTTAAAAATATTGTGAGCACTAAAAAACTATTGGTATAAGTGTTTATACAGATAATTTATTTAAGTTCATTTTGAGTGAGCTGTAATGTTGAGACATTGTTATGTCCTTTAAATGGGTTTAAATTTATGAATGAATAAACTGGATTCCATGTTTTAAACCATAAAAGCTAAAAATAATTTTAAATGCCAAAATTTTAAACAAGATACTTTTGCTAAAAAATATTTTTCGTTAAGGTTCAATTCCAAAATTTTGCTTGAAACTGTGTAGATTTGCATCAATTCCAGTTCAAATTCAGATGAAATACTTAGTTATAATACTTTAAACAAATTTTTAAATATTTTAATAATACATAAGTGATATACGTTAGGTATTTAAGCAATGATACCTATTAGTTGTTATCTTTTTATCCAGAGTCAATTCCATTCGTCCCTAAACATACATTCCTTTTTATACGCATTTTCTAAAAAAATATTGCTATACGAATCTCGAAATTGAGTTTTTAACAATAACCAACTCAAAAAATTGAACAGTCAATGACCACTTCTATTTCATGTGTGCTTTCTTTTAAAATTATCTATTGCAAATAATTATAATGAAGTTCTGGTCGGTATATGGTAGAGATAAGACACATGTTTCGGTTCGCAAAAAATTAATGGATTCGCAACTAAAACAATTTTTAAATAATCTTAAACGTGAAATAATACATAACTTCAACGAAAAATTCGACGTATAGCCAAAAAATCTAGTTAAAATTCTAAATCGAATGTCATTATATGAAAGTAAAATAAAAATAATAGAAAATAAATAAACGAAATTTATTATACCTTTTCTAAATGTGAAAAATAATTATTTAGAATTCGAAGAAATGGTTGTTAAAATTCTAAAAGAAAAGCTGTTAAATAAAGTTTGACTAATATGATTTAGGTTTCATTTACCGTGTAGGTATAAAAAGCAAAATATACCGACCAATAATTGTAGGTAAGATTGCGTTTCGGATAAACATGATTATACAAAACATAAGTAAACTGAATAATACAAGAATCTATATAACAAATGATTATGTTAGAGAAAGTAGAAAAGGATTTTTTCCAATCATAAGCAGCATAGAAAAAATAGTGGAAACACCTTTATTAGACAAGACCAACTTATTTATTGGGGTAAAGCGTTTGAAAAAAGTTGAGGTTCAGAGATATTAGAAAATATTGGCAAAAATTTGTTAACAGGTGAACAAGATAAAGTCAATTTTGTTTAGTAAAATCAATTAGGCCGAAATCAATTTTGTTTAGTAAACAAACTCATAAATAATTAAAAAACCAACTCCAATGGAATAAGGACTAAAATTGAAAAGGATTATGAAAATTTCCGGATCCTCCAGAGGATGGCAATGGCAAATCACAGGATGTTGCCTAACAAAAAAAACATGATGTTAAAATCAAAAAATTAAAAGTAAAGAAAACTTCAACCCCTAAGAAGAAAATAGAGTTATAAATATGAATAATTGTCAACGGAAAAAGTTATTCATATTGCATACGATAGCAAAAAATGGAACAGCATGTTAGTCAACGTTTGGTGCAACCAAACATGACACTCCCATCATCATCTTTACAAATAATTCCAAAAAATACGTATTAACTAAACGTTTTCCATATTTGTAAAAAAGGTTTATTTTAATAAATATTTTGAATTTATCGATCCTTAGGGATATTTTAATAAAATTATAAGTAAAATATATACAATAGTATGTATTTAATATTTAATCAGGGTCGGGAATAATTATGTATTCTTGTGTGTATTTAAGAATGGCGAAAACATTTTAAATAATTCATATAAATGTTTTATTATATATGAGATATACTGTAAAAATTTAATTAACAAAAAGTTTTAAAAAATTATTTTTGTATATATAAAATACAAGCTTTATGAAATCAATATTTAGATAAAATACAAAAATAATTGAAATGAATATTTTAATTCATGTCTGGTATGTGTATTATACTGGTTTCATATTATTTTCCGTAGTTCTGGTACTAGTACAAACTACAAAGTACTTGTATTATAGTATTAGATGCATATATTCAATTCGGAATTAATTCGCGAAAAAACCATATCTTGTTTTTATCTGTACAAATGAACTCAAATTTTAGCAGTTTTTATGGTTTTGCGCCTGTACATTGAAAACGAGACACATGGAAAAATTGGTGAACATCAAGTAAAAGTACATATAATATTCTGCGTATAATGAGCTCTTAAACGGCTGGACCGATTTAAAAACCTAATTCAATTTGACGACAAATATAATGTATCTCCAGTTTGCTAATTTTACCGTATGCTTCGTTTACAAGTGATTAACGCAAAATCAAAAAAAAAAAACTTCTAATCTTTCGCAGTTTATCGGTTGCAAAAATTAAGTTCGCCAACCACGATAATAATTTTGTCTTTTAACATATAGAAATAATTTTTTTATACCTACACGGTGAATGAAACCTAAATAAATTTGGCAAAACAGCTTTTCTTTTAGCATTATAACAACCATTTCTTTCAATTCAAAATAATTATTTTTCGCATTTAGAAAATGTATAATTAAATATCATTTCCTTTGTTCATTTATCTTTATCTTTATTTTACCTTCATGTAATGACATTCTATTTTGAATTTTTACTAGATTATTTTGCTACTTGCCGAATTTTTACGAAGGTCATTTAAAAATTGTCTTAGTTGTGAATTCATAAATTTATTGAGAATATACCGACCTGAACTGCAATATTATTATTATTATTATTATTTGCAATAGATAATCTAAAAAGGAAGCATATATGAAAAGGAAGAATATATGAAGTTGACCCTCTGTTAAATTTTTGAATTTGTAATATTGTTAAAAACTCAATTTTCGAAACTCAATACACCAATATATTTTTAACACTTTTGAAAAGGAGTCTAAAAAGAGATGTATGTTTAGGAACGAATGGAATTGACCCTGGATAAAAAGATAGTTACAAGTATAGTTTTAATTATTCAAGTACCCAACGTATGAGCATTATTTAAAAATTTAAGAATTTGTTTATATGTATTTTAATTAAATATTTAATGTGATTTTAACTGAGGTGATGCAAATCTACACAGTTTCAAATAAAATTTTTGAATTAAACGAAATATTTTTAGCAAAAGTATTTTAAGAAATAAAAATTTGTGGCACTAGCATTTTTTCTAGCTACCTTGGTTTAAAACATGTAATCCAGTATTTATTTATTCATATACTCTGAATTATTATATACATGTTGAGTATATAAAATGGTTTAAAAATATAAAAAATTAACAAGTTTCTATCCAAGCAATACGGGCCTCTTTTATGAAAAATTATTTTTACATGCGTTTATTAACTCGCTTAATTGTATGTCTGCCCCAGTGGAGTTTTGTAAGTGAATTTAAACTAACTTGAAAGGAGCTAGATACTTGGCCACAGCTCAGAACTGGATGTCAATAAAATAAAAATATGAAAGAAAGGAAAACGAAAAAGAGGTGAGAAAGACTAAACCAAAAAAAGGAACAGAACAGCAAAAATGGAAAAAAATAAATAAAGAAGAATTATGCTAACTATACGAAAAATTTCATTCACATAACCCTAAAGAACAAAAATTAATTATAAAAAATAAAATAAATAATTGTTAATGTGCCATGTTTTTATAAAGGACTAAAAAGTAATTTGTCTAAAATATGAGGATATGAGCACCAAATTTATTCTAAACATTTATTCTTACACAATTTTAGTAAGGATGTTTAGAGACTCTTCAAATTTGTTCATCTCTGTCTGTCCGTCATAAAGATAGCTCTAAAACGAATAAGATAGCGAGAAATTTTGATCACACAAAGAAAAAATGCATTCAAGGAAATAGAGCTCCACCCATTACATTTATTTTAGTGAGAAATAGAGGAATTTTATAAAATAAAATTTTAGGTTTAATGAGGATTTAATCGATGTGATTTTTTTAAGTATTTATCTTCAAAAGATATGTATATAAATTTCACAGGTTTCTAATGTTGGTTCGCGAAATATTTGAACTATGAAACTAGAAAATCAACAGATGAGAAATTGTTATCTTAGTTTAATCGACGCGAAATGTGTTAAACATGATGTGCGCAGCATACGACCGAGGTTTTTATAAACGAAAACATCAAGCAAGTCCTCAAACTAAGTTTGAATAACCATAAAGTTTACTTTAGTTATAGCTGAAACTCTAAATATATCAAAGGAACGTGTACGACATACAATACATGGGTATTTAGACATACAAAAGCTGTATGAAAAAAACAACAAAGTTGTGATAATTCAGGTCAGCCTAGCAATATTTAACCATAATAAAAACGAATTTTTTCTTCGATATATAACAATGGGCAAAACATGGATTCATCACTATACTTCAAGCCCAGAGTCCGTTCAACAATCAGTCGAATATTCTTTTATTTCGTCAAGACAATGAGTCGTGTTACAAATCAATAAAAACGAAGCAAAGTTGTATAAATTGAGCTTTGAATTGCGGTTTTTCTTTACGAGAGATGAGTGGTTATAATTATTGATTTTATCACAATATAAAGCTATAAAACTACTAACCTTGAAAAGGCTTAGGAAATAATGCTGCTCTTGGTATTAATCAGGATCTTCAACCAGATATGACACAATATTTCTACTAAACCATCGCTATGGATATTAATTTTTCTTTGGGTAATATAGCTACACGTTTGAAGTTTATTATTTCAATTAACATGAGCTTTCAGTACACGATTAAAAACTTTCACTTAAAATTCAAGTACGCTCAATCTTCTGCTATTTTTCTTTTAAGATACGGTAATCTGCCTAATAGTAAACCAATTTTTCATTGTATCAATATTTTTCCGAAGTTGTGTAACTATATTTTAAAAAACATATTGATTGAAAACCTTGTAGATTTTACCTGCAATTTGTGTATTCAATTGGACACTAAATATCTATTTTTATTTTTGTAAAAGCAGTCGAAATAGTTCACTGAGTACCGTGTAGTGGATATAGTGAACCACCGTCAAGTGTACAGTGATCCACGATATAATTAAAACTTAAAAAATTGATTTATGAGCTTTTTAGACAACACACCTCAAGTGCCCGGTGGAAAATCTTTTATCATATAATACTTAGGGTTTTGAAGAAACCCAACAAATGGAACATGTAAATGTCCATTAGCACAATTAATATTGCATATAACGTTTCATTCTCACTAGTTGTCACTTCCTAAAAACACCTGATTCCCTTGTTGATAGGACGTCCTCTCTGAACACAGGTGATTACTTGAAATTTAAATTATTATAATAATGCCTGTTGCTAAGACGAAGATGTTTCGCATTGCCGAAAAAGTTTCAACCATTTCACACCATTGCTTACATTTCGGATCTTTGTCTCAAGAGCAAACTTAACGGTTTAAAGTCTAAGCTGTTTTTTATTTAACTTGGTTAAATGCCTATGTAAAATCTTTAACATAATATTTAACATAATGTAGAAACAAATAATTGGACATTACGATTTAGTATGCATAAGCAATTGGGACAAACATTGGGAAGAAACTTTTTTAAACTTCTTTACTCAAACAAATTTATTTTGAAACTCCTAATATTTGTCTGCCCGTTAAAATTACCAATTGTGGAAAAAATACGCCTTGAGTAAATGCACTTCAACTATGTACATGTTTTGTAACTACTATGGATTGTTCACCGGTAAATACTTAAGGGTCACTATTGGACAGATTACCCAACTCTTTAAGTAACTTTAGTTTTTAATGCAGAAAAATATTTTTTATCATAAATTTGGCATTTCTAAATTTAAAATTGAAGTATAAAGCATAAAGGTTATATATGGATCAGCATACCATATTATGAATTGTCATTCAAGAGTTTGGTTTCTCGCAATTTACCATATAATTGACTTGTTTTAAATCGCATTTGGAATAAAATCATATTTTGTTTAAATAATTGAGTCAAATTGCATGTCTTTTATAATATTCAACTGAAGATAGAAATCTCTAAAAAAAAAAATCCACTAACATCTCATTTTGATAAAATCGTTTAATTTTTTTTTTTTTTTTGGAAAATTTGCAAAATAGTTCATCCGACTCAATTAATTATTTTTTTTACTTTTGAAAATTAAGCCACATCTTTAATATATAAATTTAAGTCTTCACACATTAAATACGTTCTAGTTACAAAAATATATTTAACAACTCTGTTAAAAACATTTGTAGACACAATAATGATGATAAAACTAAGGGAGGAAAAATTCTTGTTCATAATGTATCGTATCTAATCATAATTAAGATGATTTTATATGAGGGTACTAAATAGTAATATTAATGGCAGAAAAAATTACTTTTACTTTTTTAAGAAATAATAAAATTAATTTAAAAGATAAAGTTTCGTAAAACTCTCTAAATTAGAAAAATTTATATAAAGTTTCATGTTAAAAATTTTATTTCTTTTTATGAACAAAAAATTTTGTATATAAAAACCCACAAAATACTAAACAAACTGAAAAAAAAGGATTTATTTACTATTTTTCTTAAACGTAGAATTTTTTATGTTTTCATTTTTATATTGTCATATATAAGATGATTCGCTGTTTTTCGCTACTAGTCTTTTTTATAGCGAGGATTTATACAAATTTTTATTATAAAAAAATTACAAAAACTAACACTTTAGAGTAAGAATCACTTTAAGTAACGTAATTTGAAAATCTGATTTCTTAGTATTGCAGTTAACATCTACATAATCATAATTTATACCTACTTAAATTCATGAATATCATCTGTATCACATATTTATCCGGGATGATCTTATTTCTAATCTTCCTCTAATAACCCTTTCTCGGATATCAAAAAATCTACAAGATGCCGATTGCATTCGATTCCACTGTTATCTTAACTGTACATATTTTCTTCGTAGTTTTAAAATTTTAATTTAAGTTAGTTGTAGGAATGGCGAATCCACCCAATTAGTTTAAGTTTTTCATATTAATGGTTTTTATTATTTAACTTTTCCATTTTTCGAAAGATGTAATGCAATATTTTAAATCTCGATGTAAATTGTATATAATATATACTAGTAAGGTAAAGCTTAGGCTAGAAACTGTAGTTTTTAAGTTGAAATGTAAATATAATTTGATGATAAATAAGTACTTATGAATTGACCTGAATTGAGTTGATCGTTCAAGTATCACCCGAACAATTCTGGGTTTTGGAGACCCATATACTATTCATATACTATTCGTACCAGAGTACGAAGTACTGTAAATCACGCACTAGATACAGAGTATCACACCAAATACTCGGTGGCTTACAAAAATACCGGGCATCCGATAAGAAAGGATTTTAACCCCTAAGGGGTTAATTCGGTTATGAATTCGGCCATAACCACACGCGCAGCCCATAGTTGCACGTAAAAGTATACCATGTATGTATGTTTCTTCGATAAAATATATTTACTAAAATCTAGTGTTCTTCAAGACTTTTATTTCTTCAATTTCTACAAAAACAATGTACTTCTGTGCAGTATAAACAATTTACAACATCAACACACGCTTAAGGATAACAGCATCGTAGCTTTAATCATGAAATAAATAATCCATGCAACACAAATTTGAGTAATGTACTTTATAGTGTATTTTTATAGAGCGCCTATTGAAGTAATTGTCAACATTATATAAACATCCCAAAGAGTTTTCTATTTTGAATTACCATGATAAATAATGCAATATCGTAAAAGGTTACGGGTAAATATTTAAAAAAAAGATTTTCCTCAGGTTAACATATATTTTAAGAGTATAATTGAAGACAGTATTTTGATACAGTTAGCGAAATTAATAACTGAAAACATTCTATTTAATCATTTAAAATGAATTTAATACTATGGAGACAAATGGCTTGCAGGATTATTTCTTAATCCTGCAAGCCTCATAACACGTCGCGCAATCCTCGAGAATATTTCTTCCATGATAGTAAATAAGTATCCTAAATATAGTGTAAATGCTATTATCAAATTCATTTAATATTCTTTATAAAGATTTTGTTTCATGTATCAATCAAGAAAATAGAGACTTTATAAAATAAAGAAGAATTTTCAAAGCGAAAAATCAATCAATGTCTCTTGGTACGTACATAGATACAAAGATCAATTCTCATAATTTATATAAACAACAAACTTTCTTAATAATTATTTCGAATGTAAATAAATTTCATTCATTAAAACATGTACATTAGAATTACGGTATTTTACTTTGCCTATACACTTAAGACTTAAAGTAAATCTTCGAAAAAACAACATCCACCATGAAGAAATTCAAACATTTCAAGTATAAATTAATACTCACTAGGGATTTCATTGAATTTTGTCTGTCTACATTTATAAAGTATGTACAAACTCTTGTGTTATTTGTTTTACCTTTTCGTTTCCTTCAATATACACAAAATGATTCACGATAAAAATGTGTGAGAGCCCTTATTTGAATAAAGTAATAAAAGAAAGAAACAAATGGATATTTATGTTGAAAATTTTGTAAACGATTATAATACTCATTTAAGTTGGTTGAAATAACTATGGTGGAAACGCAAAGAAATACAACTTTTGTTTAAACTTTTCAAGTATTCATTCAACGAATTTGTACTTTAAAAATATTTTCGTATAAATATGGCAGATATTTTGTATTTTGTATAGATACTGCTTTTTTTTGTAATTCCAAGAATTTTTATTACGGAAAAAATATTTTCCTATATTTTAAATAACACAAAAAAAAATCCACATTTCCACAATCGTATAGTTTTGATTTTATTTTTTTTAATAATTGTAATATGCGTAGCGGTCGATAACAATACAACAATAGAATAATGAAGTAAGGGGGAACGGGCTACAATTAACAGATGTAAATATTAACAATCTAGTTTCTCTAATACCGTACACACTAAATCTTTGGGGCTGCTTTGTCGCAGCGACTGAAAGATGTTTCTCAACTCATTTTCACTTCGTACTTCATGAGAGTGAGCTGATTGATATTTTTATGCGAGTAACAAACATTGTTAACTTTACAATATTTTGATTTATGCTTAAAATATATTATGAATATGTAATTGGTTTTCTTAGAAGCGTATTTTATACTTAATAATGTTACATTGTTTTAAGTAATTATAAACAAAAATTATTTTACGTTTTTATATACGACAACATAAATATATTAATATCTACCCTAGATGTAGGAGCTAGTGTGAACTGGATACCTTTATGTCTTTCAAGGCTCTGTTTTAGAATCGTCTTTTGTCACAGGCCGCCAAGACCCAACCGTTTAGAAACAATCACTTATCTCTGATGTACCCGAACTTGAAGTAAATATTAACGATCCATCATTAAACTTAGAAAATCCCAACACTTTAAGCTATATGAACAATTTATACATAATCGTAACTGAAGTAATTGCATAAATGTTGTTTGAACCGCTCTGAACCTTCAGACATGCAGAGTGAAGAGGTAACGTAAATGTCTTATGAGCCAATTGGACCATCAGGTATCCAGAAGGATGATAGTGATTTTTTGGATGAAACGATTGGAAAGATCCACGTGTAAAGTCTAACCATATACGCGCTAGAAAATCTGTTATTCTCACGGAAAGCCTGCTTTAAAAGAATGATATCAAACTAAATAACTGAAAGAGAAGAAAATGGAAGTGTAAAGTTATTGCCAAAGGAGATATAAATAAATACGAAAAAAAATAAACGATGAAAAGAAAGGCTTTAAATAGAAGCAGTGACTCGAAGGAGATGAATATTTTTGTATTTTTTGCGGCGTCTATAATTTATCAGGAAATTGAATTTATCAGGAATTTGATATATCAGGTGGTACTAGATTCAATGTATCTTTAGTAAAAACTTAATCTAGGTGTATTACAGGTAGCATAACATCATTCACTTGTCTCAATTTTAATGATTTGAGACTGAGATTTGGTGACTACGAATAGAGATACCCTTTTGTCGTACCCAATATTTCTAATCAGTGAATTTTTTTAAATTTTGGTTCATTTCATAATTTGTTGATTTTAAAATTTGTCGATTTTATTATTTGTTGCTTTTAATCGCCAAAAAGCATAAATTACCTATAATAGTTTAACGGATTTTTATTTTCTGTTAATATTTATATCGTGATTTTTATTATTCATGTATTGTTTATTTTTTAGAAAAAGGATTCTATACAAGTCTGTATTAGATTTCGTTTTAATAAAAAACAAAAATAATGTCAAATATTTGTTTTTTTTCTGTATAAGTTGGCATTCTTAGTAGAATATTGACAATTTATGCCCCTCCTGTTAATACTTGCCACAGAGCTGTATAATTCTAGCTCAAAATATGAGGTAAGCATTAACACTCGATGTAATCTCCATATGTTGAATCGTGTCGAAACTGCAACCAAAAATCAAATTTTTGCTAATAATGGACATGACGTATGAATATATTTACTTAATCAGCTATCTGCCTGGAACACTTAATCTTTCAATTGACACCGAGTTACAATTTGGATATAAATTGAAAAAACCAATTTTTCTCCATTTTAATCACATACAGTTTTCTGTAGCAGTAAACTAACTTTTTTTTTCGATTTCTTATAAAAAATTTTTTTTCTCCATGTGCAGAATAATCGATTTAAACTAAGTTTGAATGATTTAAATATGCATGTGCAAACAAAATTTTGATAAAACGGTATATATTCAGATCATTCGATTGAGTTTTAATTTTCTATTTTAATGTAGCTTTCTCAAAAATCTCTATTGTTTTCCACGAATTTATCAATAATCTGTTCAGTGTTATTTGACCTATAAGCATTTCGGATAACTCGCGGATTCAACCAGTATTTCGTTTTACCCGGTATTTGGTATGTCACTCCCGGTTTTTGGTGTGGCAACCGGGCACGAAATTTTTATACAAACACCCGTTGTTTGGTGTGAACATCCTGTATTTACCCGATATTTAGTGTAGCACTCTGCATTTCATGATACAGTACCTTTATGGGTAATTTGATGAAAATTATATAAACCTCCAAAACCACAAAACCGATTCCAGTGATAATGGGCGATGTGATTTTCACACTTTATATAGCGGACAGTTCGTGCATTTAAAATTTATATTTTGGTTTCTATGGTAATGATGCTAATAGAATTTGTAATATACTTCAATTGAGAATTTGTAATAAAATAATTGCCACCGTTTAACACCCAGGTAGAAAATAGTCATTAAACCTATCATCCTATCTTTTAAGTTGGAACAAATCACACATTTTGAAAAAAATGTCAATAAAATCGGTTCAGTAGTTAAAGAGTTCATCCATCCATCCCGACCAAACATGTGATGCGTAATTTATATTATATATTATATCAGGGTTACAGAAATTTTTCATATACAAAAAATTTTTGCTATTTTGATTAAAAATGTAGGCAACATTTGTGTAATATTGTTTAAAATTTTATATTGTTTTTTCTTTAGATAGTAATTTGAACAATAATAAATCAAATTTTTTACATTAATTTGATATTGTAAGTTAATTATTTTAATTTTTGTTAACAAATATACCCCTTGTAAAAATACAAGTACGTTGTAAAAACACAAGTATGTTGAAAGACAATTAATTGAAACACTTTGTACAATGAACATCAAGTTCAACATTTGTGTAGTGAAAATGTCACATAATCTGTAAATATACGTACATAGCTCGTACTAAATTGTGGTTGGTTTATGTAGTATCAATGCCTCATACTAATGGCATAATATAAATGATGATAAATGCATAGCAAGACATCAATAAAGTTCACATTGAAAGAAACATTTTTCACATTAGCAGCACGATTTAACAATGCCATTGGTTTATATTCATATTCTCTGAATAAAATAATTCATTTAAGGAAGTAATGACTACCGAACTACCAAGAATGTAATGAGGACACTAGAATATTACCAACATATTCAATTTTTCATAAAAAAAATTATCTTAAAGAGTTCGATAATAAAGGGCATTTCATGCACACGGAGATCTAGTAGTAAAAGGTAGTAGTAAAGAGTTATATCTATAAGTCATTATAGTTGCTTAAAGGCTGTAGTATTTATAGTTTCACTTGTTTTTTATATGTTGTATAATTTTATTAATTTAAATGAAACAACTTGAAATATTTTAATAGTATACTAAATTATTTGTACATATGCCGCGTGGTTTAATATGCACTGTTCGTCATGGCGTCTAATATAAATGAATGTTTAAGAACGACTGTCCTGTTCGTACAAGTGCCATGTTGTATGAATGGCTACGTATGCACGACTGAACCTGTTAAGTTGCTGATCATGAAATATGGGTTCGTGTGTCTTGCACGAAGTTTATCGATGTGTCGACGAACTGGTCAACCAATGACATTACGTTTTAAAGTCGACGCTTTGGATGGTGGTGCCATCTGACCTTATATTTTTGACTTATTTTGATTATAAGGGTACGTTGCCACTACAAGGCCGTAATGACTTTACTTTTGGGTGACATTCCATGTGATTTGGTTAAAAACTTGTTACAACTTTATACGTGGAGTCTTGCACAATTTTTTTTTAATTTGTATAATTATAGATAATCAATTTCAATGTTTTATGTGTTGCTCAGTTGTAGGTTTTGTCTATTTTAGGTACACACAATATATATTTTTTTTGGAGACGCATTACCGTAATTAATAATGATATAATTAATAAGTCATATTTTCATTTCTGGATCGAATCGTTTTTTTATATTTATTTATTTATTATAATAATTATAAAAGTTTTGTATGCTTTTCTATATTGACATACAAATCGAAATTTGTTTTTACCCGTTTTTATATTTTTGGCTATTTAGTATTAGTAATTATTATACTCGACATGTATAGAATATCTCAAAGGTACCTAAAGTGTTTTTATTTATATAACCAAATAACTATATGATTTAACATAAAATGTTTGGATTCGCCATAAATTACGTCTTAGCTATTAAACACATATATAATTGCATTACACTTGATAGATAATGTAATTTACTTGCATTTTTTTAATTTAATTATTAGACTTCATTTAAATTTGTTTGTGTTCTTATATTTTACTCTCATGAAATGCAATAGGTTTGTATTTTTTACTGGTACTTTATCACAAGTGGTCAAAATGTATTTGTTTCTAAATGATTATCGTTATTACAAACAATAAAAAATAAAAAAAGATGTTCGTTAATTTCATACTTTCGGGGGGGAAAGAAAACGGCCTTGAAGAATTTTCCGAATTAAGATAGAGAAAAAAATTTTTACACTAATAATAATAACTGCTATTTTTATTCAGAAAAATTTGGCTTAAAAAAAATTATATTTTTGACAAAATAATTAGAAATAAACATGAATATGTGTAAGTTTCTTTATATGGTTTGTAGATGCTTTAATCAAATATAATCACAAAAGTGAAATTTTCTTGTACAAGGTGCTGACTTCGCTCGCCTAACTGCGAGTTCATGACCCGCAATTAGGCGAGGTTCATAGACAATCACATGATTAATATGCATAACCACTAATTTAGCACATGCTTTAAGAATGTTATTGTAATAATATTTATTTTATTCATGTTACAATAATGTTTTGTATGTTTATCGGAAAATTATAAAAACATATAAAAGGAACTTTATGGACATAATACATGCAATTGTATCCTGATATTTACATATTTATGATATTTAGAAGACAATTAAGTCAACAAATATAACTTAATATTATTCATTTAAGGGGAAAATTTTTTTCAGATGAATAAAAATAATTGGCTAAAAAGATAACTATGAATTTATTAATTTTATAAAAAATATTATTTGACTGGAAACATTATTTGAACAAACTCTCTTAAACACTAGTGCCATTTTATAAGGAACCAAAGTAGGCACTGCTCATAGACCTGAAACAAAATTTAAAAAGGAAAAAAAAAAATCTAAACAAAATAAATGTATAAAACTTCGTTAAAAGTAATTTTTCGAATTTTTTTTAATTGAAATTTTTTTTTTTTATGATTATATATTTAAAGTAGACATATTTCCGAAAAATAAGATGTAGACTTCAATTAGCTGATTATCTAAAAAAAAATAATTGCATTTTAAAATCGAGTCTTCTTTTTTGTTGAAAAATTGGAATTTCTTGTAGGTTCCTGATACTGCAAAAAAATATTGGGGACATAAAACATATAACCTCATTTATATACTAGTTTGTAGATGTTTTTATCAATTAAAATGTTTTATCCTAACATTATTTGATAAAATTTAATTTTGATGTTAGGATTAAAAATCGTTAATGCCTCTCTGTTAAAACCGATTTCCACTTTTTCTTAAGCGCACCAATAACACTCGGTGAGTTTAAGTATGATACCATAGTACATGGATGTACGAATTTAAACTTAAATGGGATTATTAAACAGAAGGTATGAGTCGCAAAATATGATTTTTTTCTGACATAGACCCCCACACATTTATGTCTGAAGCCCCCACACTAAAATTTGCACGGATTAACGTATTCTTTGGAAAATATTCTGCTAAATATACCTCTAGTGAAAAATTTTCATTCAATTAAATCTATCCGATTTGTTTTCTACTTAATATATTGTTCATCATATCTTTTTAAAGTCTTAAAGTTTTCACATGAAGTCGGTTGTTTTTACATAAATAATAATTGATCAAGAATTTGGATCGTCTTACAGAACCATCACTTGCTACGCTGTAAATAAGAGCCGTTTAGTTTCCGAAAGAATACTTCGAATACAAAATTGTATTAATATAAATAAACTTTAAATAATGATTATATTATATAATATTCATCCCCTTTAAGAATAATAATATATCTTTAAGGCTGTATATCTTGATGTCGTATTTATCCTATTCATTTCTCTTAATACAAATACAAAAGAACGTATTCCAGCTACATGCATGTGAAATACGATTGAGGTATTTATTAAAACATTCTCATAATTATTTACCAAATTAAAATCGTAATTGAAAACATTTTTATAAACTTATTCTTTTAAAAAAACCTCCTGAAGCGAAAAAGAAGATAGATATAAAATAGGTATATCAAAAATCATTATAAATTAAATTTTCAGTTTAAACTTTGGTATATATTTTGTAAATAACATAAATTAAAAGTAACAATAAACACTTTGTTAAACTGGTAAAATGTTTAATATTAAATTGAAGATAAAGTATGATGTATGCCCTCCCTTACTAGAGATTGATTAATTAATCATTTTGATGTATGGGTTTTGTATAAATGATATTTTACATCACATCACATCAAAATCAATGTGCGTATCTAATGAATACGAAAAAAACTTTTATGAAGCTTATGTGAAATAATTTATCAAAAATTACAGTTTTTGATTTAATTTTAAAATTAGTATCTCAATGTGGCTGCATGAGCTTTGTTTTGAAGTAAAACTTCTTTTTTTATATATACTTTTACTTAGAAATAAAAAACTACTTAACATTAAAGATAAAAACTGATCAACAAAAAGCTTTATCTTCTAGGAAAGTTTAATTTTAGGAAGAAGCCATGGAATATTCATACAGTATTTGAAAATTGACAATAATTCATAGATATGATTAAAGTATTAAAAATACATCTTTACCATATGAGTCCCGTCACAGCGGTCAAAATTCGACTATAATCATTGAAAAGTGTATCTCACTGCCTTTGAAACAGTATTCATGCGTGCCTTTAAATAAAACAGAATATTAAACAAAAGTGTATATATGCGTGTGTATGGTTGTGTGTATAAGCCTGACCTTTAATAAATGTGTGTTATAGAGTGTGAAATGGTTTTTTGAATTTTTTTAATGTATTTTTATGCATAAAGACAAATATTGGTAATCTCCAGTCCTTCTCTAGGTAAAGAATAAGTTTTAAAAAGGGATATAAAGTTTTTGCTTTATGTATTAATGTATATGTATTAGAATTTGAAATAAGAGTTTTTGCCTTTGAATTGTAAAAAATCTAAAGATATTATTCAAAAATATCTATTAAGATTGTTACAATATTTCTTTTAAACAATATAAATACGGTTTAAAAGTCTTAAACCAAAAGGTCTAACTTTTACCTCACTATTTCTTAATAATGTAGAGTTGTCGGAATCGCGAGCGAGAGATAAAAAAGCAAGCCACCAGACATATATGGACTTTAGATGATTTTATGAACGTTAAATTCTAAACCAAATAATCATTATACTTTATTAAAGGTACACTCATCTATTAGCCATTACCTGCCCGCTTTCAACATTTTTCAAAAATACTAATTAAAATTAGAGTAAAGATCATAATAATGAATAAATCTTCTTTCAAAATACTTTAGCGACTATAGTATGTATAGATGAATGGTTAAGCCTATGCGTAATTTATAGATCCAAATATAATTTATAATTCGACATTGTGTTGGTATTTTTACGATGGTAATTAAATTATATCGATTATGTTAACATACATACTTATTGAGCTAAACATATTTATTGAGCTAATATACATGTCAATATGTCACTAATATATTTTTATCCTTTAAAGTTTGTATTTTAAAATATTTGTCGATATAATTTAATTAATATCTATATCTTTCTTTCTATCTATATATATATATATATATATATATATATATATATATATATATATATATATATATATATATATATATATATATATATATATATATATATATATATATATTTACTAAAGCTTTATTGATTAATGAAATAGTATATACATGTTTATTACTAAAGGATTTTAATTTTTAGATCTCCAAAACGCATCTTTATAAAAATAATTTTTTGTAAATTGAAAATAAATTCGAATATAATGGATAAAACCCTTATCAATAAAATCGATCAGATTTAATGAGGAAAGCTTTTAACGTATATTTCCATATAATATAATTATAGTAGGATTAATTGGCGGATATATGATGGTTTTATAAAATAGTATTTTCTCTCTTTAATACTGGATATTGGTGTACCCATACAGTTTTAAATTGAAATTTTATTACTGACGTTTATTTCAGTTTATTGAAAGATATCTATGAGATACAAGTCGGAGGAAAAATATATGGAATGAACTCATATTATTTCAATTGACAATTAGAGTTACATAAAAATAAAAAAAATGTTCCAATTCAGTTTCATTAAATTTTAGACTCTAAAGTTACATAATTATAATTAATTATTTTTTTCAATGTCTTTTTAAATGAAATTATCAATATTTAAAAATGATTAATAAAAACCTTTTGACTTAGCATGTAGACTTCAATTTAACTTCAATATATTCGATTTTTTAAGCTGTTACTTATGGTTAAATTATTTAAGAATCATTGTAAATAGTTGAGAGTATAATTTAATTTTTGTTTTTACAATATTTATTTATTTTTATATATTAATTAAATAAAATATTTTATTATTTTATCGTATCAAAATCTAGTCAACGCTGTAAACTAGTTATATAATTATAATGTTTGAACAATCGTCAAAGATGATACTTTGCAACAAGTTTCAAATAATATTCTACAAAGTTTATAAAAACGATTTAAAAATGAGTTGAAACGAACAACTACTACTGAGTGTAGACTTCAGCTGACGACAGTATTGCCGGACTGTCGAAGTAGTTTTTCTCTTAAAAATGAAATTATCAATTAGTTTTTAATTTTTTTCTCGAAAACTGTTTATTGAATTTTTAAAAATTTATGCTCAATAATTTCTCTAGAGTACAAGTTACTTATTATAAAACTTTTAAATTTCTGATGGCTTTTTATCAAGTAATCAGGATAAATTGACTATGTTCGGCTAAGATTACATTCTCCATAAGATTACATGTAAAATTACAGTTTTATAAACCAGTCTGTGAACCGGTTTGTAATTTATAAAGGTATTTAGAATGAAATGATGAACCTTCTAATAAATTTTCATTTGTCTCGTAGCAATTTTATATACCTCCTAAACATCCTGAATATAAAATAATTAACGAATATATATTCAGTGAATGAAAGTTATGCAGTTTCATATCTTGAAAACTGAGTAACTTGGCTGGTTTTGGCCCACCATGATCTGTCTTCCAAACGATTTACCAGGCAACATTTTAAATAAATTATGGTTCAATACACTTTACTTAAATTATAAAATAATGACAATAAGTACGACGAATATATATATATATATATATATATATATATATATATATATATATATATATATATATATATATATATATATATATATATATATATCTAAATTTCTTACGTTCTTGCTAATTGTCATTATTTTATATTTTTTATATTAAGTGTATTGAACCATATTTTATTTAAAATGGTGCCTGCTAAATCGTTAAAATTCTAAATATTATAAAATTCTTAATTCAGTAAATTTTGCAAAATGATAGATAACTGGTTAACAAAATGCAGGTTAAAAGGTTAACTTATAGGCGACTTATTTTGACCTAAATACCGATATCTCGTGAACCATTCTGCCACTTTCGATGCAGTTTCAGTGATTTGTTAGAATCAAACAATAAACTCACGAAAAACATGTAACTTGAATAGATTACTGCTATAGAAAATGTTATGTGATTGAAATATTCACACGTGGAAATTCGTAGAAATTTTTTGTCCCATATATGAAAATAACTTTTTAGTATATCTTCAAAAGTTATGCGAGGAGGGCATGAAAAATATTCAAAATTATGCACAAATAAGTTTAATTATTAAAAATCACAAATGCAAATTTCTTATAAAAATAATTATTTATCTTTATTAAAAAAATTTATTGAAAGAAATAATTAATAACATTTTTAGCCCTACTCTACCATAATATTCGTATCATATTTCATTATCTGAATTCAGTACCAGTAAGTTTCCAATTTCAATTTTTTTAATTTCAAACATTAGATCCAAGCTAAATTCATGGTAGTTTTCCAAAGGTTTTTATTTTTAATTTTGATGGAACTGAATATTATTTGTTCGTAATTAAAATTCGACAAAAACAAAGTTTGCTTATAGGGGTAATACATATGACTTAGGGGAGAAAATGAATAAAAAAGCAATAGGTCTCCAAGCAAATCGTGGTCAAAAGAAGTTTTCAAAAAACAATACTCTTCGTATTATTTGTCTTTGAAAACGTAATTTTTCAAAAAACTAACGTTTTAAATGATTTTTAAAAAATAACTCAAAAATAATTCATTATAATCCCTTTAAAACTAATAATTTTATCCAGAAGTATGGCCGGTTTTGCTAATTTTGTAAAAATAAATTTTTTGAGGTGCAAATCTCAAAAATCGCAAAGGTCTTTTTGACATCAAAACATTTTCTATTCTCAAAAATAAATTAGAAAATAAGCCATAATATATAAAAATATATATTAAGGCTTTATTAATAAACATGAGTTTTTTTATCTGAAAAATGACCCGAGTTATGTCCTTTTAAAATTGGCCTTAGTATAAAAAAAGTACCGCCTTCGACCCTTTTAACTTTGAACTTAAACCTTTGAGAAACATGAAACCTACATCAGCTTATAGGCCGTATAATTTCCTATAAAATAAACCTTTGAGAAACATGAGCTTAAGGGCTGTAAAATGACTGCCTATATAATGGATTTTTATGAGCTCTATAGTTTAAAGGAGCTATTGTTGAAAAACCACACTAATTTTTAATAAATTTCTGAGAAGCTACATTTTCAATCGAAGCAAACTAGGTAAAAATATGAAAATTTGTTTAATCCAAACGGATTTTGATCAAGCATAGCTCATTATACTCGTCAACCAATTTAGAAAACAACCAACCTCTTTAAATTTTACGAAAATCACCACCACTTTCGTAAAAATCTCCTATTATATTCCTCATTTCGATAAACTTTATTGAACGAAAAAACATTTTTTTAATTAAAATACTATTACTAAAAGAGTTTTGAGGTCACTGAATTCAAAACTAGCGTTAAAAATTAAGAAAATTCAAGATGGCGCTCATATAATGTGTAAGTCTCCTATTTTAGCTTCAAAAATAGAAAAACAAACTATTGTAAAACAAAAGAATAATAATGGTATTTGCAGTGTTTTTGAATGTTGAATACTAGTATGATATTAAAAATTGAAAAAATTCAAAATTACTATCAGTATGTTAAAATGTTATCGCTCTCCATAAATCCAGCGTCATCAAAATCATATTTTTACTTAATATTAGTATTATCGACTTACTAAAACAAATAAAACCAAATGATGATTATTAAACAAAATTCGACATTATATTTCTCTTTCGTTTAATATTTAGTTGTTTCTTCTGCTAAGAGCTATTATAAAAATTGGTTTGTGATAATACATAAGATTGAAGACTAGGATTCCCAAGTTTTAAATAGTGTTTTTTTAAAAAACTTGATGATAAATTTGTTTTGAATAAACGTTGCTTTCATACAACCACAAAAGAATTATAGTTACGTTTTGGTTTAGGGAAAATTTTTATTTAAAATAATCATAAGTTCTACTTTAACCATATTTAAATACAAAGAATATATATATTTATATATATATATATATATATATATATATATATATATATATATATATATATATATATATATATATATATATATATATATATATATATTTTATTTGTAAAGTTGATGAAAAGGAATGTTCGTACCTTGCTCTCCTCCGTCTCATCTAAGAGTTTTTAAAAGCACAAATGAAAAGTATTGTGTCACTGAGTGATTGTGTTTTGACCAGGATGAACTCGCTACCTTCATTAGAACTAGAGATATTTAGATGCAAATCTATCACAATCTCTAGATAAAGAAACGCCCCATAAGGAATGCATATTAGATAATTTGGCCAAAGAACAATCAGTGACTCAATACCTATCATTTGAATTATTAATTAAACATTATTGAGAGCAAAATACACACTCATCATAAGATTCAAATTTAAGCTATAAAATTATTATTATCAATTAATACTACAGAACACAGGTTCTCTAGTATTTTTTTATTTGTAGGTTAATTTTTGGTTACAAAAATATCACCAGAATCTCGAAAGCAACGTTTGTAACTGGGCAACCCTAGCTTCCATCTTATATATTATCAGAAAACAATTTGTTTTAAGAAAAAGAAACAAATAAAATTTGAACAAAACAAAAATATTACGAATGCCGATTCTAGTTAAACATTATCCGTTTCACGTGACAGACATATGTTTACAAAACTTTGAATATTGTTTGATAATAATTTTTTTATATCAATAACATTCCAAACTTTATTCTCATAATATCTATAAAATTGATTTCGTATCTCACGTATCTCAATGATGAATCATTGTGTATGATATTTCAAAAGGGTAATCATAGTTAAAAAATTTATTTATTTTCCACGTTAAGAGAATATCTAATCTATTTTTACTCTATTTTTGAGAATTCTTCCTACACTCAGACCATTTCTTAATAGTTGAGTTTTAATAACCTTGTGATAAAACTTTGCAAATTTCTTTTCTAAAGCATAATTTGCAACAGCTTTTAAAGCGCTGTCAAGTTTATTTCACATTCATTAAAACGTATTTTATCATTTCTGGTCAACATTTTAACCTATACTGCAAAAAACGTTTTAAAATGTTCTATGAATACTGCAAAGTGTTAAATCATCTAGTAGTGTTACTTATTACTATAAGTAACACCATTTTAGCTTGTCTGCATATCGAAATATTTTAGTAAAAAACAAAAAGTAGGTACATGAGAAATTAATTATTGAAAAATCTCCAGCTTGATATTGAAATTTTCTTGATTTTATTTTTAATTTGCTTGATTTTAAATTGTATATTGTGCTTAGTTAACTAACGCTGAGAAACGTTCAGTTAAAAAGAGTACTATGTACTATATTGGTTAGACAAAATTAATTACGCGATTGATAGCTAGATATTAAACTCACATGCAGAATGTTCAATTTTGATCATTGTTATTTGCACCCGTTTAGATTAATATTCTGTGAGGGAGTTTTGGCAGTGAAATTTCAGGCATTCTTCATCCTCTTTGTTCTCTATAAAGCAGATGATAGCCTATAAGTTCATCTGCTTACAAAATAGTATTTCAGCTATACACATTCGTTGCAAACTAGATGAATGGATCCTGCAGGTTTGAGATAGAGGAACACAAATATATGCTGCCACTTTTAATTTATTAATATTACTAGTAGACCTGTATGCTGCTTCTGATTATTAATTATTGATGATAATTTAAAAGCTTAGATTTGAATCTTAAATTCTAAATCACACATAAAGGGTGATGGGTGTCTGCAGTACTCTCAACAATCTACATCTCATCTAATTTGAGTTGTTAATACCTCAAAAAATATGTAGTTACTGGGTGTTTTTATGCCAAATTGTATATTATGCTTTTCTTATGGAGAGTTTCTTTTACCATGTGTTTCAGATAGTTTTCTATCCCAATATCTCTATTTCAAATGAAGATAAAGGGTTCTAGAGCAAGGCGTGGATATTCCACTTTCCATTAATTTTTTTAAGATATAGATAACATGCTTTCACAAAATTAAAACAGTAGAAAGTGTAAAATACAAACTATTACGAATATAAAAAATAAATTATAAATTGATATACAAATATTTTCAGAATATTTTATATAATTTAATTTTCTTTTGTTTCAGTTATACAACTTTTTTAATGCTCTGCTGACTCACATACCACACACCGGGAATAAAACATATGACTCAACAGTAACATCTAAATCATCATCATTAGGTATAAATCATTCAATTTTCTATACATATTTATATTTAATTCAATTCAAATTCTATTTATTTATTTTATTTTCTAAAATTAATTGTTATTATTTTAATATAGATTCTTTGCTGTACCTTCGTCAGTATGGAGGTAATTTAAAATTGATTATAGTGTGCCATAATGTGTGTATTTTAGAATAGAAAGACGGAAACTCCTTACCTGTTCAACAAAGTGCAGATAAATTTATTGTTTTCAAATTTCAAGAACTTAATCTTATTCCTCCCAAACGGATATTTATTCTGATTAATAATCGAATTTCTACAACTGTAAGCGAAATTATATTTTGCTAGGAACAGCTCGTAAATAAATTACTTACCGTACCGTGGACCTCAACCCGACTTCCGATGTGATTATTTTAGGTTTTTGAATGACGTTTATTATTTTCCAATTATATCCGAAATAGAGAAATAGACAGATATAATGTTTATACATGACGCCCAAGGAAATTATGCACTAATTTCACTATCCCAAATTAGAGTGGTAGCCGGAATAATGTTTAGCTTGCGTAACAGAATTTTGAAGTTGTAAAATACAAGATTATTTCCGAAAATTATCACTTAACTATCGAAAATTATTACCATTATAATGAGTTTAATTTCCTGCACGTTAATAAGATCCCTATATATTTAACATAGATATTTTTTTGTGAAAATTAATAATTAATTAACCATTATTAACAAACTAACCTCCGAAAAAAAGAGAGCTGAATTCCTAAACATTAAGATTAAACATACGCAATTTGTAAAACTAACTCAATTGCATTTTTAAAAATTATCTTCTATTCATCAAACGTTTAACATTAAATCTGGATAATCGAATTATTACATACAAAACCTCAAGGTAAGTATCGGGAAGGATATTTTTGGTGAAAGCCTTCGTATGAATGGTAAAAGCCAAGAATAGTATATTAGATTCTCTCTAGATTCTTAGAGTTAATTCGATTTTTCAAAACACATTTGAAATTTAATCCATATAAAGGTACAATACAAGTAATTTTCTTGAAAACTCCATTATAGAAATATTTATAGTGTTATCACATTAATTAACAATAGAACAACATCCATCATATGGGTGTTGAATCATTAGCACTTCAGTTATTTGTCAGTACTACATTTTCTTATTAGTACATACGAAAACTATAATAAGGTTTTGTTAAGCAATTCATTACACAATTCTTTTATTCAATAATTTACGTTACGTAAACAATGGTCAGTGACATACGTCAAATAAACAAAACACAATAAAATCACGTTTGTTCAATAAAAATAATATTTGTTAGATAATATCATCATAATTGATGATTATACTTATAAAAAACATAAATATACAATTTTCATGGAAATTATTCAGGAAGTAATAAATAATAATTTATTTCTTGAATGCCCTTTTACACACGCTGTTGCTTTTCGTTAATATGATACGAAACATACAAGTTTTTAATAGAAGTCGTTAACATGAAAATATATATTTCTATACTCAATATAATATGATCAAAATACTATTAAAAGGGTATTGATATTTATTAAATTCGAGGGTTAATAACGGTTTAACAGTTTTTAATTCTTGGCGGATCGTAGTAAACTGATAATCATCAATTTTGGGATAATTTTTGTAGACATTTCTTATGTTTTTGTTTTTTTAAATAATTTCTTTTATTGACTTCTCACAACGGTTCGTTAGTGAATTTTTTAACAATCATATTCGTCATGGTTATTCATCATGGCTAAGTATACTGCTATGATATTTCGTGTATAACATTGTAATTTTAACTTGATCGTAATATCATTATTGACAGCAGTTTCATAGCCAACATGTCGATTTATGCATTTCTGCTTGTTTTTTCTGATTATTATTATTTTCTTTTTTTTTTTTTAATTTATATATAATTTATATTTGATTTCTGTTAGTATTCCAGATGACTGCTTTGTTTCCTTACAAATCTGACTTCATATGGTGGATAATACCGAATAAAAAAATTTTTTTAATGTATTTAAAGTCTTACAAAGATGTGCAAATTCAATTATTGCATTCAAATTTCTTCGATTTGACTAATTGTTTCTGATGTCTACATACAGAGATCAGTGAAAATTATCGACAGTAAAGCATTTTACATAAGTATATGAAACCTTGATCTTTTGAAAATAGATTATCCATGCAGTCAAATTTTGATGCTTATCGGTACTCTTTAGTATAATTGTGAGGGAAACCAAGCATAGGCTGGACTATAACAAAATATTGGTAATGCATTTCCGTTTGTTCATTCTTCCGTTCGTTCACTTCTCATCAAGATAACTCAAAAACAAAATAGGCGGCAATCTGAAATTTTGGTGGCGTATTCGAGACTTAAAAAGTAAGTTTATGTCCGTGAATGAGCAAAATCGGATTTATCACATGATCTTACTTTTATACTATAAAAGGTTAAAGATATTAAAAAACAAATCTTTATTTTTGCAAAACAAAATGGTAACGTTTGTTACAAACATTTTAACGTAAATTGTTAAGATTCGCCACAATTTCAGTTCAAATTTAGCTAATACACACATAATTTTAATACATGTTTGATATTATTGTTATGTCCGTCCTAATAATTGAAATACAAACCCATGGATGAACAAATATTTTGTAAACTTTGCTTCATGCAATACTTAAAGCAATTATTTAAATGATGTAAAAAAGGTGTAGACGCAAGGAAATCCGTTATATATAGCCGATACATAAGTGATTTTGGTTGTAGCTCTGGGAAGTATATTGCCAAAACTTGGCTTTCCAACTTGTTTTTCGCAATGTTTTTGGACTTTTCTGGTAGCAAAAGTATCACAAAGCATGAATATAACTTTAGTTCCTCTCTAAAGGATCTTTCATCATAGTTATTTTTTTGTTAGTGGAGGCTGCAAGAAGTGAAAGGTATATCTCAGCTTTAATAATTATTTTAAATATTTCATAGCTGATACAGCTATGTACTTAAGTTCATATACCAGTATTCTTCTAGCAAAAAAATTCAAATGTTTTTAGATTTATTCTAAGAGTTTTGAGCTTTTGAAGTGGCTAGCTAGCTTAAGTCTTAAGTTATCAAGCAAGCTGTATCTACGAATCAGCTTGAGCAAAAATCATTAATCATAAAGTTGTCGTAATATGGTTTGCACTTATCAAACATTTACGACTCTGCAGAGTTGCAGCCATGCTGCTTATTAAGACTGCATAATATGAGTTAATTATTAATAATGAGTTGTTTATAATTGATACCTGTAGTAAACTTCATAATGATAATGCATAAAAAAATTAATAAAAAAAAGTATCAGATTAAATATAAAAGATCAATAAATATTTCGACTCTTGTAATGTGAATAGAATTGAAAACTTCATCTATTTACTTTCTCGCTTTTACAAATAACAATTCACGTTAAATTATACGATCGATAAAGCATTGAACTATAGTAACTAAACAAAATCTATAGCAAAATATTTATGATATATTTTTATAACATGCCTATTATTATTAGTCACGGAATGGTTAAATTATTGATGAATAAGGAAATTACCTTAAAAAAAATACATAAACCCAGTAGAAAACCTCTATATATGACAGCCTTAGGTTTCCATATTTACCATATATGCATAATTCAAACCCCAAAACTTATAGCAAAACAAACGAATCTTTCTTTCAAAATGAGGCTAATAAAGCTTTGTTCACGTTGATCAAGTAATTAAGTCAAGTAGCAAGTAGTTTAGTCAAAAGTTCAGTAGTTCTTTTGTCAAGTAGTAAAATACTATTTTTTGTGTCGAAGTAGTAGATACATTTGCCACTCTTGTATCACAAACATATAATAGTAAACTAACGAAGAAATCTTTTTGACATTTATTTATTTTTCCAGTCACAGGCATATAATAAAAACAGTTTTGTGATATGATAATCTATTATACGATAATGAATGTTTACCCAGTTTAAATAAATTACAATTGTTACTTGACTTAATTAAAAATGCAATGTGTGGAAAGGTAGTAATGTGTGGTAAAATATTTCAAATATTTAAAATATTTAAGTATTGTATGCACATATATCGTTGTACTTACCTCAAAAACAGTAGGTGGTTGGTAAACATTGATTTTGGAAAGCATTTAATAATATTACGAATTTTGGAAACTAAGTGTGAATGTAACGTAAACGAAAATTATGATACTGTATAATAGGCATAAAATCAGTGCTCCTACAATAGCAGGACTGATTTAAAATAATTAAGATTTTTTGAGTTTATTCGACGCAGAATTTTATGTACTTTTATTTTAAATTTTACGTAGGAATGCCTCGTTTTCAAATTATAGTAGGTGAAAATTGTAGCTGAAAGTTTGTTAACTTTTTATCGAAGTTGGAAAAAATTGTTCAAATTTGAAAATCGATAGTGGCCAAAACGGCTATACCCATTTCAACTTTTAAGAGCTCAGTCGACACAAAATTTTATTTACTTTTAAATAAATTGGCGATAATAATTTCCTTGGAATGTGTCGTTTTAAAGTTATAGGAGTTCAAAATTGAAGTTTTTCAACTTTTTAGCAAAGTTGGAAAAGTCGTTTAGCTTTGAAAATTTATAGCAGCCAAACGTCTGAACAGAATTTTGCTTTTAAAACCATGGTTTTCGCCAGTGAATTCCAAATAGGATACCCGTTTTAATTGCTTATAAATATAACGACCACTTAAAATTAAATAATATCTATTGTTATGCATAATTCTGTTGAAGGGCCTAAGAGTATAATAGTATCATGAAAATACTTAGTATGACGGTGTGCGTCATATACGATACAATTGAAAGTATGCTACATTTGATTTATCAAGGACCTAGATTAGTCAGGAACTCATAGTATATTAGGTGAGAATCGACAACCACGTCCCTTATACCCAGATCTTTTTAGTCATCTGTACGGTCTATTTTCAAACACTCTATCACTTCAAGGCAAAAATGGCTTCCAACACAAGGTGGCAATTATATTATTATTATGTCATTGGTGGAGCCGGTTACTATTCAAGCGACGACAGTGTTATCAACCAACCGCCGCTTTTTTATAATTATTTTAAATGATCAAACTTCCGCTGGATTCGAATCCTGAAGCTACAGTCTAATGGATGAAGGTGTTAGTGATTTTATTCACTTCCCACTGAGCCGTTTAGCCAGTAGGCATCCCCTAACCAAGCGGGAGAAGAATGAACTATGAAATGAAGCCGTTTATTTCTACACTTTCAATCTCAAAGAACCTCATCAGTTCAATTTTCCAAACTTATGCATTTCATTCTATAATATGCAAACCATCATACGATTGAAATTTTAATGATTGCAGAGTGAGATCACATTCCTTTCACATTAGTAAATCTGGTATTTTTTAATTCATAGAAATTTTCCAGTAAAAACTTTGTCTCTACGTAATAATTTTACAACCACGTATATAGACGTTATATATATATATATATATATATATGTATATATATATATATATATATATATATATATATATATATATATATATATATATATATATATATATATATATATATATATATATATATATATATATATATATATATATATGTATATATATATATATATATATATATATATATATATATATATATATATATATATATATATATATATATATATATATACATTTAAGTAAAAAATATAAATAACTCTGAATACAACAAAGTATGAAAAAAGGTTGAATTTGTAGGTGGGTTAATTATTAACCATGTGTGGTTATAGCTATTTATAATAATATTCTTTTTTTAAACCAATAATTATTTACTTCACAAAATATATTTTATGAGTTTTGTTAATTAATATTTATTGAAAATTTTCACTATCCCCGACATACATTAAAAATATAATGATATATTAAATTTAGTATAGTTGGGTGTATAACACTAGAACCATTTGTCACGTCGTGGCTGGGCGTGCGGCCCAGCACAGCTGACAGCGTGACTCGCGAGACGTGAAAAACACGTGGCACAGTTCCTAAGAGACAGTTTCGTGCGTCACATGTCACGCACATTTCACAAGTCACTGTCTACTTATAGTGCAATTAGTTTTTATATTTAAGGTTAGTTGAAATTATCAATAATTTTATTCAGAAATGTTATTTTTAAAAAATATTTACCATAAAAAGTAAATTTTTTTTACAGATATAACTATTCCGGACAATTTCTTTACTTTTGTTAATTAATTAATAATTATGTTATATCAAAATATGTTATGAAGGTGACCAAACCATTTTTTATCGTAAGAAGGTTTGTTGTTCCGTAAGAAGCTTTTTTTATCGTAAGAAGCTTTGAGATTCTAAAAATTTGATGAAATAACAATTTTTTAAGCTGTTTTCTGCCTTGAATATAATATTAAATATGATAGTTTGTATAGAAAAATTATTTCTCTTTTTAACTTTTACATTACACTTAAAATTTCAACCCTTTTTATAATCAACACGTGAAGTAAAAACTCAAATCATGATTTTAATAAATTTGATCATTTGTTTAATCATTTTAATTGCAAAATGAAGCTAAAAGTGTATAAATTTTACCATTTAAAAATCAAATTGGCATTATATAAAGAGAAAAACAAAATATACAGATAATATCCGTCCCACAAATTTTTCGCCATTTTATTAATAAATGTACTTTATTATTCATTTATTTATTTTTAAAATATATTTAACAATAAAGTACATTTATCTATGAAATACTAAACAATACACGGTACAAGAATCATCATTGTAATACGTTTATATACAAATAATATGAACAAATTAAAAAATCTGACATTTATTGTTGCCTGTTTTTTACATGAACTGCCTAGAAATCAAATCATATAATTAATTTTATAATACATTCAACATATGACTGACTATGGATTGTTGAGGTAATTTTAATTATTCACAATTATAAGAATTAATCATTCATTATTGATTATTTATTAAATCTATTTTAATCACGTTGGTATGATAGCTCCATTTAAGCTTGAATTGTGGCGGTGGTAGACAGTGAATAAAAACATGTTTCAATCAAAAAATATATTGGTTTTAAGAGACAAACACGTTTTGTTTTTGACCGCAATTGTGCCTCTTATATTTTAAAAATCGTATCACGAATTTTCAGGACTCAATAGGCTGATTTTTTTCAATTATATTTTCAAATGGCAGCTTAAATGACACCCCGATAAAAAAACGGCAAATAGGTGATTTTTGAAACAGTAAATTTTTTAATGTATTTTGATGTACTCTAACCAAAACTGCATAAAAATTTTGGTTGCTCCCGAAAATAAGGTATTTAGGATGAATATATTTACGTCTAAGTATACAAATGTACTGATAATTTCGTTAATTGTAGATCAATTTCAAAAATCCGTTTTTATTTGGAGTTTTTTGGAAAACTGAGAATATGGCTATTTACTCCTGAATAAAAAGTTTTTTTCATACACATTTGAACTCTAGATTCCTGTTAAATTTTTCACTTATACTCAGGCTTTTGTAATCCTTTAAAAATACTTAAAAAAAACCGAATCTTCCGGCTATATCTTATATTTTGACAAGTCTTGCTTAATGGTGGCAATCGTTACGGTTATGCAATTGCAGACGTTTATTAGATTTAGGTATTGAGGCATTAATCACTTCTGCGAAGTTCCTCGTTTTTAGGGATAGTAATTAAAATTTTTTTAATTAAAAAGTTAAAACATATAATATAATACTTCATTGTACAAAAAAGTCCATTGTTTTCTACCAAATAAGTGAATAAGCAACTGACAATTAATATTCTAAACGTTTAACTTCCATTGTGTTATTTGACTATTACTTTTGGCAACTTTAAATTAGAGAGATAAGTACTTACGAGTAATTTTAATTGCAGACACATTGAATATGAACTTTGAAGATGAATCCGACTGCAGTGATACAAATGGCTATGGCGAAGAATTGGATGCAAGTGATCCTTTACAGCCTCCGAAAAGTAGTTACAAAGGTATTCATCTGACATTCCCCTTAAAACGTGCAGATTTAGATGCCCTTATTGATACATTTAGAAAAAGAAAAGTAAGTATTTTACATTATAAAATTATTACCGTAACGAAATTGAAAATTCATTTCTGTAATTTGTTATATAGCAGCATCGACTGCATGCGCGTTATGTCGCTGGAATCCTAAAAGAAGCAATTGCAAAATTAAAACGTTTACCGAATTTAAATCAAGCATCAACGGCTATTTCAAAACAAGTTACTATTTGTGGTGATTTACATGGAAAATTGGATGATTTACTTGTTGTATTTCATAAGGTAAGAAAATAAATCATTTTATTTACATATTCAGGAATTGAATAGCAGTGAATAGAAGATTGTTTTTTCCATTCATTCCGATTAGAACCTATTCAAAGTTTAAAATCATAATAATTACGAATAGATGGATAGAAACATATCCTCGATTTAGCGAGGATGGTCAAAAAAGTTTTCGACCTCAATATGAAGACAGCAACTCTCGTCAATAAGACAAGTTAATATAGTTCTATCCAAACTGGTTTGTTTTTGTGAAATTGTTGTTTATGTGAAAATAGAAATCCTCAATTTTTTCCAAAACACTCACATCGACTCACTCACACGACTGTCAAATAATAACGCATCTGAAATGGACAAAATGTAAGTAAGTAACTGTCGAAAGATGCTCAACTACATTTACTAGCTTTTATTGGCAATTTCTGCTTCTGATCTTCACGTTCAGGTCCAAAACATTTCAGACTACCCTGGTATATAATTACAATACATATTTTCACTTATTATTTATATAGGTATTTACAACTGTATACTCTGAATATTTTATAAAAGCTCATGATTAAAAAGTTCGAATAATTTATTTATATGAAAATATTATATAATTTTAAATCAAATTTAAAATTTTATAGTTTTTCTTACAAACAGCTACAAAAATTTAAATATTTAAAAAACTCAAATATTTTATAAAATATCCTGAATCTCTGTGACCAATTTAGTTATTTATTAATTTTCTGGACGTGAAAAAGTTTTTAATATTTTATAAAAGTGCATTTTTACAAAAAAAAAAATCAAATCTCTATCACAATATATAAACGTTATGTATGAATGGATGATTGTTACTCTTTCACGCAAAAACTACTGAACCGATTCCAATCAAATATTTTTCAAAATGTCTGATTTGTTCAAACTTTAAACATAGGATAGGTATTAGGTTTGCCCTAAGGATGTGAAAAACGGCGTAATTTTTATTTAGTTATCACTATATTACAAGATACTTCGTTACAAAGCCGATTAGCATCATTTCTATCGAACGCAAAATCAAAATTTGAAACTCAAAATAAAATTGATTTATCTCTTCTCACTAGCAGTATGTTGAAGTGTTTTTTGAAATGTACTATTTATGTACGTTTCAGTATGTACAGTATGTTGAAGTGTTTGTTGAAGTGTACTATTTATTTATGTTATATCGCATCGTTTAAGTATCACCGGAACCATTCGTTTTTCTGGAGGTCCATATACTTTGTTTCCATCAAGTATTTGAGTACCACAGCACATGTTGTCAAGTCCAAGTAGATTTATATTTGTAATATCTGGATGACCGAGCTTTGCTCGGTATTTTTTTTTTTTTATATATAAATTGTGTTTTTTGGAAATTATATTACGTCGAGGCGGAAGACGAGTCCAGCACGCTAACACTTAGCCACTCCAATGACTTTAAATATTAAACAAATATATCATCACATTATAAAAAATTATACAATTATAATAACAAAATCTTATTTGAAAAATATTATTCACTTTATTGTGTTGTTTTGTTGGGTTGGGTTGGGTTTAAAATGTAAAAAAAAAATTAATTTTACTCGTCGGTCGAGCCGGGATTCGAACGCGGGATCTCTGTATAAGAGCCTCGCACGCTAACACTTACCAACTCCAATGACTATATGACTAAAAATATTAAACAAATATATCGTTACATTATAAAAAATTATCGATAAAACACGAATAAAATGACGTTTTCTAAAAATGATTCCTAGCTAGATCGATTTATCGCCCCCGAACCCCCTATATACTGAATTTCATGAAAATCGTTGGAGCCGATTCCGAGATTCCAATTATATATATATATATATATATATATATATATATATATATATATATATATATATATATATATATATATATATATATATATATATTTAAAAAAATTGCTCATTTAAATATATAAGATATGTACATTTTTTAAAGGAGGTCGAGATATTGGAGTATCACTTCAAATAACGGATGTATATAGAAAAATTTCATATCACGGAAGTGCCATACCTTATACCGCATATCACTCCAAATACCGTGTGCAAACACCAAATATCTGGCTTCGATAAGAAATTATTTTCCAAAATTCTACCAGTAAGGAAGTGAAAAACGGGAGCAAACATTGTATGGTACAACGTGAATCAAATTTCGAATGTAATCGATGTAATATCGTTTGATAAATTGGGAAAATTTTTTTGTGTAAATTTTCACAGCAACGCGTGACCCAGTCTTCTTGTTTACTCATTTTTGTCATTTTTCATCCATAGTCTACATAATATCATAAAAGTTTGAATGAACGAAATATTCAAATTCAAAATTCAAAATCGCCATCGTGCTGTTATTTTTCATAATTATATAAATTATATCGAAACGAAAAGACACCTTTCATCAATAAAATGAAGAGGCTAAAACAGATTTTCCAAAGATTTACCTAACGTTCTAATTATTATCTCAAATATATACTTGCACTAATTTAAACAAGACGTATGAATATGGAGATTGGAGTCAGGCCAATAACTTTCATATAACACTGTCACATATAACAATGATTATTATCATCTAAAATATACTAATCTTATAATATAAAAATGAATCGCAAAATGTGTTGGTAAGCGCATAACTCGAGAATGGCTGAACCGATTTGGCTAATTTTGGTCTTGAAATATTCGTGAAAGTTCAGGGAAGGTTTAAACGATAAGAAACATAAATAATAAGTAAAGGGAAATACTATAAACGACAATTTAATTTTCGAATACAAAATGTTCCTAGCTGTGAATCATATTTTGTCTTTTTTTTTCTCACATGTTACAAATCATCATTTCCATAGAAACCAAAATCTAATTTTGAAATTCAAAATAAAACTTCTTTATCTATTCAAAATAAAACTTCTGTATCTCTTCTAACTAGCAGTATGACGAACTATCAACTATATAAAGTGTGCATATCGCATTATTCAAGTATTACCGGAATTATTCTTGGTTCAGGAGGTCCATATACCTTTCATCAAGTGTATGTGTACCACAGCAAAAATTATCGGATGAACGCGGTCCCGGGTGTACCCAGAAAATACCAGGTAAATACCGACTGGATATAATGTACCGGGTGCAGACTAAATACCGGGAATCCGATAAGAAAGGATTTGAAATTCTTCCCCTAAGGGTAGAATTGCATCCGCATGTAAACGATGTATTATCATTTATTAAAATGTGAAAAATAACACAGCAACTTGAAACCGGATGGGTATGCTTCAAAATATAAATTAATATCATAATTTATTCTGATTTGCCGCAGCTTCATTATTTAGTTATAGACAGTTGTTTAATATGTTATTATATTTAGGAGATATTGATGTTGATTAGAAATAATTTATATAACAAAACAATGTTTACCCGGGTCAGCTATTCAAAATAGAATTTATTTATCTCTTCTTTTATATATTAGTGGTTCTGGACTTCCTTTTATTATTTTTCATGAAGTATATGAGAGCCACAGCACATTTTTTTTATAAAACACCGAGTGTATATATAAATATTTCGTATCACGGATATCCCACACCAAATAATGGGTTACACATCAAATACCGGGCATCCCATAAGAAAAGATTTTACTGAAATTCTACCCCTAATGGGATGAGAAGCAGAGGCAAAGTTTGTATGGGACAACGGAATTCCTTCGTCCAATCTGCTTCAAATTTTGCATGTAATCGATGTAATATCAACTGTCACCACAACGTGTCCGGGTATGCTTTAAAATATATATTAATATCAATATTTATTCTAATTTGCCTTAGGTTTCAGTATTAAGAAATAGAGGAAAGTTGTTAAGAATATGTTATTATACTTAATAAATGTTGAAGTTAATTAGAAATATGTGGCAAAACGACGTTTGCCGGGCCAGCTAGTATATAATAAATATACTATATTAATGCTTATAAATTAATAATTCGATGAAGTGTAATCTATTTAAATCAGTTAAATAATTTGATTTAGTGTATTATAATAAAAATGTTTTTAATTTGTTAATTTATTGTCATGATTTTTTTTTCTTCTAAAGAATATAAATAATAGGAAACTGAAATTAATGTAACTCACTGGACAAACTTCTCTCCTAAAGATCTTGTCTACTAATATCATCAACGTATGTCCTACAATTTATCCTTGTTGTCTGTTCTTCGCCTGTCACTCTAGTTTTACGACCAATCAAGCCGCACTGCGACGGGGAGATCCGTGCATAAGGGCATTCACAAGACAAGAATTAAAAATTTTGTCCTGAAAAGATATGTCCGATTTTAGAGTAAACTTCAGGAGCCAGAATTCCCTCCATGAAGAGTTTTTCCTAAAATCGTGTATTCCTAATATTTGGATAATATAAGACTTTGTTTCATGATAAACTGCATTTCTATTATTCATTATTTCTAGGATTACTGATATTATCAAGCTTATTAACCGTAAGCCTGAAGTTTCAAAATTTGAGATTTCTTTATCAAATTACTTAATGAGATGCAGACAGTGAATAGTATAATTTCTTTACGAAAACTGTTTCATAATCATATGCACATAAATTTTATAATAATCGTGCATCGATTCAACCAGGAAAATTAAGTTTTATGAGTGCTGTAATTCTACAGCTTTTATTTAAATGTACTTCATCTAAGCATCAAGTGTATACCACATCCGAACCGAATCACTTCCTCGGTGATATTCGGAGGCATTTAAAGCATCGGGTGCCTGCTATCCGATGATTTTCTATGGTTTTTCATTTGGTTTGCACGAAGTGAATACTGGGATAGTTCCTAATAAAGTCAGCCATATCTGCATACCTTCCCCCTACCTTCATATACCCTATTTTTTGGCTTATTCTGTACAATTAAATATTCTTTTAAAAAAAAGAATGAATAAAGAATTGAATGACCCCGGACTGACGTCACGTAATTACTGACCTTGACCAATCATCCAATGTCATTATTTGGATGGGTTGGGTTGGGCCACTTAGCAGTACTGTGTTCTATTGTATAAAAATAATAATAATCCCCTTTGTTTAATGGATGAAAGTAGCTGAAGCCAGAAAAAAAGTTATATATCTTATAAATTTTAAGTCTTATCTTCTTGTAGAATTAAAGCATTGAATTGAATATTTGTACAAAATATTATATTTTGTTATTATGGATATCTAACGAATAAGAATTTGTAATTTTGTTTCACGAGATGAAATAATAACTCTTAACAGGAAGTTAGTAACTAAATGAAATTATATGTTTGACTAACATGATGTTAAAATCACTTAATTATGCACTTTACTATCATCATCTATGAATATCAGTATGAAGTAATACTTATGCAAATTCATTCGTTTAGAGTACATTTCATAGAATAAGGCTTTAAGTACGTAGTACCAGCATAGAATTACAAAGATTAGTGGTTTCATTTCATCATCATACATATCACATTGTTCGCATAGGAATATTATTTCTACGACTATTAATTTTAGTTTCTAAATGATTTTTCTTATCTTCTAGTAGAATTAAAACCACTCTCAAAAGTTTTTTTATAACATATATAAAGTATGTAAGAGTGTATTTCATTTCGTCTAAAGTTTGTAACGTTAGAAAAAATATAAGGCACAAATAAAATTTTGGTATGGATGTTAGAACGTATAATCAGTTAATTGGTAGATTCTGTACTTCATAAAAATAAGTCAAGAAAGAAAATAAATAGCCAGCTAAAATTTTTATGGTATTTTCTAGACCAAATGAATGCAAATTCGTGAATCACCAAAATCGATTCCGTGGATTTAGAGGTTTATATCATTTTATCTGGCTTATAAAAATATTTCAAGCATTGATAGTCATTAGAAAACTGCCATTTATTAAAACAATTAACTCGATTAGATATTATTTTCCCGTGTCACTATCAAGTTGTTGCTTTAGTATTGCCGTTTAAAAACAATTTTCATCAAACAAATAAAAATTTCTTAGACTTTATATACATAAGTACTTGGCTAATATACTTTTACTGAACTGTTTCTACTTTCACAAAACTATAAAAGAGACTATATATGATACTATTCTTTATATGGTTTAATATGCATTGTTTATTTGGCTCTGAAGAAAACTTTTAGATAAAAGCACTTGAATCTTATAGTTAAATAAAATATTGTTTTTAACATATTTGTCGTAATATATTACAAAACTTATTATTCAGTTCATTGTTTTTATATATTTAACTAGAAATAGCAGTCCTGGCGTCGCACGGGTATTGCTAAGTAATCAGCAACTAAAAAACTTTTAACAATTGCAGTGAAAGATGATAAAATTATTTGTTTCGGTATATAAGAACACTTAATTATAATATTTTAATTTTTAACGAATTTTTATCTTAATATACTCAAATTTGATTAGACGCGGGCTAAAGGCGAAGAATATTTTCACATATCTCAAACAGTTGGGGTCTCGTATGCCGAAAAAGAGAACATACAGTGCTTGTTTACAACTTTTATGTTTAGAAATATTAAAATTTCGTAGTTCGAAGGACTCCCACCCCATCTACAAGCAAACAATAAATTGCGCTTTATGAGCAGAATTTCATAAAATTCTGTTCTAAGGATTCTATATTCAATTTTCAAGCTTGATCTAAAATTTCAAAAACTTCCGCTCCCAATTCACGATTACAAGAGTTGAATTTCGTCCTCAACTCAAATTTGTTTGAGTTGAGGAATTATTCTGTTATAACAGAATAGTCTATGCAAAATTTAAAGCATTCTAACTTAATACTATGAACTGTATATTGATCGTATAAAAACAAGTTTGGAGTTGAATTTCAAAAATCCATTTTTTGACTTCGCATATGTAATACCAGGATCATCTAGACTGAATTTCAGGCTACATTAACTAACATATATGAGGAGTGCATTCATCACTATATCAAAATTTGATCCCTCTCTTCAACCTCTTAAGGGACAAATTGACTAAAACTTCCTTCTTAGTACTCACCTACGTCATATAAACAAGGCACATCATGCAAAATTTCTTGCTGCAAGACGGTGTCGGCTCGTTGATATGTTAGTCAGTGATTTATCTTTATATATAGAAGATAAATGTGTATTTATTTTAAACGTATTACATACACTATGTTAAGTATTTTAAATTCATTTACTTAGAATTTTCTCCATGAAAGCAATACTAAACGCATTTAAAGATAATCTCTTACCTACACGTAAAAATGAATTTAAAGGATATGAAGAAGACTTACTTCATACGGTTTAATTTATGTTCAAAAATGTCTTCTACACTTAAAACTCCAGTATAAAATTGTTGGTTATATCAAAAAGCTAGGTACTAGGTAAAGAGCGACCCGCATTGTCCCCACAATGAACTTTCCAATTAGGAAAGTAAGAAACAATAATTTGTTAATTGTTACGAGTATGAGTATTTTCTACTTTTCTTTTTTTTGCAACTTTCAATCATCATTAAAAAACGGGTTTACCGATTTCCAACGCCTCAGTCCGGAAGGTAATTTCTGGCCGATCAATTAATTTTCGATTTTATTGAAAGTTTATATGATAACCGAATAGTGATTCAGCAGGCGCACCCAAGGTGGACTAATAACAAGGTGGAGAATTGAAAAATAGAGATAGTTTCAATAATCAAGTAAATTAAAAAAAAAATTGTCAACGGAATATTTATGGGTGGAATAATTGTCAGCTGAATATGACATTTGATTTCCTTAGATGGAGATTCCATGTCTACTCAGCAGAATATTTAACCCGCCCGTTCACTCTCTAGGAGCCTGCTGACTTTCATAACAGTGTATGACTGATAATAAACATTCAATTCCAATTTGAATTAATCGACTTGATATTTGCAACGCTACCTCCCGAACCAGCTGGACATATACTCTCATAGACTTAAAAGTTTATTTACAAAGTCATAAATTTTAAATTAAAAGTTTGATTTGTATTTTAAAAATTTTTATTTAATACTAAAAAATATGTGTATCAAAATATGAAGAAATGACAAGAGGGCATAGAATCAATTTCGTTTTTCAACGCTACGATACATAATGAATTATTTTGTTTTTTAGTATGGTGATTATAAGTGTTTCTAATGATAATTAATGCTTCGAGTAACGTTTATTTTCAGATGTAATAAACGTTTTATATACCATTATTCGATACATTGTTAAAATACGAGGACTTAATTGATATTTGCCTTTTTAAGAAACAATTTAAATCTAAAATTATTTGATTTTGGTTTCGATGTAAGTTATGCAAAATAAAAACTTGATACAGTTCTAAAACTGTATTTTTACGAATACATGACCACCATAGAAGCTCACTTCGTTCGACCAACAAACAGAAAATTATTTGATGGTAAGTCTAATGTAAAAAGTATAATCTTGCATACGTCTTATATAATAGAAACACCTGACTAAACGAAATATATTTCGCGTATTAACTACGAGGTCTGGAACGATATGCTTGAATCATGACAATTTGTTACGCTCTCAAAACACTATTTCGAATGATAGTGAAAATTATTTTTGAGCATTTTTTTAAATAAATACGTAACTAATACAGATTCTATTAATAAAGTTAATAATCTGTAATGTAATCTATATAATTTTTCAATTTTCTTGCATAAATAATTAAAAAAATACTTAAATACTTATATACAAGTGTTATGCAATTTGGAATGTACAATTTTGACATAACAATTTTGGCACGCCGAAGACTTTTTGGCAAAAACACATTTCTAAATAGAATTTATTGTGTGGAACATTCCAACAAACAAAATATCAGATTAATTGAAGTAAGCGGATGACGTTTAGGGCTTGACGGGGAGGGGTGGTTTGATTTCAATTAATTTCAGTATCGGGGAACTGCCTAGAGAATTGTTATTTTTTTAAATTTTTTTTAATTTTATATAAAATATATTAATAACATTGTTAAATCTCATAAAGAAATTAGCAGCTTTATTATAGAAAAGGAATTAGAATGGAAAGTTGGAATTACTATTACATGTCCATTCTGTATATACCCATATATACAGGGGCGTAGGAACGAAATTTTTGCTGGGTGGGCAGGTACGAAATTTACACCCCCCCCTAAATTTTCGATGATAATAATTTTGTATGAAAGATGTTTGCGATTGTTAATTAATATTATACCAGACAGTTTTTGTTAGTTGTAAATAATTTTTGCAAAATTTTTCTTTTTATTTTCTTCAATTTTATTTACATGTATCTCTTATTTGTATGTAATTACATTTTTAGTTTTTACAAACTTTTTCGCTTTACAAGTGCTTGCTAAAATTAAAAAATCAATACAATAGTCTTAAATTATACTTCAAATTTTCTCAACCTTGAACCTTGATTTTGCCAAACACAGATTTGCGTTTTTCTGACCGTGCCACAAATTCTTTCATTATAATATTTAAATCTAAAGCAGCTGTAAGTTCTTTATGTACATGTAATAGCAAAAGGTTTGTGAGGCGCTTTTGGGACATCGAATTCCTTAAATAAGTTTTCAATCTTCTCAAAGCGCTAAAAGATCGTTCAGAAGTCGCGGCAGACCCAGGTACGGTTAGGATCAAAATTATCAGTAAAATTACTTCATCTAACATATCCCTGGTTGTCGACGGTAGATTCGCGAGTTTTTCGCTCAATTCGGAACAGTTGGAACTTGCAATATCGGGCACGCTTTGGAGCAGAAAAAGTTGAGGATGCAATCTGCTAATATTGAAATCTTCAGCAAAGACACCGAGTTCTTCCGCGAGCTTGGTTTCGTCGCCAACTAAACCTTTAGTCGCGTTCAACAGTACAGTTTCGAGTGACACTAGAATAGCTAAACCACTTTGGTCGAACCTTTCATTCAATTCTGATATTTGCAAATCTAAAATTTCGAAATAGATTTTTCTCAACGAATCTTTGGCTGAAAGTCGCACCGGTGGAGCAGATTTGGAAGTATGCTCGTACCGTTTGTTTGGTTGTCTCACGCGGGGTTCTTTGAAAGGATTCAAGTCTAACTCTTGTGATTCTTTAACTGTTTTTTCAAATAAACGGTCGAACTCGGTGTCTGTGTGCAACGATTGCAATCTCGAAGATAGTAAATCAGCAGCTTGTTTCGCACCTGTAGCTGTTAGACCAGGAGCTTGAAGCGCTCGCGCAAGTTGTTCGCAAGAAGCAAAAATTTGAATGCTGAGGTTAAGAAAAAAAAGGGTCTCAGACTGCTCAAGTTTCAGCAACCACCCGCGAATTTGAGCTTTTTTTCCGGCTTTACAGATTCGCAATTTTCGAACTTAACTAATGTTCCCTGCACTCATGGATAATTTTCTTTGAATCTTTTGAAAGATTTTACACGTGTGGTCCATCGCGTAGGACACAGAGCGGCTAATCGAGTCGGTTTTTCAACCTGGCAAATCATCATCTGAAGATGCTGAATCGTCTTCGTATGCTTGTAGATCGACTTTATCGTACATTTTCTTTCTTTGTTCCGATTCTAGAATGCAGTTCGAAACATCTTTAACTAAGCACATAACATCGCATACCCCGCTTTGTAGTTTAGCTGTTTCTTGGAGGACAAGATCCAGTGAATGGTTGGCACAATGGACGTAGATTGATTTTGGTTGCTCGTCTTGCAACAACTTCTGCACGCCACTGTGACGTCCAGCCATGGTAGGTGCTCCATCAAAGCACTTACATTGACACTCGTTCGATGATCACTCTCAAGACACAAGACACAATTTTAACTTTTAATTTGTAACTAACAGTGCACTTGAACAAAATAAACTGAAGTAAACTCGCACGATGCATGCTTTTAAATTTGAAGTAATGTACGCGAACAACATGACATATCATTTTAAAAAATAGTTTCACTTACATTGACACTCGTTCGATGACCACTCTCAAGACACAAGACACAATTTTAACTTTTAATTTGTAACTAACAGTGCACTTGAACAAAATAAACTGAAGTAAACTCGCACGATGCATGCTTTTAAATTTGAAGTAATGTACGCGAAATACATGACATATCATTTTAAAAAATAGTTTCACTTACATTGACACCCGTTCGATGATCACTCTCAAGACACAAGACACAATTTTAACTTTTAATTTGTAACTAACAGTGCACTTGAACAAAATAAACTGAAGTAAACTCGCACGATGCATGCTTTTAAAGTAGTTGGACGATTGTTTAAACAGGGGATACTTACAATAGTGACAATAAAACTGTCCATTTCGGTTGTCCTATTGGCTATGAAAATAAGTTGTTATTCCGAAGGTTAAAATAAGCATCAGTTACAAACCATCGAAAGTACTATCCAGAGGATTATCGATGAGTCATCTAATCCTCTCTTCTAATCCTCTCTTAGACTAGAAAGGTCAATTTTTTATGTAATAGAAGTTTGGCGCGATCCATGGCGCGCACGCCACTCATAAATTTAGTCAAATAGAAGAGACTTAGGCAAAACATTTTATTAAAGGATTTACGTATAAAAATGCTACTTGTTTTCAATAGAATACATATTCAGATATCATTTAAAACAAAAAAAACGTTAATAAAAATTAAATAAATTATACCCGACTTCATTATAATATAACCTACCACCACCTACCCTTCAAAAACGTGTTTCAGTTTTATATTCGAAACAAAAAAAAACACATAAAAGTAGTATAGATTTTTTGAAGTTATTTTTTTTTTGTCAAATGGCGCATGACCCCGCGAATTACTATTCGATTAGGCAATTAACATGAACTGGCGTTAATACAAACCATTTTCGTAAAATTTTCTTTGTCGGAAAACTTTCTATAACAACCCTAAAAATTGAATTTTTTAACTATTAATATTTAAGGTAAAATGACTTTGACCCCTCAAATTATGATCAAAATACTTGTTTAAGATCAAAAAACGGTAGTAAAAATCATTTTATCGAATTTCACCCCATCGGAAAATCGTCCAAAACCAACCCACCAATACAACTTTTTTTAGAAAATAATTTTTTCGGCTTAAATGCCCTATGGCCCCGCGAATTATTATTGAATTATTGGATTATGCAATAAACATGAACTGGCGTTGATTTAAACCATTTTCATAAAATTTTCTTTGTCGGAAAACTTTCCATAACCACCCAAAAAATTGAATTTTTAAACTATTTATATTTCAGGTAAAATGACTTGTGACCCCTCAAATTATGATCAAAATACTCGTTTAAGATCAAAAAACGCTAGTAAAAACCATTTTATCGAATTTCACTCCATCGGAACATTCAAATCAGGTCAAAATATTTATATTATTTCATATGAATTGGTGGTACCTCCAGTATCTACTATACCTACCAATAATTAATAGATATTACCTAATACCTAAAAATTACCTACCATATTGGTGTATTTTCTGCCATTTTATTTGTCTACTCTACATGATTAAATGTTCCATGACAATAATAAAAACATTAAAATATCCCAATTAAACGATCAATTATTTCAACGGTGAAATATCGAAATTATTACAAAATATCTCCTCATCAAAATAGTTTCAAATAAAAATAATCCTTACATGATTGTTTTTAGTTTAAAATTAATGTAATACCAATTAATTTAATCCCAAATTCAACCCCACATTATCACGATCCTAAGATACCTTTGGTTTTTTAATAACAGGGGAGTACATATCAGGAGGTACATATCCAAAAACAGTAGTGAAATATAATGAAATAATGACTAACACTTTAATTTTAAATTTTTTATTTTTTACAAAATTTTACAAAAGTGAGAAACATTGATTTTAATTATTTATTTTACAGTCTTATACAAACAAAAATATATACAAATTTTATTATCAAAATTAATTCACCAATATTAGAGAAAAATTGATTTAATTATTAATAGAAAATAAAATTAAAAAACAAACGGGACCTGCAATATAATTAAATAATCAAATCAAATTAATAAATATTTTAATATATCTCACCGAATTATCGCGTCTTGTAACTAACTAACCTTACTCTGTTCACAGTTATATATTTCTATTACTCTTTTAAATAATAGAACTTGCTGCTTGAATATGTTTTACAGGAACTGAAAAATAATAAAATGATACTATAAAATTTTTCAAATTAATAAATATTTTAATATGACTCACCGAATTACCACCTCTTGAGAAGCTAACCTTCCATTGTTCATCCATGGCACTCCATTAAACACAAATATCAAGTCAAACTCTAACACTATCCAGTTTTATGTTACTTAGGTTACAGTTGGAATTGATTTTCTTTTAAAAATAAAAACCAAACATTCTCTACAAGAATGTGTATGTTTTATATACCTAAGCCATAGAGATAACTGCCGAAGTTTCAGTCCGGGCTTACAAATATCATGACTTGGTACGATCATCCTTTGCAGAACTACTTCATTAGTACACACACAATCATCGGAGAAATAATGATTTTTATAATTAGTATAAAATCTAATTCAAACAAAAACCTATTCAAGTATGGTCAGTCACTTAAGTTATAGTTGGAATTGATTTTCATTTAAAAATAAAAACCAAACATTCTCAAGAATAATGTGTATGTTTTATATACCTAAGCCATAGAGATAACTGCCGAAGTTTCAGTCCGGGCTTACAAATATCATGACTTGGTACGATCATCCTTTGCAGAACTACTTCATTAGTACACACACAATCATCGGAGAAATAATGATTTTTATGATTAGTATAAAATCTAATTCAAACAAAAACCTATTCAAGTATGGTCGGTCATTCAGTTTACAGGTCGAATTGATTTTTTTTTTAAAATAAAAACCAAACATTCTCTACAAGAATGTGTATGTTTTATATACCTAAGCCATAGAGATAACTGCCGAAGTTTCAGCCCGGGCTTACAAATATCATGACTTGGTACGATCATCCTTTGCAGAACTACTTCATTAGTACACACACAATCATCGGAGAAATAATGATTTTTATGATTATTATAAAATCTAATTCAAACCGTCTAACCGAATTACCGCGTCTTGTCAATCTAATCTAACATTAGTCACAGTTAGTCACACTGTATTTAATTATTTAGAGGACCTGAAAAATAATGAAGTTATAATAAAAATAGCAATTTTTTTTAAATTAATCAATATTTTAATATGACTTACCGAATTGCCGCGTCTTTTAAAACTAACCCCACAATGTCACTGTCAAATATTTCTAACACTGTTTTTAATTATTGATGTATTCACTTCAACTGTCACTATGAAACTGATTAAGTTCAAATCTGCAAATTATGAAATATTTGAATTTGACAATCGGAGTCTTTTAAAACTAACCTCACAATGATCACTGTCAAATATTTCTAACACTGTTTTTAATTATAAATAGGACCTGAAAAAAATGAAATAAAAATTATAATAGCAAATTTTTTTAAATTAATCAATATTGTAATATGACTTACCGAATTGCCGCGTCTTTTAAAACTAACCCCACAATGTCACTGTCAAATATTTCTAACACTGTTTTTAATTATTGATGTGTTCACTTCAACTGTCACTATGAAACTGATTAAGTTCAAATCTGCAAATTATGAAATATTTGAATTTGACAATCGTAGTCTTTTAAAACTAACCTCACAATGATCACTGTCAAATATTTCTAACACTGTTTTTAATTATAAATAGGACCTGAAAAAAATGAAATAAAAATTATAATAGCAAATTTTTTTAAATTAATCAATATTTTAATATGACTTACCGAATTGCCGCGTCTTTTAAAACTAACCCCACAATGTCACTGTCAAATATTTCTAACACTGTTTTTAATTATTGATGTGTTCACTTCAACTGTCACTATGAAACTGATAAAGTTCAAATCTGCAAATTATGAAATATTTGAATTTGACAATCGGAGTCTTTTAAAACTAACCTCACAATGATCACTGTCAAATATTTCTAACACTGTTTTTAATTATAAATAGGACCTGAAAAAAAATGAAATAAAAATTATAATAGTAAATTTTTTTAAATTAATCAATATTTTAATATAACTTACCGAATTGCCGCGTCTTTTAAAACTAACCCCACAATGTCACTGTCAAATATTTCTAACACTGTTTTTAATTATTGATGTGTTCACTTCAACTGTCACTATGAAACTGATAAAGTTCAAATCATGAAATATTTGAATTTGACAATCGGAGTCTTTTAAAACTAACGTCACAATGATCACTGTCAAATATTTCTAACACTGTTTTTAATTATAAATAGGACCTGAAAAAAATGAAATAAAAATTATAATAGCAAATTTTTTTAAATTAATCAATATTGTAATATGACTTACCGAATTGCCGCGTCTTTTAAAACTAACCCCACAATGTCACTGTCAAATATTTCTAACACTGTTTTTAATTATTGATGTGTTCACTTCAACTGTCACTATGAAACTGATTAAGTTCAAATTTGCAAATAATGAAATATTTGAATTTGGCTCACCGAATTGCCGCGTCTTTTAAAACTAACCCCACAATGTCACTGTCAAATATTTCTAACACTGTTTTTAATTATTGATGTGTTCACTTCAACTGTCACTATGAAACTGATTAAGTTCAAGGGGAAGTTGCTACTGATGGGTACTTTACAGGACTGAAATATCATGAAACAATAACTTTAAAACTAAAAATTTTACGCCACTTAATAGGCTCGAACAACCTACTATTTGGTTAATAAATCAACGACCTAACGAATTGCGCCACGAAGGCTTGTTACAGTGATCCAAATTAGTAGTGACATTTATATAATCATCAATTGCTCTATTAATATAAAAATTTATCGCCGCCAAAGAGGCTCGTAACCACGACCTCTTGGTTGTCAACAAAACACTGTAACCAATTTCGCCACAGAGGCTTGTTGCAATGACTCCAAAACAATAGTGACATATACATATATAATCAATTAATCAAATTATAAAAATTTATCAGCCCGGAATAGGAACCGAACCGCTGTCCTATCGGTTGACAACCCACGCCATAAACAAAAACACTAAATTGTCTCTTTATATGATACAAAGAGAATAGTGACATATAAATCAATAATCAATTAATCTGAATAAAAAAATCATAAACCGCCCCCTAGATTCGAACCACCGACTTTTCGACTGAAAACTCTACACACTAACCAATTGTGCCACATAAGATTGCTATCAAAATCCAAAAACATAAATCCTAACGTGTTTCAAAACCATGTTTTATAATTTTTTTTTTTAATTTAAAATTCAACTCGCCCAGCCCCCCATATTTTGACACATTGTTTCACTTACATATTTGATAACCTTTAACTGAAAAAAATATTCAAAATACAAATATATACGAAAAAAGCACAGTGTTATCTCTTTTTTCGTAGATAAAAAAAAGCTCTCCAAATACCTGCTTTAATTATTAAAATAATTCTCAGTTGATTCAATATACAACTATTATATTATACAACTATTTTAATAATAAAAAATGTTTGATTTTGAATCTAATCAATTGTTATTTATTAGGTAGATTTACTTTTAATTTAAGACAAGTGTGGTCCTCCAAACATATTTGTCAATCTTAAAAAGACTGATTTAGATATAAAAATTGCTAAAGATGTGTAAAGTCGTTATAACTTGTACTAATTGTACAATGCAACCAAATTTCAATTTTAAATTGTATCTATTATCTATTATTTCATTTATATAAAATTGAATTGTATGTGTATAATTAATATCAATACCTATAAATTGAATAAATCAAATATTTTATTGATGTTTAGATATTTAATACATTTTAAATTTGTTGTTAAATTTTTATTGTTAATTAAATGATGTGAAAATATTTATTTAGTATTTATTATTATTTTTATAAATGTATTAAAAAAATAAAAATAAAAATTTGTATGTAAAAATACAAAAAATAAATACAGATACACTCATACAACATCTATATACACAATCTACTCGTTAAAATGAATGTGATCCATTTAAAACTGGTCACAAACAATGCATTTTCTTAAGATTTATTACTGAATTCTCTTAAAATTTCTGTTGTGTGTGTCTGTATGTGTAATCTTAAATAATTGACATTTTTTTTTTAAATGTAAGTAAACAAAAGAATAAGAATAAATGTAAGAAAAATAAAACATTTTAAAATTAATAAAACATCTGAGTCACTATTATTACTTAAACAATATTTAACACAAAAATATATTTTTTTAGTTATTTGTTTAAATAAAAATAAAATTAGATGTTTTTGTCTTACAAATATTTGTTAACGTGAACACAAATTTTTGTACTAAAATTTAAATTAATCGAGTTCAAAAAAAAAAGGTTATCCATTCGACCTGGATGCATGTAATATTATTGGAATTCCACAATATTTATATATTTTAGTTAAACGGCCTTTTAAGCAGGTGTGCTAAACGTCTTGTGTATACATGTTTGTATGTGTGTATGTACTTAGGTATATTTGCCAACATATTTCTCAGAAATTAGAGATCAAATATGGTAATATAAAATTTCAGGTACTATTTTTTGTAATTGGGTATCATTCAACTTAGGAAACTAAAATGAAAATTTCATAAAAATCGGGTTAGTTATAGTTTTAGTCAAGATGGATTTTATAGATGGGGCTTTATCTGTTAAATAAAAGGGTTGTTCCATTTAAATTCAATAAAAATTCAATCCTTAAGGCACAGGAAATAGAGGAAATAGAGGAAATAGAGAAAAAAGAATGTTTGGCTTTTGTTTATCATTTATTTATTTTATTAGTTTTACAACACTATCAAAATCCAATTATTTATACATGTGCATGCATCATAGCTAAATTTGAACTAAAATACGTACTTAAACTTAGTCTTTATGTCTTAAATGCACAACCAAGATTTCAGCTATTCCTTTTCGGTTTTGAGTTATCTTAATGACGAACAGACAGACGGGTTGACATGCGAAATTGGAATAATTTGGTGATTTTTTAAACCACCTCCTATACCAAAATTTGGTTTGTAGCTTCAATATTTTCTAACTTTACAAACTTTAGACTAAAATGAAAATACTCGGGCATCTTATATATATGTTTAGTATAAAAATTAGTAAATACAAATCTTAAAATAAAAATGGATTAGAACATAATTTTACAATAAACTGTTCCAATTACCTTTCGAAGCGAACGTCAACGGATCCCTGTTTAGATAAGAATATGATGTTTAAAAATGCAATATGACTTCGAAAGGTAATTTGTAACAAGGAAATTATTTATGAAACCATTTAATTTAATATTTAATCAATTTTTTAAAGTTGGTTCTATTTATTCAAAATCGGTACACCAAAGTAAAGCGATTGATAACAATGTGGTTTTGGAATCAAACAAAATTATTGTCCATTGATAACTGTTCTTTTTAACATAAAAAGTACATATTTTGTGACACACTTCTTTTAATAAAATTGTATACATTTTATAGGCATCACGTTTTTGAATAGAATTAGGTTGATCGAAACTATGACTTACTTTTGAGAAAAAACGCGTGATGGAAACTGCCTATTCCGCAGTTTTTCCATGGGTCTTTATGGAACAGAGTCACTTCATTATGATATTCGAAGTCAAATCGTCCAATATACTGAGCAACATTGGCTCGAAAATATTGATATCTTAAGAGCAACATGTGATGTAATTACTTATACCGATGTTGACCATTATAAAAATTATATGGGAGCTAATGGTAGTTACGGAACAGACTTTGAAATATCGATGTTTTCCAAAGCGTTCAAAACAAATGTTAATGTTTTTCTTCGAAAAACCGACCATTTAGTAGAACAAATACATTGTATTGGTGATAATGAAATTCAACAAAGTAATTGTATTCATTTAGTATTCTCCGGATCTGATTCTCAAAATGGCCATTTCGATGCTCTTATGATAAATGAAATCGAAATTAACGATATGAAGCGGAAATTATCGAAAATAACGATAATGATAATTTTGATTATCAGCCGATGGAAGAAGAGGAGCTTACTCGATCAACAAGGGAGACAAAAGTGTCAATTGACCAAATAACAAAACATCAAAATAAAAGCGGCAAATTTGAAACCCTTTATAAGTATGAAGTGGGATCTTTCCAACTTCAGACATCGAATATGGCGGATGATAATGGTGATTTGATCAATGATTTATTAAGAAAATTTATAAAGGAAGCTTTAATAAATCAGTTAAATATAACATGTTCTATTAGTTTTCGAAATGGCTTAAGAATTAATAATGCAAATGTAGTTGCTTATGGTAAATGCAATATTATTAGCCATGGTGCTCGTTTTAGATTTGACTGTACTTCATTGAGCAATTTTATCATGAAAATTACTGTTTCTTCCACTCATAAGGACTTGTCACATCACCATAGTTTTGGAAAAATAAAAATGGAACCAATAAGAGGAGAAAATAGAAAATTTTTAAAAAAATTACAAATATACTCGCCACGGTTAACACAACTTTCAAGTTTTGAAAATACTGATAGCGAATTATATAGTGATGGTCATTCGCAAAAATCTGTGAGATTAGGAACAATTCAAAAAATTGTGTCTGAAGGTCGATGTGAGAAAAGATTGGTGATTAAATCTCGAACGCTTCAAGATCTTCTCCAATCTTTTCTTGAGGATAGTAAGTTGCGGGATGGTTATATTAGACAGTTTTCAATGCCATTGCAAATGATTTTTTATACAGAACGTCAATTGTCAATAATAGATGAATCGAAATCAATTATTCTTCATTTGGATGCAACTGGCGGCCATGTAAGAAAATTGGAGGATTATGAGTGTAAACATATTTTTTACTATGCCATAGTATATAACGCATTAAAAACTGCCATTCCTATATGCGAGATGTTCATTTCTGAACACGATACCCCATCCATAGCACACTTTTTAAAAAAATATAGATGGTTTGTACATGAATACACCCGAAAATGGCCATATTTTCATGCAATTGTGGTTGATTGGGCTTGGGTGTTCATGAATGCTATATTATCAGAATGGAATGGTATGAATATTTTAGAATATTTGCAAACATGCCTTGTGTAGTTAGAGCAAGGCATAAAACCTAAAAATTTAACATTCTTGTTTAGTTGTTGTGCTTATACAATTCATCGATTTGCGAAGTCTATCAAACAAAAATTTCCAAATTTAATGGGAGTAAAACCTTTTTTGATCGGTTTTATGGCTCATTTAATAATGAGTAGAAGTTTTTGTGAAATTAATAATGTTTTTAAAGATTATTGTAAGGTTTTTCTAACAAAATTTCAACATAAGGCTGAAGAATATATATTAAATATACGGTGTGTTAATAATAGTGATAGCTGGTCAGAAATGTTCAAAGAAGGGGACGATTTGGATACACACAAATTCTACCACAGTGATGATCATAATGATGACGTGAGCTTTGTTTCAAGTAAATCAAACACTCCCACGTATGCTGAATCCCCTTTCTTCAAACATTTTTGGAATCAATATTTAATATATATTGAAGAATTTAAAAAAAGTGAGAGTGGCAATGTTAATATTACAAATAAATATTACAATCCAAAATTCATTGAATTTGTCATAGCTTCATATATGTCATACTGTCCTTTGTGGAGTTGCATGATAATAAATTTAATTAATCCAAATTTAAATCGATTATCAAATGCATCAGCGGAATCATATATGAAAGTATACAAACATACAGTATTAGGAAAAAGAACAAATGTATCACTTAGTGAAATATCCAGATTACTAAGAACCAACAATGAGCTTTTAGTGACCGATGAAATTCTCCATAAAATTGAAAACAAAGCCAAATATCCAGAAGAGTCCAATGGAAAAAATGATACGGACGACGACGAACCAAACTTCCCATTCCGCAGAAACCGATGGGGGGCGCAAAAGAATTCATTTTAAAGATCAAAAATATGACAAACCTCGTAATACACATATGAATTATAAATCATTAAATAAACAAAAACAAATTAAAAATATTGCCTAACGGATTGGTCGACAGAGTAGGTTACTATTATAATTCCGATTCAGCTGGAATAAATGTGGGCTTATACAAAGCGAAATAAGAATTAATTGTCAGCATTTCCAGACTATTAAATAAATATCGATGGATAGATAGACAAATCATTGATGCCATCAATAGTATAAATGGAAAAAAAAGCAAAGATATCACTTATTTTTCAACAGATGTAAAAGGTTCAATTCTGGGAGATTTTTGGGATACACGCACTAATGTAAGGTCCAGTGTTTATCAAATAAATTCAGGTATACAAGAGTTATTATTAATGCCATAAACGTATCACGGACATTGGCGATTGTTAATGGTTGACATTAAAAATAGAAAGTTAATTTTAATGAATCCCTATTTTATAAGAGAAGAAGAAGGTGAAAAACAGCGAATAAAATTAGCTTTCAAAAACTTTCTTGAAAAATGTTCTCCAGGTACACCTCTTAATAGCATAAAGAGAACTGTTTGGACTTTCGAAGACGGTATTGAACGACCTACACAAGGAAAAAATGACGGTATAAATTGTGGTATTTATGTAATGTATTACATCAAATGTGTATCGGAAAAAATTGCTTACGATAAAAATTTTAATACCGATGAATTTCGGCTATGCACGGCAAAAATCATGTTAAAAGAATCAGAAAATATACAAAACCGATACATACAATGTTTTATAATAATTGACGCAAAACATGAAACAATTTGTTGTCATCTATGTAATCGGCAAATTCATACGACTTGTATTATAATGAATGAAGCCAGTACGGAAGACGAAGACAAATTGATAAAAAAGATTAAAAAAAGATCAAAATTAAACAAAAAAATCGATAAAATAATCGATTTATGCAGTGATAGCGAATCAAATATTGAATTAAAAACAAAAAACAATACACGATTGCACTATTTTAATTGCCGATTATGTCGAAAATTCATTAAACAAACGACTTGATTAATAAAGCATTAGATGAGTTAATCAAGTCTGATGAAGTACATTTGTACACAGATGTCGTATGTACACATAGAAGATAGTATTATCGTTTAAATTTGATGTATGCGATTAGTTACCCCGACGTATTATCGCATTTTATAAGAGTGAATGAATTATATATATTGCTTGAAATGTTTAGTTTCTTAAAGATTGTTTTTCCTTAATAAAAGAAATATGGCTATTACTCCATGTTAAGGAGGGGGGGGGGTTAAATGAAATGAATTTAAAATTTATTTTAAGAAAATTTGTTTCAATATAAGCAAAATTTTCACAATATAAATAAAAAAATGAATTGTTTTTTTTATGTTAATAATAGATATAAAACAAGGTTTTTTTTCGAAAAATTACGTCGGCCAAAACATAGAATAGAAACGAAATATAATTGTTTTTCATATGAATTTTTTACTTAATTCTTAATAAATAACAAATGTTAAAGGTATGTTTCGGATAATTTAAATCTCTGAAAAATTTCCTTTCTTAGAAGATCCAACATTAAGATTTTATTGAAAAATTGCGTAGGTCTAAGAGAATTGAAACGACAGTTAATTTCGTTTACATGCATTTTTTACTCCATTTTTACTATATGACAAATTTTCAAAGATTTTCTTGGGTATGTTCCTCCGGATAATATAAATAACTGAAAATTTTTTTTCTGACTAATAAGACCCAAAAAACCCAATTCAATTATAAGACCTAAAAATCTTATTCAATTTTTTAAAACAATTTTTTGTCGATAACCTTAATAAATAACTATTTTTCAAAGTTTTACACGGGATAATTGATGCTTCTTAAATTTGAACATTGGTATTTCCAGTAATGAAATGATGAAAATGATTTATACTAAATTATTTTGTTATAAAATCATATATCTGATCATATAGCGGGAAAATAAGTTTTAAATGATGATATGATGAAAAATTATTGATATCAACTTGTTTTGGATCATAGGCCATTTTAGAAGAAAAAATGATTTTCTGAAAAAAGCGTTTTGATCTCAGATGATTATTTTTATCATCATTAAAGGGGTCACAAGTTTTGTTTACCATAAAATAAAAAGTGAAAAATTTTCGATTTTAAGGGTTGTTATAGAAAGTTTCCGTCAAAGAAAATTTTAAGAAAAAGGTTTATATTAACGCCTAATCATGTAAAATATATAATCCAATAATAATTCGCGGGGTCATAGGCCATTTAAGCCGAAAAAATTATTTTTAAAAAAAAGTTGTATTTGAGGGTGGATTATAGACGATTTTCTGATGGGGTGAAATTCGATAAAATGGTTTTTACTAGTGTTTTTTGATCTAAAACGAGTATTTTGATCATAATTTGACGGGTCACAAGTCATTTTACCTGAAATATAAATAGTTTAAAAATTCAATTTTTTGGGTGGTTATAGAAAGTTTTCCGACAAAGAAAATTTTACGAAATTTGTTTGTTTCAACGCCAGTTCATGTTAATTGCATAATCCAATAATAATTCGCGGGGTCATAGGCCATTTAAGCCGAAAAAATTATATAAAAAAAAAGTTGTATTTGAGGGTGGGTTATAGACGATTTTCCGATGAGGTGAAATTCGATAAAATGGTTTTTACTAGCGTTTTTTGATCATAAACGAGTATTTTGATCATAATTTGAGGGGTCACAAGTCATTTTAACTTAAATATAAATAGTTTAAAAATTCAATTTTTTGGGTGGTTATAGAAAGTTTTCCGACAAAGAAAATTTTACGAAATTTGTTTGTTTCAACGCCAGTTCATGTTTATTGCATAATCCAATAATAATTCGCGGGGTCATAGGCCATTTAAGCCGAAAAATTTATTTTTAAAAAAAAGTTGTATTTGAGGGTGGGTTATAGACGATTTGCCGATAGGGTGAAATTCGATAAAATGGTTTTTACTAGTGTTTTTTGATCTAAAACGAGTATTTTGATCATAATTTGAGGGGTCACAAGTCATTTTACCTGAAATATAAATAGTTTAAAAATTCAATTTTTTGGGTGGTTATAGAAAGTTTTCCGACAAAGAAAATTTTATGAAAATTGTTTGTTTCAACGCCAGTTCATGTTAATTGCATAATTCAATAATAATTCGCGGGGTTATAGGCCATTTGACCAAAAAAATTAACTTCAAAAATACTATACTACTTTTATCTGTTTTTCTTTGTTAGGAATATAAAACTGAAACACTTTTTTGAAGGGTAGGTGGTGGTAGGTTATTTTATAATAAAGTCGGGTATAATTTAATTAATTTTTATTAACGTATTTTTGTTTTAAATGATATCTGAATATGTATACTAATGAAAACAAGTAGCATTTTTATACCTAAATCCTTTACTAAAATGTTTTGCCTAAGTCTCTTCTATTTGGCTAAATTTATAAGTGGCGTGCGCGCCATGGATCGCGCCAAAATTCTGTTACATAATTTTTCGTGAAAAACTATTGTTTGCCCTTAAAATTATCCTACACGAAATTGTAATAGAGCAATAAAATTTTTAATCTCTTCAACAAAGGGGCATGACCCACCCAGGGAAATCCCTGGGTGGGCAGCTGCCCACCCTGCCCATACGGCTCCTACGCCCCTGCATATATACATTATGTGACTCTGATCAAATACATATGGCTCTAATTATTTTAAATCTCAATGTTTAGAATAGTTTAGTTTGTAACTTAGTGTGTAACTTATGTTGTTGAAAGTAACGTATATATTAATTTAATCAATCAATTACATAAGTTTATATTCTCAAAACTTTTATTGATAATATAAAGACTATATTATACACATTGATGCATATGTATATAATGGTTTTGTTCTACAGTTTACATACTGTTAATTAAACTTTGAAAGTTGAACTTCCTGATAGAAAGTACCTACGTAATATGTCAAAGAAATTGATAGATGCTCTTACATTACGTACGTTCATCTATTAAACACCTTTCTTTAAAATCGTTTGACTTTTTTAAATAGTGTAGTTAGATTTTTGCAAAGACCAGAAATCTGAATACACAACTTAAAAATTCCAGGCAGACTACAATCTCTGTCTGCGTTCTTACGATCTTCCTATCAGGTTAGGAATTCATTAAGTGGTGAGGCATACTATCCTGTTGACAGGTTCATTGGAATATGACTTGCAAATTATACTAAAGCAACAATAAATTTGATTAACATAAGTAAAAGGAATTATCGGCGAAGAAATGGCGAAATATGATATATATATAATTAAAGTTTATATATATAATTAAACTTTACAGATTTTTCACATTTCGATAATTCCCTTTTTATGCCAATTCAATACTTATACATTTTGTAATTTTATAATTTATATTTAATATTTTGTGTACTGCAGTCAATTTACTTATTTATTAAGTTTTTTTTTTTCATTTTGTCTCGTAAAATATTGAAGCTTCGTTGAAAGATTAATATTTTTTTTAACAAGACATAAATTCTAATATGGTATTATTTAGAATATTAAGAATGTATTTTATTAATACTTTTATGGAACTAAAATCTAATGTATGCGTATGATCGAGTAGGTATCATATGACGCGACTTTCCAATCGCATTTACCCTGTAATCGATGTGTACTTTATACACATATAAAAGATGAAAAGAGAAAAGTTTCTAAAATAAAATTAGATAAACAGAAACAATCGAACGAAATACAAAATATATTTATAATAATTCCACACAGAATGTTGGGAATAGAGAATTTATCATTACACGATACTATTTTATTGAACATTTTAAACGTTTGAAAAATCAAATTATTCCAAGTATGATCATTTAGAAGAAAAATTGAAAATAGTTTTAAACGACAGTTATATGCATGTGAAATAATCTAAGATGAGCAGAACACATGGTATACTTATTATCCAACTAATACCAAATTGCAAAAGAAAATATTGTTTACATAAAAAAACAATTGGAGTTTCGGTTATTTGAGGTAATATACATGATCATGGCCCTTCATTAAACCCTAATAAACAAATGTTGAGCCTTGCACCTACGAATTCACAAGCAACACCACTGTTAACAAAGATTTTCAGTTCCAGATTTATTTAATGCTGCAAACTTATTTTCTACTTTAATAATAATCGAAAATTTTGATTATAAGTTAATCGAGCGTTAAAAAAATATCTTTGACAAAAGCTTTGACTTATCTATATAGAGTTTTTTAACTTATAAACATTAAAAAGGACATTGAAATTGATTTAATTAAAAAACAGTTTATCTATTAAGCATATTTTTTTATCCATGTTCTTTGAGAGGAATTGGCATATAAAATGCGATCTATATAACAATCTTTAATGTAATACCTATACTAAAATTATTATCCAAATGTTATGATATTTAGTATGCACATTCTTGACATGAAAACGGATACCCAGTTTTTGACGAGAAAAATTTCAAAAAGAACTTTATTTTATATAATAAAATATTCTTTTCACGAAAATTTTTCTCAATTTAATTGTTTTTTGTGTTATTTGTGCTCGAAAATTGGATATACAAAACATAAATATGCGCAATAGATAATAAACTTTGCCATATGTCTGTGGACAGTTTGCAGTTTCTTAAAAAATCCTAAAGAGGCACAAAAATGAAAAATTATTCGACCTCTATAATATATTTTATATTTTTTCCAATTTACGATTACGAATAACTCAAAAAACATACGTCTTTATTATAGAGGTCGCATTTTTGTGCCTATTTCTCTTAAGGATTTTATTATAAAGTGCAAACTGTTCTGTGTAGTAGTTTAGTAACAGCCAGAAATATTAAAAAATATAATACATATATTTTCAATCTAAATTCACCTTTGAATATTGAATTTTAAAAAACATTTATTATTTATAAACTCATATTGCGAATTTTCTCCAAAGTGGAAAACTATAGTGAAAAACATACATATAATTTGTAAAAGAATTTTTTACTCGAAGTTTCCCTAACGTTACGCTATGTGTCATAAAAATTCATCTGAGTATTCATGTGTTTTTTTACGCCTACATCTGAATATTAAATGTGTGTTTGTATCATCTTTGGTAGGGAGAGAATGTTTCAATTTAATTTAAAAGCTTTCAACAGTTTCTTTAATAATTTTTTTTCATTTTTATATTCACACAAAAAATTTTAAAATTAAAATCCATGGTTTCTACATTGATACTGTGAAGGCTTTTAATTTTAAAACAATTTAACCAACTTCATAAAAAAGAGGATAATATGTGCACATAATAACCGATTTAAATTTTTTGGGATGTGTTTGATGCGATGCATATCTTCATAGTGGACCCATAAAGTTAAAAATTGCAGTCCCATAAAAATAAGTCTTCTAAAAAGCCAATTTTTAATGGTTGTATACAATTAAATCGAAAGTAAGGAATACATTATTTTTAATAAATATTTGCATAAATGTGTAGAACTAAATTTTGAAATCGGTACTACTGTCATAAGTTTAAATAGGTTCGTTGTGGTTCACTTCAAAATGTACAGATAATATTTTTTAGAAGTATTCAATTAAAAACTCTTTTTAGGGTTTTATCATTTTTCTGAGATAGTTTTTATTTAAATATAATAATCCACTTTGGTTAATGGCTATATAGCTGAAAATAGCGAAAGCCAGAAATTTAAAAAAAAAAAAAAAAAAAAAAAAAAAAGTGCTTACAATTTTTTTAGGAAGGAGGAACCAAGCTAATATTAGTCTTGACCTCAGTCTCATAGTTAGTCTCGACCAAGTAAAGATTTGAAGAGTTCATATTTTTCATAAAATGATATTAGCATCCATTATATTAGTAAAAATTAGAATTTCTCTACAAGACTTAGAATTCCAGAAAATGAAAAGTTATTTAAGTTATACTTTTTTAACAATAAATTAATTCCGCTTAAACAATTTTATCATTCGACTATCAAATGTTATGAATAATATGGGAACAATAATAATACAAATAAAATTATTTTTTTTTAATTTTCTGATATTTTCTTGGACTCATCTTATGTTTTCTAAAAGTTATTTTTATTTAAAATAAGGAAATCGTCATAAAATGAAACGTATTCCGATACATACTTAAACAAAGAAAATATTGGATCAAATTTCGCCGTTTATATTTACAATTCTCTGGCTAGAATCATTTGTTATTTATCTGTATTAATGCGTTTATTTTTGCGTCGAATTTGATGACTACACTCATTGTTTGTCCAAATCATTTATGTACTTCTTGGTCCACCATCATTTAACTATTTTACTCGATCAAAATAATGCACACTATTGGATATAAAGCTTAGATCAAACTAAACGATTTATCGATTATAATTTTTACAATACAAGCCAATGGTCTGAATAAAAAACCATACTGAATTAGAACTCACTGTCATTTTAGATAATCGATTTATACAAAAACTTATCTAGTCCGATACCCGATATCCGCACATATCCCGTAGCTATAAAATACAAATACAAGTTTTACGAAGCAAAATAATTTTTGCCACCAAGATAAATCAATATATCAGATGTTTTGTATTAAAGTTTTTTTTGAACAATGTGGATACAACAATGTGTTAAAATTTATAAGTCTGTAAGCACGTTCTTTACAAATTAGTGAATTTATAAATTTTATAGGCACTAAATATTTATTAAATACTAGTCGTTTATGTCTTGAAAAGCTAGTTTCTGTCAAGTAAAACAAATTTTATTTTCTTTATAGATTTTTTAACAGTTTCATTATTTTATTATAATACTTTAAATTTATTGCCAAATTAATTGAATAAAATTCGCTTCAGTCTCTTTTCTCTAATACCTATGTCCTGACTGATGGCAATGTTTTTGTAATTATCTTGTATTCATATTCATAAAGACATATGAATGGATTTTTTACGATGAGGAATGAATCTACATTGTCAATTAATATTCAAATCTTACAAAACTGGGAAATTCCAATTTAAGCAGAAAAGTTTTAGTATTTATTAATTGGACGTCATTAACACCAGGGAACGGATGCAACATATATTTTATGATAAGTTTGTAAAAATATATACTTCAAGTGTCTAAGAGTATAAAATTGTATTGTAAATTAATTATCCATATGTTTTGGTCATTTATTTTGGGTTATGCACAGTAACATTAAAGATATGAATGATCCAAGAAATCTAAGAAGAAAACGTTAAAAAATTATGGAAAGTGTTACGAGTAACTGATAAAGCTTTGAAAAAAATGTTTTGATTTGTTAATGAAAGTTTATCAAATTTTTATACTTTTATCTATAATAACATTTCAACGCGCATCATACCTGTGTATGTTTATCATGATACTTAATTACTTCTAGTCGAATGAAGCAAAATAACGAACCTGGTTCATCACAAAACAGTATTTATTATACCTAAGCATTTGTTCTTATTCAATTTTCATAATAAAGTTACGACTGTCATTTTATTTTATTGAAAGTTTTTGTTCTGTTATTTCAATGCATTTCTCAAATGTGCTTTTTAAAATTCACTTCTCAAATTCTATTCCTATTTGTATGAAGCTATTTCAATACAGAAAATTTTGATAACTATAAATAATAATGTAATATTTTTTTATCATAATTATTGCCAAAAATACAATAGGAATTAAAAAATACCGTTCACGAAATCAATGTATTATAAAACATTGAAAATTGATATAAATACTGCTAATTCTATATTTTATTAACGACTAAACGAACAAACGATATGAATTATATGTTTCTTTATTTAAATTTTAAAAATTACGTTGAATTCACAGCTTCAAAGTGGTCAAATATTATTTTGAAGAAAAAATTTCAGCCGTAATGGAAGCGAGCAGACAAAAACAATTTTTTGCTGATTAAATTTCATCCAAATGAAAAATTTCATGTAGAAATCTCTTCCTTTTTTCTGAGAAAAATTGAAATGAATGATTTTATAAAAAAATACGTTTAGAGGCAATAAAATAAAAATCCATCAATAATTGGATTATAGAGCTGAGTAAGGTCGTAATTTCAAAGGACAATGCTATTTTTAAAAGAACTTTGTCAAAATTAATATTTAGTCTCAAGAATAATTCAGTCCCGTCGATAATGGGGTGCAGATTTCAATGTAAAATAAACTGTTTTAAAAGTAAATCAATCAAATTGAATATCCTACGGCAATCCTATTATATGCATTTTATGTTATTAAATAAACATTGTGTTTTATGTCAATAGACAATATAATATAAATTCAATATCTAATATAATACAATATGTAAGTAATATAATACTAACTATAAAGTTTTCAAACTCAATTATATAGTATTTTTATTATTACATTTTAAATGGACGTCCTATAAAATCAAACGTACACGTTTGTATGCAATTTTTTATAAGAAATTTAATATTACCAAATAAAATATTTCTAAATGTACTGCAGTCAAATATAAATATACGAAGACGAGCTTTAAACAACTAATGTTCTTAATTATAAGCAGCTATTCTACGCGCCCATACACGGAAATTAAATTATTTATAATTACTTATAAATATACTTCTAAATATTTGTATATAGCTTAACTGCGGTAAGTATAACATCTGTTTCCTTCACGAAAATTTTGAAAAATGGGACTCTATATGCTTGAAATTGATCGACATCTGTTTTATTTGTTATGGGTATAGGGCGATCATTAAAAAGCAAATGCAAAAACTATTTATTATAACACATGGAGAACGTAATGTTCTTTGAAATTAAAACCTATTTTTAACAATTGATTGTTGGCAAAAAAATTTATAGGTGAATTTTATTTACAGTTTCTATTACAGTTATCATAACTAACCCAGATGCAATGCTATTAGGCACCCAGTCTTAGCAATATCTTTGTGGGTAATAATCAGATCAGAATCACGAAATTATGATATGTAACCGTCGTGGTCATATTGTAACGAATGGGATATCTAAACCACAAAGTTTTCTCTAAACTTTTTTTTTCAAAGTTTTCTCTATACTTTTTTTATTCAAGGCTTCAGATGAAACTAACTAACCTAATTTTAACATATTTTAAATTGAAATCGGCGATCGAATATTTATTCAAAACCAATTTTACGTTATGGTCTGCAAGTGCATTAGGTTACTAGAAAATAGAATCAAGTATGGTATGGTCTCCGTGAATAATTTACCTTGCAAATAGGTGCTTCTACGCCATTTGTACAGTCCTTTTATTTGATCGGCTGACTATTTCACATACTTATCAATTTCGAGTATATGTGTTTCACGCATATCACTTTTGAGGTAGGTAATCAGTAGATAACGTACAGCAGCATATTTTAAAAACTACAGCAAAGAAGACCCGTTAGTATTTTTGATGACAAATATTTTAGTTTTTTTCCAATAAAATATAACTAGATAGTATCTAGACTGTAACTGCACATGTATATTTCAATTATTTTTATCAAAATCAATTTGTAAATGAGTTATAAAATATTTAAAAAAATATTCAACTGAAAATTGTTATTGACGTTGACATTCAAATCGAAACAATTACCATACCGAGTGATATAGAAGAATATTATATGTATATATATATATATATATATATATATATATATATATATATATATATATATATATATATATATATATATATATATATATATATATATATATATATATACATATAATTTGTTTAAAAGACCCATTTTACACAAACTTTTAAAGACTATAGGGTATAAATGCACAAAAATAGAAAATTATAAAAGACTAGTGGACACAGAATATCATCGTAAAGTATGAATATATATATATATACTAGCTGGCACGGCAAACGTCGTTTTGCCATATATTTCTAACCAACATCAACATTTTCTAAGAATAACAACATATTCCCAACACTATTTCTAAATAATGAAAAGCTGCGGCAAATCAGAATAAATAATGATATAAATTTATATTTTAAAGCAGACCCGCCCGGTTCATTGGTTGTTGTGTTAATTTTCCCATTTTATTAAATGATATTACATCGATTACATGTGGATGCAATTCTACCCTTAGGGGTATAATTTCAGAAAATCATTTCTTATCGAAATCCCGGTATTTAGTGTGAACCCGGTACATTATATGCACCCGATATTTACCCGATATTTGGTGGGGTACACCCGGTACCGCGTTCACCCGATAATTTGAGCTGTGGTACTCATACACTTGTTCAAAGATATATGGAACTCCTAAACCACGAATAATTCCGGTATTACTTTTTTTTTTTTTAATTTCTGGCTTCAGCTACTTTTAGCTATATAGCCATTAACTAAAGGGGATTATTATTATTATTATTATTATTTTTATACAACAACAGTACACAGTACTGCTAGGTGGTCACCCATCCAAATACAGATTGTGACTGCTGTTGCTTAACTTTATTGATTGGTCTAAGCCTGTCATTACGGTACGTCAGTCCGGGGTCGATTCCGGTATTACTTGAACAATTCATATATGCACACTTTATACAGTTAGTTGACAGTTCAACATACTTCTGAGAAGTGAGAAGAGATAAAGAAGTTTATTTTGAATTTTAAATGTAGATTTTGGTTTCTATGGAAATGATGCTAATTGGATTTGTAACATGTGAGAAAAAAAAAGACAAAAATTGTTTCACAGCTAGGAATATTTTGTATTTGAAAATTAAATTGTCGTTTATAGTATTTTCCGTTACTTATTATTTATATTTTTGACCGTTTAACCTTCCCTGAACTTCCACAAATATTTCAAGATCAAAATTAGGAAAATCGATCCAGCCATTCTCGAGTTTTAGCGTGACTAACGACCAGCAATTGATTTATATGACCAAATTGTGATTCTAAACCATTCTCGAATCTCCACGAACACACACAAAAAATTTCATCAAAATCGGTCCAGTCGTTTAGGAGGAGTTCAGTCACATACACACGCACACAAGAAATATATATATTAAGATATATATATATATATATATATATATATATATATATATATATATATATATATATATATATATATATATATATATATATATATATATATATCTATATCATCATGTCCGCAACGTATTCATCGAATGAGTTTCAATAGATATGACGTATGGAATAATATGCATTTTTTATATTCCAATTACATTCTGTTTTATCAGGCCGTAAACTACTTAAACTTACTTCATTTTTGGAGATGTATGTAAAATGGGACCATCTCAAACATCTTCAGTGTTATTTACCACAAATTTATAAATATCCTGCCTGTAATTTGAGGTGCGTTCGTGAATGAGTTCAATAAACAGACCAACATGCACGAAATAACAGTTTGTCAAAATGTTTTCAAATGTCGATTTAAATAAACAAAAATTAAAATCGGATTAATTTAGATTTTAAACAATCTTACTTCTTTCATCTAGTTGTGAATAGTTCTGACCTACATTTGTTTGGGTTGCTTACACTTCTCACACCCTGAGGGTTCCACTAAATTGATTGATAGTGTCGCTGGCTGATTTTCTCCCTGTGATTTATCCAGTGCCATTTTCCTTTTGATGGTGTACGCTTTTTATATTAATTTTCAGGTTTTGGAATCATCTTTCATGTAGTATTTTATGAAGGCGTATATTAACGAATACCCGCAGCTTTTTGTTTAGATAATACACAGTGTATACTTTTCATATTTAATATCAATATAAATACAAAATGTAATACACTGTGTTTTGTACCAAATTGTAAAAATAGAATAATTAAAACATGATATATAACACTTTATTTTAATATTGATAATAGATAAAATAATTCAATGCTATAAGTATATACCGTACAATGATATAAAATATATAACAAAATTTTAATTACATTTTATTCATTTGTATAATCAAAAATTGAGTGAATCAGATCAAGAATCATTTCAATATAAAATCTGTAGTACCTGATGAGGCAAGAAAACTAGTGAAATATCATACAAAAATAATATATACTAAGTGAAGATAACAAATAAGAGAGTTAATTGTATATAAATTCGACATATGATTAAATTTTACTGATTAGTTAATTAGCATTCATAAAATACTATAAATATCTGGTCTATAAAAAATAATATATATGTATTTTTATTACCTGTATATGTTTTTTATTAACCAAATTTTAACTAAAATTGTGGGAAATGCAATCATATTTGAACTATTATTCTATCTTTTATAGTTTAAAAGTTGGGTTAATTGGACCTAATGGACCGATTTTTCTTATTCGCGAATTGAAACTCACCTTTAATACTTAAAATGCGTCACTAAAATTTTAGCTTGCTGTCTCTTTTTGTTTTTGAGTTATTGTGATGACAGACGGACGGACTGACCTATACCAAAAGTTTCTTTTCGGTCAATATTAGCGTTACAAACTTTAAACATTTATATACTCTGGCATATAATGTATGTCAAGTGTAAAAATGTCAATATCCTGTAAAAAATTTTATCTTTTTGAATAATTGATTTGACTACCTATAAACATTTAAATATGATTTTTTTTTTTTTTTTTAAATAATGATTAAGGTACTACGCAATGCCGTACTTTATAATTTGATATTAGTATGTCTTGCTCTTTCAACTATTTAGTACAAATTTCAGCAAATTTTCTATAATGTTTCTGACATCACTTTTTTGTATTTTCTAGATTCCTTGAAAATATTTAACAGTGTCATTCAAATTATAACAGACAAACATGGGCTGCCTTAAATAATTTTATAGCAGTTACTTTATAATATTTGAATAAAAGTTTTGGTGATTGAATATTACCAAAAAGACACATTTTTAATTATAAAAAAACGAAAAAAATAAAAAGTTATCGAAAAAAATACTGACTGAAAAAATGAAGTAAAAAAAACTATTTTAAATATTTTGACACTTTACCAGTTACCTTTCGAATTTACATTACTCGACATCGAAAGCTAATTGGTTATACGGAAATTGTTTATGATAAGTCGCATTTTTTTTAAATTATTTTTACATTTTAGTTCATTTTTTTGAAGTTGATTCACATTTTTTTGAAAATTTTTTTTACAAATATATATAACATGTGTTCCAAGAACTTTTGAATGCTTTCGTTTAAAAATTCGATTATAATGTATTTTTAATTAAAAGATAAATATTATTTCATATATTTCTAACTTATTTCTGTACAGGAATTCAGTTCTTGAAAATCCACCACTGAATAGGATGAGTGCAGGTATATGGCAACGAATAAAATACGAACAAATAAACGAATATCGATTTTTTATTTAACACCTTTTTCACTGAATCTATTTTCTAATGGCAAAAAGGGGAAGTAATTTGGCGAACAATCGGTATTTCAGATAAACTTTTTGATGATTATATTTAATAAATCAATTTGATTTATTTGTTTATTAATTATATTTTATTTAATTTTAAAAAATTAGATTAGTGTTTTGCTTTTTTTATTTTTTGTACAATTTTATTTATTTTTTGTACAATTTTATTTATTTTTTATTCATTTATTTACGTAAAATATACCGAAGCTGCAACGTCATCGAAAGACTTAAAAATTTTTATCATTATTTACCGAATGAATTACACTTTTAGCATTTGGCTTTTCAATAATCTTTTGGCTCTTCTTCCTTTTTTTACACTATTTTACATTTTATTTTAGTAATTTTGAGAATAAAATATCATTAACGAATGTAAATTTCAAAATAACGGTGAAATATAAACATTTCATTTAAGATTACTTATTTTGAATTATGAAATTCAGAATATAGAAAGCTGGATGTTTATAGAAAGCCATAAAATTGGGTGCAAAAAGGAAAGAGTAAGAATTTTTAGAAAGTTATGATTGAAATAGTATTAAACTAAAAATATAACCCACAAGAAAGTTTCGGAAAAATATAATTATATAGGGTTATTTACAATTTTGCCAACCTCCAATGAAATTAATTCACACTACACGAATTATAAATCTGGTTCGTTTAATTTTACGAGTATCAGGAAGAGAAAATATGAAATTCAAAGATAAGAGTTCAAAAAATATTTACAATAAAAAACCTAGAAAAACAGTTAAATTCAATCTCTTTCAAGCTGATCATCGAGTAATTAAGCAACCTATATATTGAGATTAATGTGGTAGTTCTTATAGCTTATACTCATTGCCACTTACAGTTATAGTATTTGATAGCTATGCATGTAACACTGATAATAATTGAGATTAATAGAAATAACTGTGCGTGGTCGAGAGTGTATTTAAAACTGTTAAAATAGAGTTTTTAATTTAAAGGTGGAAGCGATTGGAAATCAAGAGCATATAGCACTTTTAATAATTTATTTAAAAAATGCATACTTTTTGCTTTTAATAGTTTTATTAGTAACGCCAATGTAATATACAGTCTATCTCAATACATTGACTTTTTATTAGAAATGTCAATCAATATCTTTCAGAACAATTTTGTTTTACTTACTAATAAGTGAATTGTATTCGTGGTTAGTAAAATATATATGACCATGTAAATATTTCATAAACTTGTAAAAACAAAATATTAAAGAGCATCTCAAAAAAAAATAAATATTAAAACTTAAACTGAAAGACTGAAACTTAAAAAAATAAATATTAAAACGATCTATTTATATATTTAAAGTTTGTAATATTATTCTCATACTTTAATAAATATTATAAATTTTATAATTATTATTGAGAACTCGGTTTTTACCCCAATTTCCTAGATCAAATTATTTTGTATTTTATAAATACGTATTTCGACTACGAAGTAGTCATAATTAGTATGAATTAGCTAGTTGTAATGATTTGACAACCTCTATCCCTTAGAGCCAATTTTTTTGGTTTTAATTTTTATGCGACTCATTTGGAAATACGTCCTTTCAAATAATAAATTTCCAAATCGGTTTATAAATGGTGAAGCTCATAGGTAACATTAAATAAATGTAGACTAATCGATAATTTCATTTATTATGTCGGTGTAAAATTGTCGTTATGTTTGAAAAATATAACAGAAAAATGAATTTCATTTGTACTTAATTCAAATGGATTTAAAGAACGGTCCATTTGATCTTATATTTAGCGTCGTCCTAAAATCATTTTTCTATTTGTTTCCAACATTTGTTTAGAAAATAGAAAATGTTTTTGGTATCTATTCTTTGAAGTTAACCTATACAAGTAAGTTTTTGCCTATACAGTAATTTATAATAAAAATTTATTTTTTTTCCATATTCAATTTTTCAAACCATTATAGTTTGAAAATAATCAAAGTAGTAAAATTTAATCTTTTTTATGCCTTAATAAAATTAAATATAAAATTTAATATCATTTTAGCAAAAATGTAATTTAGAAAATGTATTTTTTACTGTCAACAGTTAGATTTATGTACCTAAACATAGATGAAAATTAAATAAATTATTCAAAAATTCTATATCTATATTATTATCTACTACATGAAAACTCTTCGGAATGTTATTTTCTTACGAATTGAGTTCGCTGCAATTATAAAAATAATGCTGCAGCAAATGAGTTAAGCAAATCAAAATACTCTAAAATAATCATTAAAAAATAATTAATAGATGCCAAAAGCGAAATATATGTCACATTCTATATTTTCGAAATATTTGCGAATGTACCCTTAAAAATTTAAAAAAATTATTGAAGTATTACATAATGCACTAGCTAAAACTGCAACTCAATTACAGATAATTCATGCATGTTATTTATGTCAATAATTGAATGTTGTTCAAACATTTAAATTCATCCATCTGTCAAGTATTTAAATAATTAACAGTGTTATTTATTAACCTTAATTGTTATAACTATTTTATAGACATTTCAATTTTATAAGAATTCAATTTTTTTGGGTAGAGACCGATAAGATTTACAGAGATCAAAGTTATTATTCTATTTATTACACCGTTTTTTAACATTCTGTCTGAAACAAAACAAATCATATAATTTAAAATGGAAAGATGTAGTAAGTTGAATAATCACCTGTATATAGCATCATATTATATTATACGTAATATTTTTATATTCAATAAAAATAACATAGAACTGTTAAATAAATACATTAATGCATTAAATAAATTTCAAATATTAAATATACATATAAGTTGAAATACGTATTTAACTGATATCTATATATTTAATAAGAAACTGTAACTGACTGACTGATCTATCAATATGTAGTTGAAACCGGTCAACGAATGGTATATTATTTGATGCAGAAATAGTTTTTTTGACGTAGGCTTCAACCCTTAAAAAGGCGAAACAGAAGTTGCAGATTTTTATGGAATAATGATACAAAAGAGATTAAAAAACACGTGTTTCGTAAATAACCATAAAGTCAAGGTGATTACCGTTTTGAACAATATAAAAAATTCGTAATTTATCTTGACCTTTTTTATACGTATATTGCTTAGAATTAGTCTGCCATATTTTTTATGTAACTTTTGCTCGCCCAGTAATTTAGTAATTTTGGCAATCAACAAATAAACTAGTGAAGAATACTGTCTATAAAGAAGTTTTGTAAATAATTTTTTCTATAAGTTTACTACATTCTATTAATCTAATAAATACGCCCACAGAAACTCATAAGTCTAATTATTATGTACTCAAAAATTTTGTAATGTGTCGGCAAATGTTGAGCATCAGTAATATTTGATAAAACGAAGGATGAATTCAAATGAATTAGAATTTTGTGATTTATAATTGATTTTTATAATCTGTAAGTGTGAGTGAATTACATCGAAGTCATGAAAAACATATGTATTAAGGTATACTGCTACATATAACAACTAACTGACATTCAGTTTTCTAATACATTATTGCATTTTTTTATCAAAAATTGCAGATGCCCAGTTGAACGTCTAAATTCAACTGTCATGGCCATCTGTTGGTCACTACTCGTAATAATATTAAATACCTTGATAGAAGCTATAGCCACCTGTTGATCAAGATAAGAACTAAAGATTTTGAATACACAAAAATTGAGGGCCGATATGGGTGTTTGTATACTTTGTTTAGAAAAAAACTTATTGCTTTTGGTGCAACAAGAAAAAACGTAAAGTTTATATATTTTTTATAAATAATGTTTCACAAAGTAAATATCCAAACCATACAAATGTTAAAACGTATTAATCAAAAAGCAACTTATCGCAAGTGAAGCTACGGGCAATAGCGAGTTATATAATATAATACGCACATGCATATAAATCATAAGAATTATAATTCATATATCATTGAAAATATATTATAGATGTGTAGGATATATACGATACATATTTAATGTAGTTATTTATTTATGTATGAGTATTAATTTTATTATATTTGATATAATTTAAATAAAATATACGTTGCGAATAAGGTGAGAAAAATATTGAAATTATATCGAATGAAAACGCAATGTTTATCATCGATCACCATATTCCATAAGTCTAAAGATTAAAGTGTGTTACCAAACTACGTAAAGAAAAATGATTCTGTACCCATTCCTATACACCAAACGACAAACAATTTTAACTAGGACTCAATGCAATGTAGTTCTATTCTACGCGTAAGGATTATAATTAAGAATCGAATTAAACGTAAAGTAAGAAATTATTAGCAGAAATTGACTGATAAAGTAGTCCACAATAAATAATAATAGAGTTTCCCGCAAATAAAAAACTAATTTTTACTGCATTTCTGCTCCCTTTTTCGAAAAAATTATTCTATATCTTTTATTCAAGTCTTAATTGAAAAGTTTATTTTTATTAATACAAAATTATTACAATTTGACAAAATTATTGCTAAATAAGTATTAGGCTCATCTATATACAAAATCAAAAGTGTACGCATTCAAAATTTAAACATGAGACAGTATTTATAGTGAGGATTAATTCCATGCAGTTTCAAGAACAATTGACGAAAGAATAATCCACGAGTCAGATACTGACCTATACTGGCTTTTCAATTAACCCAAGTATTGATTAATATATAAATTTAATTATTTAATGGAAAACCGGCAGTTAAAATGTTTAGACAAAACTAATGTACTATTTATTAAACATATTTTCGGATCGACGTTTAACAGCTGATTTTCTATCGATTTCCCTTTTTATACTAATATATAAAATAGGTTTCACGTTTTTTGATAAATAGATTTATAAAAATACTACCACGAAAAATACAAATTCAAACGTAAATAATTAATGTTCAAAAAATAATATCTATTCAACAGATTTATTGACAATATAAATTGTGATTTTTCGTAAATATTACGAAATGGTATCTTTTGAGCTTTCAACGCCAAATTCAGAATACATGCTGGAATAAAATAGCTAATATATCTCTACTGCAAAATTAAATGCTAATGGAATATGCTTGAGCCAAAATTATTAAAGAAGTTAACACTTTCTATTTATTTCCACCAACCCTTTCGACCATAGTAGAGCTTTGTAATTTTTTCAGTTTGTATCTTTTAGATAAGTTATTCATAATTTTCAAGATAAGAGATAATTAGATAAGTTATTCATAATCGTCAAGTTAGTTTCATTTTCAATCTATCACCAGTTCTATTTATTTTTTATTTTCAGTCCCTTTTCAACTTTTTCAACTACTAAAGTTATATAGTGACTACAGTGAGTATATATTCAATCTATACAACAACAGTGCACAGCATTCCTAGATGTTCGCCCATCATGTTCTGACTGTATCTGTTGTTGCTTAACTTGATCGGTGGAGATAGGTAATTACGTTACGTTAGTAAGGGTCCGGTTCTATGTTTACTGAACTAATATAGTCATTTATACATTTTTGTTGATGTAAATGATTTTTTGTTTTTAATCTTGTATCTATTCAGAAGAAAAACGAATTTAATCACATCCACATCCTTAACTGAATCACTTAATCAATGAAAGTTGAGTACCGGGTCAGTTTTTAATAAAGTCACCCATAGCTATATCTATACCTTTCTTTAATATGTCCTAACCAATTTGTTACTTGTTCTATAAAATGTATGTATTGTCTAAAAAACAATGAATCAATTATTAATAGTAGTCCTTTTTATTGAAATGTGTATTCAAATTGGTTAAGGCTTCAGTTTGAATGTCGAACACACCACAGTCATGAAATTACTTATGGTTCTAGTATTTCTTTGTACATGAACTCTATTCATGAATAAAATTGTTTTTATTTCCCATATTTCTTTATATATTACATTATATTTAATGAAAATTTGTAGTAACAGAAATAAAATATAAAACATACTGCCAATAATGGACATAGAACTTTCTCATGGTATATGAACATGTTTACTTACATACATTTCAATCATATAACATTTTCTGTAGCAAATAAAAGCTAACGTAATTGTTTATCACGCTTAATTTTTTGCTTAATATTCCATATAATGGATCCCAACAAAATTCAAATAACCGACATAAAATATCCATTCAAAACATAAATGTGAACATAGCACCACGTTACTGTATAGAAATTTCGACGAAAGGAAAACTTTTCGAAACTTTTTTCGAAACTTTTGAATTTATTCAATATGCATACATTCTTTATTAATCTCATAATCTTACATATATATATATATATATATATATATATATATATATATATATATATATATATATATATATATATATATATATATATATATATATATCGGTTCGAAGGTATTAGAAATATTCTCAAATTTCCTAGAAAGTAATTCCAACTGGTAGTCGACAAGGAATGGACAGCGCCTCATTCACTGCCTAAATGATCTAAATACTGATGTTTTACGAAATAATTGAATTTATCTTCGAATTGAATTTATCTGCGAAGATCTTCGAAGTGAATACATAAATAAATACATATATACAGGAAATCTAGTTTAATAAGACCCAACGGCCTAATACTGTAATTCGATTAGTAATTTTAATTATACTTCTACATAAATGTTGATAAAACATTTATTTAGGATATGCAGAGTCATTTATATAACAAAGATTATCAATTCTAGTTAGATGAATCATTGAAAAAATTAATTAAAATAGTTACGAATAAATATTTTGACATAATATTATTTGCTTTTTGGAATATACAGCACTCATAAATTGTTAGATAACTTTGAAATTATTTAAAAAATCGTTAAAAAATTCAATCAAATTAGAGTTGGCTAAATATCTGCATCATCATCGCATCTTCTTATACATTAATCGATTAGGTTATTAAAATCCAAACAATACTCCCCGTCCATTTTCTGAAGAGAACTTTTTACTAAATACTCCTCTTCCATTTTCTGAAGAGAACTTTTTGAAGAAAGTGTCCAAATAACATTCACAACATTTGAATAACTTGGATGGGAAAACTTTAAACCAAGAAGAAATTAATAAAAAAAAATTAAAAAATATTTTTTTCATTTGTAGAAAGTGCCATCCGGTAATTATATAACAAACAATAAAAGAAGGTTTTTACCTTTCTTTTGACGTAAAGCCCAAAATTTGTGCCTATTTTCATCAAAATCTGTGATGTGTCAGCGACCAACATTTGAATTAAGTGAAAATACCGATTTTCGAATATATTTACATAAAGTTTAAGAGATGCATCTCCATAACGAATCTTTCGATTGAGTTAAAATTTAAAATAAGTTAAAAAAAGAAACATTTTCTACATTTTTATCAAATTCTGTATGGAAGTAAGATGAATTTATTTCACATTGCATGTTTTTTCATTCAGATTTTTCATTTATCTTTAAAAACGACTTTCAAGTATAATTGATTTTTCCACAATTTAAATTACTGCACATTTCATTCAAAATCTCTTATAAAATGTACAGCAAGATACTTCCACGTTTATTGTGTCATCGAACAACTAATTTCTATATGAGATGTTTCTAAAACGGGACCATTCCGAACACATTAACTTTTCTTTACCCCAAATTTACACATATTCGCTCATGTTCTAGAGTTATGCGCGTTTGTCTGAATAAGTTTGGCAAACTGGCAGGCGGACTCGCGAAATGAAAAATGCTTAAAAAATAAGATTATATAATAACTAGTAGCATTAATTGTATAAATAGCCAATATACAGTTTAAACTTTATATAATAATTAACTTTCATAAAATACTCTAAACACGGAGTGCATACTGTTATAAAATTTGTGTTAAATAATAGCCTGTATTTATTTTTATTATATACACACGTTATATAACAATTTGCGTGTAAAGTTTGCTGTAATAATTATAAATGTTTATTAGCTAAATTTAAGCTGAAAACTAACATTTTTATGTTTAATCTATTATACATGATTTAAAAATTGGGTCATGGATCCAGTTGACCCATTTTGCAAATTCTCAAACTAAAACAAATTTTTAGGTTTAAAAGAAGGGCAATTCTTACCTGATTTTGTAGACACATACTTTTGTTTTTTAAATTCAATATTCAGAAAAATGTTGTTCTAGGCCAATAAACTTTTACAGTAGAATATAAATTCTGTCTGTATTATAAATCCTTAATATTAGATACTCTTATTGAAAATTCAACTACTTAGTCAGCAAAAAAAGTAGTCGCGTAGGAACCAAGTATCCCAAGTGAACTCCCTCAAAAATGATAAAAAAAAAACATCCCTTGTATAGATGGTAATTTAATGTCTAAAGTGCTTATTATATTTTTAAAGTATATGAATTTCTAGTTTTATACATTCCACTTTTGTCCGATAGAAAACTTTTCTTCTCTGTATATCAAAACCAAATTTTGTTCATTATGTACTAAATTTAAATATAACACAAGGTTTTCGATACATTCAGTTTTTTCTTAAATGTCTATTTAAATAGTAATATTTTTAATTATAAAGATTAACATATAAATTCTTTTTAAAATAGTTGCTATTATCGACTTGAAACCTGTACAATTTTTAACATTCCTTTATATGAATCCTGTGATTTAAGGTATTTCACACGACATGAGAGAGAATCTTTTAAACAGGATCGATTTTCAGAAATTTGAACAACATTTTGAAGTGAACTGTAAAAAATACTAAAAGAACCCTTACAGAAATGTATTTATATTCTAAATAAATCGAAAATAAAAATTATCATAACAGAAATATATATATATAAATATATATATATATGTATATATATATATATATATATATATATATATATATATATATATATATATATATATATATATATATATATATATATATATATAAACATGAAAAAGCTTATAAGGTAAAGGAAAAATGTCAACAAACGTAACGTACAAACTTCATAATTTAGTAAAGTAAATCCGATTTATACAAATAGTAGAAGTAGGTTGATTGAACAAAACTGTATACAAAAAGAAATTGTTATATAGATAAATCTATATTAGTCGAGTGAAATCAAATTTTTATCTCGAAGTTTGTATTCATCCAGCTATAGTGGATGGATTTCAATGCGTTTCAAGTAAAATGTAAAAATTGTACTCTTTGAAATCTCTTTTTTTTTAAGGGTATCTTAACTTTATGACTATACCTATATGTACTTCTGTACCATTTGGTAAATTAGATAAATAAATAAATATAATATACGTTATATGTACTTTAATTCTTAAGTGGTATATTTGTTTAACTGAATTTTAAACGAAACAATCTTCCTTTATCTTTAAAGCCTACAAGAAGTAAAAACTCGTAGTAAGTAAAATTGACTTGAATCTTTAATTTTTGAATAATGCCTCCTAGTCAGATCAGATATTCAATAAGAAACTTCAAGTATACAGTTCAAAAAAATTGCTACTTCATTTAATTTTGAAATTACATAAGTAATAAAATAAGAAATATTTATTATAAAAAATGGATTTTTTTATAATTTCTACGTATTCTAGTTTGGTAGACTTAATTTGATAATTAGACTTTATTTGAAATAAAAAAATAATTATTGGATTAGTGAAATTTTTTGTAAATAAACACTCTAAACCAAACTTTAGAAAATATTATTAACATTTAGACAAAATAATCTATATTTGAATTAGGTTAAATTTCAATATTTGAGTAGACATTGTAGATAGACTAATTACTTATCTTTTTGGTACAAAATTGCTTAAACGTAACTGTTTAATATACCAAAAATGTTTATATAGGGAAATGTTATTCAACGTTAAATGCAACTGTTACAATTTTTCTGGAACGAATCGTCTCTCTCAACGCTCTATAATTCGGTTAATTTGCATCTTTAGAAATAAAAATCATTCTTGATTTGCTATAAGCTTCATTTTTGCTATCAATATATTGGATTGCATACAATTATTATTTTAAATTATTTTAACAAAGTAGTTCAAAGCCATTCATTTTTAATAACAAACTAACTAAGTCCAAAAGTTGTCCGTGATGTTAATTATCTAGAAAAAAATGATATAACAGTTTTGCTTAAAATTTGTTATTTTTAGGGCAAAAAAGGCCTTATATTTTGCTACTTTCATATAAATAAATATATAATATTTAAATAAAAACCATCAATTTTCAACTCTGCTCGTATATGTTTGTTCAATCTATATTTTTCTATATGAGGTTTTTTTACAAATCTACGAATCTGCAATCTAAATCAACGATTAATATCTTTGGAGAATAACAACTTATAAATTATCATTAATAATGTAATTAACGAATATAGCGACCGCAAAATAGCAAACTATTCTCTGAAGATATAATAAAAACGGCAACTGCAGATGCGTTACAACACATATACCAAAATTTTATATTCAATATTTTTCAGCTGAATAGTGAGCGTTTAGGTATATTCAATATAGAATAAAGTTGGTTTAGTGTAAATTTAATAAACCTACCTTAATATATTCTATAAATTTTGTGTATAAAAATGAGTTTCATAATCAATTTTACATAATATTTATTATACAATAAGCTAATATCAATATATATAGCAAGTCTATACAACTCAGTTGGAAAATGTACTTCAGAAATATCGTTTAAACGTACCACATATGACAATATATATAAACACCTGGGCATGAAATTTGTCAGTTTCTTTAAAGACTAATCAATTTTTATACTTTAAAATAGTACTTTACTTTATGCCAATTTATACACCCGCAGAATAATAATTTAAAAAATGATTCTTGATAATGATTATCAGGATATTAACTCCGGTGTTGTTTAACTCCGACTATTACGTAAAGGATATAGAATTTTTAACTGTCAAAAACAAGAGAATGCTAGTTTTTAGAACTTATACTCAAGTACTCGATATTTATAATATATCAAAGTATATTAAATTAAGTCTAAAGTTTATGACGTTAGGAAATATTGACCACATAAACAAAATTTCGGGAAAGGAGTTAAAGAATTAATTAATAAATCCATCCCGTCGACCCGTCCACCATCAAGATAACTCAAAAACATTAAGAAGTAGCCAGCTGAAATTTTGGTGGTGTACACTGGACCAAAAAAGTGAATGAATGAAAAGTGGACCAAAAAAGTCCGTGAATGAGCAAAAATTAGTCCATTATGTCCAATGGATCCATGACTCAACGTTTTAAAAATCAAAAAGATTTTGGTGGCAACCATCGTGCGATAATTCAGTAAAAAGTAGAAAGCGGCTGATAAATACTCAAAAACAAACACAGGTTTTATAATTTCATACAAAAAGATTGAAACAAGATATGATAATTTTTTAACAAATACCATATTTGAAATTCTTGTTAAAAAAACTTATAATCTCTTCAAACATTCACCACCCATCTTAACAAATCTGAGCCACAACATTTATTTATGCCCAGTTACTATAATTCAAATTTGTATATATATATAAATATATATATATATATATATATATTTATATATATATATATATATATATATATATATATATATATATATATATATATATATATATATATATATATATATATATATATATATATATATATATATATATATAGAACTCTTAGAATGACTTTCAATTTGTAGATGAGCAAAATCGGTCAGTTTGAATTACAGAGATCCATGACTAAAATATTCAGAAACAAGAAAAAATTAAATACAAAACATGTTCGTTTTTTAAATACATACAACTTCTGTTTGAACGATTTTTTCATGAAGTGTTTAGATTTGCTGTAATTCTGACTAAACTTAGTCGAATCAGATTAATTTTTCATAGACTTCACGGTTTGAACTATATACATTTTTTCATTTATTTAAACTATGTCAATAATTTTATAAATAATGATATTCAACTGTCGGTATTTCAAGAATTAACAATAATTTAAACAATCAGAAGTTATAATGTTAGAAATAAAAAAGACTTTATTATTAAGACAATTCTTAATTTTTAATATGCGCTCTTAATACATTCCAAAAGCTATCATAATATTTATTAGTTATCTTTTCTACCAATAGACACAGTAATTAATGGTTTGCGGGATGGGTGATAGGGGCTTCGCTCTAAGAATAGCTTGCACTCGGGTGAGAATTACAAAAATGTCAAACATGGATATACTATGTAACATTGATCAGTATGTGTACATTGCACTAAGTTTTACAATTGATGTTGTTAAGACAGTGCTTTGAAGACTCTGTCATAACAGTTTAACACTTTCGAATACAATAGAATAACACGTAATTAAGACATTGATTCTTTGAATCACTGAGAATTTTTTCTAAATGCCACCTCAAGTTTGAATTTCATCGGGTAAAATGTTAATATTATCTGCTAAGATCGGTACTGAATAGACATTACACAGTTTGATGGATTTCAATTGTTTCTATAACTAACATAATACGTAGGAATGTTTTTAATAATAGAGAATACAAAATACACATAATATTTATTGCAAATATTTTCCACGTTCAATAAAAGCAACTATTTAACATATTTACACATTTACATACCCGATAAATAAATCTTCACTCATCTGGAAAATCTTTCTTGATATGTTCTTGTCTAGACTTGTATTACTCGGATATTAGAATAACGGGCAAGTATTTCTCACTCTATCTATATTTCCTCATTCTGATTTTGATCCTATTATTTCTGATATTTAAAGTTCTATATTGCAATGTGCTTTTTTGATTTATTAACAGAATATTTTTATGAATCTTACCACAAAAAAGCGATATGAACAATGACTAAAAATTGTAATAATTTCTAATGTTTACGTGATATTACTATATTAAACTCAAATCATTACGAGAGAAACGAATTTAGATACTTATTATTTTAAATAGAAAAAAAAATTGGTTCTAATTAATTGCTTTGAGGGTGAATAAAAGCTTTTCTTTCTGAAACAAAATTAGAAGATTCTCACAGTCTCAGAGACCTCTCAAAATAAGAAAAATTTTTTTATTTTTAGTGTTCCGTACTAAAAGGATATAAATGGACCATATTACTAAGACTCTGTTGCCTCTCGGTCTGTCTGTTCGTCTACCACTAAGCTGTATCTCATGTTCCGTGATAATTAGACAGTTGAAATTTTCACAGATGATGTATTTCTGTTGTTGTTACTACAAATACTAAAAAACGGATTAAAATAAAAACAATTTAAGTAATTTTAAAAAACAGATACTAGTACGAAACCCTTTGTGCGGAAGTCCAACTTGAACTTGGCTGGTAAATATTTTTAAATATGCCAAAATAAGTTATCTATCACAAAAAACCGCTACAACTTTCATAAACGCTGAACTATACTTTAGAAATATTTTGGAACTTGAGATACTTTAATTATTTTGAAAACTATATATTTATATATATATATATATATCCTAATGCGATTCTTATTCATTCAAACCCTCCAGGAAACTTAAACGTAATATTTTAGGAATGCCTAGCTTTTAGCCAACATTTTAATATCAATTTTCAGTTTTAATTCTTATTGGGCAAAATAATTTAAATAAATGATTCAATAACCAAAATGAACTGAAATTTTTCTTTTAATCCATTTGTCACCCCAATAAAATTGTTTTTAATTTTTAATTTTTTTGATGTTGTTGTTATTTGTTTTAGAATGGTCTTCCATCTGCAGAAAATCCTTATGTATTCAATGGTGATTTTGTGGACCGTGGTAAAAAAAGCTTAGAAGTATTACTTTTATTATTGGCGTGTATGTTAGTCTTCCCTGGTGGTGTCTTCCTCAATCGTGGTAATCATGAAGATCATATAATGAATACAAGGTGAGTGTCAGTTTTTCACTCATTCAGAAAATTCATTTACTGCATCAAGGATCAAAACATGATTCAAAGAACGCAAAGTATCCATCACTCCAAAAAGAACAAACACAGCCAGCTAAATATTTTAATTAAAGTAAGCTTTTGTAATTGATAACCTAGCCCGAGTAGAATTTAAACGCATCTCATTGGCCAGTAATGCTGGTCAGCCAATACCTCACAATGCAATGCCTTTTGGATGCAATGCCAAGCTACCTTTTGGATATAATTTTTGGTCTAATAGTTGATTATCTAATATTAAAAATATTTGATAAGCAATAGATAAAAATGTATCCAACTATGTCCAATCAGGATATAAAACAATCTCTGTTTAAATTTTAAAAAAAGATACAGTAATATGTAATAAATCAAATACCGGAAAAAAAATTAAAGTAAAAATTATACCAGCCTATTCGTAAGTGAAATTTTGCTAACGAAATATTTTTAAACAGTAAAAAAAAATTGTTTTTTATAATGTTTTTATGTATATAAATAACTTTTGTCTTGTAATTAAAAAAAAAAAAAAAAAACTTTTACCCACACATTCCATATCTTTTTTCGATCTCATTAGCTATTATCAAAAAAGTTATAATAATAAAATGTATCGTAAACCTATTTATTTATTAACCATAGTTGTTGAGTAAAGTGTTTGTTAACAAATAATCATATTTTTTACAAAAGTAAATTATCTATATTCATTTTAAATTAAAAGGAAATTTTCGTTGCAAAACATATGATTACTCAATAATTAATCAATACAAAATTTTTTGGGTGAAAATGTATTCCTTTAAATATCCTTGATTATAAATTATAAATTTTAAAAGAATTTCTACAAGCAGAAAAAATTTGTATTATGGTTTATCAGAATCAAAAATTCAATTATACAAACAAATAAATAAATATGTAAATAATGGAGCTACTGATTCGAAAATAAAATGATTTTATTGCAAATTTCAGATACTCTAATTTTTCGAACCTTTATTCGCTTATAACTAGTATAAATGTCTTTGTACGAATATGAAAATTTCGAACAATTTTAGCATAATTTTTTTGCACTATTTTCTAGTCGTTCCGATTCCAATGGTTTTCACTCATATTTTTACTCATGTATTTTCACGATTGTAATAGGTGCACTTGGCTATAAGTGAAATACCACTTATCACGAAATGTCACTCATCACGAAATACCACTCATCAAATTATAAACCAAATTGTCTTAAAATTTAGGATAGTGATGAAATTTAACGATTGACTTTAAAAATTTATCAACAATATAAATAAAACCAATCTCTAAATGTGTTTCTAAGCTCAATAGTTTGGACCGATTTCGCTATTTTTATTAAATATTTTTAAAAGTTCGAGAAAAAGAATAAATATTTTACAAATAATCACTTAAAGTTTGTTGCAATTATATACTTCGAAGTAACAAATTATAAATTAACATTTGGGATGAATTGAATAATGTATTTCTATGTACATGTATAGCAACCCAACACATAGCCTAAGTCGCTTCGTCTAGAAGCTTGAAATTGAAATTGCATGCGAGTGTCTTATATAACGTAACTGAAGACTAAATTATTTTAAAAAATGCGTGTCCTAAGAGGAGAAAAGGGGGTTCAAATTTTGATATTTAGAAGTACTGTTAAAATGTAATTGAAAGATAAGAAATAATATCTTGAAATTCAACTCCCAAAGAGTTAATCAAACCACAATCTAACCGAAGTTCAACATATAAAGGATGAAAACAACTTTTAAAGTTTATTACATTTACTTTTTATTTAATTTTATTTGTTGAAGTTATTCTTCTTTAGACAATTTATTAAAAAATGATGAGAGTGAAATTTTTAGATACGCGAGCATCACCGTCACACAAAATTCACAGGTTGAAGCTATTGCTATCATTTATGTTACACTTACTGTAAGAAAATATATATTTATTTATTTAATTTTTCAATTTTAATATGAGCTGTATTTACTGTGTTGTCTATCCTTCTTCAGTTCTTTTATTATTTAATTGTAATTGATTATTTGCATGCAATTTAATGAGACCAAAGAAGTATAACTACTGCCACGTGTACATAACTAACATACACGCACCGAAGTCTTTGAGATGCGTAACACCCCTTTTGATATGGGTCTATTTTCTCCATTTGAATTTGTACGTCTGAATGCTAAAAGCTTTGAGCTAGATTCTTATCCTGTTAAACTTTTTTTTATTTCGGTTAAACTTTTTTTAAATTTTCTATCGTTAATTATTTTTCCACATTCAAACACACATATTTTTATTACATGTTCTATTTACATTTAATATTTATTTTTGTTTATTTAGACATAATTCATAAAAATGAAAAGTATGGTATTAAGTTTTATGCCATCATAACCTTAAAAATAATATGTAAATGAAAATATATGATTGATGATTACATTTAATGTACTTTGGATATAAAAAGGATAATGTAATGGATAATGTGTGTATACAGAATTCATATTAGTCCAAGCTCCTATATCAGTTAAAACTAAGTTAAATAACATATATAATATATATATATATTAACATATTACAGCCGAGAAAATGGATTTTTTTAATCTTTTTAATGTTTATTGCAGTACCGACTGTAATATTTCCTTGAAGGGCGTTCCAAAACGGGTTTGTTAACCTAAGATTTTCCAACTTAGGTATTAAAACAATATAGACCTACTTTATAGGTGTGGATTGGGTAACATAATCACCTTGAGCTAGAAGGCATTTTGGATTTCAGGTGATGGGGTATTCAAAAAGAGGGTACAGAGGACCAAAAGGTTTAGGTACAACGGACGCACTTACCGTAACTCATAATACACTCTAGGTATATTGGATATTCTTCCTGATAAGATTTATGTAATAGCCTTATGAAATATCACCATATTCAATTCCAAAAATGTAAACAAAAAATACAAGCTTTAATATTGTATTAAAGATAAAAATCTCGGACCGTAAAATCATGGATTTTTAAAATAAAACTAAAAATTGTATATAGCAAAACATAATAAAACTTAAGGAAGAAAGAATAACTTAGTTTTAACTACCATATAATTTTTTAACCCTACCAGAATATTTTTTTTATTTTATAAAGTAAAATTAATTACATTAAAAAATTGATATCGATGAATAAGTTGAAAAAAAGTTATCGGTAAAATGACCTCACCAAAAATTTGTCTCCAAATTGGGTAAGTCTTCGTTAATGTTGACTTGCAAGCTTTGCCAGGTGTGCCTTGATAAATAAAAACTCTCGAGAGCAGACATATGAGGCCAGCCAAACTGATAATATAGCAAAAGAAAAAAAATCATCTAATCTGATGGCAGCTTCTTCATTTGTGGATTTTTATTAACCAAATCACCGATTTCAAGCCAGATATTTTTACCTGATTAATTTCAGCTCAATAGGGCTTTTCATTTTAATTTTCGATTCGTTTTTGTTTCGGACAGAATGTCAAAAAACTAATGTAATAAAATGAGAAGCAAATATTTTCTATCTTTGTCAAAATTATTGTCAACAGTACGAAACAAATTTTAAAATGAAAAGGTCTATCGAACTGGGATTTATTTGGTGAAAGATTTGATTACAAACACTGGGGCAAATAGAATTCAAGCTAAACATATTTAATTTAGTATGAAAATTTGGATTACATACGTATAAAAATTCATTAATTTTGTTGAAAACTTATCTAGAGTAAGCTTGCGTGACTGTCCCGATCTTAAGCATCAATCATTGAATTTAAAGAATACTGAAAATAAGATTTTTAATACAAACATTATTTTTACTTTTCTTTCTCTAAAAGACCGAACGATTTGAGACACAAGTGAAACTAACAATTAACTGACTGTATTAATTATTTAAATACCCAACATGTTATTGTCTATCAATGTTTCAACTATTACTAAGCAATCATAAAATATACCAAATATGATGCTATAATAGTAATGTGTATTATAATAGAGTTTATAAGCTGATTTGTGGTGAATTTATTGAGAATTTAAGAAAAAAAGTATCAAACAAAAGTTCTTTGTTTTGATTTACTTTTTTTGTTTTTAATTTTTCTTTCTATCTTATGGTAAAAAATTGGTATATGGATTCAATAAATGGAGCACTTATTTTCAAACTAAAACTTAATTATTAGGTCAAGAATAAGCTAAATAAATGTTTATGACTCAAACAAACGGTCGTTTATGACTCAAAATAACGGACGGATATTGACTCTATTATCAACACCCATACCAAAGTTTTGATATTGTCTTTAATTTGGTCAAATTCTCAAAACTCCTCATATATTTTGGGTAGTAAAATTTCTTAAAAAATGTTTCACGCTGTGATGTGTTTCAGTTTAATTTTTCTTTGTTTCTGAAACCATAGTCAGAAATAATCGGCAAATCGTAAGATATAATAATATAGAATAATTATTTTGTGTCGTGGTATACTTGTGTTTTATAGTCTTATTATATAAATAGCATAGCATCATTCATCGGTCCAACTCACTTTTTTAACTTCCCGCTTAGAAAATCGAAGATTTTCAAAAATCGGTTTAAAAAAAAGTTATTGCTTTACCCCGTTTTGAAAAAATCGAGTTTTCAACTCATCTCGACGTTTTTCGGTTACAGGAAGCTTCCCCTGTAACCGCTTCCCCTGCGAGCTTGTCACTATGCCTGTATGCCTGTGTCTATGTGTCTATGTTTTTTTTTTTAAAGGGGGGAATCGTTTTTACGGATTCCAGGCATATTGCCTGGATATGTGTAGACTCATACTCACGCCCATACTCACTAAACCTTAAACCCTTTTTCTTCTGTCCTCTTATCCCTCATGGAAAAAGCCGCCAGACAATGTCTATGTGTGTGTGTATGTGTGTATGCGTGTGCGTGAAAGTATGTGAACCGCTTATAGCTTTTGAACGGCTCGACCGATTTTATCGCGGTTGATACCTTTCTAAAGGACTTGACTAAACTTAGATTTTGAATACATAATTTTTTTGATTGATTTGAATAATTTGGATCGATTCGAACTAGTAGAGTTTGAGAAATTTCAAAAAAAACCTGACTGAAAAAAAAATTTTTTTAACGTGGTTTTTTGGAATAACTTCTAAGCAGCTTTATCGATCAACTAATCAGCTCTTAACTTTGATAAACCACGTTGATCGCCGCCAATCCATGTTTTTTTAACATTACACCGACATTTTTTTTCGGATAGTTTTTGATGAAATAGAATAATTATTAAAGCTCTAAAAACCGCCACAATTGCCACCAAGTGCGTCAAAGCGGTAGATTGGTTCGAGAGATATCGTTAACGAAATATTACAAGTGTTTTTTAAAAGCTCAAAAACAAAATTTTAAGCTCAAAAATATTATAAATGTTAAATTTTAAGTGATTCGGAATGGAATTAGCAGGAAGTTGCTGGGGTAGCCTTTAGGGTCAACCGATTTCCAAATTTTTTTTTCATTATATGTCAGAGTGTTTTAATTTTAGTCTAAAGTTTGTAACGCAATGAAATGTTGACAGCACAAACAATATTTTGGTATGTGTTCACCGAAACATCTTATTAATCCATTTCCGGTTGCCCGTCCGTCATCACGATTACTCAAAAACAAAAATAGATGACAAGCTTGGTGCCGTATTATAAACATAAAATGTGAGTATAAGTTCGTGAATGAGCAAAATCCGTCCACTGGGTCCAATGGATCCTTGGCCCAATTTTTAAACTATAAAAGATTGAAGAAAAATTTAACTACAAAAAATGTTTATTTCTTTGAACAACTTTTGAAAAGTTTTTTCGTAAAACGTTAGGTTTCACCACAATTAAGCTCAATTTTAGCTAATTATCCCACATTTTTAATTACAATACATGTTAATATACAAGTATTTTTAATAGACTGGATATTTTTAGTATTTTATGAATTCTAAATTAAAATGGCCCAAACAATGCTATTCACTAATATGTAGAGTGTCTAATCAATTAACTCATTTAGTTAATCTTCACTATAATTCAGTTGTATCTTCACTTGTTAAATATTATTTTTCTTAGCTTATTTTGTCAATCAATTCGCCTGTATGTTATTTATATGTTTGAAAGATTATTAGTAAACTATCGTTGGAAGTCTCTAAATTAAAGTTATTATTTACTTTCTTGTTAATTTTTGATAGTCGATACTTTTTCGACAATTTTTATACTCTAAAATATCTTGCCCGGAACGATGATAAGATTAAAAGGTATGCATGATAATAATTGTGTATACATCTAGTGAAATATGGATCAACATAACCATAAATTTTCTTAATCGACGTTAAGAGATAATCCACATATATTTTATATCGTAATCGTAAATAAAGTTAGCAATGCCTATAACATCATCAATTTAGTTGATTAAATTCTACCCAAGAAACAGATAATCATAAGGACGTAAAAACACATAAAATCTCAAAGGAAAAATACTAGTATAACATAATGCTAATTAAGTCACAAAAATCAAAATTTACAAAATAAAAAAAAAAAATAAACAGCCAAAACATATAGCAACATTTTTTGTATTGAGTGTACAAAAGTCGTTTTGTTTCAAATGTATTGATAGTTTGCGTTGTAATTAAAATCTGTACACATTATCATCACGTCTAGGAATCCATTTATCCATTCTTTAAATAATAGCCCTTAATTATGTAACAAAATTTTACTTTTATCGGATTCCCGGTATTTAGTGTGCACCCAGTACATTATATCCACCCATAATTTTTGCTGTGGTAGACATACACCTGATGAAAGCTACATGGACCTCCTGAACCAAGAATGATTCCGGTAATACTTGAACAATGCGATATGCACACTTTATATAGTTGCCAGTTCGTCATACTGCTAGTGAGAAGAGATAAAGAAGTTTTATTTTTAATTTCAAAATTAGATTTTGGTTTCTATGGAAATGATGATTTGTAACATGTGAGAAAAATAAGACAAAATATGTTTCACAGCTAAGAACATTTTGTATTCGAAAATGTAATTGTCGTTTATAGTATTTTTCATTACTTATTATTTATGTTTCTCACCGTTTAAACCTTCCCTTTCACGAATATTTCAAGACCAAAATTAGCCAAATCGGTCCAGCCATTCTCGAGTTTTAGCGTGACTTACGAACAGCAATTGATTTATATATATATAGATAGATAAAAACGCTGAATGAAATTCATAGTTTATCCAGAAATATACATTTTTAACTTATATTACAACGAAAATATTTTTTCATAACATCAAAAAATGGTAGTGTCAATATTTTTTTCTATATTTTCATTCAATTATTTTTTAAAAACCATTTGTGAGTTAAAATATATTTTATCATTAAAGATTAAATAATTTAAATTATATAAACCTATTAAAGGGACTAATTTCATAATCATTTAAATCAAGCAGAAAATGTATGTAATAAATAAAAAGTGATAATAATGGCATAAGTTGAAAACTAGGAGGGAAATAATTGTTTCAATTCTACAACGTAGGATTGGGTGGGTACTATTTTTAATCATTAATATTCATAAAATACAGTAAATATGTCCACATATCTACAATAGTTTCATATATAATATACTGTGTAATAATTATATATGTGCTTGTTAACTTAATTGGAGCAGATATTGGTTCGAATCTAAACAGTATATGCAAAAAGTTTCAAACAAAAGTTGTTTGTTTTAGATACAAACTTTTTTTACTAAGACTTTTATATATTATGGTTTAAAACTTGGATCATGATTAGACCCAATTGAGTAATTTTGCTTATGCACGATTTTCGTTTTTATGTTTATAAAGGCTATTTTATAAAAATTTACACTGTAAACTGTTATCTTCATTCACATTTTATTTGTGAGTTAGAATAGTGACGTCGTATATTAAGTATAAGCATATGTCTATCCTTTTTTAGTAATTATAATTTTCCTTGATATAGTTAAATTTTTTGTATAGTGTCAGAAGTAAAAAATTGTTTTACATTTGGCGGCTTGCCAACGCCAACTTCAAGCATTTAAAAGTATATTTACTTAACAATAAAGCACATACGTATTCACTACGCCTACATACTTAATACCCATACATACATATATATATTTTGATATAAGATATATTTGTTTAATATATAAATTATTTAAGATGGTAAAAGTCCCAAAGGATAACCAACCGATGCGATGCGGTATTTATAATGTGACATTTCATTTTCTGAACATATACAGGATCAAAATAACAAGGAAATTCCACATATCTTGAATATATAGATAATGTGTTGAAGAATTCTTATCATACACAAATACTGTTTAACAAATAAATTTTAATCCTAAATTTAAACCATACTTTTAAGTAATTTACTCAAATATTAAGAGGAATTGTACTCCTAACATAAAGCACACTCGTTTGTATAAGGAGTGGGCTAATTAGCTGTAGGCTTACATTACATGTAATACACATTGTATTTTTTTTAATTTCTGCGCTCAAATAAATCAAAGTGTTAATAATAATAATCCTAATGTAAAGAAATTTGATATGCATAATATTGGCAAGAAAACAGAGGACTTGTTGAAGAGTTTTTCTCGAAAAAAAAAAGCTAAATATAAAATGAAATTTGGATTTTTAACTTAAAGAAAAACTCTTCGGCAAGCCCTCAGTTTTCATGTGAATAATGCATACCAAATTTCATAACATTTGGAAATCCATTTTTCCTAATTCTACTAAAAGGTAAAAAATATCAATTTTTGTCATGTTTGTTTTAAGTTGTTTCATTAAAATAAGAAATGCAAAATTTATATATATATATATATATATATATATATATATATATATATATATATATATATATATATATATATATATATATATATATATATATATATATATATATATATATATCATGGAATTAATTATCCAATATCTTTTTCTTCATACGAAGCTTCATTTCTCAGATACAGTGATGAAGAAAGTTTAATGAATTCTATCGTCTATTCTACAGTCTATATAAAAGACTTTTTCGAAAGGAACACTTGGATTCAAACATTTTTGTGTTTTTTAATATGTTAACTTAGCACCCAAATATGAGAAAATCAAAGGTGGGTTTTTCAAAGGCGACCAATATTGTTCCTCCTTCAGTTATTTAAAATAATACGAAAATATCTCAAAATTCGAGATTTTTACTAAAATACTTTCTTGTAGATTTTCAATTCTTTTTTTTTCTAATTCATTTTACCATTTTTCGTACTCAAAATAGTTCAAAAACAAAACTGAAATTTTGGAAAAATTATGTTTATTATTATTATTTTTTATCTATTAACTATTTGAGGAAAAAAATTGGGTATATTTGAATCTCCGACCAACGACCAACCGTCATTGAGATATTGATATTATACACATATTTCAAATAATTCAACTACATACATATGTAAGTCACTTTTCAACTTCTAAAGTTATATACTGACTACAGTGAGTATATATTCAATCCATACAACAACAGTACACAGCAATTCTAGAAGTTCACCCATCCATGTTTTGTGTCTGTTGTTGCTTAACCATGATGATCAGTGGAGATCGGTAATTACGTAACGTTAGTGGGGGGGGGGGGTCCGAATGCAACATATTATCGACCTAATCTTGGTAATATTTCAGCTTTTATTTGTACCTACATATTATTTTTACAGCACTTGGATATTACGGCATCACCCACATGATGTCTTTCGTAATGGAGATTGCGGTATGGATAGCATAGGTATTTCAATTGGCATCAGCTCATTTTGTGATCTCTTCGAACCCCATTAGAGGGGATAGAATACTAAAAATCATGAATTTTTTTTCTTTTTGTAAAAATGAAGATATCACAACGACTGTATACAGCCAACGAAGATTTTTGACAAAGTATTTTTGTTTATCTTTTTCTGAAAGTCAAAAGAGAAAATGTAAATACTGTAAGAATGGTAAATTTTGAATGGTAATCTCTCAATACCAATGGTTTTACTGAGATTTTAATATAACCAATTTCATTTTTTATTCAACATCTTTTTTCCATCATCATTTTTATATATCCATAATTTATATATAATTTATAGAATTTTTGTTTTTGGATTACTAAAACTGGTAAAATTTATTTTATAAACATGTATATAATTTATTTTTCTACAAAAGCGTATTCTTGTAAAAATCTCGAATTTACAGTTCTATTCAAACTATTTTGAAATAACTGAAAGAGCCATATAGGCCACTCCTTAAAAACGCACTCCTAAAAAAGGTGATTTTATGATTTTTTCGTGTAAAACTAGCTTGAATACTATTGTTCCTTTCAAACGTTTTAATCATGGACATTTTACTGACTAATTAATATTATTTATTGAAAAAATTTAACTATTATAATCTTCAACGTAAAATGATATCTATCTAATTTTCTTCATCTACGCAAATAGTATCTTCTTTTGCAACAATTTTGATTTCGGTCTCTAGGGTTCAGTTCACTACCAAGCTACACTTAAAACTTGAATACACATAATATAAGAGTTCAAAACAAATGTTCAAAACAAAAGGTCAGAGTATATTAATTTTGGTCTAAAGTTTGTAACGCTAGAAAATATTGAAGCCACAAACATTTTGGAATACGTGTTCATAGAATAGCTTAATAGTCCATTTCCGTATATCTGTCGACCCGACGGGCCGATCCGCATGTTATCAAGATAGCTAAATACGAAAAGAAATAGAAAGTTTTCTTAAAAGAATTAGAAAGAAATTGAAATTTTTGCGGTGTATTCTATTTGAAGACTCAAAAAGTAAGATCAAATAGGTCAATGAACATTATAGCTCAAATTCAGCTAATTAACACATTTAATTACAGTCCATATTATTACATGTGTTTATGACTGCATAGGCTGGATATTTATAGTATTTTTTGAATGGTTATGATTGAAAGTAATTCAAATATTGGTTCTCAATGTCAAGTATCTAAACTATGAACTCTATTGGTTGTTATCTTCAGATGCTTGTCTAGAATTTGGTATTCTTTCATGTATAATCTTATCCATTGTCTTAAATTTTGTCTTTTTGAGATAGTTGAAAATGCCTTATAACAGAAGTGTCTTATAACAGATACTTTGAATGTTCAAATTCTTAAATTATTGTAATGAAAAGTTTACCTACTATTGTAGATTGATGTTTAAAAAATATTTTTTTTTAAATTTCAGATATGGATTTATTCGTGAAGTTCAACAGAAATATAAGGTATACTTTTTCGTATAATTCGAAAACTAAACAGAAATAATTATTGTTGTTCAATAATAAAATGATGGGCGTCTAATTAATTTCTAAATATTTGTCTTTTCAGCACAATTCAGAGCGTTTATTAAAATTAATAGAAACTGTCTACAGATGGTTACCCTTAGGAACAATTGTCAACAATAAAGTGTTGGTTGTACATGGTGGCATTTCAGATACGACGGATCTTGATCTAATTAAAAGCTTAGACCGTGGAAAGGTATGTTTTTTGTTTTCAAAGTTTTTATAGTATTCATTTCATAACAACATTCTTATATAACATCTTCTCATCAATTGTAAAATTTGAAAAGCTTTTCGTGAATGATATAATCAAAAACTTCCAAATAATCTAGAAAAACATAAATTAACATCTATTGACTCCTCCGATTGTTGGCCTTACATGTTTATCGTGTTTCTTACAGTTTTATAAACTTAATGATTTTAAACTTATAAACGAGGTCCAGGCTTAAAACATTCAAAATAGAATTAGGCTTTTGAAAAATAAAATTATTATTGATTGTAAGATTTTGATAAAGTTTTATAACAAAACTATTTTTATTTTTATTATTTTCGTTATAATCAAACGTTATATTAAAATGAAATAAAATTTTACATTCATTGCGGACAACACCCCGATATTTTGCGGACTAATATACTTTCGATACACAGCCAATATTATTTATAAGAAAATCATGGAAATACTGAAATTATTTGAACATAATTACATCATGGCAGTTTTAATTTTTAAAATTTCATCACGCTTAAAATGTTCATAATAATTTTTTTTTTTTTTAAGTTCTAAACTTTTCCACACAATATCAATATTGTTTTTTATATAGTTTTAAAATGCATAAAAAATGGCCCTTTTTAAAAGCCCATGGATGGCAATGCAATATTATATAAAATATGCGAATTTTATTGAAAAATTTTCATTTAATATATTCAAATTAAAATACAAAATCTTAATTATTAACTTATTACTTAATATACTTACTTTATGTACTACATTCCCTTGTTACTATATTGGGCTGCTATAATATTTTTATGCGTGATTTGTTCCAACTTAAAAGATTGGTTAGTTTTTATCCCAATTTTTTCCATTTTATTGCAAAATTAAATTTTTTGTAATAGATGGCAAAAATATTTTCTAATGATTTGTCACATATTAGAAACAATAAGATTCAACTACGTCCAAATAACCAATGTACTAAATTGTTGAGTTGGCATTCTATAGTTTTTAAGTCGATGTTTTTCAATAACGGGAGAAAATTTTGGAAAAACTGGGTAAAAATTTCGTTTTATGGTAATACAAAAAAATTAATAAAGACGAAATAAATGGAAATTAAATATGTTCTAGCTAATCGCTGTGAAATGATTTGATAAAAGTAAAAAATATAAAGAATAGCTTTCAGTCATGAGAAAAGAAAGATTGAATAAAACTTATTTTTAATAAAAACTTTAATAAAAAGATTGACAAAATTGAGTACTCGAAATTTGTCACAATCTAATATATATACTCATAATATAGAAAACACAGGTTTTGAAAAGTGTAAATTTCAAATTCATTGGGTCATTATTATTCCAGTAACAATAAAAAATAAAATAAAAATATTAAAAAAACTAATAAAATGCGAAAAACTATAATTTCCATCATTTGTAATAAATGAAACCAACAAATGTCATGACACCAACAAAATTGAAATAATAACAGTATATTGTTTGATGAATATGTTTAAAAAAATTTTATTCTGCAGAATAAATATAACGAACATTAAATTATAGGTTGTGTATTTCAGTGTAGGCATAATAGGATTTTTAAAAAACATTATCTTGGAGAACCAAACTTGTACATTATTTGTACGTCTCAATGCGTATTTTAAAGAATATACAGATAATATGATTTTAATTATTCATTAATTATTAGATTTTTGCTTAATTTTTTTGTATTTCTACTTTCAAAATATGATGATGGTATGACAACAGAGAACATGACAACATATTTGTCAATAAAAATTATGTTATGCTGAGTAATTCATGAAAAATAGTTGTCTTGAAAAATCTCCTGTTCATACCTGAAGTTTAACCCTCTCTCCTACTTTTACGAGTGCGAGGAAAATTGAAAAAGTTGCGAGATAAAATTATACAGCCAATATCACGTATTGCAGAGGTGTCAAACTGAACGTCAAATATTTTGTATTCAGATTCTCATACAAGATTTTCCAGTCATTCTTAAGTATTACATGTATTTTACCAATTCATTCTTTTTTATATAGATATTAGGGTCCAATTACTCATGACATAAACTGTAAGTACATATATATTTATCCGCAAGGCGTATAGGTATGTGAAAAACGAATTAGTTTAATATTATATGTATGTAATTCATTACGCTTTCCAGTTTTATGTTATATAAAGGATCGTATAGATTAAATGATTATTTTATACAATTAGCACATTAAAATAGTACATTCAGCGTCAGAGACATGCCATACAAAGGAACTTAGTTTAACATTGTAGAGTAAACTATCAGAATTTAAATTATTACAGAATTATTATTCTTGAATTCTATTCTCTGTCTTCGGTGGCAAATCTCTACAGTATTTTCAATATTTTACCAATTTTAATGAACCAAAACCTAGCCTGTTAAATTACATGATTCCTTCGTATACTGTACAATCAATCCGATCAGATCGTTTTTACGAATATCAACGTCAAGTACCGATATACCAGTGAATACTGTGTTATAAGATTGTATAAGTGAGCGAAAATACTACGTTTTTCTGTAAACACTACCTATGTGAGAATGATATATTCTTACATGTTCTTTGAAAGAATGGAACTTACAAGCTGTAAAGTGTGACAAGAATAAAGCATTTGTCATGTTTTACTTCTTTCAGGCGGTAAACGAATATACGATGTTACTCCATACTCAAAAAGAAATTATTTTATTTTATGAAAAGTTCTGATAAAGTTTGGAGTCTGATATAAAAGATATACCCAGAGTCATATCAGTTTTCTTATAAAAATTTCTAATCAGAGTTTACAGTTGACGTTTGCTTCCTATTCTACATAAAATAGTTATACATATTGATAGTGTCTTAAATCAGAATTAGCAACATATGTCATATTTTAGAATGGACGAAAAAAATTATTTTTCTTACTATCGTGCATAATATTATAACCATGCCCATTCAAATTTCTGGCAAAAGATCCATATTCTATTTCCTTTTTATTGGCTTTACTGTTATTGGATTTAACTTTAAAAGCGATCATCAGTTGAAATCACTTCTTTTATCCTAACAAATTAAAAAAATTTTACATGTTGTCTCAATTATGATGAAAATGTATTTTTATTCTTCCTCTCTTTGAGGAAAAGCTTCAGAAATACGAACTTTTTTCGGTGCAAGTAAGAAAGATGCAATTTTTTGCAATCGATGCAAAATGATAAACAATATTAAAAAAATATTTTTATTTTAATCTCCTCTCTTTGGATACAAACCCCAAAAATACTCACTTCTATCTAAGCACACACGCTATTAATATGAGGTTTAAAATCTACAAAAATACGCAGTTAAATTTCAATCATATACTTTTTTTTTTCATGTAAATTTCCAAAAAAATCTTTCTTAATGGATTCATTTTTTTTATTTAATGCCCATTTTATATTTTACAAATAATTCTCGACGATCTAATAATAAGAGTCTTGAAAATGTGTTTATCCTAATATTAAGCCACAATTTAACCCTAAAATATATAAGATAGAAAATTATATCTACATATTACTTTTTATTCATATGGAATTGGTTTATGATTTTATTTTCAGTATGCAGATTAATCAATTGCAACAAAACTCAAATCGTTAAACTAAAATTACATGATGTATCTACTACAAATTATCTACTCACAAAATACTATCAAAATCTCATGAATAGTTCACGGTATATCGGCATTTATATAAATAAAATTATTATCGAATATATTTACTTAAATAGTTATATCTCTGTAACGGCCTAACCGAATTAGTTAAAATTTGAAAATGATCTAAACAAATACTTTTACCAAATTTGTATATCATAGAATTTTCTGTTTCAGTAAACTGATTTTATGTTTTATCCGTTTATCCCCGTTGCGATTTTCTATTTTTCTTTAAAAATGAAGTTCTTGAATAGTCAATCTACTATACTCTATTTTACTTATACAAACCTATATCTCACATGTACATAAAAATTTTACCTAAATCGTATATGTAAACGGATCACGAGATATTAATATTTAAAAGAAAAAGGGAAGGCAGTTTCAAGCGCTATATCCCCGACACGGTGCATAGATGATATGTTTATTTAAATGAAACATCTCGAACACCTCCAATATTGTCTACGAATTTATTAATATTGGTCAAGAAGTTTTGAAGTTTGGTGCGTTCGTTTAAATGAATTTCACAGATCGTCGAACTACAAACAAACAAATTCTCAAATATTTCCAAAACGTCGATATAATAATTTTTTTGAAATGTAAGTTAACAAAAAAAATTTTTTTAATCGCTAACAGAACTCTTTCTTCTGATATCGTTGATATAAATCAAAAGTAATAATAACTTCAAGTAAGGGCTTAAAAGCTTGCAGCGAAAATAAAAAAGAAGAAAGGGTAATCGAAATTAAATTTACTTCTTCAGCGTTTTAAGTTGTAAACAAAATTATTTTGTTCATTCAGAATATTAAGACGAGTGAATTAATTATATTGCTGCCTATAAATTAACTGTGAAATAAAAAATAAATACATGCAGACTATTAAAGCCAGAATTATTTTACATGGAATTCCTCTATTTATAATTACCTATATATTATTATTATACGTACATTTTGAATTAACAGTCAAAATTATTTGCATAACTTTCATACACATTTGAAACTAGCCGTTACTCAATCGCTTTGCAAGCCAATTTCAACTTTCTTCAAAAATATTAATTAAAATAATAGTAAGGATATTTCTATGTACCGTATTTCTATGATACGGCGGTACTACATACTACTTGTCCTACTTAAGGGGTTATACGCAGTTAGAAGTTTCTAAAAAATTATATTTTTCGTTTACGGAATAAATAATAACTAATAATATTCCCTGATAATTTCAAATCGATTCGATAAATATTACAAGTACCCGTATTTATAGTATATCCATTGGATGTAGGTGGAGTACAAAAAGTTTAAGTCGATGACCACGATTTCTATAAAACAGCTAAATTGATTGGTTTGATATTTTAACACAATCTTTTTCAGATATTTTTTTGTGGTATTAATCGACGGAATACGTTTTATTTATTTCTATTTTTTTTTTTTTTTTTAATTTTACGTGAAAATTTTTGCCGAAGACTCGACTTTAAAATACTTTTACAAGATAGGAGTGCCATTATAAAATATTGCCACTTAATATAACAATACATTTGATTTTGTAAAATTAAACACTTTCACACACAAAATTAAAAAAAAAAAAACGTCTTTTTTCGTAGTTCTAACTGCGTATAACCCCGTAACTCGTTTAAATGCTTCATTCCCCTTATTTAAGTTCAGAACTTGATTTTAGAAACTACTTTTTGTGAAAAATTAAATTTGTTTCAAAATACGGCAATGCTTAACGAGTAAATTATCATTTTAGTTTGATTTATTACAAAAAACTACTTTTTTAAGAAAGTTTGTTTAATTTTACTTTTTTTTTTAAATAACTACGACAATATACACAAATTTTTAATAAATAATATTCGCCCAAAACACTAAATTGAACTTAAAAAGAACTTGTTCAACTTTATAATGATGTATTGTATTAAATCACGATTTAATGAATATTGTACCTGTATAATCTAAAATGGTGAAAAGTTTTTAATTACATTTTTCTTAGATAAGAGTACCTATAAAATCAAATTCTACTTTTTAAATACTTTTTTTTTCATAAAATTTTTTTCAAAGATTGATTAAAATTGTATGAGTGGTAACACATAAAAAAGACCTATAAAATATTTCAAATTATCTCTTTTCATTTTTACGAGGACTATGTCACGTGGAGTTATTATATTATCTTTTTTTAATTTTTATTCGCCATATTTGAATTTATATATGATGTAAGACCTAATTATATCATCAATACCGAACGATGGGAGTTTAATAAAGAGTATTGTTATAGAATTCAAGTTTTTTCATTCTAGAAAAATATCTAGTTAGTAAAATTTTATGTAATACCAGTGCCTCAGTAGGATATATTTTCTTAATGAACCTAGGACACGTTACGCGTAGCAGTACGTCGCTTATATGATTACGTTTCTAATAGCGAATTTGTGAAGAGAACTCCGCCCGGCCACCTACTTTTTAGATAGAGTGAACCGTGGGAACTTATCCCCAATAGTTAATTATAAGAGTTTCAACGTAGTACTCCTAGAATAAAAATGTAATTCACAACGAGGATTAGACCTATGATATAGAAGCTCATCTACTAGGAGTTAAGCCACTCAACTCCTAGTCAGAAAAATTTGTTTAATATTAAAAATGATCGAAATACCAAATGAATAAAGTGGATACCAAACATCTGTAGACATAAACAAATTCGTTGTTAGCGTAATGCCCCCACTGATTACGAAGATTTTAAACACGTTTATGGTATAATTTGTATTGAATCGTTCGGTAATCAAATGGATCAAATTATTTTGTATTTTATAAATACATATTTCGACTACAAAGTAGTCATCATCGACTACAAAGTAGTCATTCTCTGAAGAGATGTTTCTCGTTGCTAATTTGGTGACGGTTTGATGTAGGAAATTGGGTAAGAAACGGAAATTTATTCGAAAAATCCTAGAGTTCTCATTAATTATTATAAAATTCAAGTATCTAGTTAAAAATATTTATAAAGTCAATTTATTAAAATTTTCCTTTTACATCGCCCAAAACATGCATTATAAAGCTAGGCTTATCTTATTTTAGAGATGTTTTGTAGCTTATTATCTTGTGGACTACTGAACCAATTCTAAATATTAACTTAACGATAGAAATGCTCACCAGTATGTAGCATATTTGGTTTATAGACATATTAGGTGAGTTCCTTCCATTGCCATTCTAAGCGTAGGAATGCAAAGGTTATTCCATTTTTCAGATTCATTATCTTTTTCTTGTCTGGTCAGACGTTTACAAAGATGTGTGTGCTTAATATTTTTCAAAACTATCCCAGTATAAATAACGATAACCTCAATTAGAAAAAAGGCTGGTGTACACTGAGCTCCTTTCATTACTTTTCTTTGAGTAGAAAAGCTTGTCGCTTGTGTTCGAAGTCGCGAAAAAATGATTGAAAATAATCAAAAATAGTTAATTTTCTAATAGGCACAATATATGAGTCTGAAAGAATTATTATGGTTAAAGTAGACACTAAACCGACAGCTACAAACATAATACAAATATATGCACCAACTTCTGACAGCTCCGAACAGCAGT